>JAVDOI010000014.1:2845278-3445278 GCA_032191485.1 Leptoclinus maculatus | reverse complement strand
AGATCACATGGGAGCAGGTCTGTTAGAATTACAAGTGAATAAATTATAAAATGTATTCAGCCGCGGGCAGGTTATTCTGAGGTCTAGAAGCCGGCAAAGGCACCATCACATACTTATTAATCTACAGTTTGAATCAATAGAAACCTGCCAAAGATGGTCAGGCCGCAGTCTGTCTCAACTGGAGTGAAATGATCAGCAATGTTAAGTAGTTTAAAACCTGACAAAACACACCTTCAAAACAAAAAAGTCTAAATGCGCAAACATCATCTGGCACTTTTTGAATCATAAACCTTGAATCTGGTTAAAAAAATAGGACACATTTCAGTGGTTTTCTAGTATATTTGGAAAAAAATAAACAAAAAGAGTGGCATTTCACTTCTACATTGTTAATGATACAATATCTGTGTGTATTGAGCCTTGTTAAATTATGTCATTCAAGGCCCTGCTGCAGCAAAACTACTCCTGCGACACCGTTTTGTTGTGTGTAAGACACTGTTACAGTGAACATCACAGGAATGTCGGTGGAATAAACATGCTGCCATCACTGGTGTTTTGTCCTCAGAGATGTGTCATGGGGAAAAACAGCAGCACAGCTCTCCTGTTTTTATTCTAGCTTTGATTTCACTTCGTCTCGATGTTCCCCGTGTGCAGAATTTCTTGGCCTATAGGGCATGTGAGAGATGAAAGAGAATATAGCTTTGTAATGTGTCTGAAGTGGATTACAGAATATACTGGAAAGTAGTCTCTTCAGAATGAAGAAGGTTAATCTGCAACAGAGCCGATGATATCTCGCTTATCATTCCTCTAATCAAACAGCCTTCTGTAGATATAAGGGATTCAAGTGTTGTCATTCTCAGCATCACTTTTTAAAAAAAGGATCATTTATTTTCAGATGAGCTTTAAAGTTGCAACAACTGTCAAGTGCTGCATTTTTTTTTTACCTCTCTCTTCTATTCTGCACTAATTGAAGTTCAGCAAAGAGTGTGAATCTCAGCAAATAACACCAGGGGTGGAAGAAAACAGGAATGAGATGCCAGCATAATCCCCTATAAAAATAGCTCGCATTGTCTAGCTAATTACAGTGGTTGTGCTATTTTACCTTCGGAACTAAACATGTATATTTAACTTAGTCGATGCCTTCATTACAGCAGGCAGCGATAAACTGTGCTGAAATGGATGTCCCACATATACAGGCGGTTAAATACTACATGTCATCTGAAGAGCCGTTGGGAAACTCGGAGGGGATTGCTACGGCTGTCGCCCTCTTGGCAGTGACGACACAGCCCACACAAAAATGGCCAAAGAGGTGGAGCTGAGGCAGGTGACGCAGACGGCTAGCGGCGAGCGGCGAGCGACCTGAGACGACACCCACCTGTCACTCAAACAGCCACACCTTCAATTATGCCAAACTTTAAGCCTTACATGTTTATTCTGCTGTTGGGCATTTGGGGGTCTCCATTGGAATGACTCTCTTGCAGCCTCAAGTGGCCATTTAAGGAACTGCAGCTTTTGCCACTTGCGTGTTGGCTTCATTTCTCAGCACCAGAGGTTGCTGCTTGGTCATTGCTCTTGGATAAGTCTAATACAGCTGGGTGGTGGAGCAGAACACCATGAAGTTTAATTTCACTGGTCACTAATCCCCAAAACGGATTGAGCTATTGATAATATATAGCAGCCAAAAGGCATATGGTGTGAAAGTCCAATGTTTCTTCTTTTTTTTGCCTTTTCAGTCAGACTGGCTTATGGATATACTTTTTGGTCTTTTATTTGGGTGTACAGTGGAGACCATAATCCCAATTTTAGACCAGACTGAATTATTTATTTATTTTATAATAATACTAAAATAACTAAATTACTTAAAATAAAATATCTATTTTTTCATATCCTATCTGGCAAATTCCACATGTTTCCATTTAGTCCTTCTCCATATGATGCATAATTCCATAGTTTTTACAAGTTAAATATCTGATTGCTCACACTACAATCTCTAATTTTAAACTAGGTGTCTGCATGAGCTATTACCATTATAGCTATGCAAGAAAGCATTTTGTCAAGATGGATAAATCCCATCGTTGTACAAGCTATGCTTGTGTGTTCGCTTTTTTTGCTTATACATTATTGATACTATTAAGAAAGCTGTGCTTCCTGCCGCAAAGTGCTGTAGATATGTATATACTGAGTACTATCTTGCTTAAAACAAGCTTTATATCAAATATACGTTTGTTTTCTTTGAGATGTTTTTGTGATTTTTACTGTTAAGCATCTCATTTAACTAGGGAGGGGGATATTTGAGATATGAAGTGTCTTCTTACTGATTGTCAAAACACACAAAAAGCAAATCCTATACAGTATAATTGGATTTAGAGAATACAACCTGTTCGGAAAAATCAAAGCTTCACCAGAAAAAAAGATTTGAAATAGACTGTATTAAAATCCATGTAGTCTAATTTTGTGAAGCTGCAGTTTCTGTGGTTGTGTAACGAGATGTGTAGTTAACGCCGTACTTTTTGACAGCTTAGGGTCGCAAAGAATTGTATGAGTTCTGACAGGCGTCGTGGGAAAAGAGCAATGAACCCGAAGAGGAAATTAAAAATTAAGTGGGTCCTATATGCTGTGCCAAAACGCCAACATCATGACGTGCACCGTTGATATTCAAGGTGATTGCATTGCAGCTAAATAGTGTAAATTTGAATAGTAATCACCCAAGCCTCTTGACATACACCGTTTCTCAGAAGCAGTGTTGAGGCCATCACACATGCATTTGCTTCTCCTAAATCAACACTGCTGGTTGAAAGCAGACTACTTAAGGAGCTGTCCTTGGTGCTGAAATCCTGTGTTGAACCTCTTGGCATTGATTTGAATAAAAGCATATAACCATGCATAACATCATAATGGTAAAGTGTGATGAGAAATGCTTAATTGATGAAGGTCTTTATACACAAAATGTTTTGAATATTGAGTTGAAATTAAAAAATAGCTGACATTCTGCGCACAAATAGCTTTTGGACAAGCTGGTATTTTAAAATTGGAAAATACATGATTGAGTTATTAAAACATGCATTTCTACTAATCACATTTTTACATTTGTTACCTGTAATGTGTCCTATGGTAAATGCAGGGATATTCTTGAATAGTTAAACAGTAGGGGTGTAACGGTTCAATACGATACAGTGGTGCCACGGTTCGGTACTTTTCGGTACGTTTTCAATACAGCAAAAAAGCAGAATTGCCAAATCCTCGCTGGTGAGACTCTCAAGGGGGCGTGTCTGAAGAACATGGCTCTTCATCTCCCATTCAGTAGTGAGGTAATGTGTCGTTACAGTCAGGTATAGTGTAGTCGGTGACGTCCGGCCATCTGTTGTCAGAGGAACAGCGGGAGCTTCGGACATTCGATTCTCTGTTTGGGCTTTTGTTTTCTTTAACAAAGCAGGAATTATGGTCTGGAAAAATGGGCTCGTGAATGAGTAGTGGCATGGGGCTCAATAGCATTAAGCATGTTAGTTTCCCACTCCTGAGTAGGGTCTCATATCCGCGGCTATAACAATCACTGTGGCGATTGCTTTAGCCCTGTTTGAATCAGTAGGGAACAGCTACCTCAACGCTGCGGGGAGAGTTTGTAGCGTGTGTGCTGCTGTTGGTTTTCCTGCTAAGTTAGTTTAGCATAGCGTGCCTCTCCCAGAACAAACGAGCCTCACCAGAGTACAATGTTTTTCTTCCGACAGCACGTTGTCTGTTACGTCGGGTGGGTTGCCATGTTGAGCGCAGTGGCTCCACCGAGAGAACATTATATTTCCCACGATTTAAGTTTCTGTATTTTCCAAATGCAATAGTATTATTCAAAAGTATTGTTCAGTTCGTAATGCGTACCGAACCGTAAGCCTCGTACCGAACAGTTCAATACGAATATGTGTATTGTTACACCCCTATTAAACTGTTATTATTTTTATGTAATATAGAAAAATAGTGCACCAGCTTCATTCTGCTGTTTTCATAGCGGGAGATAAAGAAGTCAAACTGGAGCCGAAATGATTGGTTACGGTAATTCTTCATAATTGGATAACTTTGGGTTTTGCACTGTTGGTAGGATAAAATATTCAACGGTTTCACTTCAAGTACAAACAAATTAGGAGCTAAGTTATTAAGACCCTGACATGGCTGAAAAAGACACTCAAAAAAAATGCCCTGCCATTTTTCTAGTGACAGATTTTAAAAAAATCATTTAATACTTATATTTGATACTAATTTATTCAGTGTCAGTTAAGGAGCCAGAAATGAGACCCTCAGACAGATTATCATTAGTTCTGTTATGTGCCCTCAAATATTTGAGGCTGAGGCAATATTTAACAATGTCGGTGCTAGTTGTCATCATTAGACTTCACAGGGTAATGTGATGTGTCTCATCAGCCACACACACAAAAAAACTCAAAAAGTCTCTGAACATTTAAAGCTGAATGTCGATAACAAGACAGAAAAAAGCTTGTGAACCTGTGTTGAGGAAGATAACAAGGCATGAAAGAATAAAATTACCTTTTGTAGCAGAGTATGTTTTTTCTTGTAATGCAAGAATAAAAGACCAGCTCCACTGATATTGCATATAGACAAGCATTTTAGTGTTTGTTTATCCATATTTCACATCCTCAGTGAGGTGTGGTCAACATTTTGTCAGACAAGAATAGTTTTCTGACGGAGTTTTACAAAGGTTTGGATAATCAAAGGTCTTCTAGGTATGGACATTTAAGTGCTTGCTCCAAATTAATTATTCTGTATTTATTCCATTTAATCGGTTCCTGATTTTTAATCAAATTTCTTCCAATTGAATCTTATTTTATTCAGACAAACTTCTTGTACGGGTAGTTTAGTTTAGACATCATTGTGTTAACAGGGCATCGCTGTAGTAACTGCAATAAGAAGACTGATTATTGAGATTACCAGATGCCTTTTAGATTTTACACATCCGGCAGACACAGGAAAACGTTGATTTGGTGAGTTATTTCTGGCCACCTGATGAATGTAAGTCAATATTCACTCTCTTTTAGCTCAGTTTCGGTCTCTACCAACTCCTGAGGGAAATAATCTGGCTCTTAAACCAGTAAAACAGCTGCCCGATGCAGCTAAAATACAGAGACATATTTTCTATCAAATGTTACATCTGCTCCCTTGTTTTATGAGCAAACAGCTTAGAACAAAACATAAAAGAGTTATTTAACTCAATAGAAAATGTGTAATAAACCTTGAGTTTTACTTCTTACATATTAGATTATTCATGACTTGTGTTACTTAAACTGCTGAGAGCTAACATAAATTGCTTCAGTATGTGCTTTCGGGAAGGTGTGACTCATTTGATACACGGTGCAAGCGAAGCACAGTCTCACTAACATGAAATGCACATTATTACAGCACTATACTCCTGCCGTCATTGACCAGTGTTGCAGTGGACCGTCCACATGAACGCTTTTGCCTCTTAGTTTGCCAGAGACGGCATTGTAGCTGTTGACAAAGGCTTTGCTGTCTGCTTAGCTGAATGCTATGATTAGTAGATTCATTATATTGTCATGCTCCGATGCTCTTTCGCTCCCCATCTGCTAGCGCACACAAGCACTTTGCCGGCAACTTCACAGGCCCCGTTGGCACCCTTAAACATGGCCAAGATGCAAGCACGAGGGAAAGGCAAAAGGGAATGACAATTAACAATTTCTGGGTTTTTATCAGAGGAAATCCCCCACACACATGGAAGCTGTTCACTGTGTGCATCTTAAGAAACGGTGCATGGGCATCATCCTCTAATCACAGCGTACAAACAGACCCTACAAAACAACAACATTGAGGAAAAGAGGAAATTACAGGCAGCCTCCTCTATAAGTACTATTTATTTATTTATATTTGTGAATTGCTGACTGTCACGAGGCCTACGCTCTCCATCTCACCCCGTGGATCATTTGTTGTCTCTTCAAAACTCTTACAGTAGCTGTTGTTCACACCCACCTCCACTCCTACTCCCTTCTTTTTCCCCTTTTGCTCTCTCTCTCTCTCTCTCTCTCTCTCTCTCCTCGTTTCCGGCTGCGTGAAGCTCATCGCATATTTTCAGGATGGTTCTCTGGCAAACACAAATCCAATTTCTGGTGACTAATCTTCATTTTTTTTTTCATCAGCTCGCTCTCACTGAAAACTACTCACCATTTGCTGGACAGAGACGGAAGTAGCGCAGGCAGAGGGCACAGCTGCAAATGTTTAACCTCGCTTGCAGGTCCAATTGTTGTGCTTAGAGCTTTATTGGCTGTATTTCAATAGGAAAGTCAGACTTGAACAAATGCAATGTTTGCCTACTGTAGTGGCATGGTTTCGGCTTATTTTGCATAGATTTACATTTTTACCTGTGGGTAAAGAAATACACCCATCCTTTATTAATGTATATTAATGTGAAATGTTTGATCAGTGCGTAGAACACTTCACCTGCTTGACCTCATGACAATAAAAAGGAGAAGCGCTCATTGCACCTCTGTTGCTTTAACCAGCACCTTACTGAGCTGCTGTTCTTCACGGTGCTGGTGCCAGGATAACATATGTACGGAGAGAAAAATCCAATTGTTGAAAATCATTGTCAGCTGAGTTGGGGGGCCACAGCTTTTACTCATGATTTATTACAGAAGCACTGCCACATTTGCCAATAGGAAAACACTTTTAGTGGCGTCGTGGGAATATACAGAGATGGATGAGAATAAAAATTGAATATTTATCCTGCGCCCACGTCACATTCTCTCCAGCCGCCCCTTATTCTTGGCCAGGAAAAGAAAAACCAGCTACATTTGATTGAGTCTAGATATTTGGAGGCCATTTATTTTCATACTTATATTTCTTTTTGAATTCTCTGTTTTCTTGTTATTTTGGAAGAAGTTCTGTCTTGCTGGCTATTTGCTCTCATATCAGAGCCGAAGCTGCAGATACTGGAGTATCACTTCCCTTGCCATTCTGAAAGGAAATGCGGGTCCTCTGTTGTCCAGAGTGACTCTTCTTATTCCTTGTGTTTTATCGCCACCCCAAAAGTCTGCTTGTTACATCTGTCAGGCTCTGTATCAGCCGTTCCCTTGTGGCTGTGTGCGATGTCGGGTTATTTTGTTGAGCTGTATCTGTTCTTACAGATAACATCTACACAAGTCACAAATCACCAGAAGTCATCCAGACAAAAGGTTATAAATGAGTTTCTGCAGTGTTGTTGCTTCTGATCTCTCAACATATGAAATTTTAAATATTATAAAATGATCGTAACTGATTGAAAGATTTGGGGTTTCTCTATATCTATGACTGTGAAGATTATGAACTGCCAGTAATTGTCTCTTTTATATATTTTCAAATTCAGGGCTTTATCGTTGGCAGCGTAGTGTCTGCTTAAAGAAATGTTCAACTTCAGTTCAAAATTTGCATGACTCGGTTTAGTATAAGCCTATCGGCATTGATCCCCATCTGATGTCATTGATAATCCCAAATGAAGGACAAATTTATTGTCTGTGGGCACCCAGAGCTCTACGACTCGATGTCATTTCTATACAGAGTACTTTTATGAACCCAGACATGACGGTGTTTCTAGTATCACAACCGTTACCGGTACGTTACCCAGGAGTAACCCAGACCTAGTGTTTCTGTGGACAGAATCCCTTCATTTATTAACATAAGGCTTTTATTTTGAAATATTTGCCAGACTGTTTTATTGAAAATACAGTGACTTGCTCTGTAAATTAGTGGAGTACCTTTTTAATTGTGGAAATACAGTAGTCATAGCAGAAACCCCGCGTATGCTATAATTATATCATGTTAATGTCATGTGGTCGATAGTGACCTAGACATATTTTCAGGTGTGGGCGAAGCTCAAGAAATACACTTTGATAAATGTTGTTCCTTTTGTGTAGATGGAGTCAAACTGTAGTTTGCTTGGAATATACTAAGAAAAAGAACACGGTGGCAGTGATAATCAGCATGACTGACGATACTTCAAATGCCAGCAGCATGGTGGGGCCCTAAGAGGAGATATAGCTGTCCCATAGAGCAAAACGTCGTTCTGCCAGACAGCTTTTACGGTAAGAGCTTCCCAGTTTCCATTAAATAGCATATAGCGACTCTTAACATTCCTTTGCACATAATCTCTGAACTTGATTTAGAAACAACCAGACCTGGTAGCTCTCCTGGTGGAGCGGCACCCCACGTACCAAAGCTGAGAGACTTCCCCTCTCTTTCCACCTTTCCTGTCTATCACTCTGTCCTATTAAGAAAATGAAAAAACAAAACAACCAGTCCTGCCATCACACCTCGTCACTGCATGTTTGCCCCGTCTGCTCTTGTTTGCTTGGCTTGTGGTCTGTTTGTCAGATTACGTCCCTTCTGGTTTCACCTGTTCTCTGTGATGCCATGTGGGTTTATGTTGTCATGTTTTTAACTGTTTGTGCAGATTGTCTGCTTCACTTTGCTTTTTAAATGTCCCACTTCGCACGATGCTGCCTTACTCCTCTAAGCTTTTTATCGTCTTCAGCTGTTCATGTTTTTTCGTCTCCTCTCCTAATTTCAGAACAGGTGTTTTATTTGTTGTTTAATAGCCAATTTAACTGAGGAAGAGTTGAAGATTAGCCCTTTGGCTAACACTGCACAAATACAGTGATGTTGAAGAGAATGAATGAATGAATAAATAAACAACAGGACAAAGACGGCTCGATAAGATCTCACTTTGGACATGAAGTGAGCTATACTCATATTCTCGTTGTGGATTATCACAGTTATAATTCATCCAGACATTTTATCATGTAGCTATGAATAGATCTCTTTCTTTGTTTCATATTTTAACTAACTGATTTGGTCCTCATCAGAAGAGCACATGAAGATGAACTTCTTCACTGCTTGTGTTGAATTAAATAAATATAACTCTCTGTAGAAATAAAGACAATTAATATTTGCCAAGTTCAATACAGGAGACAAATACTTTAACTTCTGCCTGAGGTTCTCAATTGACCTGTGAGTTGTGAATGTGGCGATGTTGGTGCAAAGGGTTGAGTCCAGAACTCAAGTTGTCAAAATCTCTGCATGGTTTGTCCTAGTTACTTTAAACTGCCCTGCTAACTAACTCTCCACTATGCGGCAGCACCCCTATGGAAATGTGACATTTACTTTGTTTCCCGCCATCTAATGAGCCAGTTAACATTCAGTTGTTCACCCTAATTGACTCTTACGCTAACCGGATGGAGGCACAGGACTCCAAATAATTACTCTCTTTATGAGCCATTGTCTAATGAATTCAAGTGGCATATTTACTAGTCGGCTGACTCCGGGTGGAAGTGATGGAATAAGAAGATGTCTACTTTCAAAACTGTAAAAGACACTCAATATAATGCTGTGTATGTGTAGACTGTTTACATATTACAGCCAATGGCAGATGTGAGAGTACCACAGTACCACTTATATCCAGGCTTTCCTTGACACCACAATAACAACATAATTCCTCACTCGCCCTTAGTATAAATAATGAGGCACACTTGGTGTCATGTCATCACAAGTTGGTAGTAGAAATGTTTTCAAGGCTGAGTTTGTCAAGAAGAGGAAGAATATTAAAAATAAGAAACTTAATGATTCATGGAGTGTACTTTACTTTTTGTGTATGTGCAAATAATCAAGTCAGAATGGGCCTTGAGATTTCACAACCTTGATTGAGACAAGCATTTTCAAAATTGACCCTGAATTATTTGCATTGTTTTTACGTTTCTCTGACCACTTTTTTCCCCATTCTAAAACATGAATCGGTGCGGTTTGACAGTTTGGCATAGAAAACGCTGAAGAGGGCAATTTGCTGTACAGATGCTGTCAAAGATGAGATATCTTTGACAGCATCTGTACAGCAACTTTGCCGAAAGCACAATAGAATGCGCTGAGGAAGCAGCAAACTGATATTATTGACTAATAAAAGTTACAATTTCAAGCCTTGTTAATCATTTAGTTTGTTTTATATACCAGTTTGACTGGGGGAAATTCCCAATGTAAAAACTAATAATTTCCAGATATTTTATTTTATTTGTCATCAATAATAAATATTGAGGCTCGGTTTGAAATTGTTCAAATTTGTAGATCTACAGTAGCGTTTGGTGACCATGGCCATTATTCGATGACACCGCCCCCAAATAACATAAGATACGGGTTGTTTTCCAGAAATAAATTGGATTTCACAAGCCCCGGCTGATTTTAAGCCCAATGAAGACGTCTGTGTCCACTCACATTCATAAGGGAAATTCATAATTATCCTCTCAGCACATAGGATGTAACAGCAAAGCCTGCAATTTATCTGGCTGCCGGTAATTTCTGTACAGTTCTTGATTTAATTCGTCTTCTCAGAAATGGAGTTTATCTTTACCTGGAAGTAAGACTCTAATACAATCATATAGTTGTTTCGCTGCAAGTATACTGTGTATCGTACTTTCCCCATGTCATATTCCTGTACGAAGTCATCTTCATCTACAGCTTTGCCTTGGCTCTCAAAACACCCATTAGCATGTGTTGCCAAGGGCTTAAATAGGGTAGCTCCATGGAGATGTGTTCCCATCCAAATACTAAGCCTCAGGTAACTAAAAGGAAGACTAGGTTTGACATACAGCAATGCAAATACAGCCGGTTAATATGTCAGGAATTAATAACTAGGAGCCACAGCATGAGGGACTTCATCATTTTTACTGAACATATATGTAATTTACAAAATGTCAACATGAATGTAATCCACTGTCAGTGGGGCCTTTTTTTTTTTTCAACATAGCTACATGAAATGATTTATGCAGATTTTATTCCCTTTTTGCTTGATGAGTTTAAAATGCACCCAATGCCTTTCGCTAAGGCTGAGCCTTCTTATTGAGCTTTGCCACTGAAAACTGCTGCGACTGAAAGTACCTCTATGAGAACGGTGAGAGTATATATACGAGTAAAGTCGCTTTGAGTCAAGGTCCATATACTGTACTAGATTCCCTCTGAGCTCTCAGCCCTATATCATGAAACCACATCTCTATCTGCCACCAGATGTGGCTGGAAGCTCTGGATGAAATCGACTTGGCGGATCCGCTGGAAATTTAGTGAGTTGATCTGTAGTTAGTATTTTTTCTAAACACAAGCACCAATTGTCATAATAAATGGATCTTGTTTCACATTTCAAATAGTTATGCAGTAAGTACATTTTGCTGTTTGGTTTTTTCGAACAGAGAAATTAAGCAATTAACTCTATTTAGTGAGATATTGTTTCGTAGTGTACTAGACTTTTCTACTTGGAATTTTCAGAAATATTCATGATATTCAAAAGAAGCATTATGTTTATTTATAAGAGCTGCATAGTGTTCTGAGTGGTAATAGTTGTTTGTAAAAATGGCAAACTAATGGTGATTTCCTAAAAAGTTTTCGATATATACCAATGACCATTGGCAATGACGATGCTGTTGACAGCTTTGTGCTTTGGGTGTATTGACACAATTTACACTGAATTAACTGAAAATGCCAGTTTTATGTTGTTGTTTTCGTGGGAAACCTGATCTGTCGGTCTTTGTCTCTCTGATTTTGAAATATCTTAACAAATCTATCTAAGCATGCCACATCAGCAAAGGGTTAATGTGAAACTAAGATTTCAGACAATGCTATCACACTTTAAGAGGGAGCATTAGAGGACACAGAGATATCACCCTTCAGTTAGCGAGTTAACATTGTGTCACCTGTGACAGCAAATATCTGCTTTGCCGAAGTGTCCTTCAGCAACACAGAAACCGTCCACCAGGATCTGGGACGCTGTTATTTTTCTATTTGCTGTTAAAAAGATGAAATTCCCCTTTTGAAGGTCCATTAAAAACACCTGTCTAAAGTAAAAGTGGAACACAGAATTTCAGCAAATTTGCTCCATGTGCAGCAGAAGGGCACGTTCACAAATGCAGAAAACAGAAAAGTATGCTCGATAACGTCCTTGTGTTTTTATATTAAGGCAAAAGACCACATCACCTGCAATAAGCCCTTTGGTTGACCTAACTGTGCTGAGATGGCTGACTAAAAGTACAACATCTGCACAATCTCTCTGAACTCTGAACTACTTTTCTTCTTTTATCCAAAGCCACTTTACTAATTACATCTCAAAAGTTAAAAAGTTACTGTAGCACAGATAAAACTAGTTTTTTTAGCTTTGATTTGTAAAGTAATATAGTATATGTCCTCAAGTAGACATGATTAATACATTACTTGGGTAAAACCTGCTTACTCTCCAGCCCCCTGGCCAGCCCACACAGGTGAAGCACACATCAGAACAGGTCCAATGAATTTCACAAATATCTGGGCTGGGGCATCTGAGAGGCGCACTCTGCATTGCTGAGTTGGTGAAATTTTGGATGAGCTCCTTTAAGCATATTAGAGCATCCCCCGTAAAGGCTCAGCAGAATGTTGAACACCGAGGTGCTGCTTATTCCCTGCCTGCAGCCACGCGGCGGAGACGGACAGCAGATTATTATCTGCTCTGAGGTCTCCGCATACTAATGACTCCGTCTGTCCTTCATCAGGACAACTTTCCCCCTGAATGTGTGTCGTCATTTAAAGGTTAATGGTGCTCAGTTTAGGAGCAGCAACCAAGAATCCTATGGTGAAAATAACGATTGTGAAATATATTTTCACATCAAAAGCTGAACTGAACTGAACAACAAGTTCTTTACTTGTTACCACACACCGGAAAAGTGATTATATTCCTTAAAAAGTTGCTGTTTTCTGCTTCAAGTAAAGATAAATCACATCATCTATGACATTTATAACCAGAATGAATTGTCGTATTGATCTTCTTCTATACAAGTTTCAGGCTGCCCTTTCTTCTAATGTAATACTGGGGGCCTGGGAGCAAGCTAACATTTGCTAATTAGAATTAAACACAAAGTGCAGCTGAGGCTGATGGGTACGTCATTACTTTTGCAGGTATTAGTCATAAACTAAAGTATTGGAATTTTGACCTGATGGTGGCGTTACAGGAAATGTCAAAGCATGATTGTGAACCAAATGTCAGTCCATCCAATAATTGTTGAGACATTTCTCTGAAAAACACAGATGTCAGCCTCATGGTGGTGCTATAAGAAAAGTCAGAGGATCACAGAGTGTTTACAATAAATTATCTGGGTGCCATGAATGTTGGTACCAAATGTCATGTCAATCTATTTAATAGTTGTTCAGATAATTCCTCTCAAAAATGACATGTTGTGCAAAAGACACAGAATGAAGCGAGTTACAATAGAGATCCAAGAGAAGTCTGTTCGTCTGAATATCAAGGTAATGTATCATTACTTTAAATGCTGTAATAATAACATCAAAGGCATACGGTTTGAGGTTTGAGGAGCAACGTCAGCCTGAAAAGATAAATCTCTTGTGATAAATGTCTGCTCGCCACAATTGTAACCCAGATGCAAAGTCGCGTGTTGACAAAAAAGCAGCAAGGTTAGCAGTTGCTTTTCATTTTTACAGCTGACACAGCAAGTACAGACAGTGTACTTGCATTAAGGCGCTCTGTAAACTCATCAACTCACTACATGCCCTTATGCTGCTGTTCCCTGCAGGCCCATCAGCTACTACTCAGACATTAACTTGATAATTAATCACGGTAAACACCGGTATCTGGGGATCTGAAAAAGAGTGCAATCATTCATCACATACAGGTCTCTACATACAGCTGTTTTAGAGCATATACATGTTGAGGAGGAGTTGATATGTGAGCAGTGGGGTTAGAGGTGTGGCTTGTGGGGGGGGAGGAGGAGGCCCTGGAGAATCCTGAAATGCACATTGGGAAAGCTGTTTTTCATGCGCAACAGACGGACTAGTCCATAGAGTGAGTTTTAACTGGCAGAAAAAGGTCAGCGCCTAGTGAGGTAATCACAGACTCATTGGTATTTATCCACAACTCTATCAACTCCCTCCAGATATATTATGGCCATATTGTGCTACGGAGCGGTTAAAAAGCTCACTTGTTGCCCCTGTAAGGCAGACTGATAGCGGAAGTTGAAATGTGGTGGCATTCAGGGATGGAGGCTAACCTTGGGAGGCAGCCGGGCTTCTTCCCTCACCCAATTACTCAGAGGACCTGTCCAGGTTTCTATGTCAGCGCTGACCTCACACTGATCTAATTTGACCCCCCCCCTCTCTAGCCCACACAAGGCGGTCTCTGGTGTCGCTGCCAGTCTAGAAGAGGTCAATGAGTCCCACCTTAACAGTCCTCAGTTCAGACCGTTTCCAAGGGACCATGAATAATCCCCATCGTTCATGTGACAGACGAGCCACATAGAAGCACAGCAGAGGATCCTTATGGCTTACGTTGCTATAAAGCTCTTAATATGGACCACATTGACTGCACTAAGTGCTTCATAGTGCCGACCTATAGACATATTTCTTCATTCATTCCGAACATTTATTTTTTTCTGTTAAGGAATGAAAATGAAAATTTCTATTAGTGATTAATCCATCAATACTAATAGTCTAGTAACCCCAAGGTGAGTGCTATGAGCATTTTTCATTTTCAATGTTTTTATTGTAAATTGAATAAATAAACAGTTAAATTAACTACATTTATTTTTTGTTTGGAAACAAATTAAACTGTAAGATAAACTTTATAGATAGACATCATATTTGACTGTTACATAGTAATGCAACACGCTTTGGGCAGACGTTTTCTTTATGCGCAATAGTCTGCTGTGAAATAACTGTCAGAGCGAGCAACAAAAAGATGCGTCACTGTAAATGCAGCTCAAAGAAACGCTCGTACATCTCAGTACTCTGAACGCAGGCCGGCCAAAAGAACTAAAATCAGGCTGTGTGGTGAAATCTACTCGGCTTATGGCTTTTCACCCCTATGTAGCCCAAAGAGACTCATGATACTCTCTTTTTATTCTGAATGATTAACAAAAAGATGAATGTATTTATTTTACTTATAATTAATGTTTGTGAGTAAAGTTAGATCAGTCATAATTGTTTCATTATTTGGATGAAGGAGATATGAATGTTGCATGTGCTGCAATGTAGGGGTGCCATGAAACAGTCATCACTGTGAAGGGGTTTGATATCAGAAAATAGGGAAACATAACAAATCTTTACATTTGAGGAGGTGGAAACAGTGAAGTTTGTTGGTTTTGCTTGATCAAAATTGTTGATGATCCACACTCTGTTAATAATTGATTTAAATACAACTATTTCAGTAGTTTGATCATTTATTTGTCATGGCTAAATCTACGTGAATGCTTGATAGGGTTTCTGTTGTGTGTTTTCACGATATTCAAACAAGAAATACGTGCAAGCTTTTGTGTTTTGTGTCCTGTAATCTCAGGAATGCACTTTTGATTTTTGGGAACTGCGTTTTGGAACTGATGTTAGATGTTAAGCTCTTGAATCCCAAACTCCCTGAAAAGCTCTGCAGCACACTTATGAACACACACACACACACACACACACACACACACACACACACACACACACACACACACAATAGTTACGAATAGATTAAACAAACATCAAAATGATCCGAAGTAAACAAAGCAATTTGTTTTTTGGTAAAGTTTTCCTTTGAGCATGAAGACTGAAGCACTTTGGGCATAAACAGGATCAAACTCTCTGTTTCAGATAGCAGTTCAGTCTCAGAGACTTTCTTGATGAATGGATTGAAGGACAGTATAAACTGCCCTCTCAAGTGTGGCTTTGAGTGACTGTTGGACTTGACGAGTATTAAAGAATACATTCGAACCTTTTGTTCTGCTCTGTCTGTCAGTGAGGCTTTACAATACCTGCTCAGGGCTTTCCAACGAAAGGTGTTATTTCTAACTGTGAGGTTCTTTGAGAATATTTCACATGGGTTAAATGAATAATCAACGACTGCAGAGTGATTTTTGCTCCTTGGAGCTACCGCACACATTTAATATTCAGCGTGACACTGAATGTGTATTCAAGGACGGATGAGGGCTAAGCATCGTTTGGCTCCCTCCCTCTCAGAGCTGTTGTCTGATTCGATCTCTGAAAAACCTAAATTTAGATATATGTACTTCTCCATTCGGGGCCACTCACCGTGACTTTTCTGTGTCTTTGTTATTGCAGCGGAGCGTGCGAGAGACTAATGGCTCTATTTCAGACAGTTATTGTTGTGTGTAGGATCTGTGTTTTCGTCAGAGTCACAGATGAGTGTGGAGAGAATGCTGGAAGATTGGTTCAGACGTGTGCTCATTGAAATGACACAAAAGATGGGTTTCTAAAAGAATCAGAGCCGATTTATATCATTTTAGTTTGGAAGCTTGTACTGATTCAAGTGTGGGTTGTTTTAGAAATCATTTTAAGTTCCTTTTAGTTTACGGGATGTCAGATGAAGGTGACATAAGACTACTTAGTGTTAACGTTTTCTCATTGTTCAATTGTACCAGTTGAGCAAGTCATTATTTATTCATATATATATATATATATATGTATATATATGTATAAATAAAATTACAATGGAAACATTCATGACGTACATGAAGCATATGATTCAAACGTCCACTGAAGAGATGAGTATAATAGCCGATCAGATCTGTGTGAATGAATGAAGCGAATTATGAAACGCACACAAATGGTATATTTCCACCATGCTTTCTTCATTGTTCTCCACCACTTATGGTTTGGCTGATTCTCTTCTAATTATGTCAACTTGATTTATCTTCTTCTGCAATAGTTTAATGGCACCTGAGGATTTCACTATGAACAAACTTTGTACAACAGTAGACGGAAACGCACATTAATTCTCTTTCTTTTGCTGATTCTCTAGAGTTTAGGTTAAAATTCGGGCTACATTTAACCTGTTTGAAATGTTTAGAAATAACAAATATGTGACATGTACGTTGGATACGTGTCCAGTGTTCTCTAAACATGACTAAGAATCTATAGTTATGCTAGTGGCTCTGTGAGGTTGTTCTTTAGCACCGTGGTGCTTTGAGCTAAATGCTAACATGCTCACCATAACAATGCTAACAGGCTGATGTTTGCTTTGTTCGCCATCTTAGTTTGTCATGTTAGCGTGCTAAGATTTGCTGATTAGTACTTATCAAAAAAGTACAACTGAGACTGATGGTAATGCCTCTATTTTTGCAGGTATCTGGTCGTAAACTTAATATTGAACACATTCAAATTTGTCCTGATTGTGGCGCTAAATGAAAAGTCAGGGAATCATCTTAGTCATTAGGATTCATCCTCTGGGGACCATGAATTTCTGTACAGTTCAGATTGGACCAATTCAAACAGTTAGTGTATCAAAGAATTCTAAACTTAACTTGTAACATCAATAAAAAGTGACGTCAATAGATTCACAAGAGAACAATGGCAGAATATGTCCGAGTACACACACCATCTGGATAAGCAATGCGTCAGAACAAGCCTGCAACACATTAATCGATAAGTCCCAGCTGGTCCTGACGGGCAGCGCTCAAACACAAGATCGACCTTTATTATGCCGCCTACAGTCAGCAGCAGCCTCTCTTTGTGGTTCTACCACAAGAAGAGAGTTTTAAATGGGGTCACTGACATTTTTTGAAGAACCAGGCAATGGAAGACTCTGTCCTCCTGGGACCGGTTTCATGTTCAGGGTATGGTTGGTATTTGTTTAGTGCTGCAGCCCCCAAAGACACCCAGACAGTTAGACAAAGAAGATAACATTGTGAAAGTGTCACGTAAGGATACAGTTAATTAAGGGTAACTTTTGCTTCTACTGGAGTCCTTACATGTTGAACAGGAGTGTCAGTGGTGCAGAGTAGCTGCTCAGACACTCAGTGTGAACATAGAGGAGGCACAATTGTAAACAAAAACACTTTAAAGATACAAGTGTTTTTGTTCATTTGTTCACTCCTCCTATGGACACCCATAACTGTAGGTCGGTGTACAAACAGATGATGCATGACAATATGGTAAATCACAGCTGTAATCATTTAAAATATGTCTTCATAGCAGAAGTCGTAATCGTTGACAACAAGAAGAAAAGTGTTGAAGAAAATCTGCATCTAAACAAAGGAATGAATGGGATTTTTGTGTGAGCTGGTATTTTCCTTTTGTCTTTGCATGCCATTTTTTTTATTCTATTTGAAAGGTGGGTAGCTTACAAGTCCTCTAATGAGTTGCCGTTAGAATTTGTGACAGTAAATTAGTACTAAAGACATTGCAGGCTAAAGAAAGGGTAATACACTGCTTCAGCGTCTGACATGCAACGCTGCCCGTGTGACATACTATGTGTGCTACAAGCATCAAAGGATTCACATCAAATCACGCAACGCTTTGTGATGTGGCTGTTGTGTGTCCCTCTTAAGTCCTCTACGACCTATACGACTGTGATAGGTAGGATAGAATAGAGCAGTGTGACGCTCAAACGTATTCGTGAAGCTTCTGCGGGTTCCTGTTATTGCAGCAGCGGTACGTGGTGTTGAATTGATGGCCTCAATGACTCTCTTGTTTTTAAACACACCCCTGTGCAGCTCAAGGACTCAAGCCAGGTCATTCAAACTCAATCAGGAAGTCAGAGGAGCTCAGTATGAAGTATCATCAGTTTCCTAAGATAGCTTTATCAGGTTGTTTGTTTTACGTCTTACACAGGTTCATGAAGGGAACACACTTCAATAGGACCTGTTTGAATGTCACTCTTGTTAGTCACACTTTATCAATGAAACCCTTTTATTCCATTGTGACCAGAACAGACAATCAACTCTTTTCTCTAGCCCCAAATCTGTGTTTTGGAGCAGAGGGAGACATTTTGTTTTTGGCAGTACAACACATCCATACTATGTGATTTTCTTCAATCATGAAACAGTACAAAGCGTATATCCCTGGTGGGTAAGCACAAAGCCTTCAGCTCCTATTTCTATGCCAAGTGTATTTGCACCCTGTGCTGAGTTCCCCCGTCATTCGACTTCCGCCCACTGGTACCTGATGCTCACTGCTGATGTATTCCACTACACTCAGTACATGGGCTTCACTCGCTCTTACAGTTTCCAACAGCCAACGCATCCCTCTATTTTTCCATCAACTCCTTTCACTTACACTTACACTTTCACTGCCAACCCAGAGGTTGTTTGGTCAAAACTAATTGGACAGTAAAATCCAATCCATTCAAAAGCGAGGCTAAAGATTAGGGAAATTCCATTAGCATATGGTTAGGGGTGACTGCATTTCGGTCCTGTTTGAACTTCAAATGTCATCTCGCTCCCAATTACATTCTAAATTGCAATTTACCTCAGTTAATTACCTTAATTAATATTCAATGGAACACCAAAAAGACTCCTACTTGATTTGTTCCGGTTTTAATTTAACATATCACGGCTCATAATCTGGCCATATACGATATGCATCTCCTTCTCTGGGCTCGTCCACTTGAGCATCCTTCACATTAACATATTCTTAGAAACAAAAGCAGAGAAAAGTAGTATTTTAGGGTTGGGTTACCAAGGGTGACTCACAAAGATAGTAAGATCAAAGATAGATGAAAGGAAGCTTTGTATCCAAAAAGCATTATAAGAAAACATTAAGCTCATAATGATGGCTTTTGAAGACAGTAGATCATAGTGCATCATGTCATAATGGGTTTTTACTGATAAAACAATCTGAGTCTGTTCATTTTGAGATTAGCAAAGATCTTTTTGGCCCATTTTGGTAGAAATTAAGAACAAAAGTATCGAAATACTTTAGAAAAACAAGAGAGTACGAAAGAAATGCAGGGAATATACTGCAGTGGCATCTGTAAAATGGGTGCTGCCAGAGCAATTGAGGGTTCGGTGCAGCCTTTTTCACAGGTGATATAAGCTGTCAGTTGAAAGTCCTGGCACTTTGAGAACAGCCTTTCTCTCTGGAAATTAGTTCAAACAAGGAGCACTATCATTTCATGCTCCCTATTTTCTGCCTCTGTCAGCTCTCAAGACACCAGTGCATGTTCTCTTTTCTCTAAGCCGACGCTCTGGCAGTTCAAACCGCTGACCCTCACCATTACTTGCACTTGCCTCTACTTGTAAAAAGACCACAGTCGTTATTTCAATCTGCCATGTTGCTGCAATATTGATGGCACGTGCTATTACAATCTGTGCAGTGTAAAAGTACACAATACTGTGTGTACAACTACCCAAAGGCATAAGCAATGAAAGAGGCCGCTACTGCAGCTAACTCTGTATTAGATGCCCCTAATTATTTTTTTGTAAGACTGTAATATTGATTTTGTCCAGTGTGCCTCAGACCTCAACCTCAGATTCATTTTGGATTTGGATACTGGATTAAACAAGTACATTTTAGTGGTGTTATGACAGATTTAGTTTTGGAAGTGCTATATATAATTTGGGGATTATGCCAGGAACCCCCTCATTTATGTCCCGTAGTATAATTTGAAGTTTACACTTCTATAGTCTTAGTTAAATGACGGAACAAAACAAAAGAAAGGTAATAGAAAGATCTGTATTAAACATAGGATATTTGCAGATTCCAAGAGGTATAGATGTGTTAGTCCATGGATTAAGTTATAATCTATTACACTTAGGGGTGCAACGGATCCCAAAACTCACAGTTCGGATTGGGTCACGGTTTTTGAGTCACAGATCGGATAATTTTTCCGGATCAGCAAAGAAATCTTTTTTTTTTTTAAAAAGATGAGAATATCTACATTGTCTGGGGAAAGGGTTGCACCAGATTTGTGTCGGTCTGACTCTCACAGAGGGGGCGTGTCTGCAGCACCGGACTTTGAATCTCCACTCCGCTGTGATGAAGTGAGCGGTCAGTCTTTTCCTTTTCATAGAGGCCTGGAACGATCTTCATACTGAAGTGGGTTCGTGAGTGGATTTCGTAGAGTGGCGTAAGCACTTATTTTGAAATCCTTTTTTTTTTTCCTTGAGTATGGCCTCATGTCTGCAGCAATAAAGACCCCAATAGATTTGGTAATAGTTTTAGCCCGGTCTGATTCTGCCACAAACGGTTTCTTAAATGGCGCTGTGATAAGTTGTTGTTGTTGTTGTTGTTGTTGTTGGCCCCCGTCGCTGACAGACTGGGATGGTGGCGCTTCAAATGTGTGGACATGCCCGATGTATTGCCATTGTCGTATGTCTTTCTCGTTGAACAATGCCTACATACTGTTTTGTCCACCACCCTCCTCCCATCATTATTAGTTACGGGGAAGCCAAAATGCTCCCAAACATGCGACTTAAATGACGACAGGAGCTTCTGAATTTCCTTCGCTCCTCCGATCGCCATGACTTCCACCGTCAAATACTTTTACATGCTCCGTTCACGTGAACACACTACTGCTTTATATATGTTCACTGCAACTCTGCATAGATGTTTAGAGACGTATTACCTAAAAAAGTATGAGCGGCAGTAAAGCTTTATTTCACACCATGATGATTAAACTGTAAAAACATATTTAAATGAATACAAATTGCATTTAATCCGAGGCTCATATGTGTGCCGAACCGTGAGGGCTGATCCGCACGGATCACGGATCGATCCGTGATTCGTTACACCACTAATTACACTGTATATTAAAAACGTTCCCAGACCTCACTTTGAGAATCACTGATCTAAAGTAAAAGCTAATGGATGGATGGACATTTCAGAAACGTTTTGAATTGAAAGGATTTTTCCATGCGATCACATTAAATAGGACACTTTGAGGGTAGAACAAAAGACCTTGTTCCCTCATTATAATTTTGACATGTGGATTGGCCAAAAAGCATTCAAATTTTTTCTGCTGCCAATTAATTAGCTGCTGTATAACAGAATTCACAAAAGGAGAATGTTTTGATAACTGTAACACCACAGAATTTATTCAATGAGCTTTTCATTCATCAATTCCTACTTTTAGTTATCTGCCATGTTTCATCTTGTGGACATTTGACTACTGCCTTGACACAAAGTGTCCACTTACCAATCGAAAAAAGCAATCTCACATCTCAATGGTCACAAGTGGCATTATGATTTTTTGAAACCATGAATTTAAAATATTTAGTTCAGTTGTTATCCCCTCAGGAACCGCAGTTCACAACAATACAACTAAATTACCACATCTCAAATAATCAAATTCTACATGGCAGATTGTATTTCAAAATAGGTTCCCGTGTTTTGGCTCAACTGAGATCCATCAGCAGGTAATCCAACTGCACATGCTTTTTATACATTTTTGTTGTCAGCCCTATTATTATTATTATAATATTATTATTATTCACGTCACGGTGACGTTCGTCCACTTCTTCGATGGTCTTATCTTAATAAACTGACTTCAGGTCAGCTTCCCAGCTATTGATTCATGACCGCAAAAAAGCAAACCCACTTTTAAGTTTTCTGTTCGACAACCCCTCCGACTGCTGTATCAGTAACATTGATAATAGAACATGTACTCATAGAGGATTCTCGATCCAGGAGCAAAACTATGAGCTTTTATCTGGCAGCTATCCAGCAAAACCAGACCTCAGAGAGTAGCAGCATACGTCTGCACTTCTGGGCTCGTTTAGGAACGAAAATAATAACCTGATACTTCAAATAGCTAACATGCGTACTACTGTATATACATTCACTAGCAATTGGCTTTTTATCCCCAGCTAATGAATATTTGGTACATCAGGGGAAGTCCTGTCCTGTTTAGGATTAGTAGAGAGGGATTTTATGTTGTTGCTCTGTTTCCCTGCCTTCATCAAACCAAAGTCATAGACTCAATCTAGCTTTCACTCATGGTCATTGCTTTGTACAGTTACTTTTCCCCGTGTCCTCAAAAGGCTCAGAGTAAGGCCTCCTTCTCTGCCTGGAAGTAAAACAAGAGCAAAGGCATCTGAAGTCAAACACTGATAAAGTACAACACAACAGGGTGCAAATCGAATATATACACACATAAAGAACAACAGTGCAGGTCGGACGTGGTGATGGTGCGCGTGCTGTAAATCAGGAGGTGTTCTGGTTGACAGGAGTGCCATAAGCAGTGCATTTCAGCACCAAGGACAGCGCCCAAGAGCAAACACAGCAGTTTCTACACTGGAGTGCTGAGATGGCCGCTACAAGCTCAGTTGATATCAAATTCCTACTTGTTGTTCAAAACATGATAGCATCCTGGTTCTGTGGGATATCCTATGGATGCATTATCCTAACCTCAATAAAGATAACGCGGGGTGCCAATATTAAAAGGGAGTGGATGAGGTGAACACATCCTGTACCTTTTGGTTTATGCTATTCCTTTACTATATCATAAACTCCGATGTCAGAATACACTAGTGTAATGATTTACCCTTGTGACTCACATCTTAATTCCTTTGTTTATCATCTGTCATATTTCCACCCAGTCAAAGAAACTAAAAAGTGTGCGTGCTGGTCATTGTTCAGTAATAAAACCCTAGTGCACCTCGGAGCGTCTCCCCCGCCTGGCTGTCGATCACACTGAACAGCAGAGGAGATTGTGCCAGCATCTGATGCTGAAGTTGTTAAGCTGACTTCGCTAGCGTTCATCACTGAAGCTGAGGGCATTGGAGCAGCAAACAGAAGCAAGTTGCACTGCCCACTGTTTCCATCACAGTTATTTTTTAAGTCAGGACTCTGTCGGTAAAGGCTTACAGCGTGCCATGCAGCTATCCTGCGTTACTCTGTGTGTAATGACACATTGGTTAATTTAACCAATGTTCTGTTGACCTGATGCGTCATGATACAGTATGATTTTACATGATAATTCTACATGAAATTATTACTGTATGGTTGCACAACCGTACCCGTTACCTTAAAGCTGGGAACAGTAACATTGGAAAACCAGTAAGAGTAAGCTTGATTGAAAAATAATAATTATCCAATCGAAAAAACCCAACCTAGGGTTGCTAAATCTTTAGCTAGCAGCACTAGCTCCAAAAGTCGCTTAATCATAACGAGAACGTCGCCAAGACGGGAACATTTACAGCCCGTCCCTTCAGGCCACTCCCCCAAAAGGACCATAATGAACGTAAACAACAAACTATGGTTAGAAATCAAAACTGTGAAGCTAGCAGCTTGTGGAATACTCCGGTGACCAGCAATGAGTGCAAAGGCAGAGAGCACACAGGTAGACAGGCAGGTAGGCAAATGAAATGATCGGACGGGCTTCTTACAGTCCTGCTCTAATAAAGCCTCTATCATCTATATCATGTTGAATAAACATATCTTTATGACAAAAAGGCATTATTATGAAACATGTCTGGCAGCATACATCGGGTTTATTATACTATTATTCTTTACTTTCTTTCAAGTTGTTGAAATAGGCCCTTACTAAAGGTCTCACCTGGAAGCAGAAACGGTAAATCCACTTGCAGTTGAATCTTTCTGTTCACCCTGTTCACCGCTGTGTCCAACACTGTGGCCTCAAGATAAAAACAAAAAGCTGTTTCAATATCCTCTTATACGTCTCATTTAATCATTTCACTGTAATATCTCCCGACAGGCTTTGTGAAAAATCAATAACACAGAGTTGGACTCACATAAGATTCTGATTTGTTTTTCAGACATTTTGTACGGCAGTTTTTTTTTTTTTTTTTCACTTTATTTTTTGGACATTGGCTCAAATGCCAAGCTGCAGTGCGTTGCAACATGGAGTCAGTATTGAATAGCTTGAGCATTTATTTCTTTGTGTGGGATTACTCTTATTCCATGGATGAGTATTTAGTTAATGTACACTACCCCTTTTTAGGCTTTTACAAATACCTGTTTTTTGTGCGCCAAAAACCGCCGAACACACAAAGTCAAAGTGCAATTCTCCAGATTCCAGCATGTCCTTGTCTGAAAATAACAGGTGGTCACAACTGGTGATAATCAGACTGGCCGAGCCACCAATTACCTATCTCGCTATTTGAACTAGGCATTTGGCCTCCTCAAATTACTTTTGCAGTTTTATCCCTGGCTTTTGTTGTTGCTGTTCACATGACATGGACATTCAAGCCTGGTGTTGTGGTCAACTCCTGCAATGGGCAGGAGCAGGCAGTTGGGTGGGAATGGCTGCACAGTAGCCTTCCGTCCAAAGGACAATGATCAGTGTCAGGTATGCTGATTTAACCATGTCACCATGTCCAGTGTGTGATAGGAACAGGAGAGAGCTGTGACGGGAAATTTGACGATGGCGTCCTTTTGGCTCAGGAACTGCTGGTAAATGGCGGAAGTGTCAGACGAGAGGGACACGCTCTGGCAGGCAAGACGAAATTGAATCTCGTCTCGCTTAATGCACCTGAAATGATGCGTCTGTTGCACCTCTGTGTGGACCTGTTTATTCTCTCTCCCTGTATGCCATTCATTTATTATGTAGAGGCCTTGACATATCCAGGTTGCCAGGCAGACTACAGCCTGGTAGATGAGTGGCTGGGCATTTGGAATAAAACCTTTTAGAAACTTCAACAGACCATCTTGTCAGAAAAACATGTTGTTTTTTTTTTAGGCTCTGCAGCGTTCTGCAGTCTGCCACAGTGGACTCAATAGGTTTTAAATCGTGGTCGCTCACGGACTGTCAATTTGGACATGCGGTGCTTATCCGTGCAATAAACTGCATACAAATAAGGATCGGTGGCTATCCAGCCAATCACTTACCTGCATACTAATTATTTTGATCGACGGTGGAAATCGTTGTGTGCTTTTGTGTGGATCAGGCTGAGTTCAAGCTCAGCCAAGCTTTTTGCTTTGCAGAGAAAGCAGACATAACAATGCTTGATACAATACGACACGTTTGTCAGCTTCAGGTTAGCTCACACTGTTTGAGCATTGTCCAAGACTTTTAGTTAGATTCTAAAGAAAATTGTTGATTGGCTTCACCATGGCCAGAGGGAATAATGGCAGAATACTTGTCAAGAAATACATGATGGCGATATGAAAATGTTTGTAATATGACCACCTCTTTGTACACCTTTCTGCAGGTATACAGAATTTGTGGCCCGTGAAGATGAATACACTTGTATCAGACCTTATAAGTGTGTCTGAATGCATGGTCGACCATATAGATGCCCAATTTCAGCACGTCGAACGTTTGCCATGTTAAGAGGGGGAACTGTGTGTAGACTTGAGGTGGATTTTGACCTGTGAGACGGTGTTTAAAGAGTTAATCCACATTAGATTATGGAGGGAGGAAAACACTTCTGCACTGACCTCAGTGGGTAGAAAGGCTTTGACTACACTCAACATCACCACGAGAGCCAGCTGTGATTATAGAATGGTACTATAGTGCAATGCTACATCACAGCTACACAGGGTGTGGAAAACGTATGTTGTCAGATTATTAGACTGGGCGCAGTTACTCTTTAAGTGCAGTGAAGAACTCTTCTCTCTCTCTCTCTCTCTCTTTTGATGTCATGAAATTGCATTATTCCTTCTCGGAGTGATGTCATAACATTTTAATTTGAAATGTACTAATAATTGTAAAATTGCTAAGCCAATGTCATGAGTAATTGACTAATGCTACAAATGTTGTTTAATTAGAGTTTAGAGTGGAATCCAAATAAATCCTGGTTAAAAAAAAAATTGTCACAGAAATGCTTAAGAATACAATTTTACAATAAGCTTTGTTAAACCTGTTAGAGTTGGTACTTGTCAATCTTAACTTGGTGTAGACATACTGAAACGGTTGGGAAATGTGATGCCATACAAGTACATACACTTCACAAAGTATAATAAAGAGTTAAGTGGCAGCAGGTGTTGTTTTATAACGGTGTAATAGAAAAAGCGTATTTATAGCAGCATTATATTCACAGCATTAAGAGAAGTGCGACATTGATATTTTTCGCTAGGTTCTTTCAGATTTAATTTATCTCCCCTGACTTTGATCAGTAACTGGTTTTGCCCTCCTTCACATCTAATATATGAAGAAAGATGGCTCTCTATCGGGGATGATTGTATGTGGACCCCCATTCCATGAAAACCTTATCATCCCAATGCAGCTGTCACCCATCTCCCAAATAACCTGCCATCTTCCGAAAAAAACAAACAATGTAAATGTGGGTTTTTAACTGACACGGTCCCCATTGAAGGGACTCTGCTCCAACTCGCGCGACTAAAATATTATCGCCGCGCAGCGAGGACGCTGATCTGTTCCAGCCACAGAGATGATTGAGGAATCATTGTCCACCTGAGTATTCAGACTCGGGAGCTGATGCCGTCAGTCACTGCCTGTCGCTGTCGATTACACGTGGGTGTCGAGAAGTGTGAAAATCCAGACGTCCCATGTGGCGCCGGTCTGCCTCTGTGCGCCCTTGCCCAAAGTCAAGCAAGTAGCTGTCCTTCCTGGTGAGACGGGCGATAACTCTACACTCTCATACCTTTGGCTTTTAGGGGAATAAAATGGACTCTATGCTCCAAACACAAACACTTCACAGAAATGAATCAAGCCATAGGGGCCTGACAAGTGAGTTGAGTGATTTTTATGAACTGCACAGTGACATCTCACATGTCTAATGTTTAGTCATTTGTCTTTGTTATACTGGCAAGAACTGCAGCGGAGAGAATAATGAGTGAAGAGAATGTATGCTATTTCATCTTGACACAATTTAGATATTGCTTCCAATACACAATTCAGATAATTAGTTTTCATTTCGACATATTTTTTTCTTTTCTTTTTTTTTTATGTTTACGGTTAACAGGCCTGAGAGGGATTTCAGTCTCTACTCTTCTCCGTAGATTCAGTGAATCCACCGCTGCCGGTCTTCGGAGATATTTTGTAGGAGCTCGGAGGAAACGAGGCACACCCACAGGGCCCACACTACTATTAAAAGCCGAGTTGGAGAGAGGGTCTGTTTTATGTTTGTTTCTCCCGGGGCTAACAGTGTCTTCCTGAAGAACTACACAGGTCAGCAGGGGCTAAAGCCCGCTTTGCACCGAGAAAAGCGCCTGAGGGAAGATGGAAAGCGCGGATATGTTGACACACAATTCAGTTCTCAAATGGAGGCATTCCATGCGGCGAATACAGAAATGCCAACAAAGCAGACAATAAGGGCTGCCTCTTTTTTTGCTATTCATGCACATATCGCACGTCATTATACACAAGGACGGATGAGGAGTTTAAAAAAATTCATCCTGATAGATGTTTGAGTAGGAAGCCTCTCAGAGACGTACTGCATTTATTTGATTTACAAGCTCAATGGGGAACTGTAAGCAGTGAGAGGGGGATGTGAATCAGGCTCTGAATATCTCACAAAACATGTTGTCCGGTTTAAGCGGGGAAGTGGCTCACTTGTTTTTTGGAGAGTCTTGAGTGTTGAATAAATGATAGTAATTAGTGAAAAGGCTTTAAAACGCAGATGTTTCCCTTTAAGCAAGGTTGTTTCCCTGCGGTTGTCATATTGAACATAATAGAAAGACAGGGTTGCAACTTGAAGATTGAAATGCAAATATTGTGGTCGCGTTTGAGAAGTTTCACCACATTTAAATCTAAATCATTTTTTGTGTTGGTTTTATTCCTCTTAGAGTTAATGTTTAAAGAAGGGTTTAATCTATTGGTCACCAATAGAGAAGTTATTGTAAGGCAATTCAAAAACACCAGTTAGTGTGGAACATAAGCAAAATGTATATGCAACTCAAAACATTAGCATGTAATATAAACACGTATTTTTAGGATATAAATATACAGGTGGACGACATGGATGAAATCTTATATCACTGTATAAGTAATTTAATTTCCTCCATATCAGTATATATTATGATTACATACAATTGTGTGACAAATGTAAATTATTGAAACAAATTGAACAGAACTATATAATTTTCCACTGAAAAATCTAAGTACTTCATCATTATAGAAAATAGCTATGCAATCAAATACTCCCATTACACCATTCTATTATGGCCTCATACACCCGGAGATGTTAAAGGGTTAGTAACCACAGTATGCAGTTAACGGAATGACACATATCGCTCTAATGCCCACACACCTGTATACTGTAACATACCAGAAGTATCTGTTTTTTTATGTACTGCCAGGTAACTGCGAGTGGAAAGATGAATTACCTAATTTTGTAATAACTAATTTTTCACAGCAAAAGGAAATCATGTCTGGCTTACCAATAGCTTGGGAGCATATACTGTCATCAATATGATTTCTACAGATTTTGCAGCACAGGATGATTTTATCCAGCCTCTTTGCATGCAGTCTACATCCAGTCTGGACACACTCACATAAAGAATGGATGCAGCCCTGTCGGATGCATATTGTTCCAAATAACTAATGTTTATGATGATGTGTAGCTAGGGTTGGAATCTTCTGTTGCGGCAATAGGTCATTTTATATTGTGAAATAGTTATATTTCTTGATATAGCAATTTTTCTGGAAGCTCAGTTGAGACACGTTGTTGTTGATAGAATGATCACCTTATGGAAATGCACATTGATGCAACAACGAAGCAGTAGCAAAGGCCAACAACTGCCCAAGAAGAGATGTAATGGTCCAGTCAGGGTAAGTTGATGCCTCAGAGAAGGAGAACAAAAAAATTGTGGTGCAAGCAAATTCACTTACTGCACTCAACAAAACAAAAAGCCTGAAGCCAGGCTCGATTTCATCAACAATAATTGTAAACAATGATGGCAACAATGTAACACTTTAAAGGTCATAGTACATTTTCACAGTTGGATTCACACCATGAGAACTGTAAACCTGAGCAGAGTGGCTTGAAACGCGGTTTACATCATCATCGATTAGCTGCTAGATATCTTCCGGTGGGACGGCTGGCGGCAGGGAGGACTGACAGTATTGTCACTCCGTAAATCACAGTCTTGGCGGACTATCACTGCTCTCCAGGCTGATCCTGATAGCATCTGTGTTCGTCTCTGGCCTACCACCGATCCTGACCTTCTATCAGATGCCCAGCCTAATCATGCAGCCCTTCTGCCGTCAGCACTCCAACTCCGGGTCCAGCGAGGGCACTTCCACCGTGTTGAAGTGAAAACTGTTTAAAGCACTTTCCATTTGCTGCTCTGCAGGGAGGAGGCGATTTGTCCTTGAGGAGGTCCTCTAAGTACATTGGTCAATAATATCTGCGGTGTGTGCTGCAGACAGTCAGCCTTTGTAATCTTCAAAATAATCATACAGTTGGGAGCTAAATCCACAGAAACCTTCACTGAGATGTTTCCTTTTTATCTTCAGTCCCCAAAGCAGAAAAAATAAATTCAAAGTGCCCAGTGTGATTCATGTGATTCATGTGTGTTTTTGATATCCCAATGCAGGCATATCATTCACACACTTAAACATACACAGAGTCCATTGTGTGAGAACAGCCTAGAGCAGTGAGTGGGATGTGTCCCCATGGCTCTGGCTCTATTCTTAAACATTCTGCTGATTTATTGGACTCATATTGCCAGATACTAAGCAAAACCGACTAGTTTTTTTGAAGCGTGGGCCAGTAATTACTCACAAAGGAATGGACTTTGGCCCATTACTGCATTACTGTTACTATAGCAGCAGTCTCTCTTTCCTTCTGTCTCTTTCATTCGTCACAGTCATACTATCAGTCGGAATAAGAAAGATATTAGTAACTTTCTAAATGTTATCCATATTCATGAAAATGCTGTAATGGCCGTGACTCAGTAAACAGGCTGCCCTTTTACTTTCACTTGATGTACACTGTATCTGTTGTAGCTAATTGATGTGATCCATCTAATTAACCACTAATGGAAAACTTCTTGAAAACCATTCAACCGTTAATTCTTCATAATGAGTAAAACTCTTTTGGGATGATGAAAACCGTTGCATCGCATTAGCATAAAGGTTCGTTCTTGACATTGGAAACAGCCGCTAACTTGAAATCCATTTACTAACTTGTATCTGGAACTTTCAACCACATTTCATGTAGGGCTGCAAGGAGCAGCTATTTAGAAAACCGATTGATCTGTTGATTATTACTTATTTATTGGATGAAAAGGAAAAAAGCTAAATTTGATTATTTCCAGCGTTTTGTTAAAAAAAAAACACATGTTCCTCCTCTTCTTATACAGCGACATTTTACTAGGGGTGTAACGATACGCATATTCGTATTGAACCGTTCGGTACGGGGCTCACGGTTCGGTACGCATTACGAACCGAACAATACGTTTGAATAATATTAAATTGCTTTTGAAAAATAAAATATAGCTGAAATTGGTGGAGCCACTGCGCTCAAACATGGCAACCCACCCGACGTAACGTGCTGTCCTTCCCTGATTCGCCACGCTCATATCACGTGACCGTTCCCGGATGTTCACAAACAACAACAGCCTTGATTACCGATCGACTACCAGGTTAATTCAATATGAACAACTGATTAGAGGCGTTGTTGACCGTGTTGTCTTTACTAGCAGCTGTTGTCCAGTTAAAGTCTGCATGTTTGTGGAGGAAGCAGCTGTTAATGGAGCGATTAGTGAGCGGCGTGTCCAGCGGAGATATCAGACCTACGGAGCAGACGTCTGAAGTCACGGTTAGCGGCTAAGCAACCAATCTACTTCCTGTTTACACCGGCACCATCACGCCCAGTGTACGTGAATAGTCATGTAATATTCGTTACAAACTCTCCTCGCAGCGTTTCGGTATCTGTTCCCTCCTGATTCAAACAGGGCTAAAGGTATATCCCTACTCTGTAGTGATAAACCAGGCTGTACCAACATGCTTAATGCCATTGAGCCCCGTGACACTACTCCTTCACCAGCACATTTCTCCAGACCATAATTCCTGTATGTAAAAGAAAACAAAAGCCCAAACAGAGAATCAAACCAGACACGCCCCCTTGAGAGTCTCACCAGCGAGGATTTGGCATTTCTGCTTTTTTGCTGTATTGAAAACGTACCGAAACGTACCGAACCGTGGCACCACTGTATCGTATTGAACCGAACCGAGAATTTTGTGAACCGTTACACCCCTACATTTTACTACAGTAAAAACTGAGAAAATAAATCAATGGACACTGGGGATGCAACCATGCACTGAGACTAAAAGGGAAATGTAACGAATATATATTTGATGAGATATTGCTCAAGTTTCTACTGTGGGAAAAAAATAAAGGATTAATTTCAGTCCGTCTCGGACTAATGGCATGAATTATTCCCAAAACTCTGTAACTTTACGTTAAAGTATCTCTCCAAATTAGCATTTCAGTTTCAGATTAATTTATCAAAGCCTGACAAGACAGTGTGCAGCAGCTTTAAAACTATTTTTAAACCTATACAATAATCTCCATTTCATACGCACATTCATAGGTTAATTTAAAAACAAATGTGAAGGAAAGAAAGCCAGAAAACCTTCTGTCTGCTTTCTCTCCGTTTTTGTGATGGATCAATGCAGACAGAGACAAAACAGACAGCAGATATGTCCTTCCATTATGTATGTTTTTGTATTATAACCTGCAATCGTGCCTCTGCATTTTTCTCCCCTGTAACGCTGCCACCGCTGTTTTTAAAAAACAATTCTAACTTCAGAGACAAAGGAGACGCCGTCATTTCCTGTAATTCATCACGTTAGCTACACAAGGCCTTGGCTTGCTTACTGCCCTCACCTTAGGAGATAATTCCACAGGGCCAGCAAAGCATCATAATATAGACTATAGAATACAGATAGAGAAAAAAAGTATAGCTTTTAACTGCATCTTACCGTTTTCCTCAGCAAATGTTTTTGGTCATTAATACTTATGTTTAGTTGTCATTATGATAAGATACTATGTTAACAATATGATTATCTTAGATTATGTTAAGACAAAAAGCCTAGCAGGGGATAAATGGTTTCTACCCGTAGTCATCTTCGATCCCTCTCCCCTGCTGACCTTTCCTCTTCTGTTACCTCTGCTCTCCCTGACCCTGAATCCTTCTCTCTCCTATCCACTGATACTGCTACTGATGTTCTCCTCAGCACCCTTTCCTCTTCTTTGGACAACCTCTGTCCCTTCACCTCCAGGCCTGCACGGCCAACCCCACCTGCCCCATGGCTGTCGGACTCAGTGTGTACTGATAGACGGAGCCTAAGAGAGGCTGAGCGTAAATGGAGAAAAGGCAAACTCCCGGAGGACCTTCTTAACTTCCAATCTCTTCTTTCAACTTTTTCCTCCTGCTAAAGCTGCTTTCTTCCGCTCTAAAATCATATCCTCTGCTTCCAATCCTAAAAAACTCTTCGAAACTTTCTCTTCACTCCTCCAACCACCACCCCCTCCTCCTACTTCCTCCCTTGTCCCTGACGATTTCGCCAACTTCTTTGACAAGAAGGTAAACGATATCAGATCCTCCTTCTCTCAGCCCCCCCGTCCCTGTCCACCCTCTCCCTCTTTAGCCTGTCCAGCTCTTCCCCCACAGCTCTCCCTCCCCTCTCCATGCCCCATCTTATCCTACCTTGCTCCCCTCTCCCCTAACGAGGTCCTCAACCTTGTTACATCTAACCGCCCGATCACGTGCTCTCTTGATCCGATTCCCTCCCCTCTTCTTCAGTCTATTGCGACTGAACTCCTTCCTTTCCTCACCCACCTCATCAACACATCTCTTGCTTCAGGATGCTTTCCCACAGCTTTCAAGACTGCCAGAGTCACTCCCCTTCTGAAGAAACCATCACTTGACCCCTCTGATGTTAAGAACTTCAGACCGGTTTCTCTTCTACCCTTTCTATCCAAAACACTTGAACGTGCTGTCTTTAACCAACTGTCTTCCTATCTCCATCGGAACAGCCTCTTGGACCCCCACCAGTCCGGCTTCAAAGTGGGTCACTCAACTGAGACAGCCCTCCTTGCGGTGACGGAGTCGCTTCACACCGCGAGAGCCAACTCTCTCTCCTCTGTCCTGATTCTCCTGGACCTGTCTGCGGCATTCGACACAGTGAACCACCAGATCCTCCTCTCCACCCTCGAGGGGATGGGTGTCTCAGGCTCTGCACTCTCCCTGTTTGCATCCTACCTGACTGGTCGATCCTACCAGGTGACATGGACGGGGGCCGTGTCCGAATCACGCATGCTGACTACGGGGGTTCCACAAGGTTCAGTCCTGGGCCCCCTACTCTTCTCGCTCTACACATCTCTGGGTTCTGTTATTCACTCGCATGACTTCTCCTACCATTGTTATGCCAATGACACCCAGCTGGTCTTGTCATTTCCCCCCGGTGACACTCAAGTGGAGACACGCATCGCTGCGTGCTTGGCTGACATCTCGAAGTGGATGACGACACACCACCTGAAGCTGAACCTGGGCAAAACCGAGCTACTGTTCCTCCCGGGGAAGGGTTGCCCGCACCGAGACCTGTCCATCACCATTGACGATACCGTGGTGACGCCAACTCGGACTGCGAGGAACCTGGGTGTGACCCTGGATGACCAACTGTCATTCTCAGCAAACATTTCATCGGTTACACGCTCCTGCAGATTCCTGCTCTACAACATCAGGAGGATTCGCCCCTTCCTCACTGAGGAGACGGCGCAGGTGCTGATCCAGGCTCTTGTCATCTCCCGCCTGGAATACTGCAACTCTCTACTTGCCGGAGCCCAGGCGTCGGCCATCAGACCGCTCGAGCTTGTCCAGAAAGCTGCAGCTCGCCTGGTGTTCAATCGCCCCAAGTTCTCCCACACAACTTCCCTTCTCCGTTCTCTACACTGGCTACCTGTAAGAGCTCGCATCCAGTTTAAGACTCTGGTGCTAGCCTACAGGGCAGTGAAAGGAACAGCTCCTTCCTATCTCCAAGCCCTGGTCAAGCCCTACACCCCCACCCGACCACTTCGCTCTGCTGCCTCGGGGCGATTGGTTGCCCCGTCGCTCAGAGGTCCCTGTGGCCGTGCGACCCGGTCACGGCTGTTTTCCGTCCTGGCCCCACAGTGGTGGAATGAACTCCCCACTGACGTCAGGACAGCGGAGTCGCTGCCCATCTTTCGGCGCAGGCTGAAAACTTACCTCTTCAAGAAGTACTACCCTGAGACTTCCACTTAGCACTTATTGTATTAGTATTAGGTTGTTTCACTTATTGTATTCATATTAGTTTGTTGCACTTATTACATTTGTTTGTTTCTGCACTGGACATTTGCTCTGGTTTATGCTCTTAGATGCTTGTTTGGAAAAGGTGATGTACTTATGACTTCTGGTGATTAGTAGTTCTCTTGAATACCTATGTTGAATACACTTACTGTAAGTCGCTTTGGATAAAAGCGTCTGCTAAATGACTGTAATGTAATGTAATGTAATAAAAAGACTAAAGTAATTGAACGTTTTCATATCTAATTGTAAGCACAGGTGGTGGGAAATTAAATTCAAATAGCATTAAATATCTGTGAAAGTGAGACTCAATCTGACCAATGATTACACACTAAAACATGGAGGAGAGCCAGGAAGAGAACAGATTTATTGCTAAATGTTGTGCGTTTCACCTCCTCACTGCACTCTGACTAGGAAAGACCATCACAAAAGCAGCATTTAAGCTCTTGTGTTGCCTTCCCATTGCAGCGTTCAGTTGTTGGTCAGAAAAGGCCTTTTGTTCACCAAACACTCCTGCATTATTCCTTCAATCAAAGTTGTCATGACAGCAAATCATTGAACTGTCAAATCCTATTGTGTAAATGATAAATTACAGTAGTGAGAGTCAGCCTGAGAGTTCAGAAAAGAATGGGAGGGAAAAAACAACTTTTGATTTGGCCGTCTGGGATAAGTGACAACTACAGCTGCACTTTTCTTAATGGCTGTGAGGAAACTGTTGACGTCAAATGAAAAATTCTCCCTTGCCTCTTCCAAAATACAAAGTCGATATATATATTTTTTTCCCCAAGAAGTCAGAGTCTCAATAACTACTCCCTTTAATGTTCTTTTTAGTGGCAATGGAGCCATTTTTCGACAAGGCTTAGGAAGACGTATGGTTTGAGAAGTGATTGACAGGTGGGTGTCTCAGCGTATCACAGTGGACTCCGACCAGACTCCCTCTCCTTTCTATTTGGCAATGGGCAGTATGGATGAAATCTGTCACAGTATATGTCATTTTATATTATGGTATTAATATATATGATACAGTATATTTTCAGTGATAATAGATACTGCATATTCAGGACATACTACCTGATTGCAACACTGCACATAACAACCTTAAACACCCACAGATATATAAAGAGAAGACAAACGGCAAATCCCCACATTTGAGAAGTTGAAAGCAGAGAATGTTTGGAATCTTTGTTTTGAAAATGACCATGAAAGGATGAATTAAATCATTTTCAAAAAACAATCAGACCAATTGAACCGCTTCAGCTGTAGACGGTATACTTTGTCATGCTGTCCCACCCTAGGCCATCTATATATAATACCTAACTATTAGCATTGTCTTACTTGCTATATACACTATATATGTTGCCTAATGTAAGTAAGTATAAGTGTTACACATGTCAATACTGTTTATACCGTATATATCTTAACTACCCCCACACTGTTAATTGTAGTCATTACCCCAATACGTTCATCACAATACACTTAACCGCTTCTTGCACTTCTGGTTACATGCTAAGCCTGCACAGTATGAGCTAAATGGAATTGTTTGGAAGTCACAAACGGCAATATGTATAGCCAGTGGCGGCTGGTCCATAGAGGGCGCTAGGGCGCCGCCCCCCCTAGAGCTACAAAAAATAAAAATAAAAATAAAAATAAAAATAAAAATAAAAATAAAAATAAAAATAAAAATAAAAATAAAAATAAAAATAAAAATAAAAATAAAAATAAAAATAAAAATAAAAATAAAAATAAAAATAAAAATAAAAATAAAAATAAAAATAAAAATAAAAATAAAAATAAAAATAAAAATAAAAATAAAAATAAAAATAAAAATAAAAATAAAAATAAAAATAAAAATAAAAATAAAAATAAAAATAAAAATAAAAATAAAAATAAAAATAAAAATAAAAATAAAAATAAAAATAAAAATAAAAATAAAAATAAAAATAAAAATAAAAATAAAAATAAAAATAAAAATAAAAATAAAAATAAAAATAAAAATAAAAATAAAAATAAAAATAAAAATAAAAATTAAAATTAAAATTAAAATTAAAATTAAAATTAAAATTAAAATTAAAATTAAAATTAAAATTAAAATTAAAATTAAAATTAAAATTAAAATTAAAATTAAAATTAAAATTAAAATTAAAATTAAAATTAAAATTAAAATTAAAATTAAAATTAAAATTAAAATTAAAATTAAAATTAAAATTAAAATTAAAATTAAAATTAAAATTAAAATAAACTATACAAATTGTCAATATTTGTGTTTTTGAAACATGGAATCACCCAGTAATATGTGTAAAATATGATATCTGCGGTAAATATATGCTTTTCCTGCTTGTCCTCTCTGCCTGTCTGCTCTTCCTCTCTGTGTGTGCACGTCTCAGCTGGCTGGGGCGCTGGAAAAACTGCCCCAAAGAGGCGGGTCTATAAAGCAGTTTAGCCAATGCTGAGTAAAGATATAAATGAGTGACATACAATTCAGCCAATCAGCGTCCTCAAATAGATTCAGCTTGGGGCAGTTTTTTTCCTGCCCCAAGCTGCGCGTTCTCGTCAGGAGAAGTCTCTACAGGAGAGCGCCAGTGTGAGCACTACTCCTCCAAGACCCGTTTGAGAGGAGAACTGAGAGGAGAAACTACTGAAAGAGCTGATCCCAGATCAGCCTGACCTTACAATCAGACAGCAGACTAGCAGGAAAGAGAAGCAGTACATGAAGCTTCTCTACTAGCTGTACACCAGACAGGTTTGACTAGCTGGATGACGTCATGATAATAACTTATTTATCTTTTTAAAACAACGGGGACAGAACCAGCATGGACAGTTAGGGAGTGAGGGACATGAAGCACCTGTCTGAGAAATGGATATATAGTTATATATATATATATATATATTATTATATATATATATATATATATATATATATATATATGTGTGTGTGTGTGTGTGTGTGTTTTATATTATAGTGAATATTATTATATGACATATATATTATTATATTATACAGAATATTATATGATATATATATTATTATATTATACAGAATATTATATGATATATATATTATTATATTATACAGAATATTATATGATATATATATATATTATTATATTATACAGAATATTATTATATGTTATATATATTATATTATACTGAATTCCCTGTGAGGGTGACTAAAATAAGATGTCCTGACGTGTTTGTGAAAGTGTTATTTACTGCTTTTTTTCGTGTTGGAATAAATGTTAAATATTTAACTGCAAAGTAGTAATGCGCGTTTGATACCTTAATTTGTTTGCATTAAATCATTCTGGGATGTTTGCTGAAATTGATTGGATGTGGCACAGCCCTACCAAGAACATTTTCCACCAGCCGCCACTGTGTATAGCTCAGCTGTGTGATTTTATTTTTATATATGTATATATATACTGTATATATATATATATATATATATATATATATATATATATATATATATATATATATATATATATAATTCAGTGGTGGGCCGTCAGGGCCAGCAAGGCCTTCTCTGCTGGCCTAGACAGAATCACAAAGTTATAGTTATTTTATGAGTTAATTATTTTTCATAAATACACAACATGCATTCTAAATATTTTTTCCCATTAGTTCATTATCTCATTGCACAGCTACTGTCTTCCTCAGTTGCTCTGCTTCCAGCCTGCACCGCTGCTTCCAGCGCAGCTTGTTTTAAGTAGAGCATTTATCCAATCAGATTTCGCCCCTGTGTCTCTAGGTAAAATAAATCTGCCTGGAGGCCTTCAGAATTACAAGTGAAACCCTTTGCAGTTTAAGTAAATGGGGACGATATTGATGATTGTCATAGTCTTCAACCAATCAGATTTTTAGTTTGACATGTTGGGCGTATTCTTTGATGTGTCAGAGCCTGCTAGCTGGCCTAGCCATACGTGATTGGTCAGTGGGCTAGCGTGACATGTTGGGCGATGACAATCCCAATATCTACTGCCTCTGTCGAGCGGACATTTTCAGCCCTCAAACGCATTCAAACGTATTCAGGAAATACAACTGGGGAGGCATCACTGGCCTCTTACTGGAACTGAACCGCACCGATGTACTGTACAACCGTGGCATTAAACTCTTTATTTACAAAGAAAGGAGGATGGACTTTGTCTTTATATAGTGAACAGCAGCTTTGGTAAGTGAACTGCTTTTGTTTTTACATCTGCAGTAGCTTCAACTGTCATTATTTAATATGCTTGTTTATATATTATTATTTGTACAACTTGTTTTTATGAATATGGATTCTATGTTGCTCTGGGGACACATTTAGTCGGTGCACAGCAACAAGAAGACACGTGAAGCGGCAGCGGTCTATATACTCCGCGCAAAGTCTAAAAGTTAAAGTGTTAAAGTTAAGTTAAAGTGTTTAAGTGATCATCTTTGAAGATTCATGTGTTTTCAAGTGGACTCATTTTCCCTCTCGGTGTTGACAGACGAATAAATCCATCAGTAACAAGAACTACGATGTCGTGTATTTCCTGGAGGGAGTGATAGATACGTTACTACTGTGTTAATTTGTCTATCGTGTCGTTATGATATGGTTAATATTGTTCCCTCTGATGTGAATAATATTTGAATGGCCCTTGCTCTTTAGTGTGTGGTGGAATGCGTGTTTTAGCGCCGCAGCTTTGCTGGATTGATTTTGACTATATGCATTTTCCGTTAATGACGCAGCATCCCGTCATGCGCGTATTCATGTATCTGCACTCTGCAGTTAGTGTATTTGTAGGTGTTGAGCTTCCTTTTTACACAAAACAAATAATAACCATAGGAGATGGTTCAACTGTAGTAGGACAGCACTGAAGGCCCAGGTATAAAATACCCGGCCCGCCACTTATATATATATACAGCATATAGACTTCAGTTGACCAGAAAGCTGAAGTGCACAGAAGATAAATTATCACTCTGGCTAACTGCTTATTGAAAAATGACATGTTTTGCATTAACGCTTGTTCCCGCTTCTCGCCTCTGTTTAGTTTCATCTTCAGCATTTGAACAAAGTGCGACGGACACATCAATTAACAATCAACAACGGTAATTACCACTGGACTGTGGAAATGTATTTTTCGAACAAAAGTCTTGCATGACGTGCAGCAGAGAGGGGGGGGGGGGGGAGAGCACTGAAGTTCAAAGGCAGTATTTCAATGAGCTTGGACAGCGCCTGTACAAAAGGGCTGTTCAGCTTGGTAAGTAGAGCTCTACTGTCGGAATTGAAACGGTTGTCAAAATAAAGTTTCCCTGGAGCTGCTCGCTTGCAGGTGGGAGGCTTCAGGGGGAAATTGTGGTGGAAAAAAAATATTCATTAGTACAAAGTGAGTCCTATAATACTGAATACTGAAACAAGAAACATTGAGGAAAGAAGTTTGTCTTTCAAGTATTTATTCTCTGCGCAGAGAAGGCTTCACCGTCATACTGACTGCAATGCAGTCTGCAGAGGATGAGCCCAGAATCCAGTGTCTCTCTTGCTTATAAACATCTCAGCACACAAGGGGGGGAAACATCAGGTATCTACATTATTACAATTGATCAGCAGTTTCAAGCTCCCCATTGACACCTTCCGTCAGCCCCTTCCTCTTCTGAGCCTTGTCACACAAAGACATGTGTCTCTGTTACCTTTGATTATCCCTGATAATCTTCACACCTAAACATTCTCTGTTTAAACTGCAACCCCCATTTGGTTCCTTCCCCTTATCAAAGCAAAGGCAGAGATATCCCATATGGTCCTGTTACCACTCTCCTCATACAGAATCATATGCCACATATTGTTTTGTTAGTGAGTAAGGCACATCAACTAAATCACAGTATAGTCATAAATGTACTAGCACACCAAAATTCCCTATCACAAAATGCACAGAGAGAGGATAAATTACAGGTAGTGCTTCACACACTCACACTCTCTCATACATACAATTAGACTGTACAATTACACAACTTATTAAATGGAGTGACATTATACCATAAATGGGCTTTTCCTTACAAAACCTTAGGATGGTGCTGACCTATCCTGTCCTGAGCAAACTATTATATAGAGTGTGCTGGGACACCAGCTTCATTTAATTCACCTCTTCACTGTGTCTCAAAAGGCCAAACTGTGCCCTTGGGGGATACAAAAGAGAGCTCTAAAATTCATCATACAACAGCATCCTTTTAAAAAGCAATTTTTTCAACCTTAGTGGCACAATAGTTCAGAGTATGGATATGTCCCAAAAAACAAGCTCACAGGGGGCCGTTGAAATGTATATCCACCGTACAGCATCCCAGGCTTTTTTAAAATCCCGGCACTCTAAAAATCACAATTTCAATCACCCTTGGAGGCTAGCGTGGAGGAGGGCCCCTCTGCAGCACACAGCAGTGCACACAGGGGCAGCAGAAACCAACTACGATGGGATTGATGGAAATGAAGAGACGGTTAGAGAATGCTTCTTGATATTTGTAATGTAGCACGTGGAAGTGTCTAATTTGTGGGTGTTGTTGTTTGATTTGATTAATCTAAAGTCATTTATCAAACTAAAATGCCAAACATTTGTGTATTCAAGCCTCTGAAATCTTAAGATTTGCTGCTTTTTTGTTTGGGTTTCGGACAAAAAAATCAAATGTTAGATATGGCATTGTCCTTGGGTAATTGGGATGGGCATTTTACACTATTTACAACTAAATAATGAACTGATCAATCGTAAAAATAATTGTCTGCTTAATCAATAATGATATGAATCCGCTGTTGCAGCCTCAGTGTAAGTGTAATTTTTTCTCTCACCTCATTTTCAGAATGCTGTGTTAAAGTAATCTCCCAACAAGGTGACATGAATATATTATTTATGTGCTAAACTGATGCAGTAAGACGGAGCAGCTGCATTTCACCACCCTCCAACACACTAAAGAGAGAAACATGGTCTTCCATTTGGAGCTGCTGATTTTGATCTGGGCTGAATCCCACTGAAGCTTGAAACCACTACAGTGCACATAGGAGTTCATGGCCCAATGGAACCAAATGGACATCATCATCCGCAAGTAGTAATGGGGAAGTAGTTTCCTCGAGTGAAGGACTTCAAATATCTCTGGGACTTTTTTTCACGAGTGATGATAAAAGGAACCATGAGATTGTCTGTCAGTCTGTTGTAGACATTAATCAGGTTAAGAAAACAGGGCTGAGGTGTAAGCAAAACTCTCAATTTACTTATCAATCTAATGCCCAACCCTCATGAAATGCTTCAGACAACATCACTAAAGTCAAAAAAGGTCCCCCAAAATCAGACATTTTGAAAATATTTTGCCTCCTAACTCTGGCGGTCTAAATAATCCAGTAAACTATAGAATCAGCATAAATATGGTGTAGTGCGACCTTGCCTTTTAGATAATGATCATAATGAGAATATAACTGTATTTAAGTTGTTAATTAAAGGTATGGATGAACTTGTAATCTCTTAGTTGTCTCAAGGTGTCATTTTTAAACAGCAGGAATACATGATCAATGGATATTTTCAGCCAGTAGACTACACACAGCAGCACGCAGCAGAGGCAGGTAGAGCAACAGAGCTTCAGGCTACATATCACAATGGCTCACACACAAGAGAAACTATTGTAAGCTGTGTTTGTGGATATTGCTCTTTGAAATTCCTAGAACATACTCGAGTAATATTTGATCACTGCACCATGTTGCTTATGTTCATACCAAGGAAGTATAATAAAATGCTCTGGTTTACAGAAAGTTGCATTCTAGATCAGTTGAAAATATGCAACTATTTTGAAAACTGATTAATCATTGGTGTCAATTTCAATATCTTTGGGATTTGTACTTTAGAACAGTCCTTTTTCCGGCATTTAATAGACCAAAACAATAATACATAGAAGACTACTACAAATCAAAAAAATTATCATTAGATTAATTCACTATTAAAAGTCGTCCTTAGTTGCAGCCCTATATTCTTCAACTTCCATGACTCAACGTGAGTTACATAGTATGATAGACAGAAAATAAATTGACAACCATTATGCAAATTCAGGAGTAATGCCCGTGCTGGTTAAGTTAGACACAGTTCGAAGCTAATGAGTAGAAGTGTGTTCTAAAACGACCTTTGAAGATCCCCATGGTGAAAGGATTATCAGATGGTGGGCGAAAGATAATTCCATAGTTTTGGGGCAGAGATAGAGAAGGCCCTGTCCCCATAACACTCAGTCCTGGATCTTGGGCCAGAAGTCTGTGGTGAGGTGCTGAATCCAGAGGCTGCATTATGCACTGGCTTGCGGCTGGGCCAGAGGTGGTGCATTGGGATGAGGGAAGGAGATGAGCCCAGACAGAGGAGTGTATGCACTGTCCAGACGAAGAATAAAACAGCATTTGCAAAATCATCACATCAAATCAACACATTTTTTTAGAATAACAGAAAATGTAAGTGTTTGACGCTCCATTGTGTCTCCATTGTGAACCCGCCTCTAGGCGCTAAAAAAATGCACCTTTTTTAAATTGGGTGCTTGGTGTGAAAATGACAACCGCGTCTGTCTAAAACTAGCAATGTCAGTTATGCTATGCTGTGCGCCGCTTTTTGATATGGCCCACAGTGTTCTCAGAGGAGATGGATACGCTATTTACAGACTAATACCAGCTCTGATGTCAAGTAGTTTGACCTTAAATAAGTTTAGTAAATCCACACATTTAGAGACAAACACTTCTAAGCAGGGTGTGGGAGTGAATGAGTGTTTAACTTGATAAGAAGTACCCTGGGATTATGACACTTTTGTCAATAACATTTAAAAAAGTATTGAGCCCTGGGAATTTTGACAGCGAGCTGGTATTTATCCGAGAGAACATGCTCCCCTTGTGTCTCAAGAAGCCAAAGGCTTACGTTTCTCAGTTTTGACCAGTGCAACCGTGTCAGGGGTGGCCAAAACAGTATAGTTGAATAGCGATAGGTGAACATATTCTATCAAATAGTTGGAGATGGAGAGACAGTAGAGGAGACAGCTAAATCTAGGGTATGGCCTTTAACATAGAGTTGGCTATTCACAGATTGTTGGAGACCAAAGGAATAAAGGGCGACTGTGGTTCAGTAGAAGAGCGGGTCTTCCTTCAATCTAGTCCATGTCGCTGTGTCCTTGGGCAAGACACTTAACCCCTAGTGTTGCCTATGGTGTGCGAATGTTGTATGAATGAATAGCGCAATACAAGTATCATGGGTCATGGCTTCAGGGGGACAGCAAAGGTGGATGTTGAAATCTCAGAGAATAATGATATTGTTGAGAATGATACTTGAGCAATGTATGTGAGGAGATCAGAGAATGCACTGATGAAATCAATAGTGGGCAGAAGACCAGCGGGGACGCTATCAATCACAAAAGCCAGAAATTCAAAAGATGAAAAGGGGCCTATAGATATAATGAAGCACCTGAGGGCATTTTTGTGACTTGAGACAATCCCACCACCTTGCACCTGTGTTGATGATAGTGAGAGTAGCCTAAAGGAGTGATTTTAATGAGCGGGGAGAGTTCGTCAAGAGTGAGTCATTAGATGTTAGGACTCTAACAAAATCTTGACGGATACATGATGTGTTTGACAGCGAGCTCACAGTTACATTTGGAGGGAGGGGAAGGCGTGTACAGACTTGGAGATTGTCATCATTTACTGACTACTGTGGATTAAGGGTGTAACACTGTGTCTTGTTTTGAACCGTATGGTACAGGTTGTTTGGTTCGGTATGCAACATTCTCTTTGTGCGCCCTGTATATACACTTGATTGTAGACAATACAGATTTAAAACAACTGGTTAAAGTGCTTGAGCCTCGCTAAAATGTGCATTCACGTGTGCAATATTTAGTCGGTCCGTAATGCCTGCCCTGTGTGAAAGAGCATAAGCTACAGCCCAGTTCAGGAATTTTCTACAGGTTAAAGTCTTATGATAGAGCATTGAAGAATCAGAAATATTGTTCATTTACATTAGACATTTCAGATTTTTAGCTGTTATTTATTTATTTATTATTGACAATATGCCAGTATTTGTTAACTGATAAAGTATTGAACAAAAAAAAAGAACAAAAATAGCTGCATTTCTGCATTTTCTTTGTTTTTCCACGGTGGCAGTGAACATTCATTTGATTGTAAGTGTGAATTATCTCATGGTGGCATGAACTCATGGACTCATTTCTCAACTCCCAGGCTGTGATGTGGAAGCTGAGCCAGTCAAGGTGAATACAGGAGGGTGCAGCTCTTCCAGGTTCTTCAGTTCTTCTCTCTGTAAAATCCCCAAGGGATTTGAAAGGGCTTGTGGCCCCCGAGCACTACCTTGGTTCAGCTAGCCGGGAGTCAAGCAGGAAGCATATATTTGGCGTATACAATGTGGTGTGTGTGTGTATATATATATTTAGACGAGTTCATCGCTTATATCACTTTAGCCTTTCTCTGCTGTTCTCTGCTACTAGCCAAGAAAAGAAAAGTTGTTGTTGTCATGTTATAACCTTTTTATATTTATCTTGTAGTAAAACATCAACACTTTCAATGCTCTATGTCAGGGGTCTCAAACTCAATTTACCTGGGGGCCGCTGGAGGTAGAGTCTGGAGGGTGAGGCTGGGCCGCATCAAATATTCCACAAAAAAAGTACAACTGATCCAATCTTCTCAATCTCGGGCATCGACTGAAGTGTTTCCCCTAGGTTTACACTTTTTTGGGGGGGGGGGTGCACGGACTCAAACTTTTCCGATGCCCGCTCTCCGTCCGCTGGTGGGAGTGTGTTCATGCGCGCACGTGTCTTTGTGTGTGTATGCGCGCATCGGGCGGAACTCCGCCGTGCACGATACAGAGAGCAGAGGATAATTATAAATTAAACAAAATTAAGTCGACCTTCTAGGGGGGCGGAGGGTGCCGTTGGGGGGGCGGGGCGCCCCGCTAATACAATGGTAGGGGAAACACTGGACTCGGCAAAAAGGTGTGTGTGAGAAAAATGCGCAGGCCGCACTAACACTAAACTTTGATGTCAAGTAGGGGGCCACAAAATATCGTCCAGCGGGCCTCAATTGAGTTTGAGACCCCTGCTCTATGTGGTATCGAATATCTATATTTTTCAAGGTATTGTCTCAAAATTAGAAATTCTGTTCCACTTTCTTGCAAAAAAAACCATAGAATTAAATTAGCACTTGGCAATGAATCTTGATTGTGTACCTCTCTAATCATTTGTTCCTTGGAGTTGGTTATGAAGCTCTTACACAAAACGCTGCTTGAGAAAGTTTATATCATAAATAAATCATGCCTAGTCTTGTAAGGGATCAATTCTGACTGCATCTCTACAGGTGAAGATCTGTACCATAAATACTGACATTCCTCCATGTTTATTCATCCTGGAGACAAAACCACGAATGCCAGTGTTGAAAAAAATATGTTTGGCTCTCGTTGTGATTCAGGCCTGTTTCTTGCACTTTCCAGCAGCTTTACCGCTCATTGAATCGTACCGCGGAGCTTCTGCTTGGAGGTCAGTCTGTAACGCACACTGACCAGCAGTGCTGAGAGGTCTGGGTGTAGGATCGAGCCATTTTGCCAGGGTCCCGCTGGGTCAGCTCAAAAAGAAGACCGAGACCTGGTAATCCTGGAGAACTCCCGCTGGCATCCTCGTCGACAATCGCAACACTCGGGGCTTATCTCGCTGCACGAGTGAATGGCAGAGACTGGGTCTGCTACAGTGAGTATTGTCTCAGCCAGTTCAACCTCTCATGGGCGGGGGGGGATGTGTTTGTCATTAGAAATACAATCAAAAAACGAACAACTACCAAGCATGTCCATTACCTGCTCTCCCGTACATGGAATCATCGTTGTCTGGTGAAGACTCATCGTTTCTGTTGCTCTCCGTGTTAAAGGAGCGCTGGAGAGCAAAACGGCTTTTCAGTGATTCCCCATTTCCATCACATTTAACCACAATGAGGGCAATTTCTCCAGCCTTGATGAACACAATGGAGAGATGCATAGGATGGAGGAAATGCGATAACATTCTGCTCTAGATTGCATTTGCATTTGAGATTCACAGATTGCACTCGTGAGTATCAGCTGGCACAGGAGACCTATAACGTCTACTAGAGATGCGATTTGAGGATCTCCGACATACAAAACGACAGCAGCATGAAACGGGTCGCATTGATCAAAATAAATAAATAAAAAGATGCGCTCATAAATACTTAATCAAATGTGAAATGATTTTCTTTTGTTGTCGGTGTGCAAGGGCAACTCTGTAGCTGCTGAGCTATGTGACAACTTTTCAAAGACGGGCTCTCGAAGCCTCTCTGACAGGAGAGAGAATCCACGAAAACATGCTTACAAAGATTATATTTACAATACACAGCGGATTGGCAACTGTCAACCTGGAGGTAATTATATAGATGGAAATCAAATGCTTAACCCATGTGTTGTGCAGGGGTGTTAAGGATACTTGCAGGTGTTGGATCTCATCCAGTATCTCTTCACTTGAGAAAGGAGCCGTTATATGAGCTCAACAAGACTGAACATTGTTTGATCGTCTTAATATTTAATTACTCTTTTCTCTTTTTTTTTATTGCTATAACATCATTTTGAACTTGAAATTGTTCACAAGGCAAGTTTATTTGTATAGCACATTTCAACAACAAGGCAATTCAAAGTGCTTCACATAAAACCATTAAAAGCATCAAAGCATAAGGCAAAAGAAAAGGAGATTTAAAAACAATTAAGAACATTCATTCAAACATTAAAAACAGTCATTAAAACATTAAAAAGCAGTGTGAGAAATAAAATACAGTAGTGAAATGCAGGAGATTGATTAGTATCCTTGAAAATGGTTCAATTAAAGGCAGCAAACAGAAAAGTCTTCAGTCTTGATTTAAAGGAGCTGAGGGTCTCAGCAGACCTGCAGCTTTCTGGGACTTTGTTCCAGATATGTGGAGCAGAAAAACTGAACGCTGCTTCTCCATGTTTAGTTCTGACTCTGGGAACAGAAAGTAGACCGGTCCCAGATGACCTGAGGGGTCGGGATGGTTCATAAGGTAGCAGCAGATCACAGATGTATTTTGGCCCTAAACCATTCAGTGCTTTATAAACCAACAGCAGGATTTTAAAGTCAATTCTTTGTTGGACAGGAAGCCAGTGTAAAGACCTCAGAACTGGAGTGATGTGATCCACTTTCTTTGTCTTAGTGAGGACTCGAGCTGCAGCATTCTGAATCAGCTGCAGCTTTCTGATTGACTTTTTACAGAGACCTGTAAACACACCGTTACAGTAGTCCAGTCTACTGAAGATAAATGCATGGACAAGTCAAATACAAAACAAATTTAGAGTATTTGGATGTCTATTATTGGAGTTTGTTTATTAGAGATATTACAAGGAGTTTGACTAATTAATGAATGTTGGCAAACAACGTAAATATGTATTTGTGTACACATAGCGCATATAACAACAACAATAGCAGTAAATAGTTCCTTATTTAGAGTAAAAACGATGCTTGGGAGTATTTGGGATCCTAAATAATGAGGAAGTAAAGCCAATAGTCAAGTCTTCTAAATGTAGTGCAGATTTTAAAATAAATATTTGAATCAATGTGCATTTCCATTAATTAATGTGATGGAAATACGAGGAGTTCAGCGCATTGAGAAACGTAAACAGTTGGTAGCACTTATTCTCCAGACAGGTTTGAAGATTTCAGAAGAAGAGGGTGCAACAAGAAGAGAGAGTTTAAAAAAAGATATATATATTTTAGCTTACAAATCTTTAATCATATGAAATTGTCACTGATTTCCCTCTTTCCATGTGGGCACAGTGCACACATCTTACTCTGTGTCTTGGTTGGATTAACCTGTGCTTCAATAATAATAATATAGTTTTTTACCTCATCCAATCAAAACATACATTAATGCATGAGATTCCTTATCAAATCTGAAATGCAGGCACATATGCATATCCTGACAAAATCACACACACACACACACGCGCATATCATTATCCTCTTGGCATTGTTTTAAGTCTGCATAGCATATTGTGCTTTTTATATGAGACAAAATAGATTCACATCAGCTGATTTCATTATACGATTTCTTGGGAGTTTTTCCGCTGAAAAGCAGTTTAGAAAAAGAGCACATATCAGTATGTTATTAAGCAGAGTTTTGTGTAGCGGCCAAATGTTAAAGCAAGTGAAGTGTGAGTTTGTGAATCTTGCCAAGTGGAATTCACTTCTGACACATGAGCAATAGCCAAACCATCCAGCAGGAATGAAACTTGTCAGCCGCTGTCGACAGGGTAGAAATATGAAATTGGCCTTGTCTTATCTCACACCAACAGCGTGAACACAGGGCTACATCTCACCTAACTCTTACGTTCTTGTGATTGTTGCAATATCGGCGAGTTTCAACCCCACCAATTCTGAGTGTCCTGCAACGGCTTCGACGCTGTGTGCTGACTGAGTCATCTTGAAACAAAATGCAGAGAAATAAGCTTCGCCTGGAGGGCAGAAGAAACTGTTTATCCTCCAGGCATTCTTCCGCTGAGATAACACAGACTGAGTTTTTGGGGATGCCGGAATATAATAAAGCGGGAATCCATTTAAGGTACAGGCGTCTGGTGAAAGCTGCGTGTGCTGCGCTGCCTAATCCTGAAGAGATAGCTTCATTAGCTGTGTTCATCCCCCCCTCTCTGTTGCACCAGCCAAATGCAGGAGTATTGAATAGGTAATGGCAGTTGAACTGCTGAGTGACAGGATTTTAACTACACCCGTCTACACGGTGGGTGTGCTGAGAGGCCTCTGAAAGCATCGGCCCCATCAATCAATCGTTCCCACCACTGACAATGCGTTGCGGCGCTTTAAATGGGAATTTGTCAAGACAGGGTTCGCAGGCATTCTGGGGTCCGAGTATTTGTTTGGAACATGAAAAAAACTGACATTGATATGGCTAAAAGTGATGCTGTTACAGGTCGCAAATGGTCAAATCAGAGCATGTTTAATATGTTTTGCTCATTAGCACAAAGTGCCAAGCTTTAGTTCAATGCATGCAAGCTGGCAAATATAAAATGTTGGTGTTTTTCTTTGGCAGTGTGGATAACAACTACAGCTGTGGTCTCTTAGAAACAACACAATTAAGAGAAGTTATCAATAGAATGTTTGGAACAGAAAGATACTTTAATTGATATATTTGCCTTTCTGTTTAACGTGACGAGTGGGTGACCAAACCACAAAACAAATACATGAAGTAATAATCTCTTTAATTACATTACTTTTATACTGCAGTGATTAGTGTGATGTTACCCACTGCTTTAAGCCAGCGTGGGTAACATCACTTTCTTACAGGATTACATTCCATCAAGGGATATTCAGTGTTTTCAGTTATATTGATGAAAAGTTGTATCTTCCGTTTTGAAAAGGGCATGTGTAAGAAAGATCAATAGTTTAAAGCAACTGTTTTTCGGAGAATAAAGGGAGACAGGTCACGCCTGCTTGTCAAAATTCAGCTGTGCCTCATTGTGAACTATTGATGCTCCTGCCAGATGTTGAATTTTTGCCAGCACCAAACATAGATTGTTTTTGGCAAAACTGCTCATAAATGTGAGCCTTTCCTTCTTTGCTTCTGAAGCAGGAAAGAAGTCCAAACCTGATCTTTACTGTTGATGTGTCAACTGCTGAAAAGAAAATCTGGAACTATAAAGAAATGTAATCCTTATCCTGAAACATGACCATACCTGTGCTGGTCTGAGATCAGATTGGGCGTTCAAAATTCACACAATTTCACTGCATATATTTCGAAATAAAAAATTGTTATTCCAAAATCAAATTAAGACAGAGCAATATAATCAGTTAGCTACATGCATATAATAATTCATACAATAGTACAAACAATAATGAAATGTTAAGACACTGTGGATTTTTTGACTCGTAGCATTATCAAGCTAGTTTTTATGCGCGGGTCCCTGTTTTGTTTTGTTTATAATGCACTATAACGTGTGAATGTGAACACCCTTAATTTGTACAATTAAACAATTACTAAATAAATAATTCTTAGTTTGTATATTGAATAGTTAGGAATACTTATAGAACCAGTTCTCTGGTAATCATTTTGGAATATAAGTCAATTTGCAGATAAAGTAGCTTGCGATTGTGTTCGCAGCGCAGTGGAGCAAGAGACCCGATCAACGTGGCCACCTAGTCTTTAAAGACTGATTAGCAGAAGCCATTCGAGCAACTCTAAACTTTTAATCAAGGCATCATTTGATGATCGATATTCTATCCACCAGATCCTAACATGAGCCTTGAAAATATTGTATACGGAGCTATGTCTCGCATTAATTCAATCCATCTCAGATTATTGATACGGGCCCGGAGAAAAAGAAACTTAAAGGAAATTCAAGGAGTGATGGAACGATGGCGGCAAATCTCTTGGGGAGGGAGTGAGAGAATGAATAAGACAGAAACATAGAGACAAAGAGCCTCTCGAGGTCATCAATAACCCCAGCGGAGCCCGCGGCGGCACTGTCCGAACACTTCAACCCGCCTAAAATATTATCTCCAGGCTGCAACATCTACTCGGAGACATGCTCCCCCCCCCCCCCCCCCCGTCCCCCCAAAGTCGATTAATATTGATTCTGCATTTGAGCAAGCATGTATGTCACCTCAGGTGGAACCAAATTACTTTGAACCACCCCAGGAGGGCCCTGCTTCTGGTAGAATACTGAAAACTATTAGCTGACTGGACTGGGGAAATAAAACCGAATTAAAGCAAATAAACAATAATAAAAAGCCTGCCGTTTTCAAGCAGAGAAAGATCAGTCAAGAGTAGCCGGGGCAAAACAGCCTGCACTAATGTAAAACACTATCAGTGTTTGTGCTGGATTAGAGCCTGCTACTTTCAGCTCTGAAAACTTGTGCACCACCTATGAAAATGATGAAAGTGTCAGCACCTCATGCACACCCAGATGTTTGTGAATATATTAGTCTGCGTTATCCTGTACTCCTAAGCTGCTTATCTCCTTGCTGAACATGTGCATGAAACATCACTTTGGATCTCCCTCTTCCCTGTCCATGTAGCGGTTTGTCACCTTTCTATTCTGATAGCTACAGCTGATTCTTATCAACTCAATAAACTAGCAAGTAAACATCAACACCGGAGATGGTGGTGCGTTGAACACCTTGCTGTGTTCGGCAAGAGTTGCAACTATACGGCAGCTGAGGAGGCCGTTCTTCGCGATTTTTGGAAACCTTGATGAAATGAGTTTGAATGCGTTTGATGCTACAAAATACGCTCAATGTTACAGTTACTGTCCTTTCCTTCCAGAATAGCAGAGAGCATCCCAAGTGGGTGAAGGGGTATGTGTGGAAACTGTAGTTCCTAATTATAGTGATCAAACATTTCCCTCGCATTTCAGGATGTCAAGGCAAACACGTCGCTGCTGATTGGGTAACACCTTTGACTCACCCACTGAAGGAGAGAAAACGTACTTCAAAGTCCGCTGCACACCTTTTCACAGAGTTCTGAGGAAACATGTCATTCAAGCAGGAAACTGTAGCGAAAAAGGACGCACACTGTTTTCAGATTGAACGTGCCCGGGCTGTTTCTACTTAATTTCTCCCCAGCTATTGTCATCATGATAGTGTCAAGATTGACTAGCCGAGTTAACGACATTACTGTTAACAGCTTTGAATGCCTAGGAGCCCTACACCTTCTCCACACTGGAGGCGTTCAGCAGCATTTTCATCATTCAACTGTAACTGCGACACAAGACATTTAGTCTATTTTAGCAGAATTACATTAGTCGATAAATGGATTAGTTGGTCGACAGAACGTTAATCGCCAACACTTTTGATAATTGAGTAATTGTTTTAGTTATTTCTCATGGATTAAATGACAAAAATGTACATGTTAAAGCTTCTGAAATGGAAGTAGTAGCTCCTTTTCATGATAGTAAACTAAATATATTTAGTTGTTGGACTGTTGGTCAGACCAAACAAGGAATTGGAATGTCAACTCGCATTTTGGCATATTGTGATGGCTGTTGTCCCTATTTTTATGATATTTTAATGACAAACAGATTAATCAAGAAAACAAGTTGCTGATTGATCAATAATTAAAAGAATCACTAATTGCAATGGGCTAACTGGAGGGAAATGTATGAACGCGTTCAGTATAGACACTGAAGCTGCTGACTACGGTGTACAGTTGTCAAATGGGTCGGGTTTGACTCCACTGACCACCATGGGTCTCTCTGCATGGGCAAACACATGCAAGACTCTAAATTGCCACTAACTGTGCATGTGAGCATAAATAAATCAATTTACTATATATCGGCCTGTGATAAACTGGTGACCTGTTCAGGGTGTACTCCACTTCTCTCCCTGGGCTCCAGCTCCTCTCCACCCAGCAGTGAATATAGACTGTGGATAAATGGATGAAGTGAAAAATGATGTTTCATCTGCTTATTTACCCATTTAGAGTACTTAATTGGGCTTATTGGCGCTATGTATACGGACCTATACTTTTATACTCTAAAAAGGGCTTATTATCCAAGATGTGCTTTCTGCTTTTTGCTGCTAATAAATACATATATTTACTTGAACTGATAATTTACCTGGTTGAGGATTTGTTTTCTCTTTTTATTTATACGTCAAAGTGCCATTACTTTTATTTACAAAAGAAAATAAATAATCTATCCTAACCATTCAAATACCCCCTCTACCATTTTCCACACAATCTTTCAAAAGGAACATAATATGTCACAAAATTCAACCTTGCAATTTCGGTTTGGGTCATCTTTTAACTATGAAACCACTGAATATGGAAACAAAACACCACTTAATTTATGCCTTCATGTCACAGTTTTGCACAGACTCCTGTGTGTCGTCATTAGCAGGTCAATTGACAAATCTGATCTAATTCAAGATGCTCCAAAAGTGGATAATCCGGGTCAAATCTCATTGTCACTTCTCAGAAATTGACTGTCATCACATATGCATTATTGCCAGCCCGCGCATATCAAATTGGACATCTTGAGGAACGATTCGACCACTCGGTTCAAGAGGCTGATTATCAGACAGGCATCTTCACCGCGGCAGAATCCAACAGCACTACAGATACATCAGACACACTTTCTCACTTATCGTTAATGCAATCAAAGGGCTCTCTCTCCGAACAGACTCTCAAATCAACATTTGGTGAGAGGAAAGGAATCAAATGTGCCTCGGTTAATGTGTTGCCAGCCAAAGGAGACGGTGTGCTGAGACAGGCAGAAAGAGAACCCAAGTCTGAAAGCTTCAACTGATTGGTTATTTCAGCAGAACTCTGCAGCACGACAGGGAGATAATGAGCTCTCTTTGATCAGAGGAGCATTGTTGTATATGATGATCATCTGTCTGTGTGTGTGTGTGTGTCTGTGTGTGTGCCGGCAACAGTGCCTGATGAATATTCAAGTGAGATGGTCTGTGGTAATATCCCTGAGGAGCAACTGGCTTGTTGTTACACACACATGGGAGGCTTGCCACGCATCTTGTCACAATCACGTGATTGTTTGAAATACCAGTGGTGCTGTGGATCATGAAAAGGCCTTTTAAAGGTAACTCCGGGTCACGCGATGCGAGGAAACCGAAGCAGGATAGGAGAAAAGAATCTCACGGATATTATAAAGATAACAGCTTATTATCAGTTCGTTTTGGATGGCTGGAACAGAAAATGATGATTGCATGCTAATTACTTTTTAAAGTGTATCAATTAATCATTTAAACATAAACAACAGCCAAAACATCCATCACACTCCAGTTGAAAAATTCGCAGGAGTAATTGTTTCTATTTGGTTTTGCTAATTAAAGTGAAAATATGTGTAAAATTGTGTTTTGCCTATTTTATTTACTTACTTACTAAACAATTCTACGTCATTTTATTTGTCCACGAGACCCTCAGGGAGGGCAACTGTTACAGTAGATTTATCTTCTGAATGCAGCTTCCTCCTCTTTTTTTGGAGGCAATAATTAATCCCTCATTTATAAGAAATAAAAAAATAAAGCTAGAGATAAGGGACTGTGGTCTGGGAGTCATTTGGTATAACCTCTGCATCACACGGCCCAAAGCCTATTTGTTGTGTCACATGCAGTTGTTCTCACTCAAGCTGGCAGAGCAACACAGGACGGTCACAGCTTTGTTTTGCCTGCAAAATCCCTCTCTACAGAGGGTCTGCACACACTCTGGACCACCTTTTATCTGTTAAATCCATTCAAATCACATCCCACAGCTGTAAATATTCCATATTTCCTGTTTATAAATACTCGATGGCCGACATTTTAAAAACTGTTGTCGTACAGCTGAGTCCCGTGAGTGTGTGTCCTATCAAAAGTCTTTCCAAAGCACTAACTCCACTCGACCAAGACCATCCATCTCCACTTATAATGTGCATTTAATAAGAATTAAATTGGCGGGTAGATAGATGCGGTTGGAGCCGCGTGATAATGACAGTTTGACTCTTCATGGCTTTGATATGTGGATGACAGCCCCCTGTAAGGCCTAATGGAGCCGTTCCACTAGCATCTGTTAAGAATGCCTCATTGACTTTACAATTAGTAAAGGCCACGGTTCACTGCCAGGCTGTGTGACCACGGAGAGTGGGCAAATCCAAGAGCCTTTAACACTTTGATCTCAGAGTGGGAGGGAGAGTTGTTGTGATTTTACTCTATGTGCGGTGGAAAACTGTCAGGCATACTTATCCAACAGGTCTCCTAAAACTAAGTCAAAAATGTGAAGTGTATTATTATGTTCTGAATTATTTTAAAGACGAAAGTCGACAATGTCTTTCAAAATGTATTGATTTCCCTACCCTATCCCTACTGTGACTCTCAGCCCCGAGCCCATTGGTAATTTCCCAAAATGTTAATTTCCTAAAACAGCTGGGCACAGAATTAAACACAAGTAAACACAAGTAAACAGTTCATTTTTGGAGGACTTTTTTCAGCTGGGTATTTAAACATATTTAATGCTCACAAGTCTCAGGGGCTGTGACCACTGTTGGCTAAACTTCCCTTATTCAGCTACATATTGACATGTTTTTGAATTGCAGTTAGCTGATTTATTGACTTTCATCTTACCTGTGCTACTGTTATACTTGAGCATGGCACTAATAGAGTATGTACGGTGTCCTCATAAGAGTTATTAAACAAGAAGTAAACACCAAATAAATGTAAGGCTTTGTTTTTCTTTTTTTTGTTCAACTCACTCTCAGTAAAGTTTCTAATGATTATGCATTCAAGGTAACAGCCTTTGGAGATGTTGAATAAAGGTAGGGACATTCAGTGTACCATCATTCTATGATTACCAGCGCCGGCAGTTTGTGGCTGGTGTCGACTTCACCTTGTGAGTCTGTGAGTCATCGTGGCAAAATATGGTCCTGAAAACGCCTAACGTATCAGGAACTACCACGTGCACGGTTTTGAGAACTTTGCTCAGGTTTTTTTTATATTTGATGGATTTTGTCAACACTGCAGTCACGGAACTTTACAGGTTTGTAGGTGAGATCAAAGTGAAGGTCAAGTTTTGAAGACTGGTGTGGTTCAAGGGCTGGTTAATATGGCCATAATCTTCTATCACGATACAGGTCATTTCATATCTCAACGATATGCATCATGATTTAGCATGTTTACTGGTAATTTGATTAGTCCATATATGTAATAACCACATGGCTTTGTATACTCTTGATACTGATTTAAATACTTGACAAATGACAAGTAATGAAAAAGTTCTCATTTAATTGTGAACTTTAGTGTAAAATAATCAGTTTTTCTGAAAAAATTGAGTTGGTATTATTGTTATCAATTTAGACAATGTATTTGTGTATCACAATATCTCTAAATGATTTCATCACTATATGATTCTATTGAACGACAGTAATCCCAGCCCTAGGTTCAGGCAAGGGTGACCGATAGTGGAAGAATCAGAGGTATAATCAGAGGTATAATGGCCACTGTGTTGGCTCAGTTACCACAAGACAGTTTCAGCTTCGGTCTAATCTATATGGAGTTAGCATAATTTCCGCAGCACAGTTGGGCTGCTCAATTTATTATTATCAATATTAGTATTTCTTGTGCGAATGGATCAGCAGACAAAAACCAAAGTGTTTCACTCACAGATAAATCAACATGCAGGTTGTTATGAAAGCTAGGAGCTGCTGTGCTCTTTTTTGAATTACCATGTGTTTATTCGTAGATTAGATTTAAGAATCCTTATATTTTACAACAATCATTGTAACATTTTGAGGTAGAGAACAAGATTTATTAACATCTTTTCTTTGTAAGTTCACGATAGAGGCATAAATCACAACCACAATTATTTTCTGTTTAAGAAAGAGAACTTATGAGATATTTAATTAGTGATCACAAGAAAACAATCATGAGTTCTGAATTTGTATGTATGCATTTTCTTACATTTTTTTAAGACGTGCAATTTGGATTTAGAAGGATTACATCAATAATGTAAATGAGAAAAAAAGATGCAGCTTGTTTCCAAACAAAGCTCCCCATTCCCACTCCACCCAAATACAGAAACAAGACGGGTGAAGCACAAATGTGAAGTGGATTTCTGAGAAATAAAGCAAACCCTAAAATAACACAATAATAAAGCAGGAAGTCACCTCTCAAACATATGCCTGTATACATGGTATTTTTGAACGCCTCTGACACAGAATACCATCTACAATCCAACATAGTTTTGGGTTTGGGAATATGCACTAACTAAATGAACCTACACAGATACATAGACCCAAAATATAAATGGGCCCTACTCAACAAAATGAAACAAGAAGTGCTAACTGTTCCATTGGAGTCCAATTATGCCGATCAGTTGTCCCGTCGTAGTCCTGCTGCTTTCAGCACATACAGTGAAGCATCAGCGAAGATTGTTTTCAAAGTTTAGTTGGAGAAGAGAATGAGACCAAATACTCACACACAATCATCCAAACTCCATCTCCAGATGAATCACTCTGTCATCAAACCTGATAAAGACCTGCCTCACGTCGCCTTGCGATATGGTTCACAAACGTATGATCGATAGCGATGCTAATCACAGCCTCTTGCTCAGGCAGCCATCTTTATCAAACACGTCACGTGACTCCCGTGTGTGCATTTTGTTAAACTAAATGCTCTGATAAGTAATCCACTTTTGCAGGATTGAATAAAATGTGTTTATTTTCAAGTTCAATTGATATCAGCCCTCAGTCGTGCACAAACCATGTACAATGGGTTATAGGGAGATATTGGAATTATTACTTAAGGTTGTTTACAGTACATGTAAATATACTTTTGTTTGATGTTTAAAAACCATATCCCCAAACTTCCAAAATGTCTGTTTAATACTTTATGCTCTGCTCCCAGCAGATTTCACTTCTTTTTTTTGTAGCCTGGCAAGAATAAGGACCTAATACTACTCCCCTCCAATCCCAACAAGTGACCCTGTGAGTTGGGAGAAGTGCAGCATATGGAGGCGCCGCCCCCCCCCTCAGCCCCCCCCTGCTGACACCAAAACCAGTCAAGTGAAACAACACATCTCCATGGCGAAAGCAGAGAGCAACCACTTCATCTCTCACCTCAAAATCATTATTACCTGATTAAGTGTGATTAAGAGAAGATCATTAGCAGCTGCATGTCCTGTCAGTAACGATTACCGTGATGGGTGCGTTATACCCGATAAGCTCATCTGCAGGCTTAGCCACTTTAATGATTAGAGAAGCATTGTTTAGCAGAGCTCTTGGATGAAAGGTTGACTTGCTCTCGTCTGAGCAGAAAGTCAGAGTGAGGTGAACATCCCACAACTGCATTATAATGAACTAAATTGTTCTACAAGGGGGATGACATTGAACAAATTTTAACTCCAATTCTTCTACATCGTATACTTGTATTACTCATGTTCAATCTACTTCTGATAATGTTGATTATTCGTGTATTTAATACTAAAATACCCCATTCACATTCAGATTAGTTTGAAAACTAAATGTAGAAGTTGAAGGAAAATTGGAATTATGTCGTGATTGGGAGTGAGGAAAAGAGCGAGCACATTAACATCTGAGCGTGTGTTCAAAGAGACAGAAAACGAAGACATTTCTCATCATATTACTTTTTCAGAAAAAGATGTTGAAATGGTTTCCCACACACTACGACTCTACCTTTCTCAAACTAACTTTTGCACAATCCTCAGAATTCATTGAATAAGTCAATTTGCGAAGCCCAATCAATGATACCGTGTAATCACTAAAACAGGACCTGGAGTCTCACAGAAAAAAAAAAACCACACCTGACTTTCATCCCTAACTTCATCTTGAATGTTTTTTTTCTAATTTGATTTCATATGTCAGCTGAATTATGGAAGGAAAGTAAATAAATCCCCCAAAGTGTAAATGCCCCAGGAATGGGACTGCATATGAAACGGATTCAGTTGCCTGCACTATAAATATCTGGAATTCATTATCATTAGTGAGGAACTTTGCAATGCAGTGATAAATGCAAATTGCTTTTTTTTTTCTATCCTTCAAAAGCTATCTACGTCAACTTCTCACTAAAAGACACTGGTCATGTCTGACTGATATTAATATTTGTATGTTGGATATTAACATGTGAGTGGCCTAACAAAGAAGTGACGAACTCCCCCACACTGTCAGCGCTAATGCATTTAATACTGCAACATTTTTGTCATATAGGAATTCATTAAACAAGTAAGATTATGTACTTCAACGATAATGTGCAGAATGTTACCTCAGACGCACCACTTAACAGATAAATCAAATGGCCTACAAAAATGACAGGTTAACGTCAAAGGTGCATCTAATATACTGAAAACTGTGTACACTGGTCTCCATTACTAAAGCCATTTATCAGAATCAGAATCAGAATCAGCTTTATTGTCCATGTATGCGTGCGCATACATGGAATTTGACTCCGTTTACACATTACTCTCATCGTACATACACACATATGAAATATACACAATAAACAAGAGAAATATAAGAAGTAAAAATGAAAAATATGTCTAAAATATGTCTAAAATATGTCTAAAATATGACTAATAAAGTTTATTAGCTAAATGAAAACATGAGGAGAAGGAAAAAAGGTAAAGAGCGACCATGAAAATCAAGTAGCTCAGTCGCTTTTTACAGGTATTTTCGTAAGTTTTAGCTGGTCACAAAGAACTAATGAAAATAGTAACTTTTGTTACGAGAGTAAAATCTGTGATTTGGAGACTTGTCTTCTCAGATTGCTCAAGTTTGAAAAAACTTCAAAACAATTATTAGTTTAGTGTGCGTTTCTTAAGGTCATTTTAATTAACACTTCAAAAGTTACCCGGGGAATAGCACCCCCGAGCAGCCATCACACTGCCGAAGAATTCTGGTTTGGTATTCACAATTTTGAAGAAAAATCATAAAAGTTGTTCTCATATTTCCTTTTTGACTGCGGATTCGGCTCCTGCTATCCATTTCCTGTCTAATAAAGTTGTGAAAAAAGGAAGGGGGGTCAAATAAGCTCGGGGGACCACTTTGCACACGAGCCAGCCTCGCACGTTTACGCGCCGGTCTCTCTGCTTAGATCGGCATTTTTCGGAAAACTAAAGACTTCCTGAAAAATCTGTTAACGCCAGTCCATTGGCCACATACAGACACGTGTATAGACATTTCGTATGAAGAAATTGACCAACCAGGGGCTCTACAACGGCCCAATACACAACCGCTATGGCGCAATTCTCCCGTAGCTCGCCGGCCTGGAGAGGCTTTGGAGACGGTTTCAGCTCTCCAAAATGATTTCTAACTGCTGTATGTGATAAATTGTGCATGTAGAAGGATAAAGGAAGTTAAATATATAGTTATTTAGGTTGTAAAGATACAATGGAACAGCTGGAGAGGCTGTTTCTCACATGACGACCTTGCGTGACCTCTTGTACGTTTATGTCTATTTCTCTGGCCTACTTCACTCTATTCACTCCAATTCTTTTGTGGGTGACTACTGCCATCGTTTGCTATGATGGTGGGTGGTTTTTAGGCTTTACTGAGCCTTATTTAATATAGTATTATGAATAATAGTGTTTTTTCACCATACAAACCTGACATTTTCAAAGTGGAGCTGTGTTCCATCTTCATCTGCTATTAACCAGTAACATATACATAATATTTACTCAATTCATATGAGCAAACCCTTCTTAGTGTTAGTAATCCTTTGAAATTATTAAAAAAGACCTTGTAGTTAGAGAGTAAGGCCCCTTTGAGTATGGGTGTAGTATTTTCGAGAATAAGCCAAAAAAAACGGCTAGGGTTCAAAATTAACTAGTTGCTATAATTTTTTTTCTAGTAACTACGACATAACATTAGTTGTGTCCTGTTGTGTGCAGACAGAACAAATAGAAAAATAAAAATGTTATGTACTTCAACCTAATGTGTTCATTTCATGGAATACAGACTTCAGAATGGTGAAATCTCAGAGAAGAAAGACTTCTAAAATGCCACAGGAAAAGGAATTATGATTTGAGAAGGCCACTCAGCCAAAGTTTTAACAGGTCACAAAGAAATATTGAAAATAGTAACTCTTGTTACGAGAGTAAAACCCGTGATTTGGAGACTGCACACTTTCTTGTCTAAACTTCTCTATCAAATTCAACCAATTTGCTTGTACATACAACTGGGAAAGTTGTATGTACTTTGTAAAACTTTTGACACTGAATCACAAAAACTTTTTTCTTGACTCTTGTCAAACAAGTCAAGCAGGTACGATCAATCAAAACTGCCTTTGCATGTGATGATGAGATACCACAGGGAAGACACTACAGTAACTTGGGTCCCTTAGTATTTCTTCTTAATCATAGCTACTTACTATTACGGAAAAATTACAATTTTGTTGGTAAAAGAGTAGTAGATTCTTAGCCAAGCCAAGTTAATAAAGGCATGTTCCCGTAATAGTAGTTCATAAAATCAAAAACTGTGATTGCATTGAGCTCTTATTATGCAGATAGTCTACTGTATAATACAACTGTGGGTCTCCTGCTATTAAACCGTAAACATGTTTTGTGATTGATTGGCACAACAGAAATCTTGTTGTAAAACTTTATCCATATAATCCCAATAAGATGCTGAAAGAACAAATATGCATTACATACCGTTTAAAGCGTGCTTATGTAAACGTTTACACGTTTCTTAAACCAGAGAGTTAGGGCATACACTATTAGTTGTGTCTATCAAAGTCGCTCTTCTACCCATGTAAAAATGTATATTGTTTGTTAGATTGAGTGTAGAATTGGGCTGTGTACAGCAATAGTTTGACACAGAAAACAGGATGGCCACGAATTGATCGAGTAAAAAATATATTAATTAAACTGCTTCTCATTTTATCATCTCTAAATATTTACAATTTAACATGTCTTTTTAATATTAAACATTTAATAAGATCACTCAAGCATCAAATTATACCACAACAGTATAGATATGTCAATTGTGATTAAAAAAATTAGACAGAATTCTAATCTCAACCCAAATGTTCATGACAAAACTTATTTCCATTTTAACAGAGGAAATGCAGCCTAGCACATGTCATCACATTAGGCTGTCTGAGCAGAGTTATAAAAACGAGACCAGAACGCCATTAAATTTGCATCATCGGCTTTGAGTTGAAAATCATTGGAAAGTTCATTTACATGAAAAATCAATTTCACATGCTGATTCTGTTGATCCCCTCTTTGTGGATACAAATAGCCATCAACAGAAAGGCCCTGGAGACAAGGCTGTGCTTAGCAAGCACCTAGGAGTGAAAGGGTCTGCAGTAAAAGAACACTTCATCGAGCACACCCTGGCCAGAGGCCAGAGTGTTCCTGTATTTCTCCAACATAAAATGCATTATCAGTAAAGTTGATAGTAATATAACCCATACTAGCAAAAATAATTATTTCGAAAATTGTTTTTTTCATTCGGTTTTAATTATTCAGAGCTTTAACCCATAGAGACTCCTAGGGGGTGAGGAGGGGGCCAGGTAGTGAGTAGTAGCATACAGAAGTGGTATACATCATCCGAAAGAATTCATTTGAGATGCAGCTCAGCAGTGTGTGTCAAGTCATGAATCAGAAATATCAACTAATTAATTAAAATAAATTGTGAAAGTGTGAAAGGGCTTAGAACATTATGATGGAAGTATATGGCGGCCCATTCCTAAGCTCTAATGTGACCATACTTCGGTCCAGGAATTTTTGGGTTGATATTTGTGACACAGATTTGGTGCTAATAACACATTTTCACCACTCAGGAATTGATAGAAATGGTCAGAAATCCCTTCAAAATTCCACACTAAAACACCAAAACATTGAGAAAGTCTTGCTGTGATTAGGTTCATACAATTTTTGACATTTGTAGATTTCTGCAACAATTGCATTTTTTCGGCGATTTGATGGATGGTGCATATTGCCAATAGGACTGCCATACATCCTGGAATTATCCAAAGGGTCACTACAGGTCATTTTATATAGTGATATCAAGTTACAAAAAAATGGTCTCACTATGTGAAATGGCTAATATGGGGACTAACATCATCACACATTCATACAGTTGAGATGACCCCTTTGAAAAGCCCCATGCTATTTATTTCCTGCGCCATTCAACTTTGGAGAATTACTCAGCCCCTTTAAGGCTCATGAAATGGTTGGTACCAATGGTTTCACTGCATCATGTAGTTTTATACCAGTATCTTCAGTCTAACAATGCCTGCTACAGCCTCTCTCTGAGCATTAATGACTGAATTATGGACCGTAATGCAATTCAAGCACATTGTCTGCACCCATCCTTTTTCTTTTCACATCCTGGTCATGTTGCGGGAAGCATAAAACTATGGTCTTTAATTTCCCTTAAAGCTGTGTGCACATAAGGACAAATGGAAACATTTAAATGAATTGATTCCCAAAACTGCTGCTGTTAGAATTTCCCAGTTGTTCACAGATCTGCGCCAGCACAACCGTTCGTGGCAGGCGTGATGAGAGAGGGGGATACAGCTCAAGCAAAGAGCATCAGAAAAAGATGCCTCCATTGAGGTATCATGTGGAATGCTTCCAGAGAGACAGTAAGATTGGTTTCCAATTCCTCCCATCAGACAAATTGAGCCCAGTGGCCAATTATTCCCATTGCCAATTAACCTTGCAACCATCCCACTCTCAGCTCCTGCGTGAGTCAGACTGCCAAATTTGCTTTTGCCTGTCACGTCGACGCCACTGATGAAAACGGACAGGAAGATTCTGTGCCGCCGCATAGATGAGCCAGATATATTGTGTAATCCATACCAGCTCCAATAGGGTTTACATACAAAGATGCAACACAGACTCGAGCAACCTGAGAAGAAACTGTTTAAATTCAGTTTTTAATATTAAACTTGTCATTTGTTGTTAAAAATTACATGTTTTTATTCATGCCACATTAAAGGAATTCAGAGACGTCGTTCCTTTTAATAATTTTTTTATGTTAGGATATTTCCTTTGGAACTCTATTGTCGAATGTGACGATTTGTCTTTGGCTTCATTACTTCTTGCATTAATTAAGCAAACAGCTGTGGTCAGACATAAAGAACTGGACATGAACAAACACCATGATTTGAAAGAGACGTAGGCTCATAACATACGTGCTTTTAACAGCATGTATAGACAAGCAGCAGCGATGTGAACACCATTATTTACATACTTGCATGCACACTTTGTTTACAGTCCCTGGATAATTTAAAAACGATCCACTCAGCGGCAGATGAGGGCCAAAGGTTACTATTGTTAATAAAGTCAAAGTATAAAAACAACACGCTTCACTAGTTTCTCTTCATAGAGTTGCGGCATTGGTGTGGGGGTGTCTGCTGCTATTGCACTTTGCATCTACGGTACCTTCTCATGTGCTCAAATACATCTTGGAAATGACGGACCACAGGATATGCATTGTATGTTGCCATAATGTGATGCATAGTTAAAGCTGTATTACATAACAGTAAAAATTAAAGCTGCAGGCTGAAAAACTAAAACACTTGATAGAGCTGACGAGAACTGCAGGGTTGGAAGATAATTCTCCCTCATCGCTACATGGGACACCTTTCACATTGCACATATTGTTAATGTAAAAATACTGATTGGTGCAGCTTTAAGTATATTAGTGCTCATAGAAGCGATTCTTTATTATTGTGTACAGTTTAGAAAAATTAAAAAGGGCATTAGGAGAATAAACATCAAGTATTCTCCTTTTTGGTTATAAGAATATTTTACATTTCACACATTTCTTTTCCGTTTTATGAATTCATGAACCAGAGCCAGACAGATGTCTTCAACACAATCTGAGCACAAGCCATTCATTTACATTTCTCAGTGCACCATGACATGTATCTCCATCATCATTAAATTGTGTCTCTCTTTCTCTCTCTGGAGGAAATATTTGCACCTTTTGCGTTATGTCTTCCACCTACACACTAGGGACTTTCTATTATTATGCCTCGGCATGGACTAAGTACTCCTGTCCTGATATTCATTGAGTTTATGCTAACTCATAATAACTGAGTAGGTAGGACTTTGGCATCTCACTCAAGGGCGTTTCAGCAGCATTCATGGCTGTAAATGGACACATTGTCTGTTGTTATACAAGGCAAGATAAGTGGAAAGACTTATGTATGTATGCATCAGCCATGAATGCTGATGCATACGAAAGAGGTGATTGCGTTTATTTTACATTACATAACTATAATTCTGTGTTCTTATTCCATCATACACACCCTGTGCACTACTTAGTAGCATAAGTAACCCTCTGCTAGTTCATAGAGCAGGGATTCAAATTGTATTTTAACTGGCCAACAGTACCGCTGTATTTTAAGGATGACCAAGCAGATTTCAGGTGATGCAGTTGGTAAAAGAGAAATATGCTGTTTTAACATCCCACTATTACCACTATTCATCAGTGCAGTGCATTCATCAGGTAACCTTTTATTCAACTCCTGACTTTACACACACATTGTTGGGAAAAATTGAGTAACAAACAAACATTCAATAATGTTCTAAAGATTTACCCACAAAGGCAATATTAGATTTTTCTTCTTTGGAGTCCGGCAGAAGCAGAGACTTAACTTGATGTATGGATTTAATTTAACGGTATCTAATATTGCTCTGTGAATCTCAACACTGAGGCTTATTACTGTGAAAGACATATATATATATATATATATATATATATATATATATATATATATATATATATATATATATATATATAAAGACATATATGGCGTTACAATTGCACATGGAATGCTTCTTCAGTGAGCTTTTTACAGCAGAACTTTTTACAGCAGAACTTTTTCTTTCCATTTCCCAACTTGTGAAGGCACAAATTGTTGTAAAGTTGGTGTGAAGAAAAAAAGAAGAAGTCATAAATGAAGGCTATATAGCGCGGTAAAGCTTCTAAGGTTGTCTGTGTAGATGGATTACTGAACAGGCCTACGAGGGGCCTACGGGGTCATGGGGCTTCTGTGCAGGAGCCTCTGTTGGACGTTGGTTAACATCTCTGGTTGGAAAGCCCGTCAAACAACAACAAAGAGACGCAAAATGATCACAAAGAGACACACAACCACAAAGAGATGCTAACATACAGTTACAAACATGACAACAAAATGCAAAATGACAACAAAGAGAAACAAAACAAAGATGATCGAAAAGAGACACAGAAGAAAGGACAATAAGACACAAAAGAACTACAAAGAGATGTAAAATGGTCACAAAGACACACAAAAGAACTACAAAGAGATGTTTGCGTCATTGGTAGTCCTGTCTCTTTCAATCTGTGGATTTCATGCAGGAGAGATGGGGGATCTTTTACATGTCTGTGCCGCACTGTCTCATAATCCCTCCATGAGTGTCAATACCCATTAGCTTGCTATCAATCCCTTTGGGTTGGTGTTACATCTATGCAAGCGTTTTAACCCGAGCAAAAGCAATCCAAAGATACAACTTGTTAATTATGAACAACAGGATGTTTATAATTGAATGCTATGAATTAAAAATCTCCCAGCATAGGTTTCCATGAACATTGTTCTTAAGTATTTTGGCAGAGTTTTAACCTGAAAATGTGTATTTTCCAAATTGAGAGACTCACCTGCTGCGAGGCTTATTTCTTCTCAGTAGGAGACTTCACATTTTATGCCGTTAAAGCTATTTCATACTGAAAACTAATAATTCTACTGGACATAGTTGAGGAGAGGCATTATGCTTGGGTCATGTAAGTAGAGTATATTCACACATATATATATATATATATATATATATATATATATATATATATATATATATATATATATATATATATATATATATATATATATATATATATATATATATAGTCTGGTTCCTGAAGGCTACCTTGAAGACAGCAATTATCTAGATGTCATGACCCTTATAAGGGTCATGACATCTACTCACGTCTGTATTGTGACTGACATAATTGTTCACAACCATGAAATGATGATGTTGTGGTGCGTACAAAGCCACTGAATGCCCAGAGGAAAGCTGATTTATATTCCCCTCTTTTGGATCAGCTTTGTAGATGCTTGGGCTTTTGAAAATCGTGCCAAATCTTGCCATACACTTTCTCCTTCCTGTTGGCAAGAACAATGTGGAATCCTCGCCATGAAAGGAAAGCATATTTCACACCCATACACACCTACACATCAAGTGGGATAGATTAGACACAAGAGGCTTAGGCCATGAAAGGCACGCATGAGATTTCTTGGATCATTCCCATACGTTAGCAGGCGCGCAGTTCTCAGGTTCCTTTTTTTTTTACCAGCCTCATACGTTTGCCTGCTGCGCTTTGTGCTTGTAGAGAGTACAATCCAGAAACACTGCAGGGCATTCACAAAGGAGAAAGCATAGCATAGTCAATGCTCGTATACTTGAGGGAGGCATTACAGTTTTAACGTGTTGATGCAAGCTCTTGTGTTCAGGGGGTGATGCAAGAAAAGAGGCCATATACTTCAAGTGGAATTTAAGGAAGCTTACAGTCTTTTCTAAAACGTCAAAGTTATTTGTATCGTCACGTACATACATACATGAAATTTGACCCGCAGTATAGGAGCAGGGGCTGCTGTAAAGCTCCTGTGGTCAGTGACTCATGACCGAATGCCAACCTTGTGACAAAGGACGAGCCGCTCTACTCCACTGACTCACAGCCACCCCTACGTGAGCAGTGAGTTTTGTTCAAGACTCTTGAGAGTCTGCAATCCATCATTAACTTGATGATTTCAATAAATCCAATCTAATCAAGTTAAAGGACTTAAGTGTTAGAACGGTATTTTCCCTGCAGAGCCCTCACATATTCTGATGGTGCTTTAAGAGTGATTCAATTAATTTGATCACTATTCATTTATAATTGAATTAGTTATTGTGAAGTCCAACAACACTAAAGTCTATACTTGCGTCCTTGTGGAGAATGTGCCTCCTACGTTGTGGGAGAGAGAACAAACTTCTGAGGAAAGTGAGAACAGAGGACCTCCAGGTGTTGATTTTCAGAACTTTCATTGGTTTTTATAGTGTGGATGCATTGACCCTATACTTCAGTCTCGCAATGGAAGTTCTTCGTCAAGAACTAATACATCCACATAAGCCTTGGCCAATAGACACAGACTTCTAAGGAAGCTGCTTTTCATCAATGTCTCGTCTCCCAGAACATCCACCAAGCAGCTTGAGAGACTGCAAGTGGCACAATCCACGTTTCTTTTTAAAGAAACATTATTTCACACTAGTATTAACACATTTATCATCATGCAGATCTGGTCTCGCTCTTCCATAAAATGTGCCAATTTCAGATCACACTGATATTATCACCCTTAATATGACTCCTCACGGAGCATAAATTGAACTAAACATAATTTGACTAGAGGGAGATCTTTGTCATTAGAGCTTCTTGCTCTTCAGCTGAAAGTGAAAAGGCATTAAAGTCTGGATCCACAGTAAATTCCCATCTGTACTGATTTGACAAAATACACTGACATGGATTACTTTACCTTTGACTTTATATCTGAAGTCCGCAGACAATTACATATAAAATGCAAAACAAAATCTTCATAACACACTGTTTTTTTGGTATCTGACAAATCATCTTATGAAAATGCTCTGAGTTTATACATTTCTTTTTAGAAACCTCAACATTTTCTGTTTCATACTGTATCACTAAGTTGTGTCTGCTATACGCCACATTTATGTTACACAGACCAACAGCAACATCTGAAGTAAAGGCTACAACAGGTGGTAACATCTGGGTCTGAAAATTGAAGCCAATATGGAAGCGACTTAAACGTGCATTCTTTCTAATGGCCATTAGAGGGAGACTCCTCTGGTTGCAAGAAGAAGTCTGATTGTATTGTAAAGTCTAAATGACCCTACTTTTCACTTGATTTGTTACCTCAGTAAACATTGTAAACACAAGTTTATGGTCTCAATCGCAGTGGCGGGCCGTGGATTTTATACCTGGGCCTTCAGTGCTGTCCTACTACAGTTGAATTACCTCCTAATAATCTCAGTATGATACATCAATCCAGCAAACCTGCAGCGGATCCACGCATTCCACCACACAAGAGCACGAGCCATTCAAATATTATTCATAAAAGTGACACGATAGACAAACGAACAGTAGTAACGTTACTATGTAAACAAACACACGCAGTTTGTCACTTACCGAAACTTAAAGAGTTTAATCCCAGTACATCGTTTCAGTTCCAGTAAGAAGTCCTTCTCGATTCATGGACGCAAGTGATGACAGTCGAGCCTCCCCAGTTGTATTTCGCAGGTCTGCTGCGGCAGGTTCACAGCGGGGCCGGGTTCCCTCCTCCGCTGGGGCACCGGCCGGCGCAGACCGCACGCCGGGCCGCGGTTGTGGAGTTGTTTCCCTGCGAACGTGTTCGTTGAGTTGTAGATCCACTCGAGTCTCTCCAAAAGTTTTCAAAGGCACCGTAGCTTGTGTCCTGCCGTGCTATGGCGTCCTCAGGTTAGCGTAGCTCCAAACACCAAGAGCTCAGTTAAAATGAAACACATTCAGCCATAAAATGTGCAACACTTCTCCAACGCTGTCAGCCAGAAATACCGTTCATAGAAATCCTTTTCCTGGCTGAGTCAGGGCTGCCAGCTGTGGGGTTGACTGACCATTTCTTACGATGTCCAGCTTTTCCTGAAATGTCCTTCCTTCTTGAGAAAGGCGTTGTCAGTAACTCCACCACTAAATCCGTTTCTCTTCAGCCATTGAGTGTTCAAAAAACAAAGCTAGGTAAAAAATAAATAAACTACACCAAGCAAAACCCTACAAATGTTATAATTTCTTCCATATCTTTCAATTTGAACTCTTACTCCTCCAACTAAGCTCTGCTGGCAAGTTAAATTTCGTTTCACTTTAGTCACGTGCTCGCCCACTGACCAATCACAGCACACCTCTCGGCAGAGCTGCACCTGGACTCTGAGCTGCACTAATGCTGAAAATTGTCTTATTCAGCGTTCGGTTGTAATTAGCTTCACTTTCTCGTGTCACTTCTGGTTGCAAAAAAGGTGAGATGGTGACGGACAAAATGTCAAACTTATCAATAATTTAAACAATCTACAAACAATCTAGCACTAACAATATATAAAAACCGCTGTCCCTGATGCTTCTTGAGTCTCCCAAAATACTTTTTAAGTGTGTATCTAAATCTAATGAATCATGAGTATCTTCCTGTGTGGGTCCGGAGAGATGAATAGATAAACAAGTGAAGCTCAGAGGATTGACCGGGCCCATTGCTCCAGCAGGGGGGCGTTCAAAGGGTTGGTGAGTGCAGTAAATCAGTACACTCAGCATCGCAGATGATCAAAGGCTTAAGCAGCTCTCTCCCTCTCCCTCTCCCTCCCTCCCTCTCTCTCCCTCTCTCCCCTCTCTCCCCTCTCTCCCTCTCTCTCCCTCTCTCTCACCTCGTTCTGATCTAAAAACTCCACTAGACCATGAAAATTACAGTACTCACAGTGAACTATTTTAACCAGCCTAATGATTACCCCAGTGATTTACGCAACTCGACACATGTATATGTAGTGGGCCCTGGTGTCTAAACATGAGAATAATATGAACCATGCAGTAAGTGTGAGGAAAATAAACCTCTAACCACCTTAAATGGTTCAGACAGTACATCTGACTTGTGGGTTTCACAATAAAACAAGATGAAAGCAATGCCATCTTACAAAACCTTAATGTGTCTCTTTCCTACAATCTATTAGTTTCCTTAACCTAACTCTAAATTTAGGATACATGATTCACTTGCCGAAATGTGGTAGACAGGTGTAATGGTCATTTTTTACGTAGTATATATTTCTACTTACTTAGTATATATTTCTACTCAGTATATTGTATTCATGCATAAGTCATTTTGCTCTGAACTTTGTTGAACTTCACCATGTCTCTGTTGTGCAGAAGAAGAATTCTCCCTTGCCTGTTCACAATAACTAACTGTGTTGTATGAGAATGTTCCAGCACCAAGGCCTTTGGGCCGCTTGTTTTGGTTGCTGACAGTTTGTTTTTCATTGTTGTTCCTATCAGTCTGAGACCAAAAGTCTGAGACTGAAATGTCTGTAACATTGGCCATCGGCCCCCCACCTTTGCTCATTCAGTATAAAGAAAGCTTGTTCACTTTTTTCTTGGTTCTTCCTCACTGAGACTGTACGCATTCTGTTGTGATGATTGAACCTTCTCTGCGCAGAGAATAAATACTTAAAAGACAACCTGGTTTTTGGTATTATGTTTTTCAGCATTAAAAGACTCACGCAAAGCGGGTATAGGAATTTTTTCCATTACACAGGTCCAGTTTAGGATGAGTTATGGAGTTCATATATACAAATATTTAAAAAATAAGTTTATACTGTAGCTAAAAAAATAGTAGAACTACAAAACGTAAAAAGATGTAAAAAAGAAAATGCAATTATTCCGCGGTTCGTGTGTCAAACCGTGAGGGGCGATCCGTTACACCACTACAAAACAGAATACATGGACCGTCAACAAATTCCATGACAACACTAGAATCAACAATGTATAATCTGTCTCACAATTCTCTCTGACTTCCCTACCCGGCCTAGCCGTCTCTAGAACTCAGCCCCTAGTCTATTGGTTATAATACTGCATTTATAAATCTTTCAAATTTGGTCATAATTTAGTAGAAAAACAATGTTCATTGGTTTCTATAAACAGCTGGACACTGTAGATTTCAGCAAATTTTACTCAAACAGGAATAATTAGTGCATTTGTTCTGGGCCATTTTCAGCTTCGAATTAATACACATTTGGTTTTCTTGTGAGTATTTCTGGTGGCAGGAGTATCCTAACCAAAGTCACCAACGACCCCCTCCCTCCCCTCACCTCTGATGACCACTCAACATTCTTATCTTACTTGACCTCAGTCCCGTCTTTGAAACCATCACTCCATCCTCCTCACATGCCCTGAGTCCTCCCTCCGTATCACAGGCACTGCCCTCTGGTTCGAATCATGCCTCTCTGCCACTAATACATCAGTATCAAACAAACCAACTCTTAACACAGCCGCAGTCTCTCAAGGTGTTCCCCAAGGTGCTGTGCTTAGTCCCCTCCTTTTCATCTTCTACATACTTCCCCTTAGTCACATCATATGCCACCATGGCCGCCTTTTCCACTGTTATGCCAAAAACAGTCAGCCATCTTCACTAAATCCATTACTCCAGTTCCACAAATTCGAAGGCTACAAATATGAAATCCTGATCATCAGCCCCAAATCACTGAACAAATCCTGCCACGATTACTCCCTCTTTATCAATGGCTGCTCAGTTCTCACTCTAACCTTGGTGACATCTTTGATCAAACCCTCTCCTTCAAAAATTACATCAGGGAAATAACAAGACAGCATCCTGCTTAGCACACACACCAAAATCTTCAAGAAATTACAATACATCCAAAACTCCAACTTTGATCTGCCTGCCCAAGATTTGCGATATGTTTCTAGTAAGCTCACTTGAACCCTGTGGGTCGATCTGGACATCTCTACCGCACATGGAGTTGTATGTGGATTAAAAACGCAGTTACGTTTCCGCTTGTGTTCAAACTTTTCGCAATCTATTTTCAATGCACGTTGGGTGCATTTACACCTGTACTTTCATGTGGTCAAGCACTATCCTATTGCAATCCATCACCCAAAACCGATATGTAAATTCAACCATCAGCAGTCAAGGTTCTACGACCCACAGTAATATTTAGTATAGTGCCTGCATGCCAAAATAATCCATATAATGATGTATGGGGTGTTTGTCCACATCCAGCTTTAGATCATTGAGGGTGGGCAATAGAATCATGCAAATGCTCACTTCTTCATCATGCCTGAGATGTATATTATAGAACACTGTATACTCAGGGGCTTTGAAAAACTACATCTGCATATTTCTTTAGTCTTGAATATTTACAGTTTTATGCTCCTGGCCCTCCTCTGTTTACCCATCATTTCCTTCCTTTCCTTCTTGTGGCCACTGAAGGCTTAAATTAGCATTAGCCTAAGGTTAATTGTGTAGGAAATGAGGGGATACTTTAATATAAATCAGGTCCTCTTGCATTGTGCAGTAATTGCCATGGCTCTGCACTACAGTTTATTAAAATTACCTGGAATCTACATAAAGTGGTGCATGCTTCAGAGGATTTGCCAAGTTTTTCAAATATTCTTAGAGAGAAGCTGAAGGAAAGAATAATAAACATTTGGTATGCAGTACATAAGACAGCTTCAAGAAAGTGATGAGCCTTTCCAGCTGGACTCCGACATTGTCAGACATTTGTGACAACAGTCGTGAATAACTGCTGAGCACATGACGTCTCTGTGAGAGACGTTTGAATTTGAGGTTGAAAAGTTTTCCAACTATGTTCCTGCAGTTTGAAATGAAATGCTTCTTAAGTCATTGAATCAACAACTATGATAGGTGGCTGAGAAAGTAGAAAATGGAAATGTTGATTTCATTTCTATCATGTTATTCTTTTTGGGATCCAATTTAAGTTCTGTCAGGCAATAGATGAGATGGAATTGACGTTCGTTTTGAGGACCGGAGATATACAGATAGCCAATCAAAAATGAACAGAGTTTTTTTTTCTGTCCATTCCATTTATACAGCCTTAGCTTTTCAGAGGACTGCAAGAAAAATTAGACTCCTAGACTGCTACTTATTTGCCCTATGTGGAGCTTTAGAGGTATTATTTGCACTTTAAGACACTGACATTATGACCATCAGTCTGCAACTTTGTATTTTTTCTGACCTATGTTTCCGATATCCAGCTTGTGTAGTATAACTCGTGTAAATATATTTCAGTCACATCATTTGAGCTTCCGTGCAAATCTGAAGCCAGAAGTGTACGTTGATGTGACTTGATCGTCCATCAGCGGGTTAACTTTCAAATCACCGGCTTTAATGAAATGCATTGATGGAATGTGCATACTGAACGAGACCAGGTGTACAAGGCATAGCGAGATGTTAACACGAGTCAATTAAGTTCGCCTCCCACCTGTGATAGAGAGCAGATTCATTTCTATTTAACAAGAGAGGAAATGAAAGTTCATTGGGCAATATTGTTGTGAAGAGCAGCCAGATGGGACAGCTTTCAAAAATAGTAACAGGGGAGGGGAAAAAGAATCAGCGGGGGAAAATTAGTCTATCACTCTGTGACAGCTTCACAGGACGTTGTATAATGGAGCGTCCCTCTGGTGAAATGATAATAGGTTTGTTAGATTACTTTTGTTTAACCTTCCTTTAACCTTTGTTTATGAAGACAGCCCCATTAAAAGTACAATAATCATCTTTGTCTTTTTCAAAGAATTTTAGTGAAATCGAGAACCACGAAGAAGCATCGTCAAAGCAGATTTTACTGACTTGAACCGATTTATGTGGAGATTTAAAGCGAGCTAGTTCTTCGTGACAGATTTCTTTGGACTAATTCAGTCTGATGTCTGAATGAAAGCTCACTAGACGCTTTAAAGTCTACAACAACAGAACAGCAGTATTCTGTTAATGTAAATTCATTGTGTGACAATTGAAGGAGTGAGTATTTTAGTGTCACTGAAGTTCTTGCTCCATTGTCCCAATTAATGGCTCAGTGTTGTGTTTATTTCATTCTTCACCAGCCAATTTTGCTTGACTGAGTTCATTATATAAAGAACAGTAGTAGCGTATGTGACAGCCGTTACTGTAAATGGGAAACGGATAAAAAACTGGATCGGTTAAAGTGTATATTAAAGGCGTTATTGTTCCATTCATTTTGCTTTAACACACAGAACAAACTGAATGAGACGCTGAATATAAATGCAGACATCTAAAAGAAAAGAATAGCAAAGGTAGAGAGGAGTTGAGGGCAGCAGTGTTTTTTTCGTGAGACAATTAACATGTCAGAATTAATTAAAGCTGTAAATTAGAGCAGCGGTAGATTCAGTTGAAATCCTTAGAAAAGTTGAAAGATTTTGAGTGGAGATCCTATAAATAATGCCATCATGTTCACAGTCAGTATTGTTTTCGAAAATCATTAGAAATGATTTGATTTCCTCTGCATAATGAGCCGCAGTCATTGCCAGGAGTGATCTAAAGAAGCAGTGGTGCGCTGACTTTCGGTCCTCTTCCTGCTGTGAACAAACAGCAATTAGGAAAGTCAAGATACATAATGTACAAAAGTTATTGATGATGAGCTGTATTACGAGCAACAAAACCTCTCATAGAGATAAAGATGCTTCCACTTAGAAAATAGCCGTGTTTCCAATAATGTGTCAACAATTTCAAACAAGATTCCCTTGATATCCTGTTGAGGGAAGGTTTGTGTGCTTTGAGCTGAATACCTGAATTCAATGACTAAATTCCCATTTTACTCTGTTACCATAACTCCTCACAACACATAATTGCAGGGCTTTTAATATAACTGCATAGCAATTATTATAGCAAATGTTGTCATCCGAAAGAGTGTCTAATCATGTGGTGGATGAATACAATTCATAAATTCATGATACAGTTATAAAACAAAACATTCCATTATTTCTGCTGTCATTTTAGCTGTTATGGTTGACTAACAGGCAATCCCTCCCCAAGTTTACCCTTAACCCATGTCTTGCAGTCTCATTGGTTATTAGCTCCCTAACAGACTCGCTGACATGCGTCTGTGGACCCCAGGAAAACAAACTGAGCCTTACAGCACAACTAATGAGGTTTACTAAACTTAACTGCGAGGCATGAACTGTGAACTTTGAAAAGTATACACTAGTGGTGCGACCGGATCATAAAACTCACGGTTCAGATCGAATCACGGATCAGAGTCACGGATCGGATCAAAAATCGGATCAGCACACAAGAAAGAAGGGAGCAAATATAACTTTTAGATCCCTGATCATGTTTTTTTTTGCCGCTGATACTAATCACGCATCAATACTCATCGATGATCCATATTGACAGATACAGATCCCTTTGTTGTTTGATTATAGCAGCTGCTCTACAATGCTCCAGGCTTTTTTGCCATCGTCTCAAACATCATTTCAACTGCTCTGAAGTCAGTAAACCATCAACAATTCTAAATGTTATCCTTTTACTTTGTTAAAGAAATTCATAGTGTTTTTTCATAAAGGCACACAATTCAATTGTTTGGAATAAAAGATTGCATTTTCGTTGATTAAAACAAATCTTGTCATTAGTAGTTTTAATGACGTATTATAAGCTGCTTAGAGTTGTGTAAACAGGTCATAGTTCATCTCTAATATCTATTTATGTTCACATGTGAACACATCATGATAACGTTACCTTCGCCCAATACTCATCTTCACCGAACAGAGCCTGAACGCATCATATTGTAACTGAATGGAACTTCCATTAGTTGTCCATTAGCCACTTTACCAGCTCTCCTCCGGTCATTTTCAATACAGATTGGTTCTTTACAATGCCGATGTCTTAATCGCATATTTCACTTACCATTGGCGGATAACGATGTCAGTAAAACTTTATTTCACACTGTGATGGTTACGGTAAATTGTGTAATTAATCCGCGGTTCACATGTGTGCTGAACTGTAATCGACAACGATCCGTTACACCACTAGTAAACACGTAGTGCTCATTTTCCTAATTTTCCTTTTTTGGAGCCCAGAAACACATCCAGTTTTAAAAGATATTAGTATATTTCTTAAGTTATTTTCCCTTACATTGCCAATGAAGTGAAAACAGGTAGAAACATGTTTTCAGAGGAGTATCCTTTTACACTTTTTAATACCATGAAAATATACTGTTGCCACAAAAAAAAAAAGGGATATGAACTTTAGGTACTGTCCTCAGACCGTCAGGGGTCTGTGACGATGTCGGAAACCCACCAAACCTGTCTTGAAAGACGGACCTCTTCTCGTTTACCATACTTTTTGTGTGACTTTTTTGGCCATATCATCTCCATTCATATCTATAAAACAAATGTGTTTATGATTCAGTCTTTTACTGTGGAATAAAAGTGTTTACACATTTCTTTATAGATTTAGCCTCCTGATTTTGCTCTCAAAGTGCACCAGATTAATGAGCAACCCCCCCGAAACACCCCTAGAGGGTCCAAGGTCGACCCAACATTGTCTCCCATAATACTGTGGGAAACAACAATGAATGCTTCAGAGGGGCCTTCAATTGACAAAATGATTGGTTCTAAAATCCTCTTCATTTTGATTTGATGTAAGCTAGATGTGTGCGCTCTGTTGGCATTTGCCAATCTCTCAACTCCCACAGGGCTTTGTTTCCGCTTGACTTGTATGATTTTTGTGACATGATTATTGTATGGTGAATTGCCAATGAAACCAGCATGCCTCTTCCAACATAAGTAAACGAAATTAATTAAAATCCTGGCAACATGTTCTTTCCTTCCTTCCTTGTGAAGTAATGGTAATCTACTGCTCAGTGGGATGCAGCGTTGGGGTGTCTGTGTCTGCATCAGAGGGGGTTTTTTTGCGAGGGACTAAAAGAGCCAGGAAGACATCTGTTTTTTTGTTTTTTCTTCCTTCAATCCTGTCTATTCTCGACATTCTCTCACTTGATTTTTTTTCTGTAGGAATTCTGTGGTTTCAGCAAATGTTATTTTTTTTGTAAATTTTGTATAGGGGTTGCATTTTCAAGAGTGCACTGTTCAAATTGTATGAAAATTAGGACAAAAAAAAAAAAAGATTACTTCCTGAACGTGCACACACACTAAACTATCTCATCAGGGTTACATTGTAGAGACCCAGCAATCGTTTGCTGTTACAGAAAATGAATTGAGATTGCAGTGCAGCCAGAGTGGGAAATCACACTGGCTTAGTGTATCTGACAGTTTGTAAAGAAGCTGCAAATCACAGCGATCTCTGAGCCTTGAAGCTCATGAGAGACAAAGACGGGACATGTGATTGCAATCAAGGGGAACAATGTTGGGTGTAATAACTGGTTGGATATCGGCTGTTCCTCACAAAGTCTGTGAGACACTCCTGTCTCTGACAGAACACAGGCTGCGGAGCTTGATTACGAGTGTCCGGGCGATGGGCAGAGGAGGTGGGGAAACATAATTTCACTCTAACTGCATCGTAAGCGGCAATGACTCATGACTGTTGTGCTGTCCTGCCTGTAAACAGAGAAACTTGCGGAGATTGATGGTTGTTGTGGTGGTAATAGCAGGCTATCTCAGGGCCTGTCCACATTCTATTCAAACAGATCCCTCCCTCAGGCCTCCAGATAAAAATCCCATCATGGGCGAAGGTGAGGACTGATAAAAACAAAGCTCGGGCTTGAGTCTTCAGACGGACTTTTGTCTGCTCCGCGGGGGGTCTATGTAATACATTTTCAGCTTAAAGTATAGCACATTTCTGCATGTAGTGCAAGCGTCCATTACGTCTTGCATGGTTCAATTTATTTTCATGATAATGGCTTATATATAATTTCTCTTGCATTCATCCCAGCATAATTAATGTGTGTAATTAAGATTTCCATTACAACAGAGCAGCTGTTGTTAGCTTCATGCTGATAATGGACTTAGATCGGACTAAGATAAATTTGCTTTGTTGATTAGGTTAGGAATTGCTCAGCTGTTTAGTTTTAACTTTGAGCTTCTTGTTTTGTGTCATGTAAGCAACCCATCTCCAGAAGACAGTTCTTTCTTTTTCGAGTGCTCGGCTGCTGTAGATGAGATGAAGAGAATATAAAGTGGATCAAATATAATTAATACTTTTGTAAAATGATTATATTCCTTGTCAATGATGCACCTCATGTAGTTTTGTTGTCGTGGGCTTTGGCTGCTGGATGATTGACTGTTGTGGAAATTGGGGACTGACTTGTATAAGGTCATGGAAAGTGCTCGGCATCGCTTTGACCCGACTGGCTCCTTTAATTACTGTAAATAAAATGACTGACCAATTTTGTGAACCACTGTAAAAGTAATATGCAACAAGAGATTTGCAGTACAGAAAAGCCAAAATAGGTTTTGAAATTTAGTAACTGTGATTCAGCTACATAGTTTGTCTACCAGAAAGCACACATTCTTTAAAAAGGGGATCTGTATCGAGCCTATTTGTTCATGTTGAAAAGAAATTACTATTGGCTGATACATTGTTTGATACCTTTTAGTGGAGAGATGCAGATATGCAGAATGACATAAATATCTATGGGCTGCAGACGCACATGTTGCTTGCCACAATGTACAGGCAGTAAGCGCTATGTTAGGATCAATCAACAGGTGTTAACTAGAGATGCACCGATTGTTCTGCTGCCAAGCGAAACCGGACAGTTTTCAGTTCATCAACCATGACCTGTGACCAGTCAAGCAGTTTCATATTTCAGTTTTTTGCTGGTCACATTTACACACGTGTGCATAATTGTTTTATGTCGACACACAGTGGCACAAACAGTAATGTCACAGCTACACACACACACACACACACACAACAATCAATATTGTCTTGAACGATGAACTTGTCATATTGCCCAAGCCTAATATTTGACAAATGTATTGACCAAATATAAATATCAGAATCAGTCGGGCAGTTGTGTCAGATGACTAGTTATTTCCATAGCAGATATGTTGCAGTAGAAGAAAAGAGGCAAAACCAAACATGCAATGAATGCAAGTTGGATCCTAATCTACATGTAAAGTTTCCTGCATATGCATAAAGGCGTATGCATAAGTAGAATAGAAATATCAGATAGTGCTTTAAATAGCTATCTAAGTAAACTGTGTTTCAGAAGATAAAGAGCACACTGTCACACAGTATGTGGACTTGTATGTGCTTCCTTGAGCTTGGAAGATCAGTTTGTGTTAGTGTTGCATGTCTGCCTGCATGCAGGGGGTTTTATCTTTTAATGGAGACTGCATTAAGTCATCTTGCTCACATGCCTCTTTCATATTGTAATGAGAAACTGCTGATTGCTAGCTTGCGCATGTTCAGTTTGTAGTGATATTATTCCTACTGTCTGCAAAACCTGCTTTTTTATGCATAGTTCTACTGATCCAGTTTCCACTCTGCATTATTTGTGTGTCATATCAGGACTACAGTGCCACGGACATAATTGTTTCTGAGGAGCCAAATAAGATTTATTCGACAACCTAAATTGTGTTTATTCTTACAAGCATTCTTGATGAGTTTGATTTGATGGAGCTGATGGAAAAGGACGCTCTTCATAAGCTTCGGTATACAACATATCCAAAATATATTTCTGTCAGAATCTGAGCCACTCACACCCTCAAATACATAGGAATCTTATGTTTAGCTGTGACATGCTGTCAGTCTGACTGTCGGAGGGTTTTAGGAGTGCGGGAATACAAAGATAAATATGAAACTGTATGTGTGGGGTGAATAATGAAGGGTTTGGTAGCTGTCAGACTCTCCCAGATCACAGCATGCATACAGGAGATTATTCCTGGGGAAGTGACATGCCGATGACATGCAAATCTGTACACAATTACTATTATACAGACTTCAAGGGGACAGTGGGAGTCATAAATCTCCAAGTATGCAGTCCCATTCAAGAAAAGTCGACCGATATTATGCTCAGCAACATTTCAAATGTTTTATTCAAAGTTTAATTATTTCAAAAGACAGACAGGAGTTGGTATAATATTATTCTAATACCAATATTATCCCATTTCAGGGTCGTAGCTATTACTGAATGGTGTGTTATAGCTTCATAACACAACCTACATTGTTGTGTCAATAAAAGCTTAAAAATCTAGGGCTGGACCCAAATATATTTGTTTGTTGGGTAGGTATTCAGTTTTCAATTTTGGTATACGGATATTTGTTTGTTTGTTATTTATCCCATCAGGATTCCAAACGTGCATAAAACACACCAAGAAAATGCTTCTTAATCAATAACAGATAAAAACACAGACAAAATACTGTAGAATAACCTTTCAAATGAATGCCTATGGAAGGACTAATGCTCAGCACTATGCCTTCATCTCAGCCGAGAACGAGGGGGGGGGGGGGGGGGGGGGGCTGAGTCTTCACCGAGTCTTCACCGAGTCATGTCAATGAGACGAGGCAAGCCAGAGCCCTCGCTTGTGTCGGAGCGTTCTGCGAATAACCGGAGACGGCAGCCTCAAAATGACATCGTTTAGGAGGAGAGAGCCCGCAAACGTGACTTTGAGGTACGTCTTGCCCACACAGAGGGATGGTTGAGTTGCTCTCCCCGGCCGAAGCTTAGAATATTCGCTGTTGATGAAGCTCCGGTGCCCAAAATATAGTATATAGTTCATCCTAATAAAGTCATATCAAAATTCGGGTAAAATTCGACCTCCTGAAAACTGATTTATTTTAGTACCTTTTTTACTACTAGGGAGTTAAGTGTACAATGATATCATTACAGTAAATTCATGAACAATAACCCTCCAATAACACCTCTCCAATAAAACCCTGCAGGTTCATGGTATTCAAGGGGACTTTTCCTATGAAGTATACTAAAAGCAGCCTGCTATTCACGGATTATTTATTATTATTTAATTTTAATAGTGATCTTAACAAAATAATATTCTACATCTTAAGAAAACGCTATTGAATTGTTATCTCAGGATAACAATCTCAAATAGTCACCTGGTAGAGTTTGAAACGTATTTAATAACAGCAAAATGTCACTGAAATGCCAAATCCTAAATCCTTGAGATTGATTTATTGTGATTTATTTAATTTTACTGGCCCCTTGACACCATCACACTCACATGTGTAAATAGTCCCTATATGATATTTAAAATACCACCTGGTAATGGGTTGTTCTGGTGGATTATGATTGTGTACTTTATGAAAGAATTACGACTATTACAAGTATCGATCATCCTTCAAAAGTTCACGCACTCACTGCCGATCAAATGTCACCTTTAATATTTCAGTTTTTTTGTTTGTTTTGTTTTCCGGTCCAGAAAAGCGTAAGTGACCCTCGATCATTATTAAAAAAACAACGGTGAATTTGGGCTCTAAATACCCTGGAAAAACGTTTTAGATTGAGGAGGTTTAAACTGTGATTTGTCAGTCCAAAGTATGTTAAGCTCTTATTCGGTTATACAATACCAATAGTGCTAACCCTAGACTGACCTTCTATTTCTATTGAATGTGTAATATGTTATTATTCCACTGAAAAAGAACCTCTTCCTCTTGGGATCTGCTCAAATGTTGATGCAAAGCTTCCAGTTTCTTTCACCAATGCCCTTTCATTAGTCAGTCTGGTTGAACCACTGTGAAGTGTTTTGTACTCCATGCACTTTTTTTGCAAACCCTTCATACAAAGTAACATCTATTTCTACTACCTAAAAGCATGAAAGAAAATATAAATTTAGAGTCGCCATCTGACTGTAACGAATCAAGCTTTTGTGGTAGGTGAACCAAAACCTTTGAACGCAGTGTATATATGTACATTTAAACACAGACGCTACCTCTGTCTAATAAATAGCTGACAGCTGTCACCCCCTGAGCGTTAATTTATGGTGGGTACACTATCAAAATTAGATGTTCTGCAGGGATGCTTCTATGAAGCTAGGATCCAAAAACTGTTACAGTTTTCAGAGCCCATTAGCTTTTGCGTAATGAATCTTTTAAGAACCTGTCCAATTGAATATGCATAAACTACATTTTCATATTTCCTCAGACTGTTACATGCATTTTTAAAGACCAGTTTATGCAATGATGTGCTTATCGTGTCGAGGTAACCCGACATTTACATTTATTTAAATGTAGGCATCTGTCCAGAGGGATTAAATGTTCACAATAATTTCCATGTCAACAGAAATATCTGAAAACATGGCAGAGTTATGATGTAAGCATTGAGACTGTTGCATCACTAGATTAAAACAGGTTCCACACAAACTAGTTCTCATGTCGCAGATATTATTTACACTGATAGATGTGATAGTTATACAGCTGAAAGGTGACCAACTGACAGAACTAGAACATTTAACTACCACTGATTAAAATAATGTGAAATATTTTTATTTCGGACTGTTAAAATACATGTCATGTATTAATATAATATACCATTTATGTTTACATTCTATATGACTAGTTAACATTATATGTATATTTTATTTTATTTATATTGTCTCTACTGTAATTGTATTATGTGTGTTACTCTGCACACACAACATCTATTTCATGTCTGTCCCTCCAGGGAGAGGGATCCCTCCTCAGTTGCTCTTCCAGAGGTTTCTTCCATTTTTTTGGAGGGTGTCGCATGCAAATTTGTGATAATAGTTCATATAATTAAAATTGACTTGACTAGAAAATAGATAAACTGACAAGCTAACATTATAGTAAAACATTTTTTATTAAAAGCATGTATTTTCACAGGTGGTTACCAAATCTCCACACACAGATTCAGGTACATCACCTGCTCTTGTGTCGGGCCAATCTGAGCCCTCACAACATTGACTCATTTCCCAATGCGTGAGGCAAATCTGCACTCTCCCTCCATTTGGAGCTATTTCCATCATATGTCATTTTGATTGGCACAGCTGTTTAAAAAAAGCACAAGATGAACAATCCAACTGGTAATGATTAATCACCCTCCAATTTACATACATTCCACTTCTCTCGTTTGCATCGCCCACTCTGAATATGAATGAAAATTACAGCAGTGCTTAGACCTGCTGTCGGTATTGTTAAGGCTTGAATATTCTGATGGAGCTGCGAGGCCGCAGTGCTGGTCTGGTTCTTTGTTTACTACTTACTGCGCATGTGCACCAAATAAGTTGCTGAATTCGGTTTCAAAAGTAAAACTTGTATTTTAATATCAAATGCAAATTGAATTAACTACCAATAGTAAATGCTCTCGAGAACAGAGACCACACACTCTCACCCTAAGCAATCATGTGAGGTCTGCTGCTGCATTCTCAAACAAAGCTTTTATACTGCAGAAAAGACAGGGGGGTCAGATGGTCATAAAAACTGCAGGTGAGCCAATCGGTGTTTTACTTATACATTGATCATCTTGGCTAATGTCTTGAGCCAATCAATGTCTGGCTTATTATGACCACATGGATGTAAGTCGACTCCTTCTTTCCACTGCTTTGTCCTCCTGGAGTCATCCTTCCTGCTGCATTGTGCTCCTGGAGTCATCACAGCTGGAGACATCCTTTGTAGTCATCACCTGGCATTGTCTTCTCCGCATTCCTGCTGCTTTTATGGTCTTACTGTCTCCAACGCTTCTATCTTATGCCTCATGAAGATGTTCCTAAATCACTAAAATATTCCCTAAATCTGACCCTATCTGTCCCTTTAATACTTATTCTCTTACAGTGTTTAATACTTTTATGGCTTAATACATTCTATGTGTCAATATACTGTAACATATAATATCCTCTATCTGTAAACCTACTGAGAATAGATTCCATAGATAAATATATTGCAACTCTTTAACCCATGGTAATATTATTATTATTGTGACACTTCTATTCACCACAAGAGGTGCTAATAATCATACTAAACTAATTCTTAATACTTAAATTCTTCACAGTATCCTTGCAAACACTCTGCTTTGTGTTGGTCAGTGTGATTGTTTCGTTGTATAGGAGTATCAGAATTAGATTCAACACCTGCCGAGTTGGTTAAGAACATAGGAACACTACCTGGTGTAGTTTTTATGTAGGTGTTTGTGGCAAGTTTTACTTTGATCACAATATGTCTATCTTAAACTTAGACATTCATTAATTTACAGCTCCAATAAAGCTATAAAATAGTGAAAAAGAGAACGGATGCCATTAGAAAGCTAACTTATCACTGGTAGACTCTAAAGAATGACCAGCCATGTTGAAAATACACAGAGGCTGTGTTCAAAATGACTCACTTCTCACTATATAGTGATGTAAATAGTGTGTTGGCCATATTCATAGTGCAACTAACCAAGCACTATACCATCATTTGAAGGAAAAATGGCAAACAGACGAGAGGAGAGATAGAGTGAAATAGAGACAAATCCATGAGTTGTTGTGCACAAATACTATATTTAATGCGAGCAGAGTCGAAGGCTGCAGCGAAGCGCTCTGTGTCTGTCCGCGGTAGGCTGGTTGCTGCAGGAGGTTCTGCTGGAGTCTGAGCTAAAGGAGTTTCTGGTGAACCTGCATGATTTCATCTGATTTCGCATGGAATCCGACAGGGTGACACAGATGACAAGCATTAGGAATAATTATATAGAAATAGCCAATCTTCTCGCTGATGGTCAAGTTTAATTACGAAGGTTAGAGTCATCAGTATTAATTTGAGACTTCCTTACAGTAACTTTACTGCATCTTCCTAACTTGGCTTCTTCCCCGGAGTCTTTGTGCAGTCTTGCCTTGCAGGTTCCTGTGGATTGTGGTTACATTTGGACCATGGTTGTGCCTGCTGCCGAAGCCCTGGCCCACACCCACTGGTACTATTATTATTATTGTTATGAGTTACATTTCTATTACTTTTAATGTCACTATTACTGCTTTTATTGTCATTCTAATATATCCACTGCTGCCGTTACTGTTAGTAGTAATTCTTTTTCTATTATTATTTCTGTTACTATTACTGCTATTACTTCTTTCATTGTATGTATAATTTCTGTCATATGGATTGATTATGTTGGAATTTTATTATGTTCACATCTATTGCACTTCTCCCTATCCGAGGAGAGGGATCCCTTCTCTGTTGCGCTCCCTTGTTTTTCCCTGTTAATGTTTTTTTTTTTGGGGGGGGGGGGGGTCGAAGGTCAAAGATCTTTGTGTATTGTATAGATAGAAAAGCTCTCTGAGGCACTCTGAGATTTGTGACAGTAGGCTATAGAAATAAAATTGGATTGAATTGAAATGCTTTCAACTCCTCTGTCACACAGAATGCTGCAGTCTCAAACTAGTAAGCCAACACAATAATCAATATCCTGGCAAACATTGAAGAAACTAACGCACAAAAAAGCTAATCTGTGTAGAAAAATCTGCAAACATACAGTTCAACTAACAAAAGACAACAGCCAGCATGCTTCACAGAAACAACAGAAACAAATTGCTCAAACCTTTCAATACTCAGGGGAATCACAGTGGCTGCGTGCATGACGCAAGTCTGTGTGATACCTTCTTCCAAATCCACCAACGGGCTCCCACTGCTGCTTCAAACACTGCCTGTTCTTCAGATGTAGCCTTAAGTTAAAACTATTTTTAAAAAATTCATTGAGGTTTAACTGAGCATTTCAGGCTGCTTTCTACAATCCAAAATCCTACTACAAAACCTTACATTTTTAGGGTGTACCTGCTAATATATCTCTGCCATTCAATTCCTGGCTGGAACGACATATTTCAGTAACCTTTTGCACCTTTTTAATGAAAATAAATACGGAGGGAAATAGAAAGGAGAGAGTAAGTGCAAAATTGAGACATGCTTGAATGAAAACTAAATGAGACCTGGAACAGTGCTCTAGTGACCTTTTCTAATTGAGTGGTGAAACTTTTGGATAGGGTTATAATGTTATGCTGTAGATGACATTTAAATGTACACGAGGCTTTAGATTGGTCTTTGGATTTTAAAATAAATTCATATTAAAAGTAGGCCAAATGCAAAAGGAGCACATGGTTCTTCTAGCACAAAAGCAGGTATTATGGGTGAAATTATGAATGCTCTCAGAGTAAATTTGGAAACAAACAAGGCCCTTACATGTGTTGTGATATTGTGAATGTGAAATATGGTTGGGGCGAAATTTTCCATCGTCAGCCCAACAGCCGGCAATTGTTGTATATTCGTACAGGTGTGTGTGTGTGCGGCACACACATTACAAGCTATAGGCTATTCTTAAACACAATACATCATCTTGAGATCTCTGCCAAGCAATACGCCTTGAAGAAGCTGAACAGCTATCTCACACAATTTGAAAAAGAGTCCGACGGCGTCTCTCCGCTTGCAGCCTCCAAATGAACAGACACGTATTTCATGAGAATAAAACATGTACTCAACCAAAAATTTTAATAATAACAAAATCAATTTGATCTTGTGATCCATGCAAACAGTTTTATCAATAGAATAGCCACTAAATAGTGCTTTATAATCAGATAGTCAGCTCTTTCATCTTCAGATGTAAATGAGTACATACTGAAATGGTGCACAATGCAGATTATTTTTATTCTATTTATTCCATTCCAGTGAGAGTGAAGCTGTTTCAGCAGGCAGCCATCATCAGTGTCACCAGATTTAGGATGGGCTTTTTGATGCAAACGATAACTGTCTGGGAGTGATAACTTAAAAGACATTATTTTCTGAGCTATCAGCCCCGTGAGGAAAAGAGGAACTGTTTTATCGTACGCAGAGCATCTGGTTTTAGTATTTAATTATGTGGGTACAATCATAACCCCCCTCTTAAATATAGCATTGCTTTGTTTTAATCAGAGTGTAGAGGAAGATGTCATGTTTTAATTCACTATTTATTTTCACTCATTACCTCCCTCTTCCCGGCTTCAAATGCAGCAATCTGAGACACCCGCCTCCCTCCACTGTGATCTTTTCATTTTTCCAAACATCCTTGTAAGTATGCACACAGTGACATTTTGGGGACAGGATTACAGAGGCAGACTGTGATGGCCTTGAGTAACACTGTCACAAATTGAGAAGTGTCAGACCTGTATAAATGTATCATCAAATTAATATTCTACGTAACCCATCTTTCCATTACTGTGCCCGTGTGTATCCACTCTGTAACCGAAAGGGATAAATGAGGCATCTACTCGTTATTGACTTCCCGTGACCTTCGACTGCAGTGTGTTGCTTCAGCGCCTTCAGTTGACTGAAATGAATGTGTTCACTGGTGAAGGCTTGTGATTGGCTATGGTACCTTCAGAGCCTTGAGAAGGTGAAAAGCACCATTTGCTTTAAAGGATAGAAATCATTTGCACAGTTCCCTACACAGTAAACACAAATAAACTGCAAAAGTGTACAATGACTGTATGTTTACCAACCGCTACTTTTTCCTGCAGGAAACACAGAATGAGACAAGTTTTTTCTAAACATACGTATTCAGGAGACAGCAGCGTTCACTGCTGAAGGACAATACTAATGATTTCTTTTCCTACTGCCATTCATGTCATTGAGGTGTCAAAACCTGCAATAACTGAATGTGGAAGGTTTTTTGTCCACTTCAGACCTCATTTAGTCAGTCAAGTTTACATTTAAAAGAAATAACTCAATGGTAGAGCTGCAACTGATTACGGTTTTAATTACCAATTCATCAATTAATACATTTTTTTATAGTTTAGTCTATGAAATGTAACAGTGAAAAAAAGAGAAAAATACCGATCACATATTCCCAAAACCCAACATTTTGATGTCTAAAAATTGCAGTTTTAGTCTAACCAACAGTTCAGAACTAGAAATGATTCAGTTAACAACATATGTGGCATTCCAACTTACATGAAGTAAAATCAGCATCATGATGAAATGCTGTTAATTAACGGATTTGCCAAGCAACAACATATTGACAGTAAACGTATCAGCAAAACGTTCACTAACATGTTTCTTTTCCTTCAGCATCTCTTCCTGCATTACGATCGGTTTCCTTTACTACAAAGAAACGTTGCCATGGGAACAAAATGAAGGCAGCAGTTTTCCCTCAAAACATAATTGGCTAAACCAATTTAACATACATAAATTCTAGAAGACAAAGGCATGTTTGCTTGATAAATGACTCAAGCAGTCCATTGATTATTAAAGTGGTTGTCAGTTCATTTTCTTTTGATTGTCTTATTGATTATTTTGCACTTTGTAACGTTCATGTCAACATATTACTGAAGAAAGTGTGTAAGAGAAGTGAAGTTTGAGAGAAATGTTGGTCACAGACAGACAAAAGGACAGAGGGAGGTGTTGGATAGAGGTAAAAATGAAAGATTACATTCATCAAGTGCAGCAGTGTGTTTGTCTGAGCTTCTGTTTGTTTGGACTTCTGGAAACAACGGCAGTCAGTGACTTCCAGGGGAGCAAACCGGCAGGAGAAGAGACAGTGGGAGCAGCTGGACTAAACAAGCACATCAACAACAAACAAGTGCACATGTTGCCCCACAAATGATGCAGAGTGGTAATGGGCCAAGAAGTTGAAATTGTGTTCGCGTGCCAGGGGAGGGAGGGAGGAGACATTCAGGACAGGCAACAAATTGTAATGGTGCACTTGTTTGTTCAATCAGAGCAATTTGGAATAAAAAATAAATGTAGGTATAAATTGATTGGTGGTGTCCTAGATATTTTGCTTCAGTAAGTGACAGACAGAGGAGCCAGTGCAGATCCACAGCTCTCACTTGACTTTGTCAGGGGCGACAAAAACACTGCTACTCTCCTGATGCTGCTGTCTATCCATCATGGTGAGCACTCAACAAAAACTGGAGCAGCAAACTAGATGTCCCTCCTTGGCGGACTTATTAAGGGTGTTTTTTTTGTTGTTTGCTGGAAGTGGATGACAAAGTTTGGAGACGCCCACGGTGGAGGACTGTCTGAAGCACTGACACTGGCGTGTACATATTATTAGCTTCCTACTGATCTCATATACAAAGTGATTGGTTTCTTGTGACGCCTACATGCTGAGATTCACAGACTGAGGCACAGCCAACAGTGACTCTCTCTTTAGCTCTGTCATATCCAGCAATTCTGGGAGCGTGGAAAGCGGAGGTTCTTTTCTCAGTGGATGTGTCATCTGTGAAGGTGAAAATACAAATTTAGCTCCCATGTCCCCCCCCCAATAATGGGGGCAAACTCAGTGAGAGCACCAAATCCCCAAAACTGGCTACCATGTTGGAAATTACCTTTTCATTGTTTTGGGCCTACAATTTTAATAAGTATGTGGTCTTTGAGACTTTTTGGGTTGAGGATTTCATAATTATTGTAGTTTTCATGATAGTACGAAGAGCTCATCTCAGAGGTCAAAAAGGTCAATGTTTGTAGATGGAGTTTTCTCTCCATGGTGACGGAATTACAACAGATGACCCGACTAATCTCTGAAAAAAACACTAAAGTCAAAAAAGAGAATCTTAGACGTAAATAAGTGCAAATTCAAGTATACGGATAAAATATAAATATAGATGTAATAAAATCTGTCCTTTCCAAATCTCTTTGTGCCACTTGGAAGCTCTGGTCGCAAGTAAACAAGAAAGGACAAAGAAATACTGTATCCGTCTCAATGCTTCCTGTGAATAACTGTGGAAGTGCCTCAGGTAACAACTATTTCATTTTACTACTTTAATAATGTGAATTACTGAATTAATAGACAAGGCATTAGCTAGCTAATGTAACGGTGAAAGCTATAGCGTTGCAGTGTTGTCAATCTGTCTAACTTCCAGTATTCCAATGCAAAATAACTTAACAGTAAATAACTTAAACATACTTTTGACTGTGTTTTTCTGATTTGCAAATCTAGCTTTCTGTTGGCCAGTGTCTCAGAGGAGCGATACTTATTGTGGTATATTGTCATAACTGAATAAACAAACTGTCATCAGAGGGATATATTGGGTCCCTGGAACAGTGTACGGTTAACAACTTTACTTTTACAACACTTTTACTATTCAAAGACGCTTCTTCAAGGCTTAACTTTGGTTCACGGTGCATCAAAATTATTCAGTTTTGATATATATTAGATAATAGCACAGAATTCTAAGAATTACATTTATAGTAATTTGCATAGTGACCTAACTGTATACAGACGTTTAAAGTAGTTAATATATGTCTGCGGTTTGCCATTTCCTCAAGTATACTTGTTCTCCACCGCATATTCTGAGACCTTAGATCCTGGAGCGACTCTCTAAAAATAGGAGCTTGCACTCATTCTAACACCACTTGACCTGAATAGTTTGTGTGTTGCCAGGAGCTGTACCTCCTGAGAGACATGTTGACATACCCCAAGGAATAATCCAAGCTCTTCAGGAGATGCAACAGTGAGATCAGTAATTGGTCTGAGAGGACGTCCTAGGTTTGAAGTTGAGAAACAGCAGTTGGCTGAGACGTTGCAGACAAAAATCTCTGTGCCCTGTATTGCAAAACTGCTCAAAGTTTCAATCCTCACAACGAGGGACTTTGGTATATATATATATATATGTGTATATGTAACTCTTGGGCATGCTGTCCGATGGTCGCAGACATTCTTGGCTGCGTAAGCAGGCACCCGCTAGTACCCCCGACGTGCACAGAGTGCGAGGGCCCGTTCATCGCTGCTTACAGCTTTAATTCCTATTACACTTTGACCAACAACCCTAGGTTAACAGCCAACGGCTTCTTTCTAGAGGCAACTCAAAGACATGAAGTGTCTTAAGAGTGAATTCATAGAAAAAGCATAGTCTTTGGAAAATGTGCTTCTACTATGACACTAGATGGATGAGTATGTCTTTGACAGACTGTTACGTTCCCCTTTTCGGCATCTAAGGGATGCGGGGAGTAACGGTGTTCATTTTCCGGGGAAAGAGAGAGTGAGCAACTGCCGAGGGTTAACCAAGGAATATTTATTAGACAAAGGGCTAGCTGCTCACACGGCAGTAAACGAAAACAGCTCTCTGGTAACCAGAGAGCGACACTAGTTGATGACACACAAACTATCAGCACACACGCTGATCCACACGCTGATCCACTACTGTGGTTTTGGCCCAAAGGGTTGTCCATGAGGAGCTCCTCTCCTTTTATCCACTGCTAATCGCGATTGAACGCAGCCGCGTCCAATCAGCCGCTGCAGCTGGCATCCGGGACAGAGGGTGGCACCCGAGAGGACACTGAGGGTAAGTAGAGGGAGAGCACAAGCACAACATGGCACGTAACACAGACCTTTGGTCGACTATGTCAATTTCAGGGTCAAAGTAGACCAGGGAGTGGAAAATGTACATATAGCGAGATTCGTATTTTCTAGTTGCGCCAACCAGGGAAACATCATCTGATGAAAGTGTAATATTTCCTTAACTCACTTTGTTTCACACCTTGCAGTGCCAGTTCAGTATGGCTGCTGCAGTCTTTAACTGCAAGCGTGCTTAAAAGGGTCAGGTTGATGGGTCTTTCACATGCACACACATACACGCACTATTTATAAACATATTTATTTTTTCGTCCGTATGGATTCAGTGCCTTTGGCGTTATCTTCTTCTGTCAAGTCCATAGGGTCTTCTGGGCTACACCAGAGGGTCCCACCATCGGCACATTCCAGCAGGTGGGACATGGTCTCTACTGATCTATAGCTTCACATGTCTTCTTTTGTACAGTTCCAGGCTTTGCACCTCCCCTGCTCCATGCGCAGTCTATTTAGAGACTTTCACGTTTCCAAGTTCATGACCACTGGCGAGGCATTCAGTAGGTGTAATCCCTCTGTCCAGCCATTCACAAGCTCGGGTGTCATAATTTTTCCATTTATCTTTCCAAGTGTTGGTCCTTGCTTCTTGTTTGGTCATCTGGAGGAGCAGGACCGTCAAAGAGGCTGGTTCTAGATCTCAGCATGTGTGGGGGTGCTGCATGGCCATGCAAGAGGTGCCTAGTGTCGAGCTCTTGCATTATTTGCTTGTCTTGGGCGATAACCGATTGTCTGATACGAGGATAGTGATGCTGGCTTGAACAGGCATACTCTGTTGGGGTATGCACAGGCTGTGGAGAAATTCAGTGCCATGGCAGTATCTGCGCCCCACTAAGATGTGACGTCAGATGCATAGTTACCAACAAGTACTATGTTACTGCAATCCCTGGAGAAGGATAGACTGCTGTACATCTCATCAACCGAGGAGCTCTTCCGTGTACAGTACATGAATTTGTTCGACTTCAGATGGACTTGAGGATATTTATAGAAGGCTGGAACCATCACCCATTCAACACTGAAGGAAACGTGGGTCCAGAGGAGATATGGCAAAGTGCACACAAACGCTGAACAACCTGAGAATCTAGAGGTATTGATCATATGTTTCAATAATAACTAGCATTGTTAACACCTGAATTTGCAATATAGGTTTGTCACTAAAGTTAGTAATTTCTAAAAGATACTATACCTTACTTTTCTGCATCTTTTGTCACAAGTATACATCTGATCTTGTGCGTTTTCCTCATCAAGCGAAACTTGGAACATTCGTTGTCTGGGCAATTATATCCAAGTCAACTCATGTATGTTTACGGTTTGGAGACTTTTGCACACGATGTTTAGAACATGGCTACCAATCCTTACAGGCTGCCAGATTTGAAAAAAAAGTTAAAAGTAAACAAAGAAAATGCCTTTTCTATACAGTGATAGAATATTAAAATTATTCAGTATATTACTTTATTCTACTGTGACTTGTTCATAGGACCCACTAAAGACACTTATTCCATGTCTTGAGTGCACATAGCAGCTGGTGCCTCCCTCAACATGGAGGATAAGGGACCATAAAGAACTGCTTCAAAGCCTCATGATTTTCAGGAGGCGATTGGTAAAATTGCTGCTGACCATGATGGAGACGACACGGATGCGGGGATTGGCGTTTCTGAATGTGAGTGCCCTTTGAGAGCACATAACTGAACTTCAGTCAATATTTGAGCCAGTCGACCCAAACACCGCAGTTCAGGAACTTTACCTACTCTGCCGCAAGTATGTAGCTGAAAGATGTGACTCTTATATGGAAAGAAAGAAAAGGCTGATAGTCTCTATGATTATATACAGTAACGTGTTGATCTTGTGTCTTACAGTAATCATGGAGATAAGCCATCAAGTAGAATGGGTACATTCAGTGAGGGTGATGAAGTTCAAGACCTGAGAGTAGACTACAATCAAATGTAGTATGGTACATTATTTTCATGTGCACATGTCTGGATAGTAACATTCTTATCTCATCTTGAAGATAGACATGACTTAAGCATGATTTATATAGTGCCAGTCAACATTTTGAACACACCTACTCAGAGAAGGGCTGGTCTTTATGTTTTATAAAACCCTAACCCTAACCCTTATGTTTTCCACGATTTAGAATAATAAAGACGTGCAAACTATGAAATATGGGGGATTTCAAATGTATTATTATTATTGTTTTTATTGGCAGTAACTAAGCTATTTCTAAGAAACACATTTCAAGCATTTAAACATAAGCCTTTACATCAAAACGTCTATAAGATAAAAACCTGTGTGTCCAAACGGTTGACTGGTACAGTGATGCTGCTCTCACCATGTATTTTTTCTGGACCTTGAACATTCTCATTTTGAACATAGACATGCATTGTCATATGTGATGTTGGCCTTAAGGAAGAGCTGCTTCATTGAAAACTTTTGAGGTGAAGGGGACATGTGTCCGTTCAGTTATCCTCAAGATCAATCACTGTGTTCTTGACCACAAAGCTCTTTTCGTCTGTGAAAACAAGTTTGCAATTAATAGTCAATATACATAAATGCATATCTTCACCCAAGCATTGTAATAAAATGTCCTATTATTTTTAAATGCTACTTCTTTTTACAGAAATACTTTCAACAATAGAACCAAATTAGGTATCCATGCGTCATGTTATGAAGCCATACACTATGAGATTAATACATTTTATGACTTAATACTGGCCTTTCCCCAATGGCCAGGAATGAGCAGCTGCCGGAAGTTGTGTGGTTGCTACAATCATATCACACAACGTATACAGCTTCTGCTGCAGCAAAATTGATGTAAGCAGCAAACACCAAACATATAAATCATGAATAAAAAAAGGAAAAGAGTGACTGCACACAATTAACAAAAAGGAGAAAGGATGACAGTAAAACACAGGGTGTAAAAATAAAAAGGATGAAAATGACATCATTAAAATTAAACTGTGTTATAGGACCACTGTACCTGCATGCAATTTGGTCAAGGAGGTTGAGCAGAGTTTCACATTCAGCCATCTCAACTTTTGCAAATGGAAGCAGTATCATTAAAAGTGCTCTAGGCGATATTCAGAGCATTAATATAGCAGCATATTACTATTTGCTGTGTAAAGATATAGTGGAGAAATGTCTGCCTGAGCACAGAATGAAGTCGCTCTCCCTCTGTGTGTGTTGTAATCCCAGTTTCTCCTTGCTTTGTTGACATAGCCTGGGCCAGCCGCTCATGCCTTCTAGTGCATGGGAGCATGCCCCACTGGTTTGCTCATGGCCGTCGCTCTGCACTGCGCTCATACAAGCGGTAACAGATGATACCCACTCTCTGCCTCCCCCTCAGGTGAACACTGTCAGCTCTGCCAGAACTATTGCTGTCGTTTGCACTGTAAGTGCTGTCCATACCACTAATGCTGTCGCCATATTGAGAGTCGTTTAGAGGACATACAAATGCTCCGAGTCTTGAATATACCACCTTTAATGAGGTCATTGGGAACATGAGAATTTATAAATAAATGTCACACTACAGAGAGTTGTCTGTCAACTAGCGGTGTAAATGCATTTTCAATATGATACCATATATGGATTCTTTGGAAAAGGATACCATATTTATTGACATCACAAAGTATGCCACGATTTCAATTCAGGGGCCTGCGATTGATATGAGTCAATATTATATGCCCATTTTACACAATCTGTTGCATTTATATCAACTCACAAAAAAGCAACAAAAATATGATTTGACAGTTTTCTCAGCTGGGCTCTGCAGGAAGGACTTGCGCTTGGATGTAAATTGATGACAGATGTGGCCTAGGAATTTCAAATAAAGATGTTAAAGATCTTAAAGATGATATGTATCATGTTTTCACTTTGCATTGATGGTATCAATATATCAATCCAGATCCATCTATCGTTATAGCACTACTGTCAACCAAATGACAAAATGAAGGAGCATCTGGGCAAGAGGAAAGTCCTCCATGAGCTGTCTAAGGTCTGGATCAGTCACATTATTGTCAATCTCCCCAGTGGTGATGTAGCCATAGCACCGCTCTTGGAAAAGGTTAGGACCACCTTGCGGAATGCTGACAGCAATCCTGTAGTAACACAGTGTAATCGATGCATAGACAATAAATAATGTCCACATGAATGTGACATTGCAGAACACAATTCTAAATAGTCAAAATCCTCTCTCTGGTAGTCTGTGATTGAACTCTACAGGGTTTTCCCTGTACTCCTCTCTTAGAGAGCTTTGCCTCAACACCTGCCATCATTTCTATGATTGAAAGAAGAAGTGGATCAATATATGAAGAATCTCAAGAATTAGCCACTGTATATTTTAATGTACAGCACACGTCGTGCAAAAGCCTGTGATCTGTTTGAGCACGGAGATTGCATGCAATTAGTGAATGGCCACGCACCAAATGGCATTTTTCATTAAATATGAGTAAGAGGTAAACATACCAGTTAAGAATTTCCTGAGAGCCCTGTTGTCAATTCCAATGAACAGACAATTGGCCCCTTCCACTGCCCCATACCCCTGTTAAACATATCCCCTCATTTCACACACATTTTGAAGACCGCCGTGGTGTATGTGTATGGGGGGTTTTGGCAAAACTTTAAGGAAAAAAATAGAAGGTTATTAACTGTATCTGTTAATCCAATTTGACTCCTCATTCAAATATATGATGTGTGTCTCTTGCAATGATTGGAATGGAAGTAAAGATTTAAGGCCACACGCTGTCCCAAGTGGAATCGCTAATTATGGTCAACAATGTTCAACACTACTTCAACAAAATACTCAACTCGGAACAACCAAGGACAGGCCACCTTCATAAAAACAGAAAGCAGAGAAACATTTTGAAGTGAAAAGCTTTCATTGCTTTTACCTTAACTTCTAATTTGTGAGATGAGATTGTGATGGTAAAATGTAAAAAAAAAAAAGAAGTCAATTAATCACACATTCAATAAAAATAATTCAAACTAGCAGCTACAAATGAGTGAGTTTGCCATATAGTTATTTTCCACGCAACTATAGTTGCTGTCATCAGCTCTGACTGTGGTGTATCGACGCTGCGTTGAGGCTTTCGTCATATGGAAATGGGCGTGGTTTCATCTCTCAGCCACTTGGCCACTTTTTTGGAAATGATGCAGTGGGTGGATTTGGGCTTAGATCTGAGGCTAAAGTTACACTTTAATCCAAGTGGCTTGTTCATTGTTGTTGTGTAATACCAAAAACACTTTCATAAACCATGTCATATTTGATGTTATTAATTTATCTGTAAAAATCACTAACTCCCCACTGTTAACGTTGCCATTCCGACATCAATCAAGTAGTATCTTATTTATTTGTCCTGTTTATATTCTTCCAGCTCCCCTTAAATGACAGGAAGTTTGTCAGTTTATGACTGTTATGCAAAATCCCTGCCCCTTCAGTAAGACAAAATTGATACTTCAGTCACTTTCTGAATTGTTATGACAGAAATGAAAAGACTACATGCTGCTCATTTGTATGTTTAGTTCTTTCACAGTTAGCTTCTTTATCAGAGTGGATTGGCTTTATCTCTTATATCAATCTACTGGAAAAAAAAAAGAAGTTTAAAGCCGAGGTAGCACTGCTACCGTGCAATTCACTGTGTATCATCTGAGTGCCGGTTCTTATCTGTGACCTTTTCTCAAGGCCCGTGCTCTGAGATTCTATCTGCTTCATGAAAAAGGGACAATTGGGCAGTTTAAATTTGATCTGAAATTGCCTTGATATTGTCTTAGCCTGTGGATGGGTGATGCAGTCAGGCAGTGTGGTTGTTTTCTCTTCATCTATTTCTCTTGGATACATATATATATATATTTAGTTGTTTTTTTTGGGGGGGGGGCAATTTTTCATTTTGCCATCACCGCTTCTAAAAACTTTTTGTGGTGTCCTTGACATTCCTTTGTAACAAAGTGACTTTGTATTTCACACGCTAGTTTGCAGTAAATTCACAGTAATCAGTGACAAACAGCGTAAATACTGGAAACCCCATCCATTTGCACAACCAGTATTTAGTGTAATGGTTTTCTCTCACTGGATCAGATATTATTTGTATGTATTCATTAATAACGAAAAAAGAGCTGAGTGAGAGCAAGAGAAACAAAGACGCAGAGGGATGAAGCGCTGTGGAGAGTAAACAGGGAAAATGGCAGATGAAAGCTTGAAGATGTTGAGGGATTTTCTGGAAGTGATTGGCTGTCTTTGTGGTCTCAGGTTTTTATAATCCCTTCCTGTGATGCTCTAATCTTCGTTTTCTTTTGTACGAAGTAAATACCCTCATTACATGGGGCAAAGCTGATGACTTGTTATAAAAATGGAAATGAAGAGCCAAGAGAAATCCTTTATTAAATACTTGCCTTCCTATACATTCCCTGTCATGCCGCTGGCACCCACACGATTACCATGAAAGATAATCTTACCACAACCATTGGGACGTAAAGACACATTGAGATACTTTGAGGCTCTTGTGAAACAGCAAAGCAAACAATAGTGGCTCTGGATTTTCTCATCCCAGCTTCCTGTCAAAATGCTTTTTGTGGGCTATAATTAAATGGGAGAATTAACAGTGATTGTAAATTTCATCCGTTCTGGAATTCAGGTCGTTGATTTTATTTCTTTTTTTTGGGGGGGGGGGGGGGTGGTTGCCACCTGCTCCATCTTTAAGTCGCAGTCTTTCATATTTCCAGTTTTTTCTTTAAAAAAAAGAATCTTCATAATAAACCTTTTCCTGATCAAATTGAAGCAGGAGTGTGAGCGACCTTGTGGGATGAAGGTCACAGGGTCTTGCTGAGGGGAAAGACGGGCTCATTTGCATGTTTCATCTCTCAGCATGTAACATGAATTGTGGGTGTTGAAGCTCAGGACCTGTGGCCACAAATGCAGATGAGAGCGCATATTGTAACATTAGCATGATTATTGATTTCCTCTCCTTCCATTGTTATTAAATGGTTGAACTGCAGCACATTTGTTTGAGTTCAGAAGCTGTTCATAAATATATATATATATATATATATCTTTCCATTAATCATTATGAAGTAAAGCTGAGCAATATACATTTATATAATATTCATACCAAAATATATGATTCAGTATCATCTGGATTTTGGTGAGCATAATATCCGTATAGCTGTGACAGTAGTGTATTAGGTTGCTCTTAGTAAACTAATAAACTAGTAAACCTGTAATTAATCCTACATTCATTTTGATTGATGTTTAGCTGTTTGTTTCCTGCCCAGAACTCTCACCGATCTCATAGCGTTGTTTTCAGCTGCAGCAGGCGTCTTTTTTCTCGTCGAAAAACTCTAAATAAAACCACCGTTCACATCTCTACGTTTTACTGGAGGGCGGAGCATTTGCACAATACACTCTCCGTGTGTGCGAAGCCGAGAGACGGCATTCAAACACTCGGCAGTCCTCTAACTTGTTGCTGTCGCTACCAATTTGAGCTGCTCTGAGTAAAGAAGAACTAACTAACTATCTACACAAGCCGTTTGGCTCATTCATGCAGTGTAAAGTGCCATAGGCATTCAGGAAGTGCCCTATCTTACAGCTGCAAGGTGAAAAGCAGATTTTTGTTTTACCGCACACTTGTAATGCACTGCAGAATGATAATGATTAGGCACTGAGCTGATACGTTCATCTTGAAGCTTTTGAAACTTGGGAGGTATGTGTTTTTAGTAAAAAAAAATTAAAGATTTATTAATTTGTTGAGAAAATGCACTTGTGGTGGCATTATAATTCTCTCAAAATCGATATATTAGTATATAAACATAAAGTATGATACTGGGTTGGGTCATTTTTCCTGTCTCAGTTGTATTTCAGAGAAAGATGTACTGCAACATATTGTAATTCAGTATATCGCTATCACAATATATTACGTAATAGAAGATTGTATTCATATTACACACTTCTATGGCCTTTATTAGTTTTGCCTAACATACACATGTAATATACAGCACATTTTCTGAATGTGACTGTGATTGCGGTTCCTAAAACCTCTCCAGCAACAATATTCTGCCTGGGGGTTTTTGATATACAGCTGTTGCATATTAGCTCTCTATATTCCATTTGCATTCATCATCTGAATAGCAAAATGTATTCATGGTGAATCTGCTTCCCAAGAGAAAAAAAGGTTTTACAGCTCCATAGTCCATTACTGCGGTAGAAACGGAAGGTCTGACTCCTCCAGAGGTGTTATCATTTCCGTGCAGGAGGTATAATGATTTACACAAACTCATAAAGTGGGTTTTGTCTTGCATTGTATTATACTGTACAGACACATCATTTCTGCATTACATTAATTATGAGTAGAATTCCAGTAAGCTGTTTAAATGCTTAGCAGTTGAACTGATAGGGGACATATCATGAAAAACTCACCTTTTCAATGCTTGTGCACATACATTGTAGGTAGTGTGCCTACGAAGCCACAAACTGTGAAGTAAGACAACCCAGTCCATATATTGAGGGCTGCCTAGATCTGATAACATGTGATTCAACAAGCTATTCAGATTGTACTCCCCTTCCTGTGTCACATGCAGGCTCATTAGAATATACCGACCCCCATCTGAGTATCACTGCTTGAGACCTACCTTTGCCAAGGTGCACCATGGTTTTCTCACAAGCCAATCAGAGCAGACTTGGTTATTTTGGGGAGGGACAGGGGCTTAAGGAGACAGGCACTACAAGAGAGTTTAAGACGGACAGTATCAGAAAAAGAATGTGTTTTTCGACCATTAACGCCCTTTAAACATGTTCTAGTAGAAACCCAGAATAAAAGTATGAACCTGAAAATAAGCATGATATGTCCCCTTTAATATTTCCGCTCAATCATTCACACTGCGGTTTTTGATTCAATAGATTTGTCATATGATTGCTGCATAGCCCTCGGGCCATGTCAACCCTGCAACTTCTCCTGAAATGATTCAGTCTCTAGGCCTGAGGCAAGAAGAATGGATGTAAATACAAAACGGAGCTGTAAAAATGAACGGACTGGTGGACGTTGGGCGAGTGTCACAACTTGTGGAGAACGACATGATCGGTGTGACTCAGAAGAGAGCATCAACCCACTTTCATCTGTACCCACTGCTCAATAAACTGCAGCTCTTGACGTCTTAATGCTGGCGTTATTACTTTGAATACGTCCCTAATTGAAGCAAGATAATTAGATTAACATGTTCACGTGACGTACAGCGGCTCTACCTCACCATTCTCATAATCACATTAACATCAAAGCATGAGTGTGCGTGTAGAAAATGTACAGATTTATGTTGAATCGGATATCTTAAAATGCTAAGCTTTACCTCCCACAGCCAGGTTTTCCCTCCGGCAAGTTATTATGCAACAGAAAGTGGACCGGCTCTGTGAGACAGAGTGTGCTCCTTTTTCTTCTTTATTTTTTTATTTTTTTAAGAGAGCTAAGAGTAATCGTGTACACCAATTTGAGGCGTTGGAGACTGGTAGCGAAAGACAAGGCCACTTAAAGACCCTTTCACCCTCCTCTGACAGTATTCTAGTTTTCTCTCCATTACTCTGAGCAGTGTAACCAGAGGCTGCAGTGACCCCGCTCACACTCTGTAAAGTGTCGTTTGTTACAAACAGAGAAAAAAAAAAAGATACAAGTTTCTTCCTCCCACCACAAGGAGTATTTCTTTAGTTTGTGTCCAGTCACTGCGTACAGTTAGCAGGTTGAACACCTGTCAGGTGACGGCATAAAAGGACTATTCATACATTTCTCAAATCTCAATTTACTGATCAATGCAGCATAAATATGTAGTTAATTATACAGGTAGTCGTGAATGAGTCCATCGGGGTGATTTCAGAATCAATTCTATTTCAACGTATTTTATTCTATTCAAGACTATAGTCCAGTTTTGTCTTGTCTGTTCTATCCCACCCTCCTCTCTTCTGTGGTTCGGTGTGATTAAGGCTCTAATGTTGGCTGCTGCAGCTCATTTGCCTTTGCGGTGTGTGTTTGTGTGTGTGGGTGTTTGTCAGTGACACAAGAAGACGATATAAGAGGAGTGGACATTGTTCACTTCTGTTGTTGTCCCCACCAGAGGGGGTGCGATTCACCATATATATGTTGTGCTCGTATTTCTCTGAGGCTGGTCTTTACTGGTCTTTACTGTAAGTGCACCCATCGCTTGGATGGCGACTCACGAACAGCTCGTTTATTTGCTGATCCTGTTGGAATATGTTCCTGTCATGTTCTCTGGTGACTTTTAATTATAATCTTTTTTTTTTTTGGTGCACACATTGGGATTCAACTTTTGATCTACCGGGAGCCACTTAAAGCAGCTAATCATAGTTATGCAATTAGCTCCTCGCTCTACAATAAATTCAGTTACTTTGCCAAATCCTCGGCCTGTAAGCACTTTTTGAGTCCCGGTAGCGATATCTTGGCTTTGATAATCGGCTGATGCAGAGTACAGATGCAATACCAGTGTTTAATTAATAAAGTTGTACGCCTCAATGTGTGAAAGTGACTGAGATCATTCTTTTAAGGCAACATCAGGCTTGACTAAAATAGTGCTTTCCTAACTTTGTAAAACAAAATATAACAAATAAATACATAGATTTAAATGTACTGAATTATTATTTATGTATTTGTATTATTATTATTATTAATAAAGAAAACGTACACCAGAAACTTGGTGAAAAATCTCCAAAATAACAGGAATTACAAAATACAAGTGTAAACTTTTACATGGAAACTAAAACAAGTATTAAGATTTCAGTATAATATGTACATAGTACAGAATTGCATTGAATAGATTTGTCCCATTGTCACTGATTCCCGGTCCAGCTATTTGAGTCAGTATTGACGGGATATCCAATGTCAGTATCAGTTTGGCAACTATGGGGGAAATCAACAATATTAAAACATATGTTTCTGATATCAATACATATCGGTTTCTGCAGGTAGAGGCACTGGGCTTTTTAAAGCCTCCACCTAAATAGTGTTAAAATGTCTTTATTATATAGGACACAGAATATTTATTTATTAGCAGCAACAACAATATAACAATACATTGTAAAGGAAATATGATAGTGTGGTGATGTGTGTGAGTGTGTATTAGTCTGTGTGTGTTTGTGAGGGGGATATTGGTTTAGACTACTGCATTGAGTCCTGAGCAACATTGCTACATTTCACTGCGATGGAAATAAATAAAAAATCGAAAACATGGATACAGTGACAACAATACATGGGGAAAAGCCATTTACAAAACAGCAGTTGAATGCTCTTTAAGCATATCTTGAAACATTTCATAGAGGAGCAATATTTCGTCAGGTGGGATAAGCCACTCCATAATTTGCTACTCATAGAAAATTCCCCGCAAGTTAGAAAGTCAAGAAGATGACAATCCGAAGATTGACAAGTTGGCTAAGAATGGGCCTGAAAAAATAGTTCTTGAACTGCTCTAAAATATTCATGAATACACATTTTGAAAATACTTGAGAAATATTGATATCGCCAACGTCACTGAAATGAAAAGCAGTTTTGTTACGATGTTTTTTCACCGTGGAAATTAACCCTGGAAATGTTTCTTATGTACAAATCCTTTGGTCTCCACACTGACTGCTTACTGCTGTCTACCTGCATGTGTATCACACTGAGCTTTTCAGAGAACAGTAGGTAAAGGTTTCCAATACTGTAGTACACAGAAATGAATATGCATTTTTCATTTGTAGACCGTAATGTCATAGACATTTATGGGTTGTACATGTGTGTCTGGCAGATTTTGATAATTGCATGGATCATTTTGCATTTGATGGCTCAAACCATGAAAGGATGTTTCAAAGTTGTGACGAGTGTGACAGTTGCATTGAGAATCAACTCATCAGTTTTTGATCAGCAAGACACAAGTGGTTATTGTGCAACTTGTTTTCAATTGTACTCTTTTGCACACATGTGCCAAAACATGTGCAATGTGCTTGAATGAATGAGAAATTGAAATATTTTGTGAACCACAAAGAGACTTGAACTCATTGTTTAAAAAACATGAATTGAGCCAAAACGAAAGAAAATCTTATATAACTGCATCTTACGGTCTTCATCAGTGAAGGGAACTGGCTCAGTTGTCATTCCATGACCTATTCAAGGGGCGTTGGTCACATGATAAGAAGTTGTTATAAATGGGGGGAGATCGTAACCTCTGTCTTGGTTCAAGGATAATATTAGCTTATTGCAGATAAATAGGGATCAGCATAATGTATATTTTGGTCAATAACGACTCAAAGACTGGCAGTCTAGTTTTCAGGTTCAAGGTTTCATTTATTTGTATTGTACAACACGTTGGTTTAAGATTTGAGCATGGATGTTCATTCCTGGCTTTGGACACAGTATGTGTGACAAAATAATCCAATGTCAAAGGTCCACCTACTAGCTTTTTCTGTGCTTTTAGACGCATCTCATAGTTTAATTGTTTTATTTGAAATCTCATAAAAAGCTAGTAAGTGGATCTCTGAGATGTATGGCACACTCGTTCCATGGTCACAAATGCTTTCATGCTAAACACATTTCGTATCATAATAATGTGAAACTGAATGACAAACGATTAAATGTAACACTTAGAGTAGGTGAAGTCCTGTAAGCCAGTCCTTACAGAACATTTCTGACTGTTCAGTAACAGACAAATAAGAAAAATCATAGATCCAGATCTGGAACAAAAACTCACCGTGGCTCACCACTCACAGTGGTCAACATTTAGAGAAATGCCATTTCTGTAAGAGGTCCTAAAAGGCAAAGAAACAGGACCCAAGACATCACCTCTTTTGAGGAGGCTATTGATGAAATGATGGAGCAATGGATGGATAAGTGCGTCCGTCATGGCCAAAGAATGCCGGGGCCAAATCTCGTCCCCGGTCTGGTGTTATTAGTGGCGGCAGAGTGTTACAGGGCTCTTTCTTAATGCCACACTGTTTCTGCTTTCTCTGTCTGGTTCCCCTCCAGTTCACTCTGTGTGTGAGGGGCTCCTGCTCCCTGTTTGGCAGTGCTGTAAATTGTTTCTGTCAGCTTAGATAAACGGACCCCTGGGTTTGTCCATCTCCCATCTACACACACACACACACACACCTTTACACACACATGCCAGCACACACATGCACACACAGCCACCCCCTGGCCCTGCCACACACACACACACACACACACACACACACACACACACACACACACACACACACACACACACATTCAAAGATGATGCTGTAATCAACCAGTAAGGGTGTACTCTTTCCTCCCTTGTTTTGGAGGCTTGCTTACTTGTTTGATTCTGCCCTTCTTCAAGGGATCAAAAGGTTCCCCTTCCTGAAGCAGATGAAGATGGGTTTTATATATTTATGTTTTGCCAGTGATGTGAGACTGTAAGTGATATTGTACAGTCACCTCCAAAAATATCTGAAAGAAGGCAAAAGGGATTTAGGATGTAGAATGTCGATATTTGTCCCTCCTGCCTGAAAGGAAGCGTCCTCAGTGCAAATTGAGGCAGATCAAGGAGGAGAAAAGACATAACACTTAAAAAAATCATGGCAACTGACGGAGAGAGAGATTGAAACTGAAAGCATGTGAGATGGAGAATCATCTTGCTTCATGGTGTTTTGCCATAAACCGTTGATTCACCTCGCCTCTGATGCAGCGTGATGGCACTTTTTTTCTTCTTCTTCCTATTTGTTGAGGGACGTTTTCATGTCGATTCTTCATTTCTGCTGAGATGTAATTTAGTCAGACAGTTTTGTTCCCTGTTGATTTGATATAATGAGACGAGGCAGCGTTTCTCATGTTTGTTGAAGCATTTTGCTTTTATTCCAGATGTCTCCAAACCCCAAAAAAAAGGAAAGAAGAGATGAACAATAAAAGCACTGATGCAAATTAAATCTATTATGGAGTAAAAGAAAGAGCACAATTTAAGGACTGACACACCATTAAGAATGGAGATCATGAACATTTAAAATTGGTGTTATTGTTGTATTATCACGTGGTCCTGCTTCACACAGAACACCTTTTCCTATTCTGCTGTTGACGTTTTCACTTGAATTTCTTTCCTACAGAATGTCTGCACACTGCAAAAGTGAATGAATGGATGAAAATGGAGGAGAGAGGGATAAATAAATGAACACATGACTGTGGGAGCAGTATTGTGCAGTACCTTGCTTTTCTGGGAACAACGGGAAGCAGGAGCCTCGGTACACAAATGACAGGGTTACAGTTCATTGTCTCGCTAATAGCTTCTCCCATCATTTTATGACTCTATATTATATTCCCTTTTTCTTCAACATGTCTCAGGCTTTCACAGAATGAATGCAGCGTATTAATTAAAGCGGAGTTTGAAAACATTGCCTGGAGTAGAAAAGGGTCAGCCATAACATAATGAGAGCCGTAGGCCACACGTTTTCTTAATCATCGGGTCCCTCGTCAGCGCTGGTCATCGGAAGGAAATCCTTCATTAAGCTGGAGCTTCTCGCAGAGGTGGCATATTAACACTTGTTTACCACAAGCCTCAAAGCACTCAGTAGCAGAGGTGTTCTGCAAACAGGAAGTGCTGCTAGAATAGCCGGGCACTCTGTTTCTGAGGGACTGAATTTGAAAGATGAAAGTGCTGTTTGGTGTCTTTTTTTTTATACAATCCAGCACGGTCTCTGTGGTTCGTTGTCTCTCTTTGTCTTTGTGCCACTGCCTTTTGTTTCTCTCTCATACATACTTAGCCACACAAATGCAGACACTTTGGTCTACTACTGTATAGTATACACACATGCCGAGGTACACTGAAGATGAGGCACAACGAGGGACTGGTTTCTCCTGGAAAGCTTAGCGGGGCTAAGTGTAATTGCATAGGTGGATAGGAGTCTAATAACGGTCTTATGGAACCAAATTATCGCTGCTTTGCCCGCAGAGATATTCCAGTGCAGTCTTTTTCATGTAGTTGTTAGGTTTGTCTCGAGGGGGTAGAGCTCAACATTTTCTGTCTATCTCTGTCTGCTTGCCACAGTCTCTGCTGTGCCGTCCTCCACCCCCTGAAACACAGACTGTTAGAGCTGAGATGAGGCACGAATTGAAAAAGGTCTGAATATTATAGCCCATGGCGAGGGATCATTACAGTGAGCACTTCAAGGTTTTCTGACATATTTTCCTTCCATCTTTTTTATTATGACCTGTCCTATTACAGAAACCTTTTCTTCGTTTTTTTTTTTCCATTTGTTTAGCTTAATCACTGGCAACTAATCATCTTGCATTGCTTCCAGAGGCTGATTCCGCTTCTTGCAGGTCAGTACAGCTCCTGTCCTGATTGTTTAGGTTTTGTCTCAATCCAAAATGAAGAGACTGCTATGGTTCCACCCTTTGTACTGTATCTCTGACAAAATCTGTTACAGTCCTCCTCTGGTCCTTCTCTTCAAAGCCTCTGGTGGGCTTTTCTTATCTCTTCCAATCAAATATCCTGTCCAAATATCCTGATGCCCAGATAATATCAGAATTCTCACTGATTTTCATAAACTGTACTGGCGACATTAAAGTATAGCTACAGGTTTTGGTATCTTACATGTTATTGTTATAAAACAAATGAGGCGACCATCCTACCCATGACAGACAATAAGCTGAAAAATTGCATTGATTGATTGATTCCTCAATTAAATGAAAAATGATTAAAACAATGAACTATTTTCATTATTAAATAACAATTCTTCAAGTTATCAATCAAGAAAATAAGCCAAATGTTATCTTCTTAGTTGTGAAGATGTGTTGCTTTTCTCTGACTCATGTGATCGTGAATAGAATGCTTTTGGTTCTGGATAGTTGGTCGGACAAAACATGCAATTTTATGACATGATTCTGTATTTTTAATGCTCATCTAGGGACAGGGATTGCACATTAGCTTAGCCTATAAATGTTCTGGTTTTCTGGCATTGGTTCAGGCTATATACTTGACCCTATCAAAATAAACTATTAATTAAATATACCTAACACTGTCCCCTTGGGCCATTTTTCACCTTTTAGACATTTCATAAGCTCCTCCCGCACGGCCTATTCACTGCTGGAATGTTGCGCCGTTATTCCGCCTCGCTGTTTTGTAACAAACATACAAACACCAAATGGGGGGACAGAGATGTTCAACCATTAGGCCGACGGTGGAGGTAGTAACAGAGCCGAAGCACCGTTGGTGTAAAAGCGTCAACCAACATGGCGGGACTACACACAAACAGACACACTAGACGGCCACACTGTTGTGTTACTCGTCACGCCGGCATGCTTCATTATGCCGACGTTGTTTGGTTCGGTGTAAAAGAAAAAAGCAAAGCCGGTGCAGTGGTGCATCTTCTTTAAGGCAATATTGGGGGATCTCTGTGTAAAAGGGGCTATAGACAAATCAATAATTAGATTTATTTAGAAAATAATTGTCAGATTGAAAATGAAAATAATCATTAGCAGTGCTAACACTATCACAAAGTAGCAGCTTCAGAAAGCTGAATAATATCAGGTTTTTTATTGGTCTAATCCGCAATGCAACACTAGCTATAACAATATATTGTAGCTTGACCGATTTTTAGGCTGACACTGTTGTTGAGAGTTTAACACTTTATCGGTTGATTGTGATTTTCAAAACATATAAGTAAGTCTTGATACTGAATTTGTTTTTCATTTCAAAATTTGATACGTTGTACGTAAGTGGAACATTTTAAAGTTGAAATATCCAGTGCTTTCTTATGGACACACTATGACACTGTTTCTAATTTATCTTAAAGCTTGTTAAGCATGTCTATTCTGCAATTTCTTATGACTTATAGGCCGACACATATACCCATATCAATGTTATGTTAGCTAGTATTAGCTAATATAATATAGCTAATTCAAGACCTACTTTAAAGTCAATTCACAGGTTCACTCTTACTCAACTCGTCAATCTTCACAGCTTCATCCTCCTAAATTACTGACTAGCAGAGGTCAATTTTCAATAAGATTTAGGGGAACAAAATTATGGAATTACTTTTCCCATAAAACAAAAAAATGTCCCTCTATAAAATGTTTCAAAAGGTGCCTAAAAGAAAATGTAATTGCTGTTTTGTAATAGCTTTTTGATGTATTATTGTTCATGTCTTTCTTGTTTTAGCTGTTATATTACATGTATAGTTGTTTCACTCATAGGACTTGTAGCATTACCATTGCTGGAGTTACTGCAGGTGTATAAACCAACATCCCCTGAACAAACACAAGCCCACGCTTACTCTCACATGCACACACATGCTCGCACACACTCGACACAATTACATTACTTTTCTTTTCTTTCTTTTTATTTTGTTGTTTGTAATGTATCCTATGCTTTCTTTTCTTTATATTTCATTTCATGTTGTTTGTAATTTTGTAAAATTTGAATATTATATAGGTGGAGGCTTCAAATAAGCCCAGTTGGCTTTTTGCCTCTTCCTGCACTGTGATATTCATTTATCTCTGTTATGTTTGTTTATTTCTAAACAAAATGAATAAACTAAACAAAGAAATATATATAAATTGATTTTAGATGTAATTCTAAGTATTAAACCAACATTAAGAGCCCCACAGAGCATTTATTATGTGACACATAGTTATCCACTATTCTAACAGATAACACTAGTATAGTAGATAAATTAAGGTATATGTTTTTCTGTGTTCTCCCAAACATTCCCCCGACACAAGTAGGATGATAGACTTCATCAAATTGCAATGGGGATGGACAAAAAAATGCATCAAATGATGTCAAGTTTCAAATGGGGAGTTTTTTTCAGGGGAGTGCATTGAGTCGGAGGTATTGACTGGTTACTGGGAGAGTGGAGGAGACCTAGGGGGCCACTTCTAATCCACGCTGACCTACCCTTATCATGCACAACCAAGGTCAAGAGTCTAATGAGGATGGGACACCATTAGAGCAATTAAACGGAACTACCTTGTTTCTGGGGCATGCAGAGCCATGGGAGAGAGAGGGAGAGGGCGAGAGAGGAGGACGACGACGACTACAGTGAGAGACAGACTGCTGATCTGCCCAGCAGCTCTTTCTCTCTCTCCGTCTGTCTGTCAGTGTGTCTCTCTCCACCCCCTCCTCTCCTCAAACAACAACAGAGAGAGCGCTCAGAGGCAGCAGCACAGTGTTGCAACAGTGACACTTGGTGGCAAAGACGCTCCCTGACAGAAATACGGGCTGCAGGCATTTTTTACATAGACACAGCACTGGTTAGTTCAGGAGAGATTACAGCTAAGTGGAATGTATTACAGGTACATTTTGGGGAATGTCATTTGGAGTATCAGAGCATTTACTTTCACTACCACGAACTGGCTCAATGTGAGTGTAGGAAAATTAACAATTGTCTCTAAATAACTTATATATAATAAAATATAAAACATTCGATTTGTATTCCAATGCAAAGCATTTCAAACTGTCATTTTAATAATAAGTATATTATTTAGGTCAGTTATCAAGCAAAGATGCTACTTGTTCCAGCCTGTCAACTATGAGGATTTGCTGCTCTTGTCTGTTTTATGTTACTCCAAATTGAATGTCTTTTGGGTTTTGTATTGTTGATAAAAAAAAAAAGCCAACTAGAAGATGTCACAGTGTGCTCTGGGAACATGTTGCGGGCCTTTGCAAATATTTTCTTCTGTTTTATAGACTAAATCATTTAATCAACAAATGAATCCCTAATGCAAAAAATTATGAATTACAGCCTTAAACAACTCTTTAAACCTTTAAAACACACACACACACACACACACACACACACACACACACACACACACACACACACACACACACACGCACAGCAAAAAAGCACAATCTCTAAACGTTTCCCTGATAATGAATGAGAGACCAGCTAATGACTATTACTACCGTATATGTATTCATTAATCTGACTTAATTGTGAGTTACTTTATTATAAGAGATTGCTATTTTGGTTGAGTAACTTGGCCTCAAATAATCCCAGTAAAATATCTCTAAAGAGGTGTTTTGTTGGCATCACTTCAGAAAGATGGAAGCACTTTTCCTGCTTCTGTCCAGAGGAAGACAGAAGCTGCTTACCAATGCAGACAAAACTGTCTTGGGGGGGCAGGCGAATACATTTGCAAGCTCGAACCGGCTAGAACACAGTAATTTTCGCCGTTGGTGGTAAATTTCTGATGGCACCATGCGGAGGAAGTCCAATCCTCTGAGCATTTGTGGAGCCACTTTGATGGAAAACTGGATTACTGATACGTAGTGCATGAAATGACTGAGCAGACTATTCTTTTTGAGGTGGCTAGGCTTAGGTGTTCATATTATAACAGATGGGAATCTTGATTTGTAAGGCAGAGACAAATACATGCATGAATAGTATGATTATTACTATTACTACTTTACTACTTCTAATGCCTATGTGATCTGAAAAGTACAGTTTTCAGATCACAACTGTACTTTTGTACAGTTGTGATTTAATAGAAGTCATGATAGACTTCTATTTTCAAACTACAGTACATACAGAAGCTAATAATGAGGTTAGCGGGTAATAAAATTGTTGATAAAAAGAAAAAAATGAGGTTTTCACCAACCAATGAGATTATTTATGATGTCAGAGCAGCTCTGAAATGTTTGTGCTAATTCGACTATGTTAGCATGCTGAGATTAGCATTTAGCTTTTAGCATTGCTGCACATATGAGTGCATGCTCACGAAGCTTCTGGTGTGGCCATAGACTCTTAGAATGTGTTGGTTGCAAAATTACTTAGAGGATTAATCAATTCATTTTCTTTTTAAGTCGATTAACTTTCTGTTGGTCGAATACTAAAGCAATTGGTTCAGCACTAATCTCGTGCCTGGCTGTCAGACTTGAGTCCATAAGCTTCTCTGACAGGACTGAGGGTTTTTGTTGTAGGGGTTTGTTGCAGTATCATTTCAAAGGACACACATTTTTGAACACGTTGGTGAGAATTGAGAAAAGCCAGTGCTGCCGGAGGGATGAACCAGACTCACTAAGGGTAGTGGGGGAGAAAACGATGTTTGCAGTCTGCTATTATGGACAATGTCCTCCACCCTTTCGATGACAAAATGTCAATGCAATGGAGCACTTTCAGTCGGTGGCTCTTTCCACTGAGGCGTGCCAAAGAAGCACTTCAGGAGTCCGTCTGACTGCCCTCCACTACAATGGCCCCCTCCCTCGACAGCATCAGCCCAAGCCCTTCGTCTCCCTTTATCTACTTGCCTGCAGTCTGTCATTTACTTATTTCTCCAGTGGGCTGCAATGTGATTTCATCCCCTCACACACACACAAACACAAAGCTTCTCCAACCCCCGAACACAAGCTCTGGCCCCGTCTGTTGGACTTAGCGGGGATCTTGTTCTTGTTTGTCCCTCTTTCTTTTTGATGCAGAGCCCCTTATGATTCACTTACATAATCATATATTTGTTCACTCATTCACAACACGCACATGTGATTAGTCAATCTGCCCCCTAGTGCCCATTAGGAGGCATATGGTACATCTACACACTGAACCTGCATCATTCACTCCCTGCCTCTCATCTGTGACACTGTGTCCTTGTTTTGTTTTGTCTTCATTGTCTGTGAAGCCTGAAGTCTGTGTTTGTTTCTTTCTGAAAATTGATTTAGAAAGAAACTTGACTTGACCTGATCAGTCCCACCCTTTATCCTATCCTTATCCTATCATCTTATCCAGGTGGGAGGTTGTTAAGAGCTGTTTTGTCATGTACACATAGCCCATCTCTGTCTCTCTCCTCCTCCCTCCCTTCACATCTGGCAAGGAGGAGCTCACAACATCCCCCTGAAACTCTAATCAGCTGTTAATCTGTGCATAGAAAGAAAATGAGGATGAGGAATATACCAATATGTCAGTTATAAATTATAGATTATTCTGCCTATTGCTGTCTATCTATCCATACGTCTATTCTGTCATTCTCTCAAGTCTTTGACACGCTTTTTAATAACTCCCGCAAGGCATCATGCCATTTTCAATGAGGTCACTAGCTATTCTATAATGATGACAATGCATTAACAAAAACAGAACAAAGTCAGACAAAAAAAGAAAAGAATTAGCATAACAAAATGACATCTTTATGACATCAAATCATGGGTAAAACAGTTCACAGCCATTAGGCACAGTGGTACTTTGAGCTAAGTGACAACACCAGAATGCTAACATGCTCAAAATGACAATGGTAACATGCTGATGTTTAGCAGATACAATGTTTACCCCGTTCACCATCTTACTTATATATATATTAATTAATAAAGACAAAGTACAGCTGATGCTGATGGTAAACAGCATTAGTTGTGTAGGTATTTGGTCATAAACCAAATAAGACAAATTTGTAATTTTACCTGATAATTAATATTATCATAATTCATCACAGGGGGGACATGAACGCCTGTACCAAATTTCATGGCAGTCTCAGGAGATTTCACTCAAAATCACAAATCTGGGTGGTGTTTTTAAATTACATTGCAATATATGCAATAGTTTTTGAAATATTTCAGTTTGAACCAAGGTGTTGGATCAACAGACAGACAGACAGACAGACAGACAGACAGACAGACATACATTGCCATCCCAGGAACCACGCTGCTAGTGTGGCTAATCAAGATAGACATCACAGGCAAAAGCAACTTGATTTCAAATGTAAAACGATTTTTTAGTTATTAAGTATTTATGAGTACTATTTCAGTACATCTAGCTATCTTATATTTTTGTTTAATGTAGTAAATATCAGAGAACTGGATTTTTGTTCATCTTTTCCACCCTGTTGCGTGTCAAATCAGTAACCGCCAGTTTCACACAGATGGAGAACGAGATATGCAGCTGATCTGCATTAGCAATTTATGTTTAGTGGCAACATTTACTGCCAATGGATGAAGCAGTGGGGGGAAAATAAAAACAGTCTTTAACATTAGTGGCTCATGGTTCAGTACTTACTTTAGTCAATGTTGACATTTGTATTATTAACTATGACAGTGATCATCATCATTTTGATCAGCTTGTACATTTAATTTGTCCCGTAGTTTTTAAAAAGTTTCATCAGCCCAGGGATCATGGAATTGACTCATCTTAAGAACATAAGATGGAGAAACAAAATAAGATAAAAACTGACTCATAACATGATATCTATATGATATCTAGATAAAACAGTTCAAGCCTATAATATTGTAATGCTTGTAATAACTTTTAAAGTTGATAACAAAGCTTCTTACCCTTCAAACATACATTACAGTCGCACATTTTTGTTTATGCATAGCTGCATTTTTGCACATTACTTCCTTTATTTATTGCACATGCCTCCACACAGGTTCATGCATGGTCAACCATAGAGGCTGTGTCCTCAGTGGACCTGTAATCAGCACTTTTCTTTCTCCTGATGATTTTAAAATCCTCCTCTTCTAACACATTTGCATGGGGAAGAATCCAGATCGTGGGTGGTGCCAGATGTTCCCAGGGGCAACCAGAGCTGAAGCTAGACAGCCTCACAACATCTGTGGGGGTGTGCCGATTGAAAAGGGAAAATGTTTCACGAAGATGTAACATCAGCATCACGTTAGCTGTTCCTCCATCTGAGACTGTTTAGCCGTGAGTGAAGAGAGTAAGTCTAGGTTACTTTTGCTCACGGCGGCAGACTGAGGGTTTATGGCAAAAGCCCCAGCGCCCAGGGAGGGCGTGCAGGTTCAGAGACGTGCCTGACAACACTTTGAAGAATTCAGTCCTGTGAAGAAATTAGAGTCATTGCCTGTCTGTCAAAGTGTTTGAGAAAATATTAATTGTGTGGCCAGCTGTCCACAGGCAGTTAAACTAGCAGCGGTGTATCGCTCCAGTTCATTGGTGTTGGCCTTTGCCTTCCTCAGTCCTGGCCCTGCATGTTTTGGCAGCAATTCAGCCCTCGTCCCACAATGTTACACATCTCAAATTAACATTTTGTACGGTGGCAACATAGTGTGGGTGTGTGATAAAGCTTGCCAGCACAGCAATGAAGCAAGCTGGCAGCGAATGCACTGCTAGCTCTCTCTCTCTCGCTCCCTCTCTCGTTTCGTCCCACTGCAACAACCTTGAACCAGTTTGTTAGCATCCCAAATGAACAGCAATGGTGTTGAGATCTGAATAGCATAAATAAATGAACGAGCAAACAAACCAGCACATGGCCGACGCCGCTCTAGTGGCAATCTAGGGCTTGCGCTCCCTGTGTAATGATCTGCAAATACCTGGCTGCTGAGATAAAATTCAATTGAAACTACAAACTGCCACTGTCGGCCACATGGCAAATAGGCTGTTATAATTTTCACCAAGAGATTTTGCCATGCACCTGGTAAAATGCAAACACTTCAAGTCAATAGGACTTCTGGGTAACATCATAACAAGACCACATGTTGCTTCCCTTTTTGCCTCTCTGCTACAGTCTCATTAGTCAGGGAGCAGTCTTACAAAAGAAGTCTTTCCAGAGATATATATACGGTGTGTATGAAGAGAAATAGGATTGATGTAGTGATAGTTATGGTGTGGTCATTTCAATACAAGCTTCTTACCCATATTAAATGTAGATGACATGCAACCTTTTAATTGCCTTGACTGATTAATTTACCTCTTTGAACCCTGGGCTGTTTGTATTTAGTTTTATCTCTTTATTTACAGGCTTGTTGTAATCCAGTGGCGGGCCGTGCATTTTATATCTGGGCCTTCACTGCTGTCCTGCAGCTGAAACACAGCTACGGTTATTATTTGTTTCGTGTAAAAATAAAGCCAACACCTATAAATACACAAACTGCAGATAATACGCCGAGAGTGCGTCTCCTGTCTGCTCTGACTGCAGCTGTGACTGCTGCGCGAGGCTTCTGTGAGAGTACCTGCTTGTGTGTGCTTTGGGGCGGCGGAGGAGCTCACGGCAGTAACTGTAGTACAGGGGTCTTCAATTAAAATTCCAAAAGGTCCAGATTGAGAAAATCTCCTCGGGCAAAGGTCCGGAACATTACAATAATATCTAACTTGCGCCACTTAGTGCCATATATATATATATATATATATATATATATATATATTCAAGAAGTCTAGTAGTAGTAACGTCTCTGTGTAGTCAACAACTGTCAAATCAAATAAAGAAAGTACACATCAATTATATTTTAACAATTATTATTCTCAGTTTTCAAATTTAACTGGATAGATTATAAATAATACATAGAAATACTTAAATAAATGTTCTTCTCTCATTTCAAGTAAAATAATGGCTCCATCTAAAAGTAAAATACACAAAAAATAACTTTTGAAAAACTTACATCTTAAAAGAAAGTGCTTGATTTTAGAAAGATGAGCCTTGTGGCTGAGGCTGCTGACAGGTATTTGCTTGATTTTTTCACATAACTCTTCTTTTTGTTTCCCCTCAAGTAAAGTTCCAGCTACTGCACTCATGCACTCATTGACAACCTCTCCGTCAGTGAATGGCTTTTTATGTTGACTCAAAATCCAAGCAACTTTCAGGGAACATTCGTAAGCACGTTGTTGGGCAGTGAATGAATTTGTTAATATGCTGGTGGAACGTTCATATTGGGCTCTTAAATGGTTTATTTTCTGTGCCCTCAGTTCGGATTGGAGTGGGTATGTTTGGTCTCGTTTCACATCGGCGCTTTGAATAATGGCCACGGTATCTGAACATATGAGACAGAGTGGTTTAGTAGCGCCAGCAGGAAGAATGAACAAATACGAGTCCGTCCATTCTTTGTTAAAGCTCTGTTTTCGAGGTCCACCTTTCTCTTTTTAGAGCACGCCATGTTAACTTGCTTCTCCGACTTACTCACTTCTCTCACTGCTTCTCTCTCACTGCTCTCGCTCCGTCTCCCGCCTGTCTGCGTAATCTCTCTCGACTCACGATGCATTTTGGAATAAACATTCGATTGGCTGAGTAGCGTCACGTGAGATTATTTACAATGCATGTAATTGGTCAGTGCGTTTCCTGAACTGCTGAATGAGTGCCGTAAAGGCCAGAAAAGCTGCGCAGGTTAAAACAGAAGCGCTCCGCCAAAATGTATAATTCTCAATTATCCATCAATTATACGTCCGGGTCCGGATAGGACAGCGTCTGGGTCCGGATCCGGACCGCGGTCCGCCTATTGGCGACCCCTGCTGTAGAACGTACATGCTTTAACGTTATCGAGTCAAAACACCAGCAAAGTCTCCAATAACACCAGAAAAAGTTGCTAGATTTGTCGCTAGTAGCTTTTGACAAAAAAAGTCGCCATGAGGGTTTGGAAAGTCGCCAGATTTAGCGAGAAAGTCGCCAAATTGCCAACACTGGCACCGGCTAAATGTGTCCCCAGAGCAACATTGGACGTAACAATGGTTCCTATCACATATTAAACCAAACAAAAATCCATCTTCATAAAATCAAGTTGTACAAATAATAATATATAAACAAGCATATTGAAGCTACTGCAGATGTAAAAAGAAACGCAGTTAACTTACCAAAGCTGTTGTTCACTATTTAAAGACAAAGTCCATCCTGCTTTCTTTGTTAATAAAGAGTTTAATCTCACGGTTGTTCAGTACATCCGTGCATTTTAGTTCCAGTAAGAAGTCCTTCTCGATTCATGGACGCCAGTGAAGACAGTCGAGCCTCCCCAGTTGTATTTCTTGAATACGTTTTAATGCGTTTGAGGGCTGAAAATGTCCGCTCGACAGAGGCAGCAGATATTGGGATTGTCACCGCCCAACATGTCAGGCTAGCCCACTGACCAATCACGTATGGCTAGGCCAGCTAGCAGGCTCTGGCACATCAAAGAATACGCCCAACATGTCAAACTAAAGACCTGATTGGTTGAAGACTATGACAATCAACAATATCGTCCCCATTCACTTAACCCTTTAACCCCTAGTCCTAATTTGTAGGCCTCTGCTCGAAAATAGCATACCCATACTAAAGAGAGTACAGATCTCTAACTGTAAGGTCTTTTTGGATAATTTTGATGGTATAAATAACACTAACACTTGTGAGATTTTGCTCAGATGTGTAAATATCAGTGTATATGTTACTGGTTTATAGTAAATGAAGATGGCACACAGCTCAATTTAAAATGTTCAGGTTCGCCTGAAAAAAAAAGCACTTTTATTGATATTATTTATTTGAAAGAATGCAGGTCCAAGCCTAAAACATCTCTCAAATCATAGCACAATATGTGATCAGTCTTTCTGCAAAAGTTTGACTTTGATAAAGTAAAGCCCAACAAAATGAGAGAGGTTTTAGTACAGAGAGTTCAGGCGAGATTTCCAAAATGTGCATTTTGGCACATCTTGGCACCATGTGTGCCATTTGACTTTTCTCATGTACCAAACTACATATTTCACTTGTTTATCACTAATGGTGTTCAATACATCCAAATACAACCGTTATGAACAAAATGAACGGTGAAAAAACTCGCGATGATACAACAACAAGCTGTGGTGTGCAGGTGCTGTGCGTAAAGTAGTCGCGTGCGTAATGGTGGTTTTCGTCTGCTGTCTTTTATATATTCTATTTGCTCATATATCAGCGATAGTATGACGGAGAGAGATGTTACGGATATGTCCGTCATCTGTGTGTAGTTGCCGTGCTTTCTGCCATCTCAGTTTCTTTGTTAGCATCGAGCTTCGATTGCTTGGTCCGGATATGTGCAGGGTGTGCACACATCCTGGCGAAATATGAATGTGGTACTGTAGTAATTATAATAGGCTTTGAGTGAGTTGTGTTTGGAGTATGTACAAATTGATTAAATCTTATTTTAACTCAGGTTCTGAAGTTTTACGTGGTATGCAACATCATTATATTTCGGTTTCATAATTAGTATATGTTCGATGGTCTAAGGAAAGTACTGGAAACGCCCCATATATGGGGCGCTAGGGGTAAGAAGATTCACTTGTGAGTCTGCAGGCCTCGGGCCTCTCTTCTTACCTAGGGACACAGAGGTGAAATCTGATTGGATAAAAGCTCTACTTAAAACAAGCTGCACTGGAAGCAGAGCAACTGAGGAAGACAGTAGCTGTGCAATGAGAAAATAAGATAATGGGAAAAATATTTTCATAAATTATAATACATGTAGTGTATAAAATAGCTTTAACTTTGTGATTCTGTTTAGGCCAGCAGAGAAGGCCTTGCAGGCCCTGACGGCCCACCACTGATGTAATCATGAGGCAAGATCTTAAGGGCTTTCCAGCAAATTAGGATTGTGCTTTCATCATTGCAATTTAAAGTTTGCTCAGTTGTCATGGAGATGGATCTGTTGACATTCGAGCTCAGTACCTTAAGGACAAAATATGAAAATGTATTTTGAGAAAATAATCCAAACTAAATATCCAATTGCTATGTTTTTCTGGAGCTTTCAACTGTATCACATCAATTTACCATATTGGATTTATGGATGTTTATTCCATAAACATCCATAAATCCAATAAACTTTATTGACAATAAGCAATGAAGCGACTACTATCACTGGAAAGAGTAATGCTTTGTTTATACTAGAGCTACAGTCAGCCACGGCAATATTATAAACGTGTATTGGCTGATTGCAGATATATTGGTATCGGCATATGCCAGTCTATAAATGACAAGTTTTGAATGTCACCATTCAATAATTTGACCACCAATGACTATCAACAAGTTCATTTTTAATCGTAAAATGTCCTTCCCAGTGCATTTCTTGTTTGCAATTGTAAAAACATTCAAGGGTTTTGTAAAGAAAATTCATATTGGCCAATATATCATGATTAGATTTTTCAACCATCAAATATCAATATCAATATACTAACTAAATGTGTCGCTACATCAAAGGCTAAAGTTACCTAAGCTTACGTGTCTGATGCTGGTAAAGATTGTTGAAAGTGAAGATAGCATGAAGCAAGTGGAAAACAACATATTGTTATCTTCTTGTTTTCCCTAACACATTCAGCAAAGCTGTTTTCAATACAAACCTTCTTTTCTCAATGACTCCTGCTGATTAGTCTTGTGTTCAGTAATTAATCAAGGTGGAACTTCCCGCTGTCGACTGTGCCACAAACTAAATAAATTGGGATCAAAGGGTTAATATTGTATTGATATCAGAATGAATGTGAACCAAAAGTGACCCTGAAACACGCAGGTTTCATTTATTTTGAATTCCAGCCATTATTACACATAATGCGAGTGACCCCTCATGACACTGTCTGCTTAACTGGTCATTATTGCCTCTGACTGCCTCTTTAAACTGCGCAGGTTTGTCCAACCTTGTGTTTCATTTGGAGAACAACCTGAGATCAAGAGTCTGAATGCATGTCTTCCCCATGAGCAATAAAGGCAAGGGGCCTCTCTGAGGCGGATGCTGAAAGCAGCTCGCTAAAATGTTTTATAAAGAAGATTGATGGTAGATGTGTGTTGCCCTGAAAGAAACAGCTTGTTTCCAAATCTACTTACAGTGGTCAGCACCGTACAGACGTTTTTGCAGCTTTACTTTTTCCTTATACATGAAAACAAGTACGGCACATAGCAGTGCACTACTCTTTTGAGTATACTGCATTTGTGTGTGATTGTTGTTTTTGCTTTTGTACTTAAATATATATTCTTGCTGATTCTGTTTTTGCTGCTTTTCTTGTGCTATTCAGTCCATTTATTAGTCGAATCACTTTTTTTGTCATCCTATTTGTGTTAACACCGCTGCAGAGATAATATCTATAATTTAATTTCCGTCAAAGTGAAAAACAAAAGGACACACAGTACAAATTGGTTATGAATATTTGGGAAAGGGAATCTCACTATAACTATAAATCTGTGAACTTCAGCCTCTCTGTCTCTCTCCAATGACAGATTTTGAAATGATCCACATAAATGGGCTCAGTCATTATCTGCTGGTTGTGACTCATCACTTTCCCAATGACAGAGCGCTGTGAAAGCTGTCTGAAAGGATTTCCCTTTCACAGCTGAGCGCTCAGAAGATGAGTTATAGAGGAAGGAATACCATCCACAGTTTTAGATTGACATTCATACAATTTTTGGAGCGCATAATGGGCTCTGAATGGGTTTCATGGTTTCATGGTATGGTAAGATTTCTAGGGCCATATTATTTATTCAAGGGCAAACCTTTGGAGCAAGAATCATGCATATCTATATATATATAGTGGTGCAACGGATCATAAAACTACTACTACAAGGGAGCAAATATGATCCCGTATAACGTTTTTTTTGCCGCCGCCGATACTAATTACCGACCATTGATGATCCATATTGGCAGATACAGATCTCTTTGTTGTTTGATTATAGCAGCTGGTCTACAAGGCTCCAGTCTATTTTTTTGTCACCATCCCAAAAAATAATTTCAACTGCTCTGTTAATTATCAAAAATTCAGAATGTTATCCTTTTACTTTTTAAGTCATCTGTAGTGTTTTTTGTTCTTTTAATAAAAACACTCAATTCAAATGGTAAGGACATAAAAGATTGTACTTTTATGGATTAATGCAAATCTTGTATCCATACGGATCGACAGTGGTCCATTACACCACTAACATATATACAGTATCTATCATGACATTTGTATTAAATACGAGGGGAAGCATATGTTTGCAAAAGTCTGTGTCTGCATTTAGTGAAGTGTAACAGTTTTGAGGCAGGCGTCTGTCTAATAAGGCAGATGATTCATTCAACCTTTGAGGTGAGCCTCGACGTGATAATCACTTCAGGCTGACCTTACATCCCGTAGAGACCCTGTTAGGAAGAGATGCTTTTAATAGAAGATGATTTATGTCAAAACTGCAAGAAATTCTGAACCTAATCCAATTATTATGATGAAAAAAAGAAGTATTGTCTCAACAATTTAATTAGTGGAACGTCTTGCTGGATCCTGTGTACTCTCCTAAATTACCTCTGTGGGCACTAAGTGGACTGTGAGATTAAATCGCAATAAGACGGGATAAGATTACACTTTATTGATCTCTACGGGGAAGTTTGGCCATTGCAGCAAAAGTGAGAGGATTCAGGATTATAACACAAATATAATATAATATGAATGAATGAAGAAGAAAAAAAGAACGTGTACACACATATTCATTGAGTTTAAAGAATAATACTGATATAACACAACCTGGGATATGGCCATCATTCCGGTAGCAATGTAGTACTAACTTAAATAAATCGGTCAGACGATCACACAGGTTGTAAACTAACCCCCAGGTTAGCTAAACTTATTTGTCAACGAGGAACAAACAGTAAAGCACCTCTCACATTGTCATTTTTATGTTATTTTTATAAAAACATAAATTCAAGAGATGCTTTAAGAAGTAAGAGACAGCGATGCTAAGTTGTCTGAAAATATAGGATATATACGTATGTATAGACTGTTAACATGCAGGTATGTGTGGAAACTTCAATGTTGCCAGCAGTCATAACTACATACTTGTAACCATGAAACATATCTGGTTAGTTTTTGGTAGCGGCCTTGTTCAGTATCTAATTATTGTGCACTCTTTGAAGTGAAAGGCCTAATCATCCCATTCTGACACGTTTTTCTGTCTCACTTAATCTTAATCAACATAAAGCTGCCTGTCATTAATCCTCTTTTTCTTCACTCACTTAAATCAATGTTTCCTTTTCCACTGCAAAGATAGTAATTAATCCCCAGTCCAACAGAGCCTTCAGGCGTGACCATTCATCAAAGATCCTGATCAATGCCTGAGCCTATTCTTCTGCTTTCAGAAAATGAGTAGCCATTTTTTTTTGTGGATCATGTTTTACATTCCATCGGGGTGAATCAATGAATCTTATGAGGGCCAAATAATTAATGCTTTAGCACAATCCCCTAAGAATATCTGAACTCTTGCAGAACAGTTTTCTTGTTTAAAACTTGGACCCTCAAGGTCATAAAAATGTGTTTGTAAGGGGTTTGAATTGATTTGCTTCCTATTGTGCCTATTAGAATTATTTCAGCAATAAATGGTCTATATTCATGTCTTTTCACTTCATTGCTCCCTCATAGACTCGCCATTAATGACATTTCTGAAGAAAGATGAATAATAGATGTTATTACTGATGAAACTTATCTAAGAGAAGTGAAACTTGGAGAAATGTACAGGCTAAAGCCTGGTAATGCCAGAGTAGCCTGGGCACAAGAGATAGGGAAAGGACTGAGGGAGTGAAGGGACCACTGCCTATTTATCAAGAGTAAGGTCCATGAAATTGGCTCTTAACCTCACAGTTAGAAGGTTTAATTAGAAATCATGCTTTTGCTACAGGAAGGAGGGGGAGTTGTCCAAATTGGGTGATGAATGACTTGTGGGACAGGAGGCTTTGGGTGGCACGGGTTGGGGGGAAACGTGTTGGTGAGAGTGAAATGTAGGTGACAGCTCTGGTCGCGGCAGGAGCTGAGACAACGTATTGAAGCGAGCAGGAGATTGCAGCTGAAGTGCAAAACCACACCTCAAGGGCTGTAAGTGCTGTTATCAACAGGGGGTTGAGGGCAGTGCAGTAGACAGGTCCAGGATCAGCAGAGCGAACAGGCTGACAGCAGACTGAACTCAGTTATAACACTCATGTCATCGAACAAGGACTCAAAGTTCTTTGATGTAAATTCAACTTTGATATCCTAAAATCTAAACAGAATAGGCTACAGTATGTAAACTTGACAGAAAGACCTCCCTGAATGTTCTGGTGTTTAGTGCTTAGTGAGGCTATGCAATACAGTTGAAATCAATATCTCAATAAAAATATAAATATCCTCTGATAGTATGAGATATACAGTATATCACAAATAGAGCTGCTGATTTGAACCTCAATATTTCGGTGCTGACCAAAATGTGTTGGTAACACAGAGTATCAATCGGTTAAGTGCTATAAACTGGCAATTGAATGTCTGGCCATGATGCGTGATCTTGTTTACTAATCCTTTGATTACATATAGGCAATGTAGAAGTTATTGTTTTTGTTGTGGTATTGAAAATGGATGTTGTGTCCAAGAAATCAGTACAAAAACAGTAAAATAATCAACACAAAAACTAAAATGTCCTAACATCTGAAGTATATAAACATTTCAATCGATATTATCATAGTATGGCACTTGTATAAAAAAGTACCTGAAATCAAATAGTTTTTGTTTCATGCTATACATTAGACAAAACTTTTCCTTTGTGTAAAATAAAAGATTGAAATAACTAGTTTTATTATTTTTAAGTTACTTCCGGTGCATCATTAATGGGAACAACAAAATCCCTTAAAACGGCAATATGATCATATCTTCACTATTATGAATCTATGGAAAATTGACAAACAGTAATATGTAATTTTTCCCATCCCTGGTATTTGAAAGTTGTAATATGCTCAAGGTTCTATATAAAAGTGAACTAAGCACTGTAAAAAAAACGCTTAGTGGACTGTCTTTTGTCACATTGCTATAGACCTTTGCATCGTGACCACAGCCAGGAATTGTGATAAAATCCTTATTGCTGTCATATAAACCTATGGCTGGTCCGTAGAACTTCAGTGCCATACTTAGGCTCAGTTAACCTGCTGTTAACAGCCACAATGTGCCGGAACAATTCCGGTTTGGGGCCCCGATGAATGGAGAAAAAGCATCAGCATAATTGGAAAATTCTGCTATATGAAAACAATGTGCCTAAAACATAATACCAGAATTAGTTGTTTCAGAGAAACTGAAGATGAACTGTTAATGTTAATCTCAATATAAATTCAGTCCTTACAGGCACAGATGTGATACAGATGGTCGTGTGCAGTTTTGTAACATGTTCTATGGGCCATTATTTAAAAATTCTGAGTAAATTTAGGAAGATAATGACTCGTTGTAGGTTCTCCTGCTGCTAAATATTGTCCATCCTTTATTTCTATTGCTAGCATTCAACACTTTATTCTGTAGATCAATTTAGCTTGACTTCTAAAACACATCCCTGAACGGATTTCAGTGACTTCAACGGTTTAAGCCAAAATAGGTCACCACCTTCAACAGTAGGCTGAAGCTCTCCAGAGATACAGAAGAGAATGAGAGCAGTACTTTAACAACCAGCCTGTCCAAAACCTACGTTTAATTCTTGCTCAGGGGTTGAAATCTGACTAATAGCAGTCCCTTGTCAAAGAGATATATGAGGGATTAACGGTCTGATGGGAATAACTATTTAAAATGTTTGACGTATTCATTCAGCTGCATGTTAGAGGAAACCTTCTTGTTCTTACAAACGTGTTGTTGCAGATGGAGAAACGACTGTGATCCTTGACACAATGTGCTTCACATGAAAAGGTCGGTGATTGCACAAAAGGGCAGACTGGTGACACAATTTCAAACTGGAGTGAGGATGTGAATGGCATTTTGATTTAGTGAAAGTTTAGCTGAAAGTGAAATTACAATACTAAAATTGCTAATAATATTAGCAGTTATTTTAGGCACACTGACCTGATGATGATTTCTTTGCTCATTTTCCATGGTGATTACTATTCATTTTCATAGCACTTTTAGGATCTGACTGAGATTGTATCTGTAATGTTGGATTAAGCCTGATTGTAACCCAGACTCATTTTAGAATCATGTGGAATTTCTGCCTCATTGGTTCTCTTGCACATTGATCAACTGCTGAACAATCAATAATCTGGATTTTGGTTGGCTGTCTTGGGTTTGACAGTTCAGCGATCCCATTTCCCCTGTTACGGCTGTAAAAATATCTGTTATAAACTGCAGTTAGTTTTAATATTATTGGGGGAATACTTTATATGTTGTGGCTAAAACTGTGGTCTTAAGACTTTTTTCCCAAAGTAAAGCTGCCTTCCTCTTTTCATCAACACTGTTGAGGATGCTGTTGTCTTGTTAGAATACATTTAATTGGAACTGTAAATGGACAGAACTGAGCACCAAGTTGTGGTCGGTCAGTGTGAAATCGCAGGTTTTTGACGGGCAGAAAGGCTGATTAAAATGTGTAGTGTGATTCAACACAGTTTACAAGAATAATACAAATGAACAGTGTCTGTCCTGCTTAAATAAACAGGGGGATTTATGGTGTCAAAGAGTAATCCACATCTGGTTTGTCATCCTAGTAATTCTCCTCCAACCTTGTCCTGTCCCTGCTTAATTCTACCTCCACCAAAAAAAAAGAGGCTGCAGCTGGTTCATCATTTAACAGAGGATACATCCTTGAATCAGTGCCAAAGAGTTTCATATCAAAGCCAGTGATTTTGATATAAATATCCGACTCCCTGAACCTCACCATTTTCTAATTATATTAAGATTAATTGGCTGGGGTCCGAGGGACTACTGGTGTTAGAGCATTAAGGCACAGCACACCTTGTTGGATGGACCCTGGACTCTGTTGAAAAGCCTGTTAATTAGGCCTGTGGCGAGGTGTGATATAAAGGGAGCAGTACATAAAAAAGCCCCCCCCCAGCAGAGGGGGAATGCTGAGGTCACCTGCTGCTGGACCTCCGACAGCCTCCACCTGTATCGCACAGGGCCACATGCTGCTCCTCTGTCTCCGGGGATGGCTGACGAGGGATCTCTAATCTCATACCTGTCCAATTGATTTAGCTAGAGGTGTGTTTGCCCGCCACCGTTCCCACCCTAAATATGTATCTGCACACCTCAGAAATCCAATCCGTCCGTTAAAGATCTGCACTCAACATGAATACTTTTAATGAGACTTCCATGCTCTGTTCTCTTTTTTTCCTCCCTTTTTCTAATGCTCTCTGGTGTTCTCCCCTCTCAACCGAGAGAAGCTCTTACCATCAATCAGCCTTTTAGCTCCTGTGGACTGAGACAGTGTCACGCTGGGCTCTGTGTGTTGCCAGATAGGACCACTGTGGCCTCAGGTTACACTTACACTTCCAGTTTGACACCCCTGATATTTACTTGCTATAGAGAAAATTGAAAAATACACGGGAATTTAAAGTGGGCACACAAGAGTCCAACTTTGGACTTTAGACAGTGTTTACCAGGGTTTGGAGTTAAAATGCATGTTTGTGTCAATCAGTAATCGCAGACCTTTACAGCAAGCACTTCTAAGATGCAGCCAACAAGAACATGTTTTATCTAGGTCACCTATTTTTTAATGTGGTACTGTATTATGATTTTTTTTATGAAATTATTTGGCATACTATACTAAATTACTTTTTTATGATACGTTAGTGGAATACTATACAATTACTTTTATATGGCATACTATTTTTTACTTTTCATTTTGTGGCATAATATAAAATAACATTTTAAAGGCATACAATACTATGATTTCTTTATTACTTTTTATGGCATACTATACTATGAATTTAATAGCATACAAATATGTCATGACATTTTTTATTACATAGAATGACTTAATGGCATACTGTACTATGACTTTTGATGACAGTTTTGACATACTATAGTATGACTTTTTATAATAACTTACTGACATACTATACTTTGATATTTTATGATATTTTAGTGCTATGCTATGACAGTTACTCTTCTATGGCCTTTCTTAATGACTTTAATATAGTGTACAATATGACTTCTCTATAGCAACCTATACTATGATGTTTTTGCCATACTATAGTAAAGATACTCACTTTAATGACAAACTATTCTATGACTTTTTTATGTTGGCATACTTTACTATGACATTTACTATACAATTATATTTTCTGACCTATAATAGATAGATAGATAGATAGATAAATGGATAGATACTTTATTAATCCCGCAAGGGGAAATTTGTTAAATTTACGGTATAGTATACAAAGACATTCATGGCATACTGTACAATACTTTTTGTCTTTTACATTTTATGGCATAGGCTACATTACACTTTCTGATTTTTTTTTTGGCATACTGTGATTTTTTTAATCTCATGCGATAATTCAATCCTATATGTTTATATAGCGTAAAATCATAACATAAGTTATCTGGAGATACTTTTCACGTCGAGCAGGACCTTACCTTGCAAGAAAAAACATCCCTTTATTAACCAGAAATCAATGTGTGAAATTCGTGGGGTCTCCGGGGGTCCCTTGATTGACATGTTAAACCCCCATAAAGCCTCAATTGCAGGGGTCTCTAAAATCCTAAAACAATTATTTGTTACTTGCAATTGTAACTAAAATGTCTTTAAAAAGCTTTTTAATGCCCTGCAGTTTTCATTATTCAAACTGCAAAACATTTATTCACAAATATGAATTGTGAGTGCATGAGACAATTTGCAGCCGTAGATGACACAGTCGGCCAGAGTCGGCGCACAAGGTTGCGCGAAGCGAGCCTGTCAGTTTGTGGACCTAATTGGACCCCTTTTGGACAAATTTGATCCAGTGCTTTTCTGACAACCTGGATGAAAAAAAGGAACATTGTCTCTCCTCTTCTTGGGGGGGGGGGGGGGGGGGGGAGGAGGAGAGCGAGATGTACTACTATTACGTAGTAATAGTGGCCTTATTGTTAACAATATCAGCCTTAGTGATGTGGGTGCTAAATGTGTCATAAAATAGCCATAGTATAGTTTGTCCAAAAAAATAATCATTGTATAGTGTGTTCAAAAGAGTAAAAAAAAAGTTTATAAAGTATGTCCAGAAATGTGATAAAAAATATAGTATACAACCACCACTGAGGGCTGTCAACAATCAGAGTGGTTGAAGAGCCGGTGTTCATACACCGTTCACTGCCAACCCTTCACACCCTGGACACAATGTTGCAGTTTCTAAGCTTCTACCCTCTGTTCAGGCTGTCAGGCTGTTCTGCTTCCCAGTTTCTTCTGATGAACAGTCATACAGTGTCAACAATAATCAGAACCATTTATTGCCAAGGTATGTTCCACATACAAGGAATTTGACATGACGGGTGGTGCATAATGTGATGGAAGATTTCTATGTTAATCGGGAGAAGAGAGTTTTGTTCACAAATCAATAATAAAGTCTTCAGAAGATTCAAAATTGTCTTTTTCTATTTATTCACTTGCAAGTGGGAAGAGAACACAACAGATATGTATTCAGCAGTCTGTGGTGTTAACTTAAAAAAAACTACAAGACACCACATAATTTTATGCATACAGAGGTTCACGCCTTTAGATAAATCAGACATAGGGGAGTATAGGTCTTATGACGCAGGCTGTCTTGATCTTCTCATTATCTGGAGTCCACTAGTTGTGATCAAATAGGAGTCGGTTACGGTTTCAAGGTAAGATGAGACGTTCAACTATAAGTTCCTCATTACTGCAGTTTTAACCACACGTATGTTTCGGGTTCACAACACGGACATAAATATATTTTCCCATTACAATAACATTAAACAAACAACACAAAAGTAGAAACATTAACATTTACAGTAAAATATCAAATAAAGTGCAAACGAACAGATAACAGGACTATAAACAAGTGAGATGTACAGTAAGTGTAATGTAAAATTGTCGAGTGTCTTTAAGTAAGAAACCTAGAAGGGATGTGCAGGGGAGTGACCGGTAGGAAATTGTCCTGGGGGTGTCAGAGTCAGTGGGGGTCCCGGGCTTTGTTGATGAGCCCAACTGAAGACGGGAAAAAACTGTTCATGTGGCCTGAGGTCTTGGTCCTGATGGACCGCAGCCTCCTGCCAGATGGAAGGAGCTCGAACAGTTTGTGTCCAGGGTGAGAGGGGTCGGCTACAATATGTCTTGCTCGCTTCAGGGTCCTTGAAGCGAACAAGTCCTGGAGGGACGGCAGATTTCAGCCAATCACCCTCTCGGTAGAGCGGATGATGCGCTGCAGTCTGCCCTTGTCCTTGGCTGTGGCTGTAGCGTACCAGACCGTGTTGGAGGAGCAGAGGATGGACTCAATGATGGCTGTGTAGAAGTGCACCATCATTGTCTTTGGCAGGTTGAATTTCTTCAGCTGCCTCAGGAAGTACATCCTCTGCTGAGCCTTCTTGGTGATGGAGCTGATGTTCAGCTCCCACTTGAGGTCCTGGGATATGATGGAGCCCAGGAAGAGGAAGGACTCCACCGCGTCGACGGGGGAGTCACACAGGGTGATAGGGGCAGGTATGGCTGCATTCTTTCGGAAATCCACAACCATCTCCACTGTCTGCTCTAAATTGTTCAGGCTGCACCAGGTCACCAGGTGGTCAGTCTCCCACCTGTAGGCGGACTCATCCCCACCAGAGATGAGTCCAATGAGGGTGGTGTCATCCGCGAACTTCAGGAGCTTGACGGACTGGTGACTGGAGCCTGCAGGAGATGATCAGCTGATTGTCTACAGCTGTGCCCCAATCAGGGGTGTGGCCATGGGAGGTGCCTGGAGGCAGACAGATGAAAACACAGACACATGGCACACAATAACAAACAGGGAAAGGACAGAACACATGAGGAGAGGAGATCGGGGGGGAACAGAGCTCAACACACAATGGGTCAGACAGGGATCCTGACAGGGGCAGTGGTCTCAGTGCTCGCCTACTTAACCTCTTAAATACTGCTGGACCCTGCAGTGTTTTCATATACAAACTCACCCTCTGCAGCCAAACACCATTTAAAGCCAAAGATATTTATTCTATAAACTTCCAAATATATGAAATATGTCAGATTGAATTTTGGGGACTTGTACTTGCAGCATTTAGAGTAAAGAGGTTGTATAATATTTGTTTACCTTCCTAACGAGTCTTATGGACAAACGCCTGCTTTTCCAACTTCTAGACTTTGTGTGTATTTCATTTACTTTGTATAAATCAACACATCAAATCAAAGTATAACAAAAACAAATTATTTTCCAGGTGTATATAAAAGTCAGATTGATTATAATTTTTCTTAATCTGTTGTGAACCTGCTGAGGTTTGTCCAGATGTTCCCATTTTGTTGCCTGTAAGCTTTTCAGTCCTGTCTTCCAAGTGCTTAGTCCATCCTATTATTATCTTGTGATTGATTTTCAGCTCTCTACAGTATTTGCCCTCATTTTGCTGTATAACTGGACTGAAACATCAGACAATATGTTGTTACAGTGACAAATCCTGAAACAACAAACTAGATTTCTCTGTCTCTGCAGACAAAGCTGTCACACTGACAGTTATCAGATTGAATTCAATTTCCCCCAGTTGGTAAAACCATTGCAGCATGTTTGTCAAAAGCACACTTTTGAGAATTGATTTGGCATCAGTTTCCCAGGGCGAACCCCCTCCCTGCTTGTTTCCGCACAACATGTAGTCCACTGATTGCTCCTCTGGATCCACAACTATTTTTAGTCTGTAGATTCTCTGTGCTGCTGTTGATGGGCCACCTCTGGTGCCCATTCATGACGCCAGGGGGAGTGTCTGCAGGGCTTGTATTTCAATGAGGGCTCTGCTTATACTGAACTCTAGACTTTAAATGTAGTTGCATGCAGTTTGGGTGTGAGTCCGTTTTTTTCCTGTGAAACACAAAAGCTCAGAGGAGAGGCTAAACAGGGGTTATGTCTTTCGCTCGGGGCTCACCGCAGGGATTTTGTCATTGTCTTGTCCCTTACACCAAGGCCACAGGAGTCAAAATGTTCGGTTAATATTGATTTTGACACCACAGCATTAGAGAAACGGAGCCTAAAGAACACAGCTGTGAGTGAACGGAACAACATCTGCTCTATACATTTGTATGCATCAAGTTCCCCCATCTCTGGCGTAACCGTCTGGTGGTTCAACCTGCAGAAACTGAAGAATGGGTAAATTAACAGGCTTATAATATCACTGCCCATCTAGAGCACAATAATTACATGTGTGTATTCCATTAGTATTATAAATATTTGTAGAAATACAGTGTAGATTACAGTGGTGGCTTCGTAGGATTGTTTCTGACTGGTGTTTTTTCCAATAACTCCAGAGCTTGGTAAAGTGCAGAAGTCAACATTTATGAAAAAAGACAGAAAGACCGAATTTACAACATAATTTTACCAAACAAAATATTATTAAGTTGATATTTCTTGGTGTTAAGCCTTTCATAAACAGCATTTTCACTGCGGTAAAAACATTAAAATGTTTGGTCTCCTGCATTCAACTCGCACCTGCATTAACGGGGCGGTCTAGCAAATGACAGTACCTACAGTCCCGCAGACTTTATGCATTGCCTTGCGTTACTTTTCTGCCGGTACTTTTACGTATGCTGCGAGTGATTACAAATTAAGGAAGTAAGAATGCTTAACACTTAGAATTTTGTTTTTGTATTTATTTTTTATTTGGCCCCTAGTCCGTTCCATTCCGGCGGGGTCAAAAAAAATACATTTAAAAAAACATGCCATAATTTCCCTGAGGTGAATAAAGTATCTTCTTTTCTATAAGAATACATCTAAGCAACACATCAAACAGAATACACAAATGTAATTACAATCATATCTACCCGTGCTCTAGCTGGGGCAGTTATATTATAAGATTATAGTTACGCATTCATGCTTTTTTTCTGCATTTGGCAGCTGCAACTTTGTTACTTTTAGCCTGATTATGTGTTTCACTTTTTTGTTTTTTGTCCAATATTGTAGTTTTCTCTTCGTTTGTAGAATAGGCTGACAGCAGACCTGTCCATGTTTGTAAATGGTGAAATGCTGCAAACTCTGCCCCTTTTATGTGAACTCGCTTATAGCCAGATTGAGAATCCCTGGGCTGATTTACAAAGTTAATAACCATCGTCGTAGGGCCGCTTAGCCGGATTGCAGTTGTTAGGGTTGGTTAAAGATAACTTGGGATGTTGGATTTGCTTGGTAGTACACGGCCTTGATTTGAGAACCTGTGGAAAAACAGAGCAAAATGACTGCAGTTAATAAGATCAGTGTTGTCCAGCAGACATAATTCTAATTCTTACATAATGCTCAAAGGGACACAGACCAAACTCATTCAGACTGTCTTGTAAAACATGTTCATCAGGCCCACTCTTTGCTTCTGCTTGCTCGGTTGTTTTCCGCTCCTTGTTCATGTACTGTTTTAATGGGCTATAAATAGAGTGTGTATACTTCCATTATTGTCAGCTTGCTGACAGATAATTGTAAGACCTGCTATTTCACACTTGGAGCTTATTGTGTACATGACAAAATACTAGGAAGTAGTCAACATTACAATGAAGGATTTCTCACAGTGGCTCAGAGGTTTGTAGCAGTCAAGCCAGTTTGATCCTGGTCCTCTTTGCATGGACTTGCTCGTCTGTGCTTGACAACCCAAAAACACACTTCTTATTATATTTGAATACAGTTATCTGTGTGTGCCTTTTTTATTTTGTTTTTATGAAGCTGCCTTTGGTTCTTCTTAATGCATGCTGCAATAGCCAGGGTCTAGGTTTGTCTCTGTTACTCTCTTACATCATCTGTTTTAATGCACAATGCAATGCATGAAGAATTCTATAGCACCAATGCTAAGACAAAAGGTAATTTAGTCTTGTATCAATAAAGGGGTGACGCAATGTAGGCTAATGAAAACAGTTAATTGAAATTGACACTAATGATGTGGAACCCTCTTCTGCGTATTCTTCTGTACACAAAGCTTTAGCATGTCACCATTACCTGATTCCACCAGAAAGTCATACAATTAAAAAGAACAGGGTTGTCCGGGTAACTCAGTGGTCAATGCAAACATGTAATCATCACGCTCGATGACCTCTTGCATGTCATTCCCCTCTCTATCCCCATGACAACTCACAAAAACATCACACGCTTCACGTTGATGGAGGAGGCAAATTAATGAATGAAATTTGCATAAATGGCATTTCAGCTGGGATGAATGAAATGCCATGATGCTCCAGAGTTCTTGCTGCTTGTGATTTTGTAATGTCTTCTTGAGAATACTCTCACAACAAGAATAGATTTTCCTCCCTGTAGGCTTTGAAGGTGATGGTATATAGAGTTTGTAGTTTTCTCATTGAGGAAGAACAGCGGCTGCAGTCAGCTTTGAATTCAGCTCCAATAGATTCCAATAGTGACGTCATTATGATAAAAAACAATATTACAATTTATATTTAATTAAATACTTTGCAACCCAATCATAATCTACTATATTTCCCGAACACTCATCATTTTGCCAAACATTACTAAATTCACTGCTGATTCTATTTCAAACTATATTTTCATCAAAGGCTCAGCCGGATTTGCATATTTCGACAAATCTATGAGTATCTGCAATATTCTAAACATGCAGATGGACATCAGAGGCCTTATTAGAGAAAATTCCAATGGCTGAATGTATTAATGGGATATACTGTATATATTGACTGCCAAGAAAATCAATTCATTTATAAAAAAGTGGGGTTTCCTCTTCTCCAGCAAATAGTGCCTCCGACACCTCGTAGCTAAAACTGAACGCCCGACTTCTTTTGGCCATGATGGCAAGTTAGCTAGCAAGCCAGTTAAGTTAAGTTAAAGTTGTTGATATTTTGGCTTGTCAATCTCAAGTAGCCCACCGGTAGATTCTAATCAAAGATACAGGCAGTCACATGTCCCTTCTAAACAAGATGTCTTAAGTTAAGTTAAGATAGGAGGTCTGAGATAGGATGGGACACAGACATTACTTAAGGAATCGCTTCTGTAATAGGAAGGTTTTTCATCTTTGAAACTTAATCTGAGATTGGACAAGTAGTTAAGATATTTTTCTGTAATGAGGTCCCAGTGCTGCAAACTGACAAAAATGTTGTGAGACCCACGGGATCGCCTGTGATCTAGGTTGACATACTGTCTTTCGCAGGCTGTTTTGATGTTCGGGTGAGGATAGTGTTATCATATGAAACTAGATGATCTGATGAATCCGTTGGTACCGATGGTGGCTTGTCGGGAAGGGGGCTGAACAACGCTCCAAACTCAGACGCTATTTTGATTAAAACCTTATTTTAACAACTGAGGGTATTGTAGATATTATCTTATTTGGACCTGGACTAGTCTCTTCATCTCCTCAACATCACATCCTGCTGCTTTGCTGTCATGTTTGGAGCCAGAAGGCTTGATCTGCTTCTGTAGTGCTGAGTATTATTCTCTTTGAACAGGTTGTTAGGAGATACAACGCATACATACTATGTGTTTATGGCCCTAAGCTTTCTGTTTGGATGTCAAGTCTTTTCATTATATTATACTGATCATATAACTACCCTAAAAAATTCACACTGACGATAGTATGTGGAATAGGCTAGGCACTGTATAATATCAATGCCAAGTGATCTACGACATCTGCCCAGTATTTTGTCTGCACAAAGACAGTAAGAGGGAGAAGAAATGTGTATGCTATGAGGTTAACGCTGGGGAGTAAGAGGTGCTCTAATTCTCTAACATTTCATCTTTTGTGTACAATTTTAGATTGTTTACCAACAAGCAACTAAAAAGGAGACAGATAATTCAAACTGTGAAGAATAAAAACTGCAGCTATACTCATTCCTTGTTTTTTCTCTTTTGGAGGAGTGGGTGGGGGTTGTTTGGGTCGACTACATTTTTAATTTGAACTGTGTCTGTGTTTTTTCGACCACATCTTTCCCTTTTGTATTGGGTCTCTTTTATGATGGGTTAATTTATGCACTATGGGTTCGGGGTTGGTTTTCTATGGGTCAATTTTTAGCCTACCTTCTCTGGCCTCTGTTCCCGATGTTGCGGTGGTCCACAGCCTCACTTTCCCGGCTCCCATGGGCCCACACTCTGTGAGGCCTCTGGGGAAAACACAAACACAGCCTCCAGTACCACAATACACCACTAACAATCCAGACTCCCCAATGCACCGCCACGGTCTCTGTAGCCACTCCTTCTGCAGAGAACAAATCAAATTAATTGCAGGGCTGCATCTCATGTGGTTTAAAAATAACAGTTTGTATGGATTGGTGTTAGACAGTGAATTGTGTTAAAGATGAATTAAAATGTCCAGTATACACTTATTACTACAAGTTAACTGGTCCTTGTATACCCTGACTAAGAGCTATGCGTTCATTTCCTGCAACAAATCAAATGCATTCTCGGTGGCGAAGGTAGTGTCACTGATTATGTTTGTAATTTTAATAAACAAATTGTGACATCAGGATCATATCTCAAGTTTATGCTAATAATGTATTTCTGATGCTCCTTTATGTTTAAAGGCATCTGATCAGTATGTGAACCTGGACACCTTCCTGTTGAGTTTTTCTGGGCACATCTCACTGGGAGATTACATAATATTCTATCAGTCTTGGGAATCCCTTTCAGTCCACCAGGGGGATCCTGAGGATGTGGCAGTGGAAGGGCACATCTGGGCTGCGGTCGAAAAGTCCTTTTTGCTTAGGAAGGTTCCTAACTGAGTGAAATGACCCGGAATTATGTAAGTGGCCGCCACGATAAGAGCTGTTCCAATTCTCTAAATGCTAAGGAAAGGTGTTTCAATGCTTCCTTTGTTAGCTCCTTTAGCATAGGAAACACTGGACCTTCCTTTGCCAAAGGAAATAAGATAATGCCGCCCCACAATTCCTTGCTGCGGCAACAATTAAAGCACCATTCATTCAAACATGAAAAGAAATGATATCTTGCACAGGTTTAACTTTTCATTAAGTCATAAACTAATGGGATTCATGTTGATTAATATGAATAGAGAGCAACAACCCTTTCGTTTCATTTTATATGTATTTATTTACTTTGAACACGTAAAAAGTCAAAAATAAATAAGAATACGAAATAAAATAAATGGTAAATATAGCAAACTGTGAATGAACAAATTCTCATCTTCAAAAAAAAGCTAGACCTATGATACATTATTCAACTGTTAAAAAGCAAAATATAACCGAACTGTTGAATCTACATTATTGCACGAAGGAAATATTGATATTGAACGAGTAAATTGTGAGTTTCTACTGAAGCCTGTTGATTGTTAAGTGTGACAGCAGAAGGAAGGAAGGAGCTCCGGTTTCTCTCCTTCACACCACGAGGGAAGCAGCCTCAAACTAAAGACGCTGTTTCTATAGCCTGCATGCATTAGTGGAATAGATTAGAATTGAATATGTTTTAGTTGTGCTTTTTGTAGTCCTTCGTTGTAGTTTCACCATGGCAGACTATGATGGACGGGGCCATTCTACTTTAACCTCAATCGATAATAGTCAAAGCTCAGGGCATTGTATTTTGGCATTTTCTATGTGTTGTCTTCAGTCATCAAGCTGTCTGAAACAGCTAACTTATATATTTATACTTCATAGGTCATATGGTTGTGGTCCCTAGAGTGGTCTTGTCCACATAATTACCTGCAGTAAAGAGGGTATATAAGGCAGCTAGTTGCTATTAGTGTAAGTTGGTGTTGGTGCGTCTCATGGCGTCTGTATGTAGGACAATATATGCAACAGTTGGTGCTTTGCACATTACCTGTTTCCTTCCTTTCTGTGTGAAAACGTAAAGCCACCACCGGCCTATCGGACAGCATCTCTTTTATTTTGAATTACCACAAATTAAGGATCTAATCTTGAAAACTTCCGAATCAAATTGTGTCTGTTTGCACTGCTCCTGGCATAGATGGACACACAAGATTCTTACTATCTTTCTGCTCAAAACAGAATCACATAGATTGTGGTAACTGCTGCAACAAGTAGAAATAACAGCCTAACTGCAGCCCCAGTTTGTGCTCATTCAGTAAAACATTGTTTTCATGTTAGATCATGTCACTAATGGAACATCTTGTATTTTGGAGCCTGTGATACAATATGTTGCACATTCAGTGTTGATTTCCTTAACAGAGATGTTATTCTCTGTTTCCATAAATACATAATCATATTTTCAATGGAAGTCATATAAAAGTATCTTTATATATATAGTTATTCTATGATTTATTCAAAAATATCTCATGAAAATGAACAGATGAGGTTTGTCATTAGTTTGCAGCTGAAAGGTAATGCAGGTAAGAACACATAAACAGAGGGATCACATGAATCCCTTTGGATACAGTACACAGTATGGTCTAAAATAGAAAATAATTACTCTTCTATTTGTGAAGCATCATCCAGTAAATCAAGTTAATTGTTTGTAGTCCCTTCACAGGGAAGGCTGGTGCACTGACAAATCTGGAAATCATCTTCAAAATGTAAGCAGTGGAAGATTTGAGTTAACTTCCACTGCATGCGGAAAATTGAGGGACGTCTCCAGTTAGTCAGCAGAAGCCAGAGAGAAGTGCTCTGGTAAATAAGAGATGGAGGTAAATAAGAGAACAGCATATATACTCTATTCAGGGTTTTGTTGAGCTTCAGTTTGGTTTATTGAAAATGATGTATGCTCTCTTTATTATCTGGTTTGTGCCTGTAAATCAATTTGACAAAATAACGTTGGCGCTGGGAAAAGATGGAACTGTCAGCAACACTTTTTCTCCCATATGATACTACCCTCTCTCCCTGCTGTCTCCTGCTGCTCCATAAGACTTCTACATCACCTCTTCTTGACACGAGATAATAAAACTGGCAGCTCATTACTGCTTATCTCGTACCATCCTCCTTTAATAACTGATGTCATGGCTGCATCAAAATAAGATAAAATTGCATCCTTTTCTGATTGTAGTTTGACACTAGAAAGTCAGAAGTGCAAAGTTGTAACCGTTACAGTGTTGGCCTGATTTTTGTTGAATACTAGCAGTGATCAATCATGTACACCAGGCACAGAAAGGACTGCTGATAGCAACACTTGACATCAGACTGAGCCTAGATGAATGATACACACCTAATAATAAATTAGCGTGAAAACAATACTTTACGCTGACAATCGACATTTTCTGCTTACACTTAGAAAACAGAAGATTATTATTGTCTGTTTAAAGGAACAGTGTTTAACATTAAGGGGGATTTATTGACAGAAATTAAATGCAATAGTCGTAACTATGTTTTCATTAGTGTTTAATCACCTGAAACTATGAATCGTATTATTTTTAGCTTAAAATGAGCCCTTCGTATCTTCATAGGGAGTGGGTCCTCTTCCATGGAGTCCGCCATGTTTCTAAAGCAGCGCAGAACGGACAAACCAAGCACTTGCTCTAAAAAGAGCTTTATGCATTTTTAAGTTACCCGAAGCTCAAAACTGAGCAAATCTGAGGTCGGGAGGGGTGCCTGTTATCTTGGTCAAGCCCAGTTTCAGCTAAAGATTGTGCTTGGTAAATAAATAAATAATTAATTATCAAAGATTTGCCTCCCAAAGACCTAATGTTTAACGGGATGTCATCTCTTCTTGTCATATTTTGTCACTTGTTCAGAGGCTCCTGGTTCTATTGCCTTTTCTGTAGTATCTTGACGCAGAAGGCTCACACGTGGTTGGTTAAAAAATGAAAAAATAAAACTGTGGTTTGACTTAAAGTCACCACGCTTGTAATATAACTTAAGCTGCGGACTTAACGTCACGTGACTCAGTGACATAACGATATCAGTAAAAAAAATATCTATATCTATATAAGACACGAATGCCTGTCCCCTGAGTAAAAGTCCTGTGTTTGTTTGACTTATTCACCACTCTTCCAGCCCTAAGCGGACTTTCTCGCTCTAAATACTATGTCCATTGCTTTCAGCGTCTCATAATGATGCGGATGGGTTTACATTTGAGTTCGTTGGAATCTCATACAGAGTCACAGGGTGCTTTGTGCATCGGTATCAAGTCAGCGAGGGCCACGTTGGTATTTGACGCCCTGGGAGTGAAATCTACGTTAAAAGCATGCTTTGCCAATTTAACGTTTTTGTGATAGGGCTGAAGACTGGGCGACTAAACTGTTCAACAAAGTCCTGCTTTAGCACTTCTGACTGCTCTCTGTAAACATTTTTGGCCCTGACGAGCACAATAATTAGATTTTGGTTTTATTCATCAACGTTGTCTTTTGTGTCACAGTATGTGGGAAGCAGTATGTTTTAATTGTCTCACAGCTTATGTTTGGGATAGCAGCGTCTCAATAGTCATCTCCACTTCTGTCTCATTGGGATTCATGAATGGCTTTTTTCCCACTTGTAATACCGGGGCTGACTGTAGTTTGTGTTTATGCCCACCTTTGACTGCCCGCCAGATGTCCAGGGGCGATGCTGGCTGAGCTGAATCTATACATGCCCTCTGTCGGAGTACAGCCCTGCACTTATCTTCAGAGTTAAGCACCCACATTATCTTTGTGTCAACCCTGTCACCTGAAAAAATGTTGGCATTGTTTGTTTATGCAAACCACGGGATACACTGAATGTCTATCTTTCATGAATACATTTAATATCAGCCTTGCAGAAATGCACAATGCCACCTGGTTAAAGCAGTGAAACGATTTGGATTCGGCAACAAAACTACTTGGTTAAGGTTAAAAAAAAGAATGTAACTAACATGAATTGCGTACCAACCGTTAATTCAACATTTAGTTTTGGTTTCACATGGTACACGAACAGCAACCTCCTGGATGACATTTCTGTGTTCGTGCCAACGACCCTCAGAGGACTTTTTCACTTGTTATACTCATTTCTATGCCACATAACTTGCTCTGCGCATCGCTTGCTGTACTACGTCACTTGCTCTGGTTGAAGCGAAAACATCCAGATTCAACGTATCCATGGTTAAACGTACCATTGTATTCCTGGACACTGGGTTGTTTGTTCATCACTTTGTACAAATGCCACTTAGATCATTTGAATAAGATAGATAGATAGATAGATGTAAACTTTATTCATCCCCAGGGGGAAATTTGTTCAAAACCATGTTAAATTTTGTGATGGTTTGGAATGAGGGTAGCACATTTAAATGCTGCCATTAAGGAAGAAGAGAACAGTTTGACCTAAAGGTTATTGCCATTAAGACATAAAACAGCAAACCAGTCAATCTGAAGAGAGTGGGGGTTGCCTATTGAAGGCTTGCAAAGAGTGAAGGGAGCAATTTAAATCAAAATGTTCAGCCAGTTTTGCTCTTGGTTTTTGTCTCTGTCTACTATTATCTGACACATTGGGTTTTACTCACTGTATGTGCGTAGCCTGATGATGTATGAATGAACTTTTGACATTAATGGATCTTTTATGGATTCATCCATCCACAATATCAGCTCAGTCTCAGCATTTTGTTGCATTTGTTGATATGACTGAAAACAAAGACATTACAAAGCTGACATGATTCTTCCTGTCCAAGCTCTATCGCTCATGTCCTTTGTTCATTGCAGACATGATGTATATCTTTGTGTACTGTGCACTAAAACTTTAAATCATGTCCTGGCTGTAACATAAACTTTTTAGAACATGCCATTAGGACCCAGGCAACAGGGAGCAGAGCCTATAAAAGGGGGTCGGAAGTTCACCTGGGCCTTTCCTCCTGAACTCAGACACACCTGAGGGAGCAGCTGAGGACAGCCTTTGTTTGGTGACTGATTTGGTAGGCTCTCTTTCTTTCCTTTTATACATATGTTTAAAAGCATGATTTTAGGAGTGAAATTGTAGAAACATGATGTATTCTTTTTAGGTCATAGCATTAAATCAAAGGTGTGTGAGATAATGGTTAAAAATGTGTTATATCTCCTAGATTCATGTTCGGTGAGGGACTAAAACCTGGAGCGATTGCTTAGGCACATCAGCCAAGAAGAAAGGTATGCTTAAGCAGAACGGAGATGTTTTTACATAGGGTTTTAGTCCCCTGAACATATTTTGAACATGGTTCTTATAACTCTAGATTCCAGTCACCGGCATGTCTTCAAATAGGGGAGGGGACGGTGTCCGGTCTGGAAAGGTAGATTATTTATGTTTACATTGCATGTTTTATCAAATCTTTAGTTTTAAACACAGACACTAGAGGAGTCAACCACTGTTTTCCCCTACTTATTAGATGTTGTGTGCCTTTTAAACAAATCAATTGACTGGGCCATTTTCTGTTCATATTCTTGTGGGGCTTTGTGCTGTGCCGAAGGGGGACCAAGTGGTAGAGTTGGCATCTGGCATGCAGATGTTATTGTGTGGTTTGAGTCACCTTAGCGTGCTGTGAATAGGTACATTTGATTTGATTTTGGTTTGTGTGCAGTGGTTTAGTTATAATTTGCCTACATGTTTTGGGACAAATTCCTCTATTTACGCCTAACTCTACACTGACCTCCCTGATGGTGCAGTTTAGCCCCATGGTTGTTTCTTTTCTTCATTTGTTTTGATTTATGCATTCATTTTAGAGACCAGTCTTTTAAGCCGTGCATTGTTAATAAAATCTATATTTTCAGTATCGCAGTCTCTAGGTCCAGTTCATTCTGGGTCTTGTACATTAAGTATCGCCGGGTCACATATGCAAAACTAAAAGTTAACATTGATTTGTCACGAAGTTCTTAATTCCCGTTAGGTGCTAGTCATGTGATTAGTCATGTGAGTTTTCAGTCACTCGGTAGTAACGCGAGTCGATAGTCAGTAAAGAGCGTCATGGATTGAAGCTTAGGGCCACTGACCAAGCGTTGGTATTTGACAAGTTAGGAATGACAATGTGTTGGTCAAACCAATGGTGATCCACGGGGACCAACAATGAGACGGTATATTCGAGGCAATTCGGAGATCAAATCACGAGGATGGTGTTTCTTAGTAGCAGCAACAACATAAAACTCTGAAGCTCAAGTCAAAAACTTTCTAATCCTAAATATTCTTAATTCTGAAAAAAAAAGTCACACAAAACTACCCATAAATAGAAGAAGAGTCTGTAGCCATGTTAGCAGTCCTGTGAGGCTGTGCTTTGGCACAGTGGTGCTCAGTGTGTCAGCATGCTTGCATCTAATAATTAGCACTAAATAACATGCACTTAAAGGCTGATGGGATGTCAGTAGGTTTTTATAGGATTTCGTCTGCGAAGGGGGCCAGAGGTAATACAATTCATTCTGAGGGGTTCTTGCACCAAATTTCATGACAATCCATGTGATAGTGTTGAGATATTTCACTCAAAACCTCAAATGTCAACCTCCATGGTAGCTCTGTTGGAAAAGTCAGGGGATCTGTTGATCCCCTGACTTTTCCAACTTTTCCAATGTAGGTCACATTGCTTGAGAAACACAAATGTCTGTACAACATGTCATGTCAATATATTATTCAGACATCGTCCTCCCTGGAACCATGCTACTAAAAATGTGTGGCTTAAAATACAAACTGCACAACCAAGACTCTCGGTACAGTTTCAAGTTAAACTCTGTCATTGTTTGCAGAATTTTTTTCCTTCTTTTGAGGTGTTATAGTTATAAAATAGGTTAATTTGGGTTAATATAATGTACCCACATTTACGAATATGTAGGATATTAATGCACATTCTTGTAAGCTCATGTCGCAACATATGCAGTCACAAGTTAACGTTAGTTTCAGCAAATTGTTCATTCAAATACTCTATTAGCCATCGTTGCAAACGTTTAGGCTGCGAGCTGGTCTGACAAAGTGTCCCTCTGTAAAATCATGTTGGGGGGGTTTCTATCAAGGTGGCGTTCTTTACAAAATGAATCCACCTCTTTTTTTGTGAATCTTGGTATCCAGGGAATGTGCATTTGTGTGAAGTCGAGGAAGGCTTGGCTAGCTAAGTGTAGGCTGTGGTAAGTACGTAGTGTTGTAACTGCCGACTGAGCAGCAGAGCCCCTGATGCTACGCGCCCTAGTTATTGTATGCCAAGTTATGCTAAGGATGGCTCGTCTGCGTCATCCAGGCAAAATGTCAGGCCCGGACATAAAAGCCTGAACACAAAAATGCTGATAAACAGTTTAATGTTCTAACTCCACAATTCAGTACTACTGTATGTAGTTCAGTCTTTTTAAATGTTTTCAGCAATTATTTTCCAACATGTATGATGTATTTCAAAGAAATCTCAGATTTGACTTCACCCAGACTTGGTCACTGTGGAGATAACAAAGAAGTGTCTCCCTAAAACTCGATGTGAACGTGGTTCAGTTTCAAACTAACAGGAGATGGATTACCCTGTGAAGCCTTTTTTTTGCCCTACACATCTCGACCCAATTATAAAAATAAAAAAAATGATGCAGATGCTGTAGGAAATGTACAAGAGTGGGTGTTGTTCACATGTCAGATTTGCATTTTTATAAATACCAGAGTCGGTGAGGGAAATTTGTGTGCATACTTTTTGTGCATGAGCTGGCAGTTGACGCCCTCTGAGCTCATTGCCACTGTTTTCGAGAGAGCGTGCCTCAGGCTTACTAAACACCAAAGTGTTACTGCAAGACCTGATTAAAGCAGACATATTTATTTAATCAGTACTCAATAACAGTGAGCAGTGTACGGCAGCTCTTAGGGAATGTGCTCAGATGAGAGGGTTGTTTAATGAATTGGGATTCATGTAAAATCTTACCCAAGTCTGCGCTCTGACCCTATTGTTTTGACATCTGGTTATTGCTCACTTGAAAATGTTCAATCATGAGGTACTTTAACATTACCTTCATTAATAATGATGCTAATGTGATTATCAGCAAGCAATTAAATCCTGAAATACTACAAATCAAAAGCTGTAACTAACATCCACCCACAATCTCCCCCAACGTTAGGGAAAATCCACCTTTAACCACAAAGAAGATTAGGCAACATCCTGACATTTACTGCATTCCTGGGTCTGATACTATTTCATGAAATATTATGGGGAAACGTAGACAGTGTGGGATAATGTAACTCTCACTAAAATCAAGTTTATTAAAGGAAAAAATAATCAATTTTCTTTACATATACATTTTTTTCGCACCCAGTAAATGCATAAGGACTGTGACTCTTCATTTCTGGTGCTTGCTGAGAAGCACAAACAGAAAAGACAGAAATTGCTAACTTAAGCAGGAAATAATTAGTAAATTATAATATCTAATTTAAGCAATAATACAGGAAAAAGTGTCCTGAAAAATAATGGATGAGGCAGGTGAAGAAATCCATGACGTGGAGTGGAGTGGCATTTCCTACACTGAGTCAATTTATTTCCGCATCTATGGACACCTCAGAGTGCATTTTCACATGTATACCATAAAATCATACATTTTTCAAGTGTTTGTTGACAGTGTAAAGGTCCAAAATCCTTCCAATGGTGTCATACTATTACACTGATCAACAGGTAGCGGTAAGATATGCTGCATTGCGCCAACGAAGGCATAAAAGACAAGTAAACATAGATGTAAACAATGTTGGATTTAGAATATTAGTTTTTTATGAGGAAAGAAATGCACTCAATACATTTGTTAGATCTCAAGGATACACAAGGTTAGTGTTTGGGAGTAACACTGAACGTAAACATAACTTTTGTTTGTTTACAAGAAAATTGGATGAATCTGTTACTTCACTGCAGCAAAGCAAAAAGTTTAACCGCTGGAGGTCAAGTTACTCTCTCGCTCATGTAGGTCATTTGAGACAATGCCGACAAACAACTTGGTTGACTATGAAAGTACTTTGACTTGTCGGGAGCAGTTTGAGAGGACTAATTCAGTGAAAAAGTTTCTCTCAGAACTCATTTGGTGTGCGTTCCCATTCCCCCCTGCTGACACCTCTGACGCATCAAACAGTTTGCTTATGTAATTCACAACGCTGAGTTATATATTTGTCATTACAATATTAGAAAATGTTGATCCCAAAGTTTATTACTGATAAAGTCTGTAGTATATTTATCGGACACAGGAAGTCCAGACTGAGCAGCTTAGAAATAATTTCACTCAAACCAATTACGGTATGACAATTCAACGATCAAATGATCCTGTATCTTCATTTAAACTGCCCTCATGCCTGTGTGAATAAGTACCCTTCAGAGTAAATATAGGGGACTGTATATCATCTCCAAAGCAAGAATCTTTCAGTAAATCCTTCACTTTCTTCCCTGCGAGCCGGTCCGACTGTAGAACCTGCGTGTCTGTCAGCTCTGCCTCCTCTAGGACTCAGATGGGTCTAAAACTCTCCATGAACCCTCATGAATTATTCATCAGCACATATAATGTTGGCAAATTATTTTATATAGTGGGGAAAGATTCATCTTAGGGGCAGGAATTGGGAAGGGAGAAGCTAATGTGTTTATTATGCCAAGATAATGGCATGAAATAGAGGCCAAGGGTGGAGAATTTGTAGGAGTGTTTATACTTTATATTCATTGGAGGGTAGCATCTGAATGCCTCGTGGTCACATGATGGCAGATGTCTTTTGAATGCAATTTGTGTGTGTATGTGCATATACGAGTGCACATGTATACACGTGCAGTCGAACCTTTGCAGGTTTTGCACGTCTTCATGTGCGCCTATGCAGTGTGATTATATGTAATGTATAGACTAGTCAAGGTTGCAGTCCACGACCAATGTTGTCTGCTCTTACGGCTGTTGTTGAGAACAGAATTCAATAAACATTACACGGGCACTTCTTTCTGAGTGGCAGGAAACGCCATTAGGGCGAGAAAGATGGTCGCTCTATAACTGCTGTTTGCCTTGCTTAGCTTAGAGGGGCAGAGATCCTTCCTCACATCGCTAATATCGGTGCCATAATGATATTGCACTATCAAGAAAGACGCGCTGCATTTCAACTCGGGGCTGGCTGTTGTGTTGAAAAGGAGAGACGGGAACTCCATACAGATATGTCAGCGGCGTCGGAGGGGAGATGGGATCTCGCAGGTCAGCCATCTGGAAAAAAGCTTTTCTTTTATTGATTTATTTATTTTTGGATGATCTTTTTCATGCACCTTTTAAGATTGATACTGTCATTTGATCTAATTTGTCAAATACATCACAGTTTCCGTGACCAGATTGAGGGCAACCTCCATGATCACGAGCTCCTTTTTTTGCATTCAAGTGGTGTACTTTTGTCTTATTTAAGAAAAAGCTGCTTGGACATCCAGCACTTCCTTGGATATAATTCCCCGATGCTGAATTTCGGGATGATAATATATTCATATTGTGCTACAGGAATGTGTCTGTTCTGTGCCTTTCATAAATTGGGGTCAGGTGATATCTGTCAGCAGAGAATGTGCTTATTGCTGACAAAGTCATGTTGACATTTTTTTAGAGAGGAAAGCACAAACATAAAATAAAAAATATTCTACCAGGAGGCAGGGAGGAGAGGAAATTAAATTGCCTCTCCACAGCCCTTGTTAAGAAGGAAAACCAATCAGCCAGCCCTCGATTCTCACGGAATATTGATATTAGTATTAACAAATGCACTGTCCTCTCTGGGTCTGACGGTATGGGGCCCGTTGCAACTGTACTGATAAGATGTTTTTTCCTCATTTACAAAACAGTTTAAACTGATGGAATCATAGCTATTTTACAAATATGGCTATTAGCCATGCTTGAATAGGCTCATGGGTATTGTGAAACTGAATAAATAGAAATCCCTGCGCCGATGCATAAAACCTCGATCAGTATTCTTCAAATTCGTGGATTTCATGTTGAAAGTAACCAGATCCTTTGTAAACCAAGAAATACCCTAATTGCAAAACTTTGTGTGGATCTCTCTCATTGAAACAGCTGTGATGAGTCTCATTTCAGAAAGAACTAAACTGTCAGCACTTTTAACTGTATTCCTAATGGTGAGCTCTGTGCTTGTCTTTGGCCTAATTTGGGAGTTCTCAGGCTTACTTCCCCGTGAAATCCCTTCCAGTAACATGAGCACATAGCAGTGAGAAGGGGAAATAATGAAGTATATGGACAGAAAGCCGGTCACAGAATGCTGTATTAGCAGTGGTTATCGCAGTTAATTTCACAGTGATCAGTTCAGAGAAAGTTCTCAGACTTAAATTGCATGTTGGTCAATATGTGGCTCATTAATGGTGCGTTGTGTGGCGGACAAAGAGTGTGTTTACAGATGAGAACAATGAGCTAGTGTGAGCAATTATGTTTGTAATATATTAGTTTGGAGCTTAACAGCCTATTTCACAAAAAGGTTATTTGGAATTAGGCTACTTCAAAATAAATAACATTAGCAGAGTTGCGGGGGAAAAAAGCCTTAATATTAATAATTCAACATCATTAGGAATAGCTGGTGTGGCTAAACAAAGGTTATTCAGGTGTGCGGTCAGGCCTGGTTTTTTTTTTTTTTTTTTTTTTTTTTTAGGGAGAACTTTTAAAACTTCAAATAAACAAAGCAGTTTTGTTGGTCACTCAGAAGAATTTAACCCTTCTGTTGACAAGACTCTACAGCCACGCTAACGGCTCTGTAGATGCTTTGAGCTAAATGCAAACATCCGTATGTTAACATGCTCACAGTGACAATGCTAACATGCTCATGGCAATCCATCCAAAAGTTGTCATTTTTAAGCCACACTAACTAAAGACTGGCCATTTCATACACATTTGTAATACAGCTTAACAAGTCACTGTCCTCAGTGGGAGTTGATACCTCTGCTGCTCGCCTTGATCTGATGTTTTATTTTGAATCAAGCTATTTAATAGTGTCGGAGTCAATATGAGGAAAAACTGCCTTTCATTTGAGGGGAATCCAGCCTGGATGGTGTATCAGAGCTGAAGGTTTGCACAGCACTTTGTACACAGATCTCATCCTCGTGCTCATTTGGGATAGGTTAGGCAAACGGCAGCCAGAGACGGTTGTTTATACTGAATAACAATTGAGTTGTTGTGTTGCGCTTGTTATCTGCTGCAGCAGCTTAAAGGAGATGGCGAGGATAATTCATCTGGAAACATTACAACAAATGGACGAGATTGAAGTAATTCTTTAAGCTTTAGATATCAGTTTACAGTTCGGCATAACGCACCATGAAAAAAACGCATTGCAATGTGAATAACCCCTTTGCCTCCTTTGTCAAGCTAATAGCACCCTCACTTGAACTGGCAAACAGTGCACGAATCATCGGAAGTCCTGTTGAGATAACAGCACTTCACATGCTGCAGCGATAGCAGCGATCCCTCGGGGCTCATATCTACCCATAGATCAAGCAACTTAAACAATTTCTGAAGCAGAAAGCCTGTCAATCATAATTGATCTTGAGTAGCGGGGGTGGTGGGAGACGAGGATGAACACAAGCAGAGAGCGACTGGCGGCTACGAGCACCTTTTAAGAAGCCGAGGCCCAGAGGACTCCTCCGCCCTTTCCCCCCCGCTTTGAGATCAAACCCATTTCTCCTCCATCTCTCTCGCCTCTGCTCATCCTCCTTATCAAAATTCCTCTTCATTATAATTAGTTAGAAAAGAGCCTCTTAACAGCTGGAAATGAGAGAGCTGCACATTAAGAAACATATGGACAAACTTCTATTCAGAATTTATTCTGAAGTCAAGGGGGGGGGGGGGGGGGGCATGGTGCAAAATAAAGAATAGACAAGGCAGGCAATGATTTACTTCATCTGCACATTCAAATTCCCTCCATTTTCCACCAAGAGACTGTCTTGTACAAATGCATTAGCGGCTGCTTTTGTTAAGCTGCATTCTGGTGGAAAAGGCGTATTATCATATATCTTACACTGTCACTGTAATTATCTTTAAGAGAATCTCTGTCAAAGGCTTTTTACCCCCTGGTGTACTTTGTACGCTCTGTTGGGGCTTTCCAATATACACCACAAATTGTAACAGTTAGACTGCAAGTCTTTGGACACTGAAGCAAACGTGAGAGGTATGATGAGATGGATTACAAGTCTTACAGAAATTGCTCCCTTTTAAAAGTGCATGTACATTCAGCTCTAATAATACATTGAGAAGAGCAAAACTTACACTGAAACAATTCTGATGCTTTAGTTAAATTTGTTCTACACAGCCAAAAGTATGTTGAAAAGGTCCTTGTGTACGTTTGTTTTTGGGCCGTTTGAGGCTTTTACAGTCCAGCATTCTGGTGAATACGCCCATTCGCTTTATTGCCTTAAGAGTGAGACGAGAAGATTAATTCTGTAGAAGAAATCTTCAAATTGTGTTGACTGTATTCTTTCATACTGCCTGTGTATTCCTGACAGTTCTGTCTTTCTCATCAACCTCTGTGTAGACGGACTTTACATTAATTAACAAACCTCTGTTAGTGAAACCTTTTGGTGTAGTGTGAAGAGAGCCCAGACCAGACCTGTAAGAGGTCACGTCTCAATTCATCAATCCCCTTTTGCTTTGTAAAACAGACCTGTATTGAGCCTATGCAAATCCACTACTACAGACTTGCTGGTTAGAGAGAATTCTCCACTGCGCAGTGAATAAAACTCATCTGAACCAGCCACATGATTGGACCTGAAAGAAACTTTTCTTCAACAACCACACTCAAACGAATATCGATCTTCTTCTCATGAAACTAACTATTATCTAACTATTCCTTAAAGGGAAGTCTTAGTGCTACGACATAGTTATATTTTAGACGATATTGTACTTCTAACTTTGTGGCCTTACCTGTTTCATCATGACAATTTCCCCCGTGCACAAAACCTGGAAATGTTTTTTCCACTCCAGTGTGAAAGAACTATCTCACCGTCCAACACCTTTGGGTTGAACTTGGGACAGGCCACTGTTGTGCTGCTGTTGGAATTATTCAGAGAGAATGCCCTCACTGATATGAATGGGGGTGGACAAAATAATAGACCCACCTGTCAGCATAACGCAACACAAACCTCTAAAATGACAACTGAACATTATAACCTTCACGAAGGTAGGTTTTATTGCATTGGATTTATAAATTGACCGTTGTATTAGACTATTAGTTTGAGCTAGCTCTACCTAATTAACTGGGTGTATATAGTAAACGCTGACTTGGGGAACTGTTTATAGACAAAGCATCCAGATGAAAATGTCTACTTTTGCCTGCAATGGCTTCAGAAAGTAAGAGACCACCCTATCATCAACGTCACACAGGCTTTTTGTTTCGGCAGACAGCTTGCCCCTTTCATTGATGCAATTACAAACGGCAGGTTTCTGCGCAGGTATGATGTGAATTATGGTGTGCCACATTAACAATGCAGCCTTCACTGGAAGTGATGCGGCTGTTGAGCGTTGCTCCCTTTCATTTCACATTTGTTTGATTTCACATTTGCAAAATTTCACAAGTGTTATAAGTGTTACAAGTGATATTGTCTCAGCCAAAAAGAATGTGTGTACTGTATCTTCTTTAATCTCTATTTCTTACAAGATCCTTTTACCGTTTTATTCAGCAGATTGTTTTGCTATTAATCAGGGGAGGTAAACTCAAGGCAAATGCAGCTGAAGTCTGGCATTGGCTGAAGTTTATTTACCTCACTGAGACTTGGCAGGTATCCAGCGCTGGTTTGGAGGTCATTTCGAATCCAAAAGGTCAAACATTGCTCGTGAATTTGGGAATCTGGAAGCCGCTGTGGTCCGTGAGCGAAAGAAATGTTAATGTTGTGCCTGATGTGAATGTTCACATATGTGTGCAGATGAGCCATGGAAGGTTCAAGTTGAGTTGCTCTGAGTACAGTGCATCAGGAAATAAGGCTAAGGAGTGGAGAGACCTGCTGGTTAGTTGTCAGAAAGCCAAACAGTGAAATCCATTTCATTTTATGCACTCCTCAGCTGCCCCTTGCACTCCTTTTGTGAAAGAGTAATACTGTTGCAGCATAAACAGAGAAAAAGTTCCTGCCAGTGTCACCCCCTCCCCAGTGTCTCCTCCTGGTTAATTTCCTTGGAGCCTGCAGGGCCAGCCGGTCGGGGGATTTGACAGAGGACTTCTGACAATCCTGAGGAGAGCTGACACCGAGAGCGCCAGTCTCTCCATCGCTTGCGGCCAGATTGGAAGATGCTCGGCATGCAGAGAGCAGATGAGACAACCCAGAAGGGCCAGGAGGATTGTTCGTGCAGTGCTGGCTAAGCCTGAATTGTCTGAGAGGGACACTGAGCACACACTGCCACACAGTCACTAAAAATGTTACTTCATTTCAATGTCATTTATGAATTAGATTATCAGGGGAAAGATAGGGGAAAAGAAACGTAAGTGGATATATATATATAAAGAGCAACAATGACCATCAACATACAGTGTCTATATACAAGCAAAGTGATCACATGCAGAGACACATCTGGGATGAATATAGTGATTTCTTTTGGAAACAGTTAATTAAAATGCAGCTCGGCAGACATGTCTAATATCAAAGGTGATATGAGCTCAGTGTGTGTAGCTTTTAATGGAGCCCCATTTAAAATGCGGCACCAATTGGCAGCCTGGAGCTCACATACATTTCAGTCATGTCTTTGTGACCTTTCACAGCGGAATATACATTTAAATTTCAATAATAAGCAAGTTCCCACTTTCAAAGTGAAATTCAGAGGCCGAATTCATGCCACGCTCTTTTCTCCACTCTATCCACAATTCTGTCACTTGCAATTTAAATAAGATGAAGAAATACATGTGCTGCCATTTGCCTCTATCAATGTCAAATCACAGCAGAGTATCCCTGAGTCATGGGAATACAAGCTAATGTTTGGTACAGACAAATGTATAGTGCAGGGAGAAGAATAGACGGGCAAGCTCAAACAGTATCAGGAGCTGCTGAGGGACTGTAAGCAGAAAGAGGAAAACATGTCACTCAAGTTGTTTGAATCTGATGAATTTTGAGGGCAGGGTTGAAGCTTGGCAGACCACAATCTACATGTAATAGAAAGGGCTGTTTTGATTCATGCAAAGAAAAGTCTTGACATTTCTTCAAAGGAATATTTTTCTGCCACAAAGCTGGATTCCGTATTCAGAGTTTGACACCAAAAATGCAGGAAAGGAAGGTTAAAGAAAGACCTCGGTCTGCCAAACAGTCATGAAGCTCCAGTTGTTACAATAATTGCCCAAGTCGAGAACAACTTTATCATAAAGCTACCCAGTATGTTATTAAAGCACTTGGAAGGAGACCGTAGTCTGAGGGAGCTTTCCATCTGCAGCGTAAACAATAGTGAACACAGGATTTTTGTCACAAGCAGCAGAGCCAAGTGTTCTGCAATATTTTGCTGCAGTGGTTTAAAACATGGTCCGAGAACTTCTTAAGAGTCACTGAGTGACTCTAGTAGTAATTAGTATAAGTGAATGGAAAAAAGGTTGCCATTGGTTTTCATCCATTTCCATATGGCTTGAAAATCATTTCAAGACTCTTGAAACATACTTACTTACTTAGCTGTATAATCCATCACGGTAAACGTCAAGTCTGCATTCATTCCTCACATTATATTATAGGGTAATGCAGGGAGGACTTTTCAAATCAGCTCGCAATTTCAGCCACATTTCAACATAAATGTGTACACTGTGACTCTTAGGGTGGTGCTAACCTTGCACTCACTACCCCCCCCATTGTAGAGACTCTAGGAAACGAGGGACACATGCAAAACAGCTTACATTGAAAGCAAGCTGACTTTCCAAATAAGCATGAATTATTAGTCCGACCGAAGGTAAACGCAGAAAATAATTGCCTGGAATAGCTACTGGTTACAGTAACTGCATAGGCTGGCTTCTTCTCTCAGCTAACATTATCACTGTAAGATTGGATCATAGTGGGTCAAGGTAGATGTATTACCCGGTGCTAGTGTTTATTGCTGGTGGATCACACACATATTGTAATTACTCACATAAATAGCGTTTTACTTGTAGTTTATTTTTGGGAAGAGAAACAGCCTAAAGGAAGACTGTGTTGTTCAGTGCCGCAAAAACTTTTCATGTATTTATGTAAAGATCAGGCTTTTATGTTGTTTTGCAAGTGTCCTCTGCAGTGGAAGTGGTGAGTGCAAAGTTAGCTTGACCCAAAGAGTCACAAAAGTCACATTTATGGGAAAAAAACTACCAGAATTTCCCTATAACTGCACCGCCATGAAAATATAAGAGCTACAGTACAAACATGATTACTGTGATGCATTACACAACTCAAGGTTTCAAGAGTCTTAATTGTTTTCCATCCATTTATGCATGTTGTAAAAATCCAAAGATCAAATATAGATATAGAAAAAAATGTATTAGAATCTGTAGCTCAATAGCATAGTTTGCATAATAGACTGCAGTAATGTATTACATATTAACTATTGCAGTTAATAAGCTAACATTTTCACTTTTATAGTCAAACTGGTAAGAGGTCCCGGGGTAGACGTCTCAGGGTCCTGAAGGAGGAGCTAGAAAGCGTTCCAGAGGAGAGGGACTTCTGGAAGACCCTTCTTAAGCCTGCTGCCCTCATGACCCAACCCAGGATAAGCAGAAGATAAGGGATGTTTTCTTAATCGACTTACTTACTTACTCGATGTAAATCAATAGCCCTCAATTGTAAGTATGATGCTTTCTATGCTTTCTATGTCTTCCCCTACTGTTGAACAACTGGACTATTTCGTGCTGAGAAAAAATGATTTAGAAAGAGATCCCTTCTGTGTTTGGATGAATTTACAGCTGAAATGATGAGTTGATTGACAGAAATTAAATCATTGACTAATTCGCTAATGAATGTTGCTTTTTGTTTTATATCATTGCAAATTGAATATAGTTTGTTTTGGACTTTTGTTTGGACAAAACAAGCGATTTGAAGACGTGTTTTCCACCTTTCCGACATTTTTAAGAGTACGATTTAATCGATCAATTGACATAATTCCTAAGAATGAAATCAATCGTTAGTTGCAGCCCCAGATACTGTAAATTCATATGGATAATTGTTTTGGGATCTGAAATATTTCACAATATGTCACAGACAAATGAACACATATTCTTGTTATTTTGTCCCGAGACGCCTCATAGATGGAAGACTTTTGATGAAGTACTGAAACAACTTTTGTCATTATTAATAGGAAAATAATAGTTTTCAGAATAAAACTTCATTCCAATACATTCCTTTAATTGCGAACACCTCAAGTGAATTTAATTGAATTTCAGTTTAACTACTTCTAATTTTCTCAGGAACCTCCTGGATTCCTCTCCAGGATCCCTCCTGGGGAGGGATCTGCTGCTCTACCTGTGCAGCAACACTTCTAATCCATTCTCCACCTCCTCTCAGCGCCTCTGTGAGACTCAATTATTCATACTCTAACCCGATTAAGAGCTGAGGTTGTTTCACATTCAAATAGTTAGTGTTAGTAACCGCCCCCATGAGATGGTGAAGATGTCTCTCCCTTCTCTCTGTTCTGATTCTATATATTCACACCTGGGTGCCAAGGTGAGGGAGCTGGAAAGATAGCCAAATAATGATGTGTGGGAGTGAGAATGTATCCAGTGCAGCCCGAGCTGCTGTTTCTTCGACTAATGGTGGCCATGTCCAGCCTCTGATTAATTAAACATCCCTTGGGGTCAGGGAGTCATGGAAGGCAATGTAATTCATCATCTGGCTCATGCGTAATGGAGTGTGTCCTACTGCAGAGTCTCTCATTAAGAGTGATAAACTCAGCAGTCGCATTCCAAGGCCTCTCTACAATTCAGCGAGGCCAGGGAAGGCTTGGCATAGGGACGTGTCTTCTCATAGAACTGCTGCTATTTGCCCCTGGAAACCAAACGCGTGTAATCATAATCGCCAAGCTTTCACCTTGAAATGAATGGAACAATACCAGCTTTCCACAACTTCAAGGACTTACAATATAGTCTGAATGTTTTGTCTCCAATGGCCATTTTCAAAAGGGTAGAGTACATAATGTCGGCACTAAATTTGGAACTAAACCACCACTAAAAAAAACTGCTACAAATAATATACGAGTCATATTTAGTTGAGAGCAATTTATAGCAACATTTGTCAATTCCCTGAATGTCACGCATGTCCGTCGTAACCCTGTTGGTTAAGTTCAACTTGTGAACACTCTTCTTTGATGATGCGGTTAGGTTTCTGCTATATTAATGTGATCTTGACACTTTGAAGCCTTAAAGCCCAATTACATTTTTATAATTCTTTCTTTTCTAGATTATTAACATTAGGTGCAGTATCCCAAGTACCAATTTCTCTGCCAACTATGACACACCTACCGAGGGTCTCCAGCATTTCTCTACTGTAAACTCTTTAGAGTAATCACTAATGCTAAAAAAAAAAAAACAGTTGACATCTTGTCAAAAGTAAACTGTTCTCTCCAGACTGGTATCTTTCCACATTGCATGAAAACTGCTGCTATTAGACACGAAAAAAGAACAAAGTACACTTAGCAACTATAGGTTCATCTCCAACCTAATCTTCTTAAGTATCAACAACTGAAGTGCTTTCTTACAAATACTAATATTTATGATCATTTCAGTGTGGTTATCACATGTCTCATAGCATAGAAATTGCTCTTTAAAAAGTCGTTAATGACGTGAGGATCAATAGTAACAATAAAACAAACCTCAGTCCTAATACTCCTGAACCTAAGCTCTGCATTCCACAAAGTAGATCATGGGATCCTGCTGAAAGGGCTAGAGACTGGGTGGGTCTGTCTTACTTCCTTCATAATCAAAGTTTTATTGTCACACTTGGGGACTTCCACTCCACCCAACAGTCACAAATAGGTGTGTGGGGTCCTGCGGGGCTCCATCCTGGTCCTCTTCCAGGTATCCTTAATATGCTTCCCCTTGGCTACATTATCAGCAAACATAACAACAGCTACCATAATTATGCCGACGACATGCAGTTTCTCACAACGCTATCCACTGACGACTTGCAAACCATGAACTCCCTAGTCAGCTGATTGGAAGAAATCAACCACTGGATGGCAGCAAGCTTAATTCAGCTGAACAGGGAGCAAACAGGGAGCAAAGTGAAATGTTGGTGGTGGGTGCTGAAGCCCAGAGACAGCTGGTCTGCGAGTACCGAGAGTCCAGATCACTAAAACAAATGCGCAGATTAAAAACCTCAGAGTTACTCAGCTTCAAGGATCATGTCAGAAACATCACCAACGTGGCCTCTTTCCAACTCTAATACACGTCTAAAATCAGAGGCTGTCTTTCACAAACAGACTCCGCGAAAATCATGCATTTGTTATGAGCAGAATGGATTGTTACAATTCTCAATTTATGGGTCTTCCAAACAAAACAATCCATAGATTATGTATCCAGAATTTACCTGCACAGCTTCTAACCAGGACAAAAAGATCAGACCATAGAAATCCAGTCTTCCAAAACCTTCATTGGTTACCTGTTGCTTTGAGTATGCAATTGAAAATCCTCCTTTTGGTTTACAAAGCACCAGCTGGACTGTCTCAGCCATGCTGTCAGTTTATAACCCCAGAAGATCTCTTCCATGTGCCTTGAACCTCTTGAACCTTCTCAGTCTGGTGAGATAGCCTTCACTATTTATCCACCTAAAGAATGAACCAGATTGCCTGCTGATCTTAGACTTGCTCTGACACCGTGTTCTTTTAAATGCAAACTAAAGAGCTTCCTTTTCACTCGAGCCTTTTCAGTGTGTATGTGTGTGTGTGTGTGTATATAAATGTTTATTTGCACATTTGTTTATACACTTTTTGTTTTTTTATGAAAAGCACTCTGAACTGATATACAAATACATTGCTTGCACTGTTTGCAATTGTTTTTAACAGATGGCATCTTGTCAAACTTAAACTGTTCTTTCCAGACTGGAATCTTTCCACACTGCATGAAAACGGCTGCTATTAGACCACTTCTTCAAAAGAACAACCTTGATCCGAGTACACTTTAGCAATTATAGGCCAATCCCCAACCTAACCTTCGTAAGATGCTCAACAACTGAAGTGCTATCTTACAAATAATATTCATGATAAATAAAGTACAAGCAGTACTTGGTACTATACAAATACATTTGAATTGAATTTATAAATGCTCATTTACAAATGGCCCCATACAATGTGTATGCATAACTAAATAAATATGATTGAATCCGTCTTGGTTGCACTAAATGACTTAACACCATTAACATTACCTTTCAGGGTGATATGACAAACTCGTTAGTGTGCAGCTGCATATTTACACATCGAGCTGATACAGGAGCATTATTAGCATTCATTTGGAGTGTTGTTTCTAGCCACCTGGCACAGGTCCAGAATTCCCCAACTCCTGAGGGAAATACTGTATCTGGCTCTTTAGCCACGTGCCCCACTATTGTCTGTCTGTCTGCTGTTGTTTGGTGCTGTGCAGTTAGTGTATTGTTTTTTTAGAGCTTTTTCTCTGAAAATAAAGAGCTGCTGCAGACAAAAAAGGACACTACGAGAGTTAACCAAAACAGTAAAGTTGTGCGCCGCAAATCCAAAACAAATAGCTGGACGATGCTGTAGCGCTATAAGAACTGAGTGGAACTGCAGATTCAGATGATAACTCTCAGAGGATTCATATTACGAGTGACCCCTTTCACATTACAGTCATTTAATCCATCGTTATTGTGAAGATATCGATTGTAGCTGCTTTAAACTTGCTAACTGACACTCTACTTTAAAAGATGGCAAGAATGAAACTTAAGCTATTTGACAACAACCAAAAGTGCCAAGAGAGGATTAAGAGAAGGCAAAACAACTAGCTTAACGTTTCTGAATAACAGATTAACTAGCCAGCTACCAACTAACACGTACAGGCCTCTGCCATTTAAATGTTGATTGCATGACTTTTTCATCGTCTGCCAAATGCAACATATTAATCCAGAAAAACCCAAAGAAAACATGAAGCATCCAGTGAATTCTATGGGTTTTGAAAACCCACATCAGTGTACTGACTGCCAGACCTCGTTTATAATGATACAAATAATAAACTCTGTTTGTATAGCACTCTCAAAACTAAACTGAGTTACATTTGAAAATAATTTAAAAGAAAAGGAACATAGCAGCTAGTTAGAGGCTTTTTAAAACCCTATAGCCTCCAGCTGCCTGAACAGCCCAGACTAGTGGTCTATTGGATCATCAACTTAACATAACTGCAGATACTAAATATGTGTACACAAGATGGACAGATATTCAATTTCATACTAAACTTCCGTTTGAACATCACACAATTTCGCTCTTACACATCTTCCCCTTACGAAAGAAGCGTCCTTGCTTCAAAATAGCTGAATTTACACTTAAGGTATACTTACAAACTTACACTAAACACCAATATAGGTGTTAAAACAGGAGCAACAGTAAGGATCAAACTTACACTAAACACCAATATAGGTGTTAAAACAGGAGCAACAGTAAGGATCATAACAAATAATAACGGTCTTTCCCTGTTCAAGTTTACATTTTCGGTAATCCTCCAGCAAGAACAAGCAAAAGTTCATACAACAGTTCCATAACTTACTGGGGGAAGCACACAGCGGCCGGACTTGGTCCTTCCTCCTTCAAAAGGCACCGGAGACGGTTCACTGGACGATCCTGTGGCAGTATTGTCTCCCACATGTGTAATGGTGGTGGCAGCCCCTCGAGTCGGAGGACAAACATTAGTCTGAGCCTTATCTGGAGGCACAGAGCATCTTTGTGCGGCTGGGCTCCAGTAAACATAAGGTCTGAAGCCGGAGAGTGCAGTAAGCAGCAAAGGGACCTGAGCTGTTTGCTGCTGCAGCCCCTCTTAAAGGTGAGGGCGGATTTCTTTCAGCTGACCAGGCAGAGCGATAAGGTTTTAAGCGGTTGTAGTGAATGACCTTAGGCCTAACTCTCGGGTCTCGCTGGTCCAACAGTTGATAGTCCACTTCAATGTCACCACTGCCGAGCCTAACATTTGCAACACTTTGAAAGGGCCCCGACCACTTTGGTGACAGCTTTTGTCTAGCAAGGGCTGGAAGGTCAACCCACACCAAGTCACCTGGCCCATAGGCTGTGTGTTTCATCAGACGAGCATAGTAGTGCTTTTGTTCAGCACCTGCTGCCTTAATGTTTTGTGCAACAGAGTGAAACACAGCGCACAGTCTCTCTATGACACAACTTGCTCTCGTCTTACCATGATGTCTTCAGTAAAACCAGCACAGACTTTGGTAATGCAGACATAGTCAAACACAAAAGATGCACCCCCAGTTAGGAAGCGTGCATATCGCATGAACAAGTTGAAGACACCTGAGAAAAGCATCCAAAGTACGACCATTTACAATCAAAAAGATGCTGAAACACTGATTCATGGGTTTTATTTCAAGCCAACTCGATTACTGCGTTGCACTTTTTTCACTGTGATCATCTGCTACTGGTTTACTGGTTTATTGGAGGTTCCCAGCAACGGCCAAAAGAAAATCATGGAAATTAGCTTTCTTTTAAAAGAAAGCTAAAAATCTTAACTTAAGTAATGAGAAAAAGAGGGAGAGAAGGAGGAGGAGAGAGTATAGCACGAGTAGAGCGTGGTCTTGGCGCGTCTGTTTCGGTGTTGGGAAGTTACGAGGAAAAGCCAAAACGTGTTGGACTGATTTATTCCTTATCATACACCCATGCCGCTTAAATTGGCTTTACACCCTGTATTTGACTGTTTTCTTAGAAAGTAGTGTCTCTTTCTCTATGGCTCATGTCTTGGCTGAGGAGCTGTAAGCTGTTTAAGTCCATAACCGCAATTAGCCATCTTCCTCTGAGACAGAGATTTACTGGCCCAAAGAAGCTGGCTAACTTGTTCTGTGACACCACTTTCTAAAAATCCTTCAGTGGACTAAAATAGAGCTCAATGATCTGACACTAGTCGTGGTCACTTCTTTTTGTACTTCGCAAACCTTATATCATCAATTTTAACATAATGGAAATGTAACCAATATGATACTACTACAGGGAAAGAGGTAATGAAATCTCTTTCATCTTTGTGTAATGATGTGGAAAAATCTCACCCTGGATGGTCGGTTGCAAATATTTATTAGATTGACAATTTTGCTTTTCTAAGCCGCAACAGACTCAGCAGTTGGACTGCAAAATGTCAGCAAGGGCAAACTAATTAATCAGATTTAGATTTTCACTTGCTATTTTTTTCTCTTTTATATCTACTCAGCCCCCCCCCCCCCCCCCCCTCTTATGAAACCGGCCCAAAAAACGCCGCTGCTCATTGCCTGCCATTTCTCGGCTTCTCCTGCTGAGCTGCGTAGGCGTGACTCAACCGAACTTCCCCCTGCCAGGCAGAGAACAGCCATGAGGCCCCACAGCTATACCCCTGCTGGAATATCAGAGCATCTGTCCCCCCTGCGGCTTGCCTTTCAAACAGCACAAGGCCATCTTCTCCCAGCACCAGCATTTTTTCAAAGGCAGAGCCAACGCTTAGGGAATATATTATCGTCGCAGCCCGAGCCCATCTGCTGGAGCAACACCTGGGAGGGTGTTATCACTGACTCTCCAGCCCACACCAGGAGGCAAACTCTTGCCATGGAACACTAATACAAAAAATCCCTCCATCAGTTTTTAATCATTAAAACTAATTGTTATACACATTTTCACTGCCGGCCAGAGGAAGGAAAAGTAAAGGTGATTGTTCTATCGTACGTCTTTCATCCGAGTTCTGACATCAGATATTTAAGTGGATGAAAGGAACTATGGGCTATTTCTTTGTTGCCAGTGCAAAAATCACAAAAGGTGTGTCAATGACTAACATGCTTTGATATAATACATCATAAGACCCTAGCAAGTTTTAATTTAGAATAGATGACAATCACAGGCAATAAAAGCTGTGAAGCTCCAATATTTCCTTAAAATGAAACCCCCCCTTTCTTTCCTCCTGAAGGGTGTTTTTGGCAGGATTTGCTGATTACATGGTTCACATAGCTTTGACAAAAGAGGAAATTGGTTTCTTCATTATTCTATTCCACGGGGACACAACAGGTCTCCAATGGACAAAGATGGTTTTGACCTGACCTTCGTAAATATTCAGATGTTTTGCATTCCTAATGAGGGTAATGAAACAGAGGAAGAGTGACAGAAATCTCCTCCGCAGATTCTTTGTTGTCTTTCTGGAGAGAGAATAAATTAGCTTCTACATCAAATGCTGAGTTTTCTAGGTTGTGCATGTTAATCACAGGACGATGTGGCCTGCACTTGAACACAAAAACACAATTGTGTTCATAAACAGGTACACAAGAGCACTGATTGTGTATTGATTACAGCCAATGGAATACAACTGATTTGCCTTATAATGCACATTGTCCCGATCCTTTCATATAACAGGGAGAGAAATACATCAGAGCATCCTGCTCTAGGTGATGATGGAATACTAAATCAGAGGGCATGAAATCTAAACTACCTTTTGCATGCTTCTTCATGTAAATGCAGATGCATTTTATAGATTTCATAAATGTTCCCCTCTGTGCTGTTTCCAGGTGTCAGCTCTAGGCTGCAGTCACGTGATGCACCACCACAAGCGGAATAGAGCTCCAGGTGCTGTTCAACATGTTCAATATGCTCGTCAGGAAGCCCTGCCCCAGGTCTATCCAGCGCTTCAGATACAAATCAACACTAGGAGGAGTATCTTCTGTCACCATGGGGTCATCCCTGTCTTCTCAAGGTCCCGTGTTCCCACAACCCACTCAACCAGCAGAATGTTAATACTGGAAGATTCTGCACACGCGTATTACATTCTGTGATTGTTTCCTGCTAACATGTTTCAAAATTATTTTTCCTACAACACATGGTTTGTGCTTTGGGTATTGGCCAATACAGAGTACCAATCCGATACCACTGTTTTATTAATAAGCTGTATGACTCACTGTGTTCTTGAATGAGTTATTCTGTTCTTGTTTTTTTTTTATTCTATCAAAATTTGTTTATGGAGTTGAACCAGAAAAGGACTGTTTGCATTGGATCCACTGACAAAAGGCATCAAATTTGAGGTTGTCAGTATTTCAGCTGCTGCTATAATCATTTTCAACAGTTTTGAGGAGTCCGTTTAAATCGGTATAGACTAGTTTCTGATAGCGTGCAATAAATGTAGACATTTAAGTATCCAATAGTTACATGTGATAGCACAACAGGCTTATTTGTCTTGTTTATGTCCCGTGTAAAAGTTAACTATGTAACTTAACATACGAAATGTAACTTTATTTATGTAAGCTAAGTAACAAATGTTCTCATTTTAATCAAAACCAAGATATTTTACTAACCAACTTCGAACTATTTGGTACAGACCTTGTAATTACCCATGTAGCCCTCTCCAGCAGGAAACACATCCGCTCTCATTAGCTAAAATAATGCAAATGTGCCTATTTGTTGATTCTTTGATTTTAAACCAAACAAAAAAAAGAAATCTTTTGAAAGCTGTGAAATAAACAAATCGAGCTAGAGATGTAAACGCCACAAATCTCCACTTCAATCTTAAAACTCAACTCATTCTACAAAATATGGAAGTCTGCCACCTACTCCATCCACAAAGAGGAGCCGAACCAAACTTGTACCCAGCTGAGCAATCAACCCTCAATCATCAGGGCTTTTGCAAAGTCAACAAAGTATAAACGTGACAGTCAACGGTGACGAGTCTGTACAAGGGCAATTACTACCACTTGATTGATCCGATTTATTGATCTCAGCATGGCCTGGTGGGAAATGGAGCTGACTGCCTCTACATTGGGTATTGCAACATATTTGCCTCCAGTGCATAGATCTTTACATCTTTCTGCGTCTTTCTCTTAAGATTTTTTTAGGACGATAATTTCATATAAATTGTTGTTCTTAAAGCAATATCGTCTGAAGGGGAATTTCAATATCGGCCAAACCTAAACAAGCAATAGCTGGGAGTAAGGCTTGCATCTCTGTCAGGTTTGAGTGGCGGTTTAATACAAAACATTCAGATGTAATGAGATTTTAGAATTGTGCATGATTTCTTTTTATTATTCTAGTAAAATGAGGTATAAAAAGTCAGTATTAGTAGCAGCATGAATATTAGCCTTTAGCTATGTCTGTCTGTCCGTCCTGGCCCCACAGTGGTGGAATGAACTGACGTCAGGACAGCGGAGTCGCTGCTCATCTTTCGGCTCAGGCTGAAAACTCACCTCTTCAAGAAGTACTACCCTGAGACTTCCACTTAGCACTTATTGTATTCGTATTAGCCTGTTGCACTTATTACATTTGTTTGTTTCTGCACTGGACATTTGCTCTGGTTTATGCTCTTAGATGCTTGTTTGGAAAAGGTGATGTACTTGTGACTTCTGGTGATTAGTAGTTCTCTTGAATACCTATGTTGAATACACTTATTGTAAGTCGCTTTGGATAAAAGCGTCTGCTAAATGACTGTAATGTAATGCTACACATTAGCATTAAACAATTTCTCCCATAATTTGTTCATTGTTAATTATGCAACGCAATTGCATCTTGCATACAAAGTTTAAATGTTATTTGCATATTAATTACAACTAAATTATATATTTTTTTAAATACTGTACACCAGTCTTATGTACAGTATTAGTCTTTGTACTGTATGCTAAGGGAACATGGGGCTGATTTCAGTTTGAAAAAAAAGGTACCCTCACAGAAGCCATATGCTCAGTTTTTTTTCACCACCGCTGTGTAAATTCCACTGGGATGAGAACATTAATTCTTCATGGGGACTATTCTCTGAGGAGTATCTGTTTACGTCTCTGCACTAATATCAAAAACACAATCACACAACGCTGTATAATAGCACTCACAACACTCTTTCCTTTCGAAATGTAATTCTGTAAAATCTAAAATATGTCGCAAATCTGATTAACAAGAACATTGTTGATCAAACATTTTACCTAAAACTAGAAGAGATCTGTGAAGCTTCCGTGTCTGCCTGGGTTGCCTTTTTTTTTTTTTAATACAAGTGAGTAATGTCATCTTCCTCTTATAACTTCTGCATTTATCACTGGTAGACCGACTGAATGAATATTGACTATGCCTGGAATAATAGCTTACAAAGCACAAAGTCTGGCCTATTCAAATATTGCTCCCTTGTAAATGCAGAATCTGAACCCTCCCAGTAATTTGATTTCCCTCCACTCCGCCTCACGTCCTCACTGCTCCGACCCTCTCTCTTGTCTGTGGAGTGTTCTTTCCCTCAGGATCTTCCACCATATGTTGCTCTACCCTTCCTACCTTCAGCATCCCGCTCCCCTGCAATGAAATTAATATTTCACAGGCGGCTCCTCTGCCATTTTTCTTGCTGACAAATTGGAGGTGGAAAGAAAGTTTCCGACCAGCCACAGAACAATAAATATTAAAGTGTTTCCCTTGGAAGTTCTCCAATCCGGCGCTCCTTATGTACACTGTCAAACACGTGCTCTTGTGCCATTTCTCTCTTTCCCAGTCTTACTCTCACTCCTTATCTATCCATCTATCCTTCCCATCTCATCTCCTGCACCATCTGTGCAGCTGTAATAAGCAGGACTCCTCGTGTGCTCTATTTCACTCCCTCGCTTTCTCTTCCCTACCGATTCTGGCTCATCCCTCTCTCCAGGCATGGCCTCCCCTGCATGGCTGTTTTGACTGACTTGTTTGCATCCCACGATGGGGCTACCATGCAGGCAGGCTCCCTGTGTGCAGAAAATGTCTCATACACACACACACACACACACACACACGCAGCAAGCCCAGCCAGTTAACACAACGCTGCTTTCATCTTTTGGTGAAAGAATGCTGTAACCATCAATGTGATGACCTTACAGATGCTCCCTCTGTGGCATGTACAAGATGCTTGATCACCCTCAATTACTCCAACAAAACAAAACCATCTCCCTCTCACGGTGAAGAGTTTACAACCCTAGATCTAACAATTCAAGTCTTCAGTAACAGCACACTATTGATCTGAGCCAGTCACCACACTGACATCCCACTCAGCTGGATAATGGGAAGATCAGTGTGAAATATTGTGTGTGATTCGAGTCTTGGACGACATAGTCAGAGAATGTGATGCGTTTGTCTTTGACCATGTAGTGTCTTGCTAAAGCCTTCCAGCAGCATACAAGGACACTGTGCCACAGTGCAAATGGTGATAGGCTTTTGTGGTGGCCATATTGATTGTATGCCCACTAAATGAAAATGGCATGACTGGGAAAACAAGGCGTATCATCCAATACAACAAAGACCTCTACTGCCTCACAGTGGGCCATTTGGGCAACAGTCCTAAATGTTTTGGACGGGAAGAGGGAGATGAAATAGTTAAACTGTGTGTTCATCCTTCTGAGATGTCTGGAAAATGTCAACAAATAAATAGGCTTGTCTGGCGAAGGGAAACAGTTGAAAGACAGACGCGAGCAATAAGACTGTCGTTTGTATTTATGTATAAAGCTCTGATCAATTTAATTCTTATTTTAGGATATATTAACTTCATTTTTAAATAAGGTGGGATTCAAAGGCATTTTTACATACCTTAAATGCCCTGAAAACGTGTTTACTCAATCAGCCTCCTACTCTGTGCAATGTGATACTACATGAACACTTTTCTGCCAAGTTAGAAAACTTATTTTGATTTCACACGAGATATCTTTAGTGTTTTTCTCTGTTCTTACATCACTGGACTGGATTCAAATGGGAAAAAAAATGATGTTCCATACTTCTTTTAGCTACATTTGGATCAAAATGTGATGACAGATGTGGAGTGCTTGTGCTGCCAGCACTGTCAATTAAATCTGATCAAAGCACACACACACACACACACAGAGTTGTAGAAGCAGAGTAGCGTGATTTTTGAGTGTCGAACTGATAATGGCTTAAGATTTTTTTCTGAACTTTAATTGTTGCATATTTAGTGGTGGATATTGTATGTAATAAGAAAATACTTAAAGGGGAGCTATGGCCGTTTAAAAAATTCACACACGTTATTCCTACAAGACAGTCCGAAAATAGTAAACATGATATCTCTCACAAATAAAACAATTAGAGGAGCTCACGGTCATAGATATCGATTTAATGTCCCTCGGCAAATCAAATATACTGGAATTATCGATTTAGGTGGAGTTTCCCTTTAAAAATGTAATCAAGGTTTTTAAGGCCTTTATGCCGTTGTAAATTCAAATACAGACTGTTTTAATGGAATAGTTCGGAAAGACCAAAGTGAGCTCTTTCAACAAAACATATTAAAGGTTCATGGTGCGTCTTTGAATTAGACATGCTGTGTGAGAGCGAAGTCGATACATTTATTTAAACCATAAAGCCAGAATATATCCTCAGCCACACTTTTAATATATCATACAGAAATATGTAAGAGCCAACGAAGATCCCCACAAAGCGACATACAACTTGTGAACTGCATAAGCAAGTTGCTTTTGATGCATTTTTCTTTTTGGAGAGATTCCTCAAAGTTTCAAGTTCAAGATCAGCTGAGACGAGATTACATTTTCTCTCGCCGATAGCGCTTCCTTCCATTAGATTGGATTTTAAAATATCCTCTTAAGCAGGAGAAATTCTATAGGAACGATTCCTCTAGAGTTATTGATTAGAAAAAGCCTGATATCTCCGGACAGTGCCGAATCAATATTAGCAAGCTATCTCATATCTAGCTGTATAATGCCTCCACTTAGCCAATCCTTCCAGTTTAGAGGTCAAGGAGTTGGCCTATTCTCCAAACAATTTAACTACTAAGCCAGAGACGAACCAATGTTTTTTTGTGGAGGCCATGGTCATAATTAGGGAAATGCATTACACAGGAAGACAGGCATGGTGCCTCAATGAGTTATTGATAACAGCATATTGAATGGGAGTCGCTGGTAGCCGAGATTCCCCATCAGAGGACAGACAGACAGACAGCCAGCCTGCCTGCACATCCCCCATCGAGAGTCTTCACAGACTGCAGGGATGTTGGTGGGTGGGTGGGTGGGTAGGGCGAGGATTATCGTGGCAGTTCAAAGCAGGGTTCCTGCAGCACGGTGCGGGACTCGGCGGCACCAGAACTCAGTGGATAATGAGCAGCCTTTGTGATGTGTGCTGCAGGGGCTAGTGAAGGCTGAGCCAGGGAACCGTAATGAAGCTCAGGCCTCTGTCTAAAGCCACACAGACACCGGGATATGAATCCACGCGCCTACTTTTTTTTTTCTCCTTCACAAATGTTTGATAAGATTTCACACATTTCTGCACATAATCCTGCATCTTATTCTCATTATAGAAATCAGGGAGTGGGTAAGTCACAGTGGTATTTTTTTTAACATATCTAAGGCCAAAGGTTCTTAAAGTAAGGACTTGTAGAGATACATGTAGAATTTAAAAAAAAAAAAAATATGAATTTCTATAGCCATTAAGACCAATACATCCAAGATGTGAAGCACTTACTAAAGAAAAAACAGCAGTATGTGCATGCCATTTTGCATGCAGTAGCAGCTGCTGGATCACTGGTGAGGACAAGACACCCTGACCTTTACTTCCACAACATTATGTAATGCACTTGTCACTGCTGCTTTACAAGTCATGCTCCGCCCAGGGAACGTGCCTCTGAGAACAACGACCTCAGATTTGTTTTAATTAAAGAGACGCACGCACGTGCAAACACGAGCACGGCTTCACCTCACCGCCACTTAACTGCCGGACAACTTATTTCACACTTTACAGCTCCATCTCATTAACTGAACAAAACACATTTCTGGTAAAACGGTATGGTAATGTGCGAGTTATCAAAAGGAGCAGGTTCTACTTGAGTTACTGCTGTCAGCGAGGGGCTGAAAACATAATGACTGCTGCCTGCTACTTAAACCTCTCTAAACACAGCAGAATACACACGGCTGCTACTGTGTGGGCGTCAAAGTTATGCATTGGGATAAAGAAAAAAATAAAAAAAAGATGATACGGCTTGTAGATGGAGACTCAGAATAGCACATTACTAGACTGATTTTTTTTTCTTTGCATGGACCGCTGCACCCATTGGCCTTTTGCCCATTTAAGTTGCATAGTCAATCTGTTGTGTGCACTCATGCTAAGGAGAGAGATACCGTAAAATCCCTGCTTGGGCATCATATCTTTACAGCCAAGAGGGATGCATTTTCTTCTTTAGGAGGCAAATTTCTCATTACTTTTTTTGGCAACCATTTGAATATATCTATATGGACTTCCATTTCATGCTTGACCTGCTTTTCGTCAAAGACAGTATGGCTGGCTTGGAAAAATCAGAAATGGCAAAAATATGTTGTCTTTGTTTCTTTTTATTTATTTGAAGTACAATCAAATGTCCACGGTGGCTTCTTAAAGTTTTCAAGTTCATTGACTTTTCACTCTGCATGCGAGTCTGATTTTCAAAGATGAATAAGAACACAATTACCCGTAATATCGAAGAAGACTATCAGTTTCAAAAGAGGTTTCCACTGTAGGGAAGCATGCAGGTACAACCTTTGTCAATCTAAAAGTTACAATCCTTAAGATTTTCATGACAGGTTTTTTTATACCATTCATGGGCATAATTTCTTCTGTAATAGCCATTCAATATATATCAATATATATGATACAGCATTAGTACAGTATATAGTAGTACTTATTGTTGGTAACAGATGCTGCCATTCCCATGCTGGATTCAAAGTACTTTCACATGCACCAGGGATTCACAGGAAAACAATCCAATGTGATTTTATCTCAATGATAACACTTCACTGTTTACTCTCATTCCATCATGTTACAGCTGTATTACATTATGAATGCAAAACAAACATCCTACTGCTACTGTTTACCATTAAAAGCTTTAATCTGGAGGCTTTTTTTGTGAAGCAGCAAGGATGCAATGAATTTTCCGATATTATTATCAGTGTTGTGTCTTGCACCAAACCTGCACTATGTACCTTTTTAACTAGAATTACTGCATTGCGGTTGTAGCCAACCAGTCATGTTGCAGTTTACATCCATGTATGTCTTAAATGTCATCAGCTCATCATTCTATCCTTTGAGACCTTTGTGCGACATTGTCATACTTAGCAAATTAATTCTTGAGTTATGGCTAAAAAAAAAAAAAAATATATGTTTTGTGAGGTCACAGTGACCTTTGACAAACCAATTTATAATCAGTTCAACCTTTTGATAATTCCCAAGGTCCAGATTCTCTCAAGCTGTTCACGAGAATGGACTAAACAGACGTACAACACATAAAAGTACCGCCTCAGGCCACGGCTGCTGCCGGTGCAAATGTATACAAAAAAGAAACAAAGTACATTTGTTACATGCAATGTTATGTTAAGTGTTGTCGAAAAAGCACATGAGAGGGGTTGCGGCCATAGACCGCTCGTGCCTGATAAAGAGATACAAAATGTTCAGTGTGTGGAAGTTCATCACTTTATTTAACTTCATGCGAGTCTCTAAATTCCTTGGTTGATTTGTAAAAGTTGAATAACATTGTCTTGAGTTCAATAGAATACCAACTGCTGTGTTTTCAACATCAATACATTCCAACTTTAGATGGCCTGCAAATAGAAGTTCCGAGTTAAGCTGCAGTTTATCAATACATGTAATTGATGTCTGTAAAGTCAGTTCAATATCTGGGATATCATGTAAATGTGATCCGAGCAGCAGCCAGCACCACCAGCCTGTATTACTGGAGAGAGACCAGAAGTGCCAACATGATCTGCATCTTCTGATATCGCCACAGATCATTTACCGCCGAGGATGAATACTAAAATATTCATCAAAGGAATTCTTAGTTGATGATAAATCGTATCCTGTTCCCTCCAAAAATATAAGTGATCCTGATCAAATGTGATTTAGAAAAATATCGGATCTTGTTAAAAATATGCAAAATTTAGTCCGATTTTTCATATCCACTTGTGTGTGTTTGAAGTCTGCCAGTGGAAAGAAGTGATGCAGTGCAGTGAAACCAGAAATAATAAAATCCGGCTTTTTTTGGCACCTCTGAATCACTGGAGCATGAGAGCAGCTGAGCTGACCAGAGGCAGCAGGAGGCCAGAAGACATTCGTCTGCTTCCTGAGGTGAGAGTCGCCCCATACTGGTCCAGGAGCTGCAGGGCCACGCCATTGGTCCAGCCAAAACCCAGCTACAGAAAGGGCAATACGGCAGCTCTTAAAGGACGTTTTCATTTATATTTAGCACTTTAGCAAAAGCAGCAAAATACAGTGATAGCTGTAAAACACTAAGAAATAAAACAAGTGAACGATTTCTGCTGATGGAAATAGTAAGAAAACCAAAGTGAGAAGTAGACGACAACAAGACCCAACAGGGTAAGATAATTATACAAAAAAACAACAAGATGGATAAGAACAAAAAAGTGAGGAGGAGAGAGTATACGTGTAGATGATGAGCATAACAATGTGTTCACGTTAAGAAGCAGAAGTGAGGTAAAGAGAATCGACAGGGCTTGGCATGAAATGTAAAAGACTTGTGTGACTACAAGCACATTAGTCTGACACCATCAACACATGAAAGGAAATACCTGAACTTCATATTCTCCTCCACCACCAGGTTTGCCATCGCCGTTCACATCATACTGTCAGGAGGGAGAAAAGTACACGATGAGCCAGCTGTGTTATCACTGTGCAGCACGAGCTCTGACTTACTGAAACATCAGACGTCTCACCTTTTCAAACATGGCGTCATACTTCATGTATGCTAACCAGTTTGTCTTGATCCAACGCTGGGCCAAATCAAGTGCTAGCTCTTTAGCATCCTCTGAAGGCAGTTTGGATAAACCTGGAAATACAAAAATATTCTTTATTCATTCAAACAAAGATGAGGCTTGCTGGAAATAGTTTTAGGAACATTCAGCAGGACGTTGATCATAATCATACAGATTGTGCTACCAAAGAGTTTTTAGGGCCAAAAATAAGTCACTCTAATGATGTGCCGCACAGACAAGAGTAATGCAAAAATCACACTAAATAAGCAACACTTAAAGCTAGCTGCAGTACGGGCCTGGCAGAGCATCGCCAGGGCAGATACAACGCGTCTGCTGATCTCCGTTGGTGGCTGAATTTGAAGTCAAATATAACGACATAATGTAACTTGTCCCAAATTAATTTCTGTCCCCTTTAAAAAAGGTATCCTGGTAGGTTTTTTCCACCACTGGTCGCACTATGAAGCAACCTTCTTCCAAGTTGGCTCCTTTTTTTGTTTGTACTGTGCACATCCACAAGGAAGCACATGTGCATGACGCGATACATTTTCCTGCAGATGGTTTCACACTCCTCCACTGATGAGGTACAAGTAGCGCACTAAGAAACACAGCAATGTCCCAGTAAAGGCTGGCAAGGAGAAGACTGCTTGCAAGCAAATGTAGATGGTAAATGGACTTGCATTCATATAGGGCCTTTCTACTCTTTCGACCACTCAGAAAAACACACGTACGTACGTACGTACGCACGCACGGCAGAGGCTGCCAAACTACTCATCAGATCCTAATCTAATCATGGCACAGCCTTCGGGAGGAATTTGGTGTTCAGTATCTTGCCCAAGGACACTTCTGGACATGTGGACTGAAGAACCACTGATCTTCCGATTGATTGACGGTCCATTCTACCTCCAATAATGCCAGTTTAAAACTCTCAGAAGATTGGCTTCATTCATTTGCCTTTTATTAGTGGCATACGTTAGACCTCAGCGATACACACAATGCATTTTTTTGTGAGCAACACTTAACATACACATACCTGTTTTCAAGGAAACTCCACAGAGCACCTTTAAGTGTGCAGATATAAACAGCCTCAAATTAAACCTGAAGGTCAGTAGTTTAACCTGAAGCACTACCCTATGACCGCTGTGCATTTTCAGAATTGAATATGCCAAGACAACAGAGCAACATGTTGACCAACTGGTAAGTCATCAGTACAGGTTTCAAGATTCAATTTACTGATACCTACCATCGATGAGCATGTGTTGCAGAGGAGGCCATGCGTTGGGATAGTCCCACTGCTGCCCAGACTCTCTCAGTGACGTTGGAACTCCATTGGGGAACTGGAGAGCACCACTCTCCTGTACAGACATGAAAACCAGCAACCATAAGAGCATGCATGGATTTGACCAGTGCAGTGTGTGTGCGCCATCTGCTGGAGCAAATGAGCACAGTTCACACATAGCATCCTACTAGGTAGCCTTCTCAGCAGGAGGAGGAGGATTCATGGCTGGAAATGGTGGTGACTAAATAAAATAGTCAACAATATCTTCTGTCAGGAAGAATTTCATTAAAAAAAATAAAAAAAAACTCCCTCCGAAAGAAAGAATAGTCAAAAATAATGTCAACTTGTTTTGAATGTATTGTTAATTAATCGTTTTTTTTCATTATTCAAAAGGACAGAAAAAGGTCTTTGGGAAAATATCAGAAATGCTCCTTCTTGTCTCAGCTGCCACACATTCTACTTGTATGATGCCTTTATGTTCAGTATCTGTCTTAACATTGAGGTCATAGTTAGTGGTGGTGTTGTACTACATTATATCAAGAGGTGTTTCTAATACTCTGCCTCCCTCATGTGCACCACCTTTATCTCGGACCTCAGTAATCAACGTAACTAAATTCACACTCATTCTGACAATGTCAACAAAAACTAAACATTTTACTGTACTTCGAAAAGGTAGAATGTGTGGCAGGGCTGATGTAATGAATAGCAATAGATTGTACGGCTGCACCTAATAAAGTGGTCCCTGAATGCATCTTCTCACTTCCCCTTCAGGGTATCTAGCCACACAGTTTGGGCTTCATTCGATCAGGTTTTGAATGATACAGAGGAGGCGAAGGGTAATTGGACATTTTTTTTCTTCCTGTAAACGCAAGCTGCTGTTAAAAAATAAATATTTAAATTTAAAAATGATCCCTAGATATCTGTGGTGGAATTCCTAACACCTCTACTGCATTGAGGTGGAGGCCGGTTTCTCACATGATACCATTGGAGGTAAGTGGGGAAAACATGTATCTTGTAATTTGGATGAAACCACCATTTAAATAAACAATAATCTATTATGCATCATTTATTCATGAATTGAAGCCTAGAATGTCCACCCACCTTCAGATACTGTACTGCCTTCTCTCCCATCTCAGGCCGAGAATAGCACTGTGCCCAAACAGGTGCCAGGTTGGAGGGGTAAAACTCAAAGTTTTTGGAGTGCGTCATCAGGTTGAAGTCAAACCAGGCTCCCCTCTCAGCATCCCACAGCACAGACTCTATCGCCTCCAGTCTGCGGGCTGCGTTCTGGTCATACAGTGCAGCTGAGTCACCATCACCTGTCAGGAAACAGCACATCACCGTTACGCAACACCAGTTGGGAGCTAAAAGCAGTGTGCAGGCCACAGTTAGTTCCAAGGTCAAAGGCTGCTCGTGTACTCGCCCAGTATACTGTGAAATGAAGCAAGAGTCTTCTCATTGAGGCACAGAAGAGCGTTGAGGTCAGCGGGCAGGACCTGACTAGTGCTGGTCTCCCCGAGGCTGCCGTTGCCGTACATGTACCAGCGGGATGTGAAGTCCCAGCCAGACTCTGCACCCGCTTTCAGATCCATCCACAGCTGCTCCTTACCGACTGAGGGCAAGGAAAATACATGAATTCCCAAGTAGAGCCACAACAAATCAGCATTCTCAAATTTGGCACTTATTCATGCGTGTCTTGTTTGTTTACTGCATGTGGCAACGGAAAATATGCAATGTGTTTCTTTCCTTTTTTTAAAACCTTCAGAGACAAAAAAGGGAATGTCTCCTCCAACAGGAGGAAATTACTGTTGACTATTTGTTATGAAGAAAAAATAAATACATAAAAATAGGAAAAGGTCTTCAGAAATCTGAGCAAACTTTTTACCAAACAGTATTTTTTCCTTCTAACAGCTTTTCTTAAACTTAGTGGTCAAGTTGTTCATGTGTTCAACATATTATATTTTCATTAAAACATGGTACTGAGGAATATTCTGCACACATTTGTTTTGCACAGATGACCCTTGAATCGAGGGGAGGATATTCCCCTTTTCTGCTGAGGAGCAATTATAAACTACTGTACATTCATTCCAGAACAAAGCACCCCCACAAGCGTTATCTATATTTTTAATCTCTCATGGAATTAAATTAACATAGCAGGGTGATATTCTCCAACTAATAAAGGTGGATTCATTCAACCACCAACAACTAATAAGCCATTACCCTCTGTGAGTCCTTCAGCTAATTCCAGATCATCTGTGTAGGATTCAGGCCTAGAAAAAAACAAAATGCATGGTTACCGTAGGTTAAAGGCACAGCCTACAAAATACACATCTTGAATTCATTTTTATTGTCTACAAGATGTATTTCAGTACGTACCTGGGCAAGCCCACCTGCACATGATACCGGTTCAGTAGATGCTCCGTTCCATTTACTTTCACAGTCACCGAGCGGTTGTGCATCCAAAATCGGTACTCCTGCTCCAGAGCTGGTAAAGCTGCTCTGAACAAAGTGTGTACAGACAGCAGGGAGCAGTGTTTTTAATTCAGACTACTTCTCACAGTCCTTAATATCGTCACACAAAAAAAACGTTAGGGTGTCTCATTCCAATTAAGCACGTTAGGAAAAACAAAACACCGGAGGCACAGACAGACACGAGCACTGAGGTTTTGATGTTTAATACGCTTTTTTCTATTCTGGGAGAGACACAAGGCAGCTGGGAAATGAGAATGTGCCTGGCAGGACATCAGCTTAGACCTAAATATCACCTGAGGAACTCTTTATCCTTGGTTGCTTGATAGTAGCTCTCCACCATTAGAGTGAGGAATGGAGGCTGACTGCGCCTTTCATAATAAATCCGCCCACCATTTGGAACGAAGCCATATCTGTAGCAGAGTGATTGAAAAAAATATTTTATTCCACAAATCTTAAAATCCTCCCCGAGAGCTCCGTATCCAACGTGTACAACCGTAGGTTGTTAAATGACTTATTATTCTGAATGAGCCTGCTGAACTACCTGCAGTAAGCTGGTACTTTTTATTTTTTAAGTGCTATGAAAGATGAAATGAGCTTTGAGGCTTACCTGTTGACGAGGTAGAGGAAGTTTTGAATCATCCCGTGGGCCGTGTCTGTCATCTCTGACAGCAGGAGCCCGTTGATGACCCAGTAGGAGTCCCTGTTGGGCACAGAGAGGCTCACGTCACTGTCTGCACGTGGCACCCAGGTGGGCTCTCAGCAGAGACCCCTGGGTGGGTCTGGCTGTGATCTGTCCTCGCTCTGATCTGGTGAGACTTTACTCTCAGACAGACAAGCTGAAAGACGGGCTTCATCGCTCACTCACCAATAGTAGAGTTCCCTGAAGCGCCCCCCTGGCACTACAACGGGATGTGGGGTGTATATCTGCGAGTAGAGCTCTGGGTGATCTTTAACATCGGCGCTGATCTGGAGGAGAATTTAAAATCTGTGGACTCACGGGTATGTGGAGGCTTCACCCTCATCATGAAGGCTGCAACTAACTGCCATTATTATTATTATTATTATTATTGATGAATCTTAATTATTTCTCCATTAACCATTTGGTCTCCAATTCATCAAAAGATAATGAATATTGATTTTTCTAAAGCTCAATTGGACATATTCAAATAGCTTGTTTTGGCGTAACAAACGTAACAAAACCAGAAAAGATATTCAATTTACCAACAGACAAAAATAATTCACATTAGAGAAACATTTGCATTTCTGCTTAAAAATGACAAACTATTATTAAATTACTAAATAGTGACGGTATGCCAAGTTTGGGCGTTTGAGCTCTCATCACCTTTCTGCCGAGCGACTTCCACAGAAAATGTATCTTTTCAGCCCAGTTACGTAATTCCTGGTCTGCTATTCCTCCCAGGAACTTTGGTCTGCATGTAAAAAAATATATCAAGTCATGTCACTCAAGCAAACTTAATACAAAAATGAAATGAATGACTGTACTATCTGAGCATTAGTCCTCTAATAACTGGTTCTCACTTGTCGTGCCAGTCGGGTGGTGTCCATGACTCAAACTCTGTCCCTGGTTTCTCAAAGTACGCACGTAGGAACTCCTGCAGTTTCGCAGGCGGGACAGTGATGTTCGGAGATTCATTTGAAAGGTTGCGAAAAGCAGACAAAACAACATCTGGAGAAGACACGGGGAGCAACAAGAGCAGCCACGTAATGAAGAAATGTCATGAAAGCAACACATAATATTTACTGACTTCGCTTACCAGGAGCTTCCCTCAGCTTCATGTCAACAAAGTACTTGTCATCGTCAAAGAGTTTCGCTTTCTGTACCTGATGCAAGATGGGCCCAGCGCAGTATATTTCACTGAAAATAATGTATAGAGTTGTGAATTATTAAACAGAATTGATAGACATGTGTAGAAGTACAGAGTCCGCCAGGGAAGCAATAAAACCATTTCAAAGGTCTGCTGACAACCTGCCAATAGGAGATAATTCAACAGATATTACGAGAAACATCTGTTCGCTAGCGGCAGCATTTTTTTACTCGATTTAAGAGTAAAAGTTTGGAGGATGGTCCGTGTCTAGAGACATGTCTAAGATCAGTTCATCAGCCGCACATTAACCACAATGTTCTTTTAGAATCAACAGTTTAAGAACAGGAAGCGGTCTGAATAATCTTACATACAAAAACCCTTTTAAATAACCACTTTCAGTCGTTTGTCTTACCTGTCACATGGCGGTGGGAAAGCGCCATTTACACAGGCGATAAGAGCCACCGATGAAAAGCTGAATACCACCAACGTGCGCATCTTGAGCCGAAAACTGTGGCGACACCAGAGTACAGGAAAGCTTGCGGACTGCGGACTTCCTCCAGGTCAGGGTTTATATGAACACATTACATCGGCAGAGAGCAGGCGCAACAAGCTGTGGAAGTGGTTTAACAAGGAACTGCAGTGGTTGCCAAGGACAACAAAAACACAATAAATTTCAGTGAGCTTTATTATCAACAAAACTTTCAATCGAATCCAATAATATTCATGACATTTTTTTAAACTTAAGTCCATTGTAAAATTAGCGTCACTGAAAAAATAGCCAATTAAATAACGACCAAATTTCCATTAAATAAAAAAAAATATGAACTCAGGCTTTAAATCCTTCCTTAAATTTGGAGACTTTTTAAATAAGGTTAACTCCACTTGAACGTTTCACTTGAAAAAAAAAAAATGGGCAACTTTTTCAAACCTTTTTATACCCATTAACATAACTGGAATTTTAGATCTTATCCTGTTTTATTGCCCAAAGGCTCCTTCCCCATTTTATTTCACTGATGCATCAGTTTTGAAAGGAATCCCAAACGGACTCCTCCCACATCCTCCACAGATAAGCGGCCAGATTGTACACAAAAGCTGTGTTTTCGTAAATGTTTCAGAACTATCGAGAGGATGAACATGTGCATCAGGGCAGCAAGAGCATTAATTTAGCCACCCCACGAATTAAAAAAAAAAAAAACACCTTAAAGAATGAGACAATTTAGTTACTAAACTCTCCAATTATGTCGCCCAATCTGGGGCAAGATGCTCTTGTCTCAGTCTTTAAGGTTTTCAAGATGGCAGCCACTGGCAGTAAAGCAGCATTCCATCAAGACGTAGCGATACACTACATCTTGAGGGATCGTCAATTTTCGCTCGGAGAGCATTTGCTGTGGCGATTACTGCCAGTGGCTGACATGAATCAGGCAGCTGCCAAGTGCCTGCACAATGAGATCCCTGTTCACTCAGCTAACGCTTCATTTAATTTGAATATGTTTATTACAGCCCTCCCACCCAAACCAGCCAAATTAGATGTACAAGTATTCAGGGGACAACGATCGAGCTGAGAGAACAGGGATCAGTCCTAACCAATGAGAAATACAAAAGGGAATTTTTAAACTGATCAACATTGTCACACAATTTTGATTTTTTTTTTTTAAAAGACATTAAATTAAATGTGCAATACTACTTCTCATTGATTAGAACAGTCTAGAGAGCATCTCACCATAACAAAGGGAACCTCATTCGCAAAAAGGTTCCAGCTGATCAAACGAGTGGTCAGAGGACCTTAATGCAGAACGAGGTCGTCATGTTGCATAAAAACGCAAAAAACTGTATTCCAAACCCCAGATATCAACACAATAAAGGGCAGAGAAATAAGCCATGAACTCAGCAGTCTGAGGGGCCCACGATATTTTCTAAACAAGCAGTCCGACTAATAGTAATATGCAATCCTTCATGCCCATTCCCCCTCTGTGCCATTTTTGTGGGTTTTTTTTTTAGATGTTCTGCATCACACTTTTCTCCCCATTTGGGCCTCATGGGTGCAGAAAAAGCCGTGCAGTCAGCGTTATTGCACTGAACCCATCTCTCTGTGCGTTAAGTGCAGCCCAACCTGCTCGGGTTGTTGGATTTTTTTAAAGGAGGCGTCTTTGGTTAGCTGGGTTTAATAAAGCCAGCTAACTTGAAATGCACAGAGAGTGAATTCCTGCTACATTTTTAGGTCAGATGGTTCATTTTGATGCATTTGGCAAATATTCTTCAAAAAGGGGGAACAGAACTCCACAGCTTCCGCCTCAACATTTGTAAAGTGATGCAGCCGCGCTTAAAGAGCACACAGAACGCAACAGCTAATACCTGCCCCGGAAAATAAATTCTCTGCCAATTCGGCTGCACTGCGAGAGCGAGTAGTACTACTACATGATAGAATATTATTTTCTCTTCCAACAACAACACTCACTATAACCGGAGATCTTTAGAGCGCGTCTCAAGAGTCAGTTGCACAAGTTAAGGCTGGTGACAACAAAGAATTCATTACTCAAATGTCTAGACTGAACACGTGTTAACACTGGTAGCAGGAGAATACGGGCGACAATTGAAACAATCTCCGTTTAAGTGCAGCTTTGAAGAAGTGCACTCTCCATCAATGGAAGGGGCTAAAGATTATTAGTGAACTCTGCCTCCAAAAGAAATGTCATGCACAAGCTCCTTTAAGTGTTTTAGATTCTAATAAACTCTGCAATTTCTAAAATTATAAATAAATTCACAGGCCAATATTGCAGATCTAACAAACCAAGTTAAGAAAACAGTCTCCAGTGCTAACAAGAGAGGGGTGGGGGTGGGGGTCTTTTCAGTTTGTTGGCCAGCCTTTTGAACTTGTTTAAAACAATCTTAAAATGAAGGTATATACACAGGGTTTAAGGTGCCCCCCACATGTTGGCTGCACATCTCGCAGAATAAAGTATGGCCATCCATAGGAAGGTGAAACACAGGACACACAAAACAGAAAAGGAAAGAAAAATGCGTTCCCCACAATTAAACTCCACCGAAGCAGGAATCCTCATGACTCATGGTGTTGACCGGCTGCTTATTCATTTTTAGTGTTCTGATGCTGAAGACGGAGGAAAGGATCTGGGTCTCTTAGAAGCTCAAAGCTTCTACAACAAGCAACCGGACAGTCTGGCTGTCTCTTGAAACTAAATCCAGCATCTCTGTCCGTGGAACATCCAAGTTTGTCCTTGTTCATCAGCCAGACTCAAGTGCAGCCAAGCCAGCAAAAAAAGGATCATTCAGACCGGCCTCCCTCCTGTTCATCTCCACTCCTTGCAAAAAGGATGACCCAACCAAAAAACAGGTATGACTTCACCTACGCGGTCGGACATTAAACTAGTGGAACAAATTTTCAATTAGGCGAACGTGAGTGTGTGGTATGACGTGAGCAGGATGACGGATAATGAAGGGTTATTACTTTAGAACGAGTTGATCTGCTTGTTAAGGCACTTGATACAAATTGGTTAAAACTTCCCAAAATAAAAACATGGAGAATGGAGGGTGTCGTGTATATAGCGGTCTGTTGGTGCTGGCTTTGCGTCATTGGCGGATATGAATCTTCACAATGTGCATTGATACATTTTAGACTTGGTCCCGTGCTTTCCTCCCGGTGCTCATGTCTTCAGGGTGTGTTGGTGCAGCACAGAGCCCCATAAAAAGGCAAATGAGTTCTTCCGAAACGCGTCCCATCAAAAATACACATTCCTTATGGTGGCATCCAAAATAGGAAGACGGACAGAAACTGTACATAAAAAATAAAAAACGAGAACTCCAAGACAAGGGGGGATGAAAAAAAAAAAAGATACAAAGGGGAATGGAGGTGTGACTGATCTGTAGAGAGAGAGAAGAGGGAGAATAAGTTAGGTGTAACTCCGGCTCCATTTACATTAGAAACACAAAAATGATGACATAAGTGTTGAATGATTTCAGTATGCAGGCATGAATAACAAAAGGAAATCAGTGCATTAATTCACACACCGTCATTGGTCCCGTTATAGATTACTTGTGGTCTATTATACACCATGTAGTTCGTTTTCCTTGTAAAAAGACTCTTATTCTGCAGGTCCACTTCATTCATATATTAATTTAACTTTAGAATCTGAATATGTTTTGAACCAGGGCCTTCACTAGCTAAGTATCAACAGATGCACTAAATTAAAAAGGACTCTGAAGGGGGCCAAAAACCTATCATCCTTAGATTGACTCATTTTACAACAGAACACTGTTAAAAACAACAATATCCCTCCTTGACTTAACTTTAACCTGAAGGACACTTCAGGTTAGAGAACTTATGTTAAGTGTTGCTTTCAGACAATATTTCAAGTTGAAAATCTGCAGTCTTGTCAAAGCACAGTAACAATTTCATTAAAAAGTTACTGCACATTTTCATCTTCCGACATGTTTAAAGGCAGTAATAGACCTTTCTCACAGGGCACGCCATTACTGGGCACGGCAGGAAATACACCATCAAGGTAATGACAGTAATAATGGATAAATGACCTTTAGTTGTGCCAGTGCATACTAATATACTAATAGCAGAGCATTTGCAGAGCAACCACGTGATGTCGGCCATAATAAGCTCTAATGTGGCCTGTGTGTTCAAATTGCTGCACCGACATGAAAGAGACAGGAAATGAGAAAAGGAGTAAATATTTGTGGATATGGAACTCACTGGCTCATGGCTTGACTTCTTCGCCACTCTCGCTGTGGTACTCGGCCACATAGAGGCTCTTGTCGATGATGCCGGGGATGGGCTTGATCTCCGTTCCGAGCTGCTCCTCGATCCCCTTCAGGTTGAAGCGATCATCGTAAGTGATGAGGTTGATGGCCAGACCCAAGTGTCCAAAGCGGCCTGGACATTAAGGATGATTATTTTTTATCATCATTGTTTGCTAATCAAAATAAGTCTTAGTACCAGAGAAGAGGCTGCACAGTAGAAAAACAACTGACACCACAACTTTGATGGCAGTAATATGAGCTCTTACCAGATCTACCGATGCGATGAAGGTACGTTTCTCCCAGCTTGGGAAAGTCGAAATTGATCACAACATTCACAGCTTGAATGTCAATTCCTCTTGTGAAGAGGTCTGCAGAAAAGGAAAGAAATCAAACCTACATCAACACATCTGGATCAAAATGTTGTGTATCCGCAGAATTAGAATTTCAAGACGACAAGCAGCAACATATTTCAACCCACATGAGCCTCTACAAACTGGAGTCAAAAATACTGAAGTACATCTACTGAAAGGTTATTAATATTCATTTTCCGCAGTCTTGTTACACCAGCTGCACTTTCTGCTCTCCCTTCTCTCAGTGATCAACCGACAGCTATTCATCTAATAAAAATGTTCCCTGTGGTATCGAAAATGTATATTTTTCAAGGTGTTGTATTGAAGTTAGAAATGACAGTATTGTGACAACACTACCACGAACCAACAGATGGAAACAAAACAGAGCTCCGTTTGGAAATGTGGACACACCTGTGTCCATCTGTTTGTGTGCATGATGTGTCATCACAATCACAGTGTATAAGTGTCTCAATCAAATCATGAGAGCAAACCCTCAATTACTAAAATGCAGAGCAGCAGCACAGTCTAAACGGTTTGTGAGCTCACACAGGTGACAATGATCTTCCTCTCTAGCAAAATGTAAAGTAAAACATTTAACTCTCAAAGGTATGTTATCCATCTCGTAAGTTTAGCTAATTTAACTTTGCACTAACGTTTAGTTAGTTTATATTATTCTATATATTGTGCATTCTTATACTCAATATTTTTATTTTTACTGTTACTTTGACTGCTTACCTGCATCATAAATGCTGCTGTAGCAGGCGGGATTAATAAAGTATATATCTACGTGAACAAAAATCTATGTTTTAGAATAAAAATAACAAATATCTCTTAAAGGAAGTTTATATCCGTCAGTGAAAGAAAAGAGTTGAAGTTCAGAGTTCAGAGTTCAGAGTTCAGATGAGTCTTCAACGTTTCAAAAGGTGGACACAATTCTCCTGCTGGAAATTAAAGTCGTGTTTTGCTCACTGGCCACTCTGGTTCATTTATTAGAAAAATAAATAACATTTCAAACATTTCTGAATGACATTGTACAAACACTGAACAAACCAAAAGGCTACAGATCACAACAGGCTAGAAATCTAAAACTAGATTTGGATGCTGTGAAATGACTTTATGCAATAGAAACACACTTGCTCCCGCTACAATGAAAATGGCAATTGCTTCCGTTATTGTTCTAGCCCGTTCTGCTTTTGCCTCCGAAGGCTGCGTGAAACATTTTTTGGGGGTTTAGCAGTAAAACTAAACGGAGTATGACGGAACAAATAATTCCCTTTTGACATAAATCCTTCTGTAGAGCTCTGCCACCAGCGCTGTCATATGTATCATAATGACAATGTTCCTGCTTCCAGCGGGCGATGGGGGGGGGGGGCACTATGCGGGTATTGCTGATACCGGATCTACCACTATTGATGTGCTGCATGGTAACCATAACAACCACTCCCCACTTTCTATATTCACCTTCTGACACTTTAACTTGATCAAAACTAATTTCTGTGTATGAAAAAATAAATCTGGTTCGTCTTCGGGCCTTACAAACCATTCAGCTACAAATCAGATTGAAGATGCACCTTGTTGTCTTTACTATGCAAACGTCGATTAAGAGTAGAAAGGTGTTAGTGAGGCACAGCTGTAGCATTCCTTTAAACATTTTAACCCCACAAATGTTCCACTTTCTGCCATCCAACATTAGAATGACGGCTCAAATGGACAATTTGCCTCCAGTGTTTGTTAAAGAGGCACCAAGCTCAGACTGTTCTTTCTTTGTACATTATTTCATAACTGTTAATAGCAATACCCCTAAAAAGGCAACCATCATTCAAATCATTTTACATCGTCTCTCACAGGAGTATTACGTACGAGGTCCAGTTAGAGAGAACTTGCTCATACAAAGGGCCGGAACATCACAATGAAGTCTGACTTGCACAATGATTTGGTTTCATATATATTAAAATAGATAGTAGTTGTAGTCAACGGATTATCAAATCAAGAAACTTTGATTGAATAATATCGCAGCAATATTTATTGTCAGTTTTCAAATAGAACTGGATGAATTATAAATAATACATACTTAATAATAAATGTTCTCAGTTCAAGTAAAATAAGGGCTGCGTTTAAGACTAGATTAAATAAAGCTTTTGAAAAATGTTTATCTTGAAATAAACACATGTTTTACTTTATTGTCTTTGTCCTGCAGCTGTAAATTGAGTTTATTCAGGGTAAAGTGAGGTCACTCAAGAAAACTAGATTAGATTTTTCTCATCTCCTAAAAAGAGAAATGTGCAAGTACAACATCTGTAGTTATTGAAACCACATGTTTCAGCTCTATTCTCTCTGTTTACATCATTGTTGGGCAGTGAATGAATGCGTTAGGATTATGATCATATTGGGCTCTTAGGTTTATTTCCTGTGTCTGTATTTCAGATGTGAGTGGGTACGTTTGCTCAAAGGATTTGTGCTTTGTCTCGTAGTGGCGCTTCACATTGCTGCTTTTAACAATCACCACAGTCTCTGAACACACGAGACACTGCATTTTAACTGCCCGTGGGAGGAATGAACATTTAATAGTCTGTTGGTAAAAGACTCTGGTCGTGCTGTCCACAGTCCTCTTTTTGGAGACTCGCGTACTTGTCCTGTTGCGTCTCTCTCGTGTGTGTAAATCTCACTGGAGTTGCGATGCTAATCAGAATAAAATAGATCAGCTCAACGCGGATGTGTCAGCCAACTAAGTTCTGAACAAGAACATACATATGCACTTCCAACACCTTTACACTAGACATATTTAATCTTTGGCAACTCAAAGAAATCGAGGTTGGTTTAAATAGCAACCCCGAGTGGTGAAGACTCAAAATCCAAGCAATGTGCATCACAACTCTACACAGAAAACACTGGTACAATGTGTAGACCGTCTCACAATAGCTTCTATAGTATTTCACAATGCGCTACCACTTACCAGTGCAGACGAGATTCCGGCAGAGGCCGTTTCTGAAGTCGTGGAACACACGGTTGCGATGCTCCTGCAGAGCAGAAAACACATGTCATGTGAACCTCATTCTGTAATACAACACTTTTTCTATTGCTGTGGAACCAGGTTATGAGTCTATAGCTCCATTGTTATGGTCTGTCAAACGTTTTACTATGTAAAGTACAAGCTAAGCTGCAACGCTGGGTTATAATTTAAATATATTAAATGTATTCAAGGTAGGCTTGCCGTGGCTATCTGGATTTCCCAGTGTTCAGACATGAAACTATTACAAAATGTTCCCCACCGCTCCGGCTATCTTTTTTCGGACGACGGTTGTCTGTTAAGTACAGAAGAATCCCTGATTAAAGGCAACCTGTAGTAATAAATGACTAATACGTGTAGTGTATGTTGTCCAGTTACCAGTTTCTCATCTGGAAAAAACTAGTAGCGGCAGCAACACTCCAGAAATAGAGCGTTGGTGTAAACTGTAGTGAAAGGTTATGCACCATTTTAATGCACACCAAAAGTAATAGTAGCAGCTGTTCTGGGACCATCGCCACCCATGTGTATTTTGGTCTTAAAGCTGGTAGAGCTGGCATTTCAGAGGCAGTACTTTGAGCTGACCTGTCTCATCTTGGCATGAATGTAGAAACATGAATAACCAAGCTGGGAGATCTTCTTGGCAAGGAGTTCCACTCTCTGAGAGGAGTTGCAGAAGATTATTGACTGGTTGATCTGGAGCTGTAAAAAAAAAAAAAAAGCCCCAACAGCAGTAAATCCTGGTGAAATCAATGTTTGAATTGTGAGGATTCCAGCTATTTGTTTTAAGTATCCAATTGTTTACAGGGCAGGGAGGCAATACTTACCCTGGAGAACAAGGTGTTCAGGCAGTGGACCTTTTGCCTTTCAGTTACATAAGCGTAATACTGAGTCACACCCTTCAGTGTCAGCTCCTCCATCAGGTTGATCTCATACGGTTTCTGCAAGTGTGCATTCTACAAAGCAGGTGAAGACAGGAGTCGTTGTATTCAGGTTGCGCTACAGATTATGGCGGCAGATTTGTTTATTAGCAATAAGAAATGATGAAACAAGTACAAAAGATAAGAAATGTGTACCATGAACTTCTGAACGCTGATGGGGAAGGTTGCAGAATAAAGCAGGATTTGCCTCTGTTTGGGCAGGAAGCTTAGCATGTCCTCCATCATAACCACAAAGTCCTGAGACAGGAGTTTGTCAGCCTATTGAGCAGAGAGACATGGGGGGGGGGGGGGGGGGGGGCACATTGAGACATCTAAAGAGAATGCTTCAATATGAAAAAAGGTCACACTTCTATATTTAGGATTAAAGCCATGTTGGTCAAACTATGCTACTTACTTCATCCAGAACAACCATCTGCACTTGATTGACTTTGGCCACTCCTTTCTTGATGAGGTCTAAAATTCTCCCAGGAGTGGCAATGATCACATGTACTGTAAAATAAATAAAGCATTGGTAAGATACACAGGATCTTTACAAAAGAATGGCAGTGTTAAGACTTGACTGAAGATTATTAAATGTATAGCCTCAGAATGTAAGAAGATCGTCTATCGCACTGACAATATTAAGAACAAGCACCTAACATTGTGGATTTGTGATGCGGCCAGTAATAATCACATTGAGAGACCCAGTTCACCAATTTCAAACCAAAGAGGACAGAATCCATTCACATCCAACCAAAGAGGACAGAATCCATTCACATCCAACCAAAGACAGAATCCATTCACATCCAACCAAAGAGGACAGAATCCATTCACATCCAACCAAAGACAGAATCCATTCACATCCAACCAAAGAGGACAGAATCCATTCACATCCAACCAAAGAGGACAGAATCCATTCACATCCAACCAAAGAGGACAGAATCCATTCACATCCAACCAAAGAGGACAGAATCCATTCACATCCAACCAAAGACAGAGTCCCTTAAATGTCAAACAAGAGATTTTCATTTGCTAGTATAAAATGAATTATGTAACAACCAACCCAGACACATTAATTGTCTTTTGCTGAAGAGGACAGTTTTAGAATGAGACCAACATGAACATTTAGCCGTTTCAGACACATATGAACACAGCATTTAGAATGAAGACGAACAGTTTCACAACATCAGGGCGACGACAATGTGTGCAAGTTTACCCGTTTCATCGAGTCTCATGATGTCGTCACGTAGGTTGGTTCCACCCGTGGTTGCCATTACCTTTACTCCACCCATGTGTTTGCTGACCTGGATACATATTTGGCTTACTTGCAGAGCCAGTTCTCGGGTGGGCACTATGACCACAGCTGGAAACACAGAGACACATACCTGTGATAAGACTACTCACACGTGTTTTAACCCTGAGCTGGCTTGGTCTCAATTTGGACCCTTAAACAAAGCTTTTTCCTAACCATTAAAACCATCAAGACACTTAATCCTTTATGATTATCCCCCTCTCGTTGCAGTCGTCTATTGCCTTGCCACGATGAGTTTAAGCATTTTCATAAAGAACCATTTTGCGTTATTGTAGCGACAGTATGGCCCTTAGGTGACAGCATTAACACTCGTCATTTCTTCCCATTTCAGGTTTCTTAATTCCGCTGCTGACGGTTTTAAAAAGTATAGATTTTCTTTTATGGATTTCTAAAACGCAGGACTAAAATATTCGAACTTGGTAGGTTCTTTGGTGCCATGTTTATGAATGAACACTTCTGGACATATGGGGCTGGATGCTTAGCTTTACAAGGTATTATTGGGGCGCTACTTATGCTAATGTCCTATTCTCATGAGCCCATGCATATTTAAGCACACGTGGTATTCATCATGTTTACGTCATACACAGTTATCGGAGGTTAGAAGTGTTTGCTGAATCTGACGTGGCACACGGCAAAAAAGGAGAAAGTTAACATAAGTATACAAATATGTTCTTGCATGAGACCCATTGTTGCAAAGACACACTGATTAGTGCATTTCGACATTCCATACAGCGCAAACCGAAAGCAGTTTCACACAGTGGATGATCATTCATAATTCATGTTTTTACTCTAAATAAATCCATACAAATAGGTCTACAACTAACATTCATTTTAATTAAGGACAGATGTTGAGATATTGTATTTACTATCAGGCTAAGAAAACCAGCCAATATTACCTTTTGAAATGCTGGAACCTCAGAACTTTAGTTTGAACGACTGAAAACGACTGATTAAGATTAGGAAAAAGTCAAGTGTCAACCTTCTGACATTTACTGCGGCAGACAATGAGCTTCCTCACCTTGTATGAAGTCCCTCTTCAGGTCAATGCGTTCAAGTAAGGGAATGAGGTAGGCTCCACTCTTTCCCGTGCCATTTTTGGCTCTGGCCAAGATATCCCTTCCTGACAGTGCAATGGGAATGCTTTCCTCCTGCGCAAAAAGCAGTAATGACAGACTCATACACAATACTACTTTTTATGGATGGGTACAGTCAGTGCATTTTTGGCACATACCAAATTAAGTTTGCTCAAACTAAATATATTCAAACATTCAATAGTCGGTCACTTAAAGTAACATGAAGAGTGACTGGATGAAAAGTAAAAGGGCAACAGTCCAGGGTCATTGGCCCGATAATATCTGCCAATCAGGCTGCTCAGCAAAGCAGGTTGAACCTATTCAGGGGTACATCGGAATGGGTCAGATAAGGAGAACTCAAGGGATCATCAAAGTCATTCAAATATATAGTCTGGGAACCAAGAATTTACAAAACTGCAATCAATCAAATAGTTTTTCAGATTTTAGTCTGGACCGCAGTGGTTGACCGACCAACATTGCCACGGCACTAGTATAACAGACGTTAGGGTTAACCCAACTCGAGACAACATATAACTCATTAATTGCCTTCTGGTCTCTCTTTCTGCTCCCTCAACAATGCAAAAGAACACTTTGAGGGCGTGATGTGCAGTATCACCATTTACACAAGAAACATAAAAAAAGATAAGATTCACATATTCAAAAGAAAAAAAATCAATAAATGATCAATAATTGTTGAATCAAATGAATCAAATAAAAATTGGTAATAAGAATTCATAGAGTGCATTTTAACTCTTACACTAGCCAGGCTAAAAGTCATTTAATTTCAAGTGTGAAGGCTCACTTTCAAAACCCGATTATAAACCTGTCCAATTTTTAACCCTAAACTCCACACTAACCAGAGTGTAAACAAATCCCCACCGTTCGGTTATATTTTGAACTAGACGCAAGAGCTATTATTTAAAATCAGCAAAAGTATGAAAGCCAGTTTTGGTAACTTATCAAAGTCATGGCACTGGAATGACTATCAGGTTCGGAACCTTAACCACAAAGACACCTTCTTGTCCAGCTGTCAAACAGGATCAAATCTGAGTTGGGTCTGAATGTACCTGGATTGGAGACGGCTTTTCCCAGCCCATCTCAAAGATTCCCATGAGCAGCTCTCTCTTTAGGCAATAATCTTCAAACTCGTTGCCTTTAGTTGCTGTCACATCCTGTAATCATAACAATGGATTAATTAGCATTTGATTAACGAAGCATTAACAGAAGGACCCATCAAAAGCACAAGAAAAACGTGTATCTGTAATTTCTACTTCCAAACTGGAAGATTTTCAGCTCAATAAAAGGAGATCTATCTTGTACCAACCGAAGTTCTCATCCTCATGTCTTTTGGGGGCAACTTCAAACTTTTCTTCCAGTCATCGCCAGGCCTGTGGGGGGTTAAGTTCTTGTAAGCAACAAGCATAACAAAGAATTGCTAGTAATACTTGTGCCAACATCCACATTTTTGGATTTCTAGTATTGAACAACTTACTTGATGACAGAATTAGTTGTCGGGGCCAGTTGGGAGTTACCATTGTTGATTGTGCCTTTCATCTGATTAAGTTGCTGTTGTTGAGGACCTCCTCCGCCTCCACCTGGTGCTCCAGCAGGCTTAACTGAGCCTCTGAGCTGTCCATTCTGGTTGGACAAGCCCAAAATCATTGGGTTCTCTGTCCTGGCGGTACTCATGTCTACTTAGCTTTTCTGCTCCAATAGCTATGAAATGTTTTACAGTCTCTAAATGAAGTGAGTCCAGTCGGCTGGAACCACTCAAAACTTAAGATTGTCCTTCCCTCTTGAGACTTTTTATCATCCAAATGTAAATTGTTCAAATCGTGTCACAGCAGGTTCCACAACAACGTTGCAGTTTCTGGGACATCAAGTGTCAAAATAAACCAATCCCCCCATTTAATTTTCAGATATCTTCGAAACACGGATTTCCGAAGCAAAATCAGTTCTTAGCATTAAAGTAATCTGCCATTGTCACATGTAATATCATATACCAGAAGGCTTAGCTAGCTCTCAAGTGTTGGCTTGTTTATCTGGCCATCTTGTGTAGCGTCACTGAGCCGCTGCGTCCTCTCAGGTTTCTCCAACCCTGAAACATACAAAGACAAAGTGTTAAAAACATCGTACCCGACAAGAAATGACAATTGTGTGACGAGATGCAATATGCTGTATTTAAATGGTATAGAGACATATCGAGTTAAATGTAACTGATCAATACGCGACAGCAGCGCTAGAGTGCTGGCCTAACGTCATAGGTTAGCTGCACAGTTAGCTACACAGTGGTAGCTCGTACTGTTGTTTAGTTCACGTACGTTGACCGTTGCTAACACTATGAAAACAGTGTTAATATGCGGAAGGTCAATCACGTAAATAGATTATCTGTACAGATATCTACATTCCACCACCCGTGAATATTAATTGGATAAATATTTTAACACATGGCTGACCAAAAACATTTACTGTCTGTTAAATCCAACCGTGCAACTAACGTTAGAGGGTAACCAAGCTAACGTCGAATATCTAGCTAACTAACGTTAGCTACATGACGCTTTAGCTTCGTGGTATTGTTATGCGGTTTCGGTAAACAACGTTAAAATACCAGTTTAAGAATATTTTAATACAGTCGGTATGTTATAACGCTAGTGCAGTTGACACCTTTCCCAACGTTAGCTAACAAACAAAACTGGATATCCACCATCAACTAGCTATCGTTGGCTTGCTCAGTCGAATCCATTGCCGTGCTAGGTCTGCTAGCAAGCTAACAAACTGGCTAACGATGGCAAACAGTGAACGCTAATTGTAAAAGTCACCACGAAATAATGGAGAATCTGGATAACAACCACCCAGAAATATAAACAGTCTAAATGTGCATGCATTTACCTTGGATAACTTCAATAATCGGTTCTCTATGCGGTGTTTATAAGGTGTACTAATTTCTTTTTAGCTGACTACGAAAGAGTCTTGTCAACCAAACGTTCAAGATGGCTTCCACTCGTATTTGAACCCGCCCCCATCCAACGAATCAGCTGATTTCATTTCAAATCAGCGATTTACCTGCAGGGTGTCCTGTCAAAATTATACTTTCAGACCATCTTAACATCTACTGATCCGCATCTACCGAACCCGAGTTTTTGTTGGTATTGTGTACCGTCAGTGAACTCTTTTATTCAAATGTAGGTGGCATACACTCATGTATTGTGCTCGCACTCTATTTGTTTTTCTACCCAAATTGGGGGGTAAAAATGTGAAAATTGATAGAAATGCAAACCCAGAGAAAACACAGGCACCGTATGTAAATGAGTCTTAACAGATACTGTTACTAAGGTGAATATTTCCTCCAAGTTACCCAAGATAATCACTTCCTGACATCTTTTATTTTGTAAGTGCCTTTTTAGGTTTCGGGTCCTTTACTTTGAAGTCCTTCTGGCGTAACCGGAAGCAGATACAAATATCATCAGAGAACAGTAACTTGACTTCGCATTAAAAAAGTAAGATAATTGACGGTGCGTACTAAAAGAAGTGTTCGTAAAATATTCCTCTGCAATACGGGTTTCTTCATTAACGGTTAAGCACCTAGCTGGAACGATTACAGGGTATTGTGTGTTTATTGTGTTTTATGATCACGTTTAAAATATTTTTAATTTCATTAAAGTTACGTAAACTGCACTCTACTGCTCCATATCATACTGTAACTAGGTTTATAAAGCCTACATAATAATTACAATAGTAAAACATATACATATATTTAACAGCTGAGCTACCTGCATTAAGAAATGGTGGATAGAGCGGCATGTTTTTTCTAGTTTTATACTGGTGCTGCTCGCAAAAAAAAGTGACATAGCAGCTTTACATTGTTATTGCTATGAGAAAAACTGGAATAAGTACGTGACATTTACGTGCCAAGGGCAACCATTGTCTAATCTGCTGGCTATTGAGCAGCTCCACTCCACTGGAGCAGTTGGGGGTTGAAGGCCTTGCTCAAGGGTTCGCTGTGTCTTCCCCCTCCTGAATGTATCCTGCCAACGGCTACAGCAGCAAACTAGACTTTCTGATCCTCCCCACTCCAAGTATCTGTAAGATCATGGTCAATTAAGGGCTGTGTTTACCTTTTTTTCATAAATTATGCAATCAATAAAAACAGAACTGATACCAGTCACAAAGCTGGATGTCTGTGGTGATCTCAGTCACACCAACATGCAACTTATTATTATTGAGGATTTCTGAATGTTGTATAAAAGATTTGGTCTTTTTTGCAAAAAAATACCCAAATAACTCAGACCAGTTCAGTATGATTGCCTCTTGCTTGTCAAAAGCTAAAATACACTGTAGGGTGTTTTTACTCGGACTTGCATTACTGCTCTGTCATGCTTAAAGCCGTAAAGCTTTTGTCTGATTTGACAGGCTGTTTCCACCAAACGCACCCCTAATGAAGGCAAATAAGAGCCAGCACTAACAGGAAGTACAAGCACATTTCACTATACAGCAGTGTAAGATATACATTCAAGTGACCAAGATTTACCCACATGGCTGTAACAAACTCCTTGATCTTTGAGGTAAGACATAATTAAGAATTGAATGGTAAATTGCTGTAGATGCTTTTAAAGGTCTATTTTATACGATATCGGTAATAATCTGATCTATATCTAATTTTAGTTGTGCAAATGTAGCATTTGTGTACATTCATTTTTTTTTTTATATATAAACTTAAAACAGTAGGTGCTATTGTAAGCAACAGGGTAAGTCTTACTGTGATTTAGTGTGATGTCAAATGTCCTTTAACTGCTAGTGGGCACCTTCCAATAGATTCAATCTGTTTCAGACAGTATAGCGTGACTCTTTAAAATGTTCTACGCCTCTGCTGCTGGATCTGGCATTTTAATGCAAGAAATCTTAAGGTTATAAGCAACATGTAGCTTTTTAAATTGTCACAAAGTTGAGAAACATAATATATATACTACAGTAGCTTAAATTACTGAACCGTAGAAATGCCCCTAAACAGATGCAGGTTTGCTACGTTGGGTGTACTGCTTCTTTCCTGTTTACTCACCAGGGACATAAGCAATAGTCACTGTAATACATCCTATATGTGTATCATTAAAGGAGAATACTGTAGGGTGATATATTCCATATTTCTAATCATAGGCTTCAAAATAACTTGCAATTGATTTATCACCAAACCAAAGTAAAAATATTATTTTACACAAATGCTGCTATCTGTGTTGAAATCACATCACATATTATCTTTCTGATGATCTTTATATGAATCAAATGGAGAAACTTGATTTTTGTAGAAGAAATTACATTATAAATGTTAAAACATTGTGAAGAAGAGGTTGACAGCAATGATTACAAGCATATTCTAAAAAGATTATATAGATTTAAACTTTAAAGTTTAGTTTCATCAAACATTTTCGTTTATAAGGGGAACTGGGAACTGGGAAAAAAAATATTTACCAGTCATGCAAAAGCACAATTTTTTTTAGAGAAGTTCCATGACAACATGGGAGAAACTTTGGCACAAAGTACATTTTGCTGCTAATATTACCAGAGGATGTATTCAGTATTGTGTTGTCTTATGTTTGTACAACATCACATTTTATCTATATTTTAATAAAGATACACAGATATGTTTTTGGTGTTTTTCTTGGTCACTTAACTTAATTATTATTTAACAGAGAAATGGTAATTTTAGGCTTTTAATAACTGTGATTTCTCCAGCAGATATATTAACTTGGTTGTTGATTGGAGAGTACAAATAAAGTGTTCATTTATTAGTACACAGACGAAGTAGGATGTTTTGGCATATTTGCCCAAAACATAGTTACTATTAAGAGGAAGTGAAAAAAATCTGGCCTATTCTGTGTTTCCTGCCTAATAATTTGACTGAGAAAACCAGAACAAAGACAATAAAAACATTGCTTTTAAAGCTAAGCTAAAGCAATGATTAATTTTTCATTTCATTATTGAAAAACAGCTATTAGAATTTAGCCCAAATCGTTCGAGGAGACAATTGTGTATTATTCCACACACACACACACACACACCACACAAAGTGATTCTCAAACTGATGAGGTTATTAAAATTACCATTTTCCTCTTTATATTTTTTACAGCTGCCAGACATAGATGTGGGTAATTCCACATATACATATTATGATAACGACATGGACTGTGATGATGAGGGGACTGCCCTGCGGCTCTTTCGTGCCGTTTTCCAACCTGTGCTGTACAGCTTGATCTTCCTGCTGGGCGTGGCAGGGAATGGCCTGATGGTAACAGTCCTCCTGAGACATTGGCGCCTCCTGCGCATCACTGAGATCTACCTGCTGCACCTCGCCTTGGCGGACCTCATGCTCCTTTTCACATTTCCTTTCGACATAGTCAACAATGTCGCCGGTTGGCTGTTTGGGGAGTTTCTCTGCAAGCTGACGGGCCTGGTTCAAAATCTTAACCTCCACTGTGGGAGTTTCCTTCTAGCTTGCATTGGGTTCGATCGGTACTTGGCCATTGTTCATGCCATTCCTAGTATGCAAAGTCGACGTCCGAGAACAGTGCACCTAACATGCATTACATTATGGCTGGTCTGTTTGGGGTTATCAATACCCAATGCTGTGTTTCTTTCTGTGAGAGAAGAAGCCAGACCAATATCTAGGCTCTCCTGTTCCTATAATGTTCATGGTATCCATGCAAACAACTGGGTTTTGACTAATAGAGTCTTCGATCATGTGTGCTTTTTCCTACCTCTGGCTGTCATGAGCTATTGTTACACAGCAGTGGTAGTTACATTGTGCAAGACTCAGAAAAGCAAAGCAAAGCAAGGAGCAATTAGACTGGCTTTACTAGTCACTCTTGTCTTTTTCTTCTGTTGGCTGCCATATAATATCACCCTACTGATAGCAACTATGGTGGACCTGGAACTTATCTCGTATGAAACCTGTGAACTTTACGTCCTACTGCGACCAGCCCTTGATGTGACGAAAAGCCTCGGTCTCTCACACTGTTGCCTGAACCCTTTCTTGTATGCCTTTGTTGGGGTGCGCTTTCGCAATGAGCTAATACAGTTACTTTGTAAATTGGGCTGCAGCAATTGCCTACCTTCTCTCCGAGCTCAGGGTCACAGCAGACGATCCATTTCTGATGGAGCAACGACCACCAGCACCGTACTCATCTAATAAACTCTTGTACAATGTCAGCTGGAACTAAAATGCTTCCGTTCTACAGTAATTCATTTGTACAGTAATAATGAAAAATGGTATAATTTTATCAAATGTTCTGACAATATAGTACCCACTGCAACTTTGATTGCATTTAAAAGAGGTTTTATTTACCCAGTCAAGAAAATGTTTTTATTGTTTGTCCAGAATCTGTTTTTTCTTGTACTTTAGCTACTGCTTATTGAATTCAATAAAGATTTCATATATTATACAGCAACCGTGTCCCTTTGTCAGTGTTCGCAAACAGTAATTGACACAATAACAAAAGCTAAAACCACCGTAGAGATCAGTATTATTCTATTTTTAGACTTCTATTAAAACACTGTTATACAGAACAACTGCAAACAATCACAAATTGCATCTTATATACAGCAGGTATATATTATATATATATATATATATATATATATATATGTCAATATATATAATTCCTTTGCACAACAGTTTGGTAGTTGGAGAAAAAAAAAAATCAATGATATTAAAACAAATAGAAATTTGAGGCACTCCTCTCCTGACTGCCACTCTGTTCCCACAACAACTACACAGATCTTTGTAATATACATATTTTACAGTATTTTAGAAAATGGCTTCAAATATGTTACTGAATTGTGTTACAGTGCTTTTAAATATTCAATTTTTAATCAGTTGTAATCCATAACTTGAAGCATCATCGATTTATTGTTTTTACAGTTCCTCTTTTCAAATAACTGCGAGAATAACATTAATGAAAAAATGTGGACACAATGGTAAGGTAACCTAGAGGACACTTTTTTTTGTTTTTAAAAGTTTATGTTCGTTGGATCAGAATGGCATATGGGCCATACCTCCGGGTCCATAGCCAATGGTACTGTCCAGAGACATTCCTCGTTGTCTGAGAGACTGGGGGCCCATCATACCAGCCTGTGGGTGGGAAGGGGCCATCATCGGACCCTGCGGGGACATGAGAGGACCCTGGGGGCCAAAGGGATCCCCTGGAATTGACATGCTTCGCTGCTTAGCCTGCATCATCATAATGTTTTGCTGTGCCATCAGATTGTGTGAGTGCTGCTGGGAGGACATCATGCCAGGGTATGGATTGGAAGGATGGTGGAGAAGGCTGTTCGCCATCATGGCTTGCTGTTGCTGTAGCTGCTGCTGGGGCGCCATGCCTGTCCTTCCCATCATATGTCCAGGGGGGTACATGGGGCCCATGCCCCCACCAGAAACCATGCCCCTAGAGCCCCCTTGAGGAATGCCCATGTTTTGGCGTATTCCAACATGTGAGGGGTGAGGCGCCAGCTGCTGTTCAGCCATCATATTCTGTAGGTTTGCTAAGTGGGGGTTGGATGAGGGGCCGCTGCTGTGTGGAGGACCAGAAGAAGACAGCTGTTTGAGGAGCTGCTGTGGAGTAGGTTGCTGGGATAGTGGCCCCTGATGCTGATTCTGATGTGGCTCACTCTTGGGGAAATACTGGAGAGTGCTACTGGGCTTATCAGAAGGAATGATGCGGGAGAGATCAAACTCAGGGATACCCGAGTGAGTGGGTCGTATAACTTCACTTAGATCCGGGCCATCCCCCATGTGCAACGAGGCAAATGAGTCTGAGGGATGAGAGGGGCGCTGGTGAGGATGACCTTTTCTAAGCAGACTAAGGTGTAACTGCTGTGGTGATAGAATATCCTCATTAGACTGGGAGAAATGATGTGACATTCCTCCAATAGGTGAGTGCATGGGCCCATGAGGTGGTGGCTGGATGCGAGGAAAGCCTGCCATCTGGTTCTGAGATATAGGTGAAACATTGCAGGGCCCCATCCCGTCAGGTGCACCTCCTCCCATCATGGCAGAATTCATGGCAGGCATGCCCATTTGGTTTGGGGACGAAAGCACAGGTCCTGATGAGTCATGTGGCAGGTGTTGCTGACCTTGGCTTACAATGCCCATGGGGCTTTGTGGATCACTGTGGGGACCAATGGAGCCCTGGGAGACCAGTATCTGGGAGGTCTGGGGGTTCCCCATGTTTCCTGGTGATAAAGCAAGGCAAGCATGTGAAAAATCACACCATTAACATTTGAAAAAAGATTGCCCTTTTTGTCAACCCATTATACTTATGAAATATTAATTGGAGGCCTATTCATATTTTCAAGCAGCTCTACGACAATATGTCAAAAACATCATAGAACTAAGAATGAACACACTTTATTATGCAACTGCCAAACTGTACAAGGTATTCTCTGTCTATGTCACAATGTGTCCTTGTTTCATACCTCCAATGCTGACGCCGGATAGAAGAGGTCGATCTGGCAGCATCTCATCATCGGAAGTGGCAATTGTTTTGATTGCATCATGGTAGAGGGGAGTAGAACTGGGCATGGCATACTTGGACATCTGAGACATGATGAGAGATAAAGGATTCGGGGTTGGATGGTTATCGGGAGAGGAAGTGAATGGCATACTAGGATTCATAGAGCCTGGCTGGCTAATGGGTGTAGAGTTGGAACTCCTGGGGGGAAGTGATTGGCCTGCAAAGAACATTAAAATAATTGATTAATATCACAGCAATACAAGGAACGACAATAATGATGATCAAGCGTCAACTTGAATTTTAAGTGTACCTGTCTCGGTGGAACTACTTCCTCCATTGCCCACTACCTTCCCACTGGTTGGACCACCTGGACTCGGAAGAGCTGTTTTAGGAGACGCCCAACCTGGAGAACCCACAGCCATGGCAGGTGACTTGAGATGTCCAGGAGAGGCAGACGGAGAGTGCAACCCAAGGTTGGAAGACCCCATTATCTGGGGAGACTTCATGGAAGAAGAGGAAGGAGTCCCAGCACCAGACGCAGTGGGAAGAGTGGGGTGATGCCCTGCAGAGGATATCTGTGGGGGTGACTTCAGTCCTGGAGCAGAAGGGGAAGGTAGAAGTGGAGATGGCTCTCGGTTGAGGGATGGAGATTTGAGCTGATGAGGACGAGGCACTGAAGGAGAGCTCCTGGGATTAATATTGATTGATAGGTCAGAGGGGTGCCTAGGTCCGAGGTCTACTCCCCTGAGGACTCCACTCATTGGCATATGACTAAGCCGCGATGTTCCTCCCATTTGATTATGACCTTGCTGGTCAGGCCCAAACATCTCAGGGCCAGGTTGCTGAAGAAAAGGCCCTTCCACCTGTCCTCCAGAGAAGGGACCATGATTGGGAAACTGAAAGGGGCCATCGGGTCCTGGAATCATTCCCTTATTTACTCCTCTTCCATTATGTGAAGCCCTGATTCGTGAAATATCTCCAGGGCTAAACATCTCACCTAAAGTTCCCCCTCCAGCAGGACCTCCTCTGAGCTTCTGAGATAGCATCATCTGCTGTTGTTGTTGTTGTTGTTGTTGTTGAACATTCATCTGTGGGTTCATGTTCATTGTGAGGCTGCTCCCCAGAGGAGAATCCACAAGGTCTCTCATCTGAGGACCCCCTCCAGGAGAGCCCATAATCTCCCGTGAACCAGGAAAGTCCATGGGATCACCTCGAGTGGAGGGTGGACCCCGGCCCATTCCCAAATTGTGAAAGTCTGGGCCCCCGGGATTATCCATCATTCTTGAGCCCAGGTTGCCCTGTTGCTGCTGTTTAGCTAATCTGTCAAGTTCAAACCTGGAAAGCCCCTGCATCTGCCGTTTCTCCATGAGGCGAAACATTTCCTCATGTGTTAACAGATGTTCTGGGTCACCTTGCAAGTGCTGAGGAGGTCCACCAGGGTAGCAGCCATGAAATGGACCCCCACCGCCTATATTGTTGGGCATATCATCAAGCCAAATCATCCCTTGCCTGGTGGGCCTTTGGGGTCCTAGACCCTCCACTGATAAAACTCCCCCTTTACCACCAGGAAAACCGCCTCCTCCAGATGGCCCTCTCTGCATCTGTCCCAGGAACCTTGGGCCACGGGGTCCCTCTTGGTGCATGTCTATCATTCGTGCATTTCCACCCATTCCTCCTCCCATCATATTGCCAGGACCCCACTGCTGGTCTCCAGGTTTGCTGTGGTAGGGCGGAGGGGGCCCTCTCATCATCACAGGACCTCCTTGCATGCCAATCTCTGTCATCATTCTTAAGTGCTGTGGATGTGAGGGGGGTTGTATTTCCTGTTGTCGTCTCTTCTCTTGGTAGTATTCTTCTTGAAGCTTCCTCCACGCCACTTGCTCTGGGGTCAGCCCATCTGGTCCAAGTAAGTGACCCATGTCGAGCCCAGGTGAAGACAGCTGGTGATGGGGATGTTGTGGTAGGTTATGGTGAGAGTCCATGTGAGGGCTGTCGAGTACAGGTCCAGCAAGGGACTGTGTTTGCGAAATGATTGACTGGAGGGGTTCTTCGTATTTCTTCATCCCTCCCATCGAAGCCAAGGCTGTCGACAGCATATTACCACTACTGCAATTTCCAGAGCTATTTGTACCATTGTCACGGTCATCAAGAATACCGCTCCTATCAGTATTGTTATTATTTAGGTTGGAGGAGTTATTACTAGCATTGTTGTTCGTGGCTCCTGTGTCTCCAGGGCCTCCAGGGCCTCCACCTGCCCCACTGCGCAGAAGCAGCCTCTCTATGTCTCTCAGTGTCTGCAAAGAGCGCTCCCTGTGTTCCAGCTGCTCTTTGGAAAGACCATCCATGTTCCCCGGGCCACTCCTCTGGCCCGGATCACCCTGTAGGTGTGCAGAAAGGATGGAGGGACTTCCCGAGGGAGAAACGGTAGCAACAGGAAGAGACATACCCCCTGCACCCTCGCCATCTCCAGCTCCTGGGACTGGGCCTGCAGGTGTGGCCGTGCTCCCTCCCTCTGACCTATGGGCGACGATGCTGTTATTGCTGGAGGCTCTGCCAGGTCTGGTCTGAGAGGATTCATTATCGGAGTGTCCTGCTGATGATGGTGTCCCTGCAGGATGCAATGGGCCTCCAGCACCTGCAGAGGCTGGTCGTGGAGTTCCACATTGTGATTTAGGGGGGCCTGTGGGTGGAGAGCTGCTGGAGTTTATCTTTTCAGATAGGTTAGGAAGCTTGCCTGATGAGTGGCCCTGTGGCAGACAGAAGAAAAAAAACAATTACATCATGTAAATTGTTATTTCTAGTAGTAATAATTGCAGTTATTATATTGCCAATTTGTTATTCTGCCAAAACATCATATAGTGCACTCTCAGTACAAGCATTTACAGCAGTCATAACTGCTGATGAAAACAGGAACAAAGATGTAACCGAGACCAAAATAGTTAAACAAATGAACCCCCTCGCATACTTTGCATCTGTGGTCTTTACTGTGGAAAAACACTTGTATCCCCACGGGGTTTAACACAAACTTGACATCTTGTTTAATTTGACGCTGAGTTGTGGATATCTGACCTGTTCCAACTTGGGGCGTGAAACATTTTGCTGGTGAAACAGAAGGATGGAATCGGTCTGTCCTTTCATTACTGCCTCTGCAGCACTGTCAAACAAATAGAGCAATCATACAAACAGTTACACAATTCAGTGTTGAGCTGGATATTAAATCATAATGCAAAACAACAAAACAAATAGGTTGGTTGATGAGATAAAGACAATCCAAACATCTCTACTTCTGATGTGAATAATCACCTGCATGACAGGCCTACAAGTAGTTCTCACCTGTTAGCTAGGCCGGTTGTGAAAACATACACCACTTGCTGTGAAGGCTGAGGAGGCTGCTCTGTCTTTAGCCCTGGTCCCACTCCACATCCCATTACAGGAGCCGCGGGTTCAGACACGGGCCCTGCAGACAGGCGATCAGAGAGCCCTTGAATAGGACCTGCCAGCCCACGCTCTTCTGTGAAAAAGCAGCAGCACACAGGTTTAATTTGGCTACATTTGTAACCTGGTTTATAATTGCAATACCAGTACATCCTTTTGGCTACAACATCTAAACACTAGATGGAGCTAAAACACATGTAAAGTCATATCAGTGGCGAGGAGCAGTACGGCACTCCAAGCCTCTTCCTTTCAGTGTGTGCAGGATCAACAGCTATGGATAATTAACGGCTTTAGCCTGTTGTTTTCAGAGAAAATAAAATTGAGAGGGGGTAGGGGATTTCTACATGTAATGCATACAGCCTTCAAAGTTACGGTCACAATGACACTATTGTTAGTGAGGACTGGAACTGGGCAAAGGGTTTCCCCCTCTGTGGAGATAGACAGACTCACGGTGGGTCGCAGTGTGTGGCTTGTCTTCATCCTCCTCTGTGTCAGGTCCAGAGCACCATTCATCTCCACTGTATGGCTGTTTCTTCTCCAGAACACAGCGCCGCTTACTGCGCATACCACCCTCTGGAGGATAATACACACATCAACTGTTGGACAACAACTAGTGTATTATATATACACATATATATATATATACACACACACACACACACACACACACATATATATATATATACATATATATACATATACATATATACACATATATATATATATATATATATATATATATATATATATATATATATATATATATATATATATATACACATATATATACACACACACACTTTAAAGGATACTATCAATGTTTTTTTCATATCATTCACCACTAATGGTCTAAACACACCACAGTATTTCCCACAGCCAGATGCGGATGTACTACTGTCTGCACTAATACATTTGGCCTTACTCGCTGGAAGTTGTAGGATCAGTCTACAGCTTTCAATCTGAACAGGATGTCAAATGTCAGAATCACTTTAAACTGAAGCTCTTTTTGTCCTGTGAAACATTTGTAAATACCGAAATAGCCTGAGCTGACTCATAAATAGATTTTCTTAAATTAACAAAAAATTAAATACTTACAGGTAAAAAATGAAAAACTGCAATTATTTGCAGTTCTTCTCATCTCTGTACTGATTTTATTTTATTGTGAAACAATATGCCATGCATGCTAATCACATCTGCAAATGCAATGTTGTGAGAAGCATGAGCTGAAGCTTCTCACATGGCGGAATTATGATTTTGTGGATGCACAAGCTGCTGCGCACCAGTGAGCACAAACGGCTGCAAGAAGCATGTATGTATGTATGTAGCAGCTTTAGCATTTCCACAAGGCAACGTGCAATAGAAGAGGCAGAACAACTCCTGACAGCAAATACAATGGTGGGTTTAAACTCTAAATGGTGACAGGAAAGAAAAGTACACTGGCAATATCCTTGATTATTGTCACACATTTAGATAAGCTCTATAAACAAATCAGTGAAGATTTTTTTTCATCTTACCGACTTTGTGGCTGAAAACTACTTTCCAGTAAACACATCAGATGAGCTTGGGTAACCACAGACTTAAAAGACGCGTGAATGTACAGTAAAGAAGGAAGGATGTTTGCAGTGACAATACAGAGAAAAGAACAGCAGAGGGAGGGAGGCCACCTTGACACAGACGGGCAGTATGACAGACTTCGTCTTCTGTGAATGTTTTTGTTGCCAGCATTTAGTGGTTTATCTTAAACAGTAACATAAAAGGAAACCTAACTGTGTTCACACCTTTTGTCACCGAGTGTTTTCAGGTTTGGAGGCGGAGTGATTTGAAGTAAAATTGTGGGAGGCTTGGGTTTCAATTGAATGTACTTATATAAGCAGAAACTAGATCAGAAAGAGAAAGAAGACAGAAAGAGAGCGTGCGTGTGTGTGTGTGTGTGTGTGTGCGTGCGTGCGTGCGTGCGGAGGCCAAATGGAGCCAGAAGAGATTTCCCTATCTCTCATTCTCTCCCTCTTTTGGCCTCCATCGGTCTATATTTTGGAACCACGCCTCTCCTTCTGAGTGTGCATGCGTTTAAAGAGGTGTAAGTCATGTACAGGAAGCCCAGATGAGTTTCACAAAATCACATTGTCATGCGCAGTCACGTGAACACACAAACGCATTAATAACAACCAACAAATATAAATCAAACACTCTGTACCGAACCACACAAACACAAATGTATATCAAGACAAAATCAGAACATTAACTCTTCCCACCCAATCACCGTTTCTGATTCAACAACAACAACAACAACAACAACAACAACAACCTCTTTATGCTTATTCAGTTTTTGCTACCTCACGACCCGTCTCTTCTTCCGAGCACTACAGAAAGCCCAGATGCCTTTTCATCTGAGACACGTCAGTGCAGTGCGGGCATGGCACAAACTATCAAAAGCCAGGGGGAAATTCTGATGCTTCACTGAAAGGTCAGGGCATTTCAGCTCGAGAGAAAACAAGTTATTCTGTCCTCTCAGTCCTTACATTCACTTCCTGCTGTGGAGGAGGTGAATGCACGTAATATGGTATTTCGGGTAAAGATTTGGCTGATAGGATGGTGAAGGAAGTGAACTTCCGCATACTTAGAACAGAGACACACTGTCTATACGTCCCAGACGCTGACACAGTTTAGTCTGTGCGTGAATGCCTTACCTCCTTTGGCGTCCGTCTCTGGAGGAACGGCATTTCTTGATTCACCAGAGTCGATGGAGACACTCCGCTCCCGCTTGGATTTGGTTTTCTGCATCCCTCCGACGCTGCTCACCGATTGGCTGACAGCCTTCAGCCCGGGGTTGCCGGGGGAAATCTGGTTAGTTTTGACTCCATGGCTCCCGGCACCGGCGCCCTTTGGACCCAGGTGGCCAGCAGCTCCTTGCTGCTGCTGAGCCTGTTGGTTTACACCGGGTATTTGGGATCGGCTGTCACCGGTGACCTGCTTGCCATGATTGGCCAGTTTATTGTCTGGGTGCATTTGATTGGCTGGTGATTGAGGTGGAGGTCTGGTGTGGAGAAAAGCTGTTTGTCAGTGGAGCTCACATTGCCAACAGGCGACACTGATGGAGAAAAGAAAAATCATGAGCATCAGTATTTCAGAATAAAAGTCTGTATCGGGCCCTACAGTTCAAAGACAAATTCACATCATTTCTCTACAAGGCCTAATTTGGGAGTAATAAAGTGCTGCAGGAAGCATGAGTTTGCATTTGGGCAATTCCAGTTCCCTCGTCTGAATGTCAGGGTTTTTGTATAGATGCCTGAATAAGGTCTATCACGGGCTTTGACGTTTTGTTCTACGATATAAAATAAGTCAGTAAACACCACACTTGTGGATTTTGAAGATTTTAGGTGCGTTACAAAAGGCGTTTTTTCACAAGTGGCTAAATGAGACTACAAAACGTCTTCTCGCACTCATGTGACTGTGGTGTAGTTTGTTTATAGCCTCACACTTTTTACTTCTGGCGATTGCTTTCACGCTACAAAAATCCTGAAAGTGGTCTTCATTTGTGAAGATTATCTTGCTGAACAAAACGTTTAAGAATCATAAACTAGTGTTTACCACGGAGCATATTTTCTGAAATAAGCCAATGGAATGGAATCCCATTGGCTTTTTGTCAAGGGAACCAAAGCGATGCTAACTTCCGGGGTTGGGGTACAAAAATAGGTCTTCCCTGCAGCACTCTACACAAACCTTACATTGTTCTTATACTGACTGGATGAATGACAACACACTCTGGTTCCGGGTTAGGTCTTTAGAGTTAACTCTTCAGCCTGTTCACTCACCTCATCTCAACCCGACGCTCAACTGATACATTGCCATGTTGCTCTCCAGGACGCTTCACTGACCACACATGGACCTGGGGGACAACAAGAGGGTAATATCATCAGTGGAGCCAGATAGCAACCTTTACAGTCAGCGCTATCTGTCAGTGTGTGTGTGTGTGTCCTCAGCCTGTGGCTCAACATCAACTTCATGAGCACAGACAGAAAAGAGAGCGACGAAGCCAAAAGATTGATAAGAGCGCAAGGCCAGAGAGACACTGTGAGGTAAATGTTCCTTTAAGGGAAAGAGAGCAAAGACTGAGTTTGAGCTGGGGGAGGGACCTGCAGCCCAGAAGCAGCTCAGCAGTGGTTTAGGTCCCTCCCCCTACCAAACACTTTGCAAACCACAAAAACTCCACCACACATTCCACAACACTGTCTGTAGCAATACCTGTCTCTCCCTTCCCCACTCAGAGAGAATCTCTCGGTTTCACACTGAGTGTAAGCAAAAACAGGCACAAAAAAAACAACTCATCACCTGCTTATTACAGATTTTAAGTTTAGGCCTATTTAGACACTCCACCACACCTCATGGGTTCATCAGCGTTACCCGCGTTTGTTTTTAATCTATTTTAGTGTGACCTGAGAGCCCAGATGATGACGCCTCAGCTCTAAGATATCTAATTCTAGCTATCCTGGTAATGTCAGGGACTAAAAACAGCCTTAAACAGAGTAGGATTCAAGCACAACATTAAGAATGGAGGACACTTCCGAGCACATGGCGCTTCGTTCTGGGTTCAAGTCCATAGCTGCAAGCTTTCGCCCTCTTGACACCACCACCTGCCGGTGTCCATGACCCCAAGCTTCTGATTTTAACCTTTGCCACTGGACTGTGCTTCTCAGTGAGTCGAAGAATCCGTGTTCAGTCTACGAACTAGTTGTACACAATGTATTCTTGCCGTATATCCAACAAAAGCCGCTTGCGCACAGAGCATTAAAACACTTCTTCGGTATCTGCAGGTCTCAACAAGACCCGTCCACACCTGTTGTTGGTGAACAATAGTTGGTCAAAACAGTCCTCACAGCCTGTTCGAAAACATCCAGCTGAGATATGCGTCTGACATAATGCAATCTCGTGTAAACATTTCCACTGGCTTCCATTTTTGGCCGATGACACAATCCCACCGCCGCACACGACACGGTATAGTCGCTCAGGTCAGCTGTCCCGCTCTTACAGAGCCATGTGTACCACTCGCTCACCTTGACGGGTAATGGTAAACACAGCGCTGTAATTAGTCATTAACCAAAACCCGCTCATGTCAGCACAGAAAAGGTGCCTTGTTCGTCAGCTGGAGGAGTTCATCACTCATTAACTCAAAACGGGGACAGTCAGACGTCGCTCCTGTTGACAAAGTGTGACTCACTCGCTTTTGTGCAACACAAAGTGGAGGCAGACTAATCATATGGTGAGTCGCTGACCTAAGATAGGCCTATCTAAAGTGAATACCGGTCTCAGTAGAGTTACTCAGTCATTTCTGCTGTGGTTGATATGATCAACAGGGGAACAGCCGGAAGATACGTACAGTAAAAGAACTTTGAAGCAAATACACGAGTCTTAGAAGGCTCTCGTGAATCTTGCGTCTCATCCAACATTTTGTAAACCTGGAGGAAGGCCTCGCACTACCATTATCCCCACTCCTTGCCGTGGGAATGGAGCCTATATTTAAGTAATCAGGAACATTACAGTGACTTTAGAACAGCTAAAGCCTTTCTCAGACTGGATGACTTTTTACTTGAGAGGGTTTAAAGTGTTTTTTTAGGTTCTGTGAAGTGGTACTACACCAGTGAATGAAAAGGATTGCAACTATTTAAACCACTCGGTCCTTAATGAATAATATAACATGTAATCAATGTTGTTCCATGACCTTCTATGAGAGTAGCTAGACGAGGCGCTGGCGTGACTAGCAATTCTTGGTGAGCACATTAATGTTTAACTGAACCATTATGTAGTCACAGGTCTCAACAAAGCAGGTTTCCCTATTCAAGCCAAGAAATTCCTCTGTTTGGAAGAGTCTCAAGACCAAGTTTGTGTTGCAACATCTGGAGAGAAGTGCTTCAGAGCTTTGCAGACAAGAGAATACGATTAAACCACAATGTGTTATGCGAGTTTAATTTAGATTACACCTGTAAACGGGAGCCCAAATTAATAACTTGAGTAAACAAATTAAGTAATCTGAGGGTACATGTTATTCAAATGAGACCTTTTTAAATGAAAAGAAATCATTGTCACATCTTGATTACACACAGGTAATCTCCATTCAAGTTGTTAGGCAACTTCTCAAAACAACTAGTTGCACCAGTGATGACATAAGTGTGTCGTGGCAGAGTGGGAATTGATCGTTAGCAGTGCGTGTGACGGGGATGGTGTTGAATACTCTGTCAGGTGTTCATATTGCTATGAGTCTGTCTGTGGCCAAATGTTTCCCCTTGATCATCACAACTATGCAAGATGCAGTCAGGAAACTTAATAGGTGTGTAGTTAAGATCAAAATGACGGCAGAGTACGCGAGGTAGGAAGTGGGGACCGAGGCCATCGGCTCCACCACTTCACGCCCCTGACCCGATTTGTTTACGCTTTGATACGCGTTTATTTGTTTTCTTTTGATCATAAAAAAGCTAAATTATATCCATTTGATTCAATGCTGTAAGACTGGGAAAAAAATGCCAAGGGGTTCAATAGTTTTTATAGGTTCTGTACTGTATATTGAACAGCTGTACAGACACAAGCAACATCTGATTTGCATGTTCAGCTCTCATTTTATTCTTGTAAAAAAAGGCGTCGTCTAATCGGACACACCTGGAGAACCAGCACCAAACTTAATTGGTGTAATCTGCATTCATTACATTCTGACCTCAACAAGATATTTAACACCCGACACCTTAATTATGGGGACATTTGAGTAACATTGATCAAATCAACATGGCAATAAAATGCTGCAATAAAAAAAACATGGTTATGAAATAAATGGTAATGTCCCTTGAAGGTGTTCTCTCTTTCCAGCAGCTTTGAACGTTCATTCTCAGTCCAGCTTTTGTGTTCATGTTCATAAGGTTGCAGAACTAAGTAAAAAAAAAGTGCAATAAACCCATGAAGACGACGAGACAACTTTCACTGCATTATACAGAGGCATGTGTGCACTCCAGCCAAACCAACACTAAACAGTTAAAGCTGAAAGAATGCCCCGTGTAGCATCAGTACAAACACTGTGTCAAGTGGATGAAGACAAATGGAATGAAAGGAATGACGTGAAGAAGTAAAAACAAAGTCAGTTGAAGGCGTTACTCCACTGAAACATAGCTTGCTGCCAACAAGATCCTTCCCACATTACTCAAAATGACCTGTAACTTCAGCTCCTACTGCTGAAAAGCTTGATGGTATACTTTTAATAAAATTGCTATGGATTTAAAAAAAATCTATATTTAAGGGCATAAATGAGTCCAGTAATTTAAGCGGTGAAAATTATATTTTCGTGCTGGCAATTCAAAAATACTAACCTTGGTAACTACCTCTGTAAAGCCAAATTATCCAGAGAAGTTACAAAATCCTGCGTTTCATTCAGGAGTCTGCTCAGTCATCTGAGAATGTCAACAAACAAATCTGTCTGAGCGAATATTAAAATAAAATGTAAACTCAGTGGACCGATACTGACCCACTGGAATAGTCTCGTTTGAATTGCCTCAATTCAAATATCTCTAAGTACTAGCTGAAACTAAAGCAGTCTCATTAAATCCTACCTTCATGAAAGTTATAATATTCAGGTCTTTGTTGAACTTAGGTGGTGAACTTCACACCTCTATTAAATGGCAGATAAAGGACACTGATGATGATAACCTCCTGAATACTTGATTTCAAATAGTATAGTGTACTAATAAATAGTAAAACTCATCTATAACCTTCAAATAGTCATGACCAAATATGCAGCAAACACAGTTTGGGTGAAAAACATATTCACTGGTTATGAATCTGACTTAATGAAATACTGATGCCATCAGCAAAAACATGGGCCAATTCTATATAATGCGAGTTATTCATAATGCCCGTCAATGGGTCCGATTCCCCGAAACGTCAGACGAAGCTATTGAAGGCATGCAGGTTCATCACAGACTCCGGCCCAAATTATGTGCACAATTTTACCAAAATGTATCCGGTCAAGATAACCCAGTCCAACTGACACCTGTTGTTTATGTGTGCCCATGACACAAGGAGCCAGCAGAGAAACTGAAAACTAAAATATGAGGGCTGGTGTTATGTTCACGCCCTGATGTCCACTGTTCTTTAAAGCATGTCAGGTACTAATTAAGCCTTCAACGAAACATGCTGCTCCTGTTAAAAGCAGGGTTCAGCTGGGAATATATATCTCTGCAAAGGTGAGCTGTTATCCAATCAACAAATGTGTTGGGGTATAACATTTCTCCATTTCCTTTTCCTCATTTGACATTTTCACAACCTGTCTGGGAAACAAATTCAATTTAAAAGTGGGACGTTGTCCAGATGCGTCCAAACACTGCTCCAAACAAATTAGGGAAATAATTCAATGAGATTTAAAATCCACAGCGCATGGTCTTTACGGCTAAAGCCAACTCATTTTGGGACCACGACGATTAGCACATAGCACACACAAAGCAGGCAACCGATTCACACAAACACAAAGCCCTGTGCATTACTTCTACATCAATGGAAACTGACATTACTGTTCTCAGAGTGTTTGATGAATGAGTGAAATTAATTGTGGAGAAAGTAAGAAAACCACTGATGTTCGATTCATGTTTCTTCAGCTGACCATCCAGGAATGTTGTATTTTAAGAAACTTCATGGATGATTTGATTTCAGTGGGAATCCCAGGACAACGATACAGCAACCATAATACAGGTGAGAATTTATGACTGCTGTGTGCGTGTGTGTGTGTGTGTGTGTGTTAGAGTGCCTACAGTAAGAGGCTGAGCTCCTATTTAGTCCCAGTGGGTCACACATTGCCCTGTATTTTTAGAGCAAGCTGGTATTAATAGACCCAGTGAGCCCTGAGAAGTCGGGGCTAACGGTGAGAACAGAATACGAAGCCAAGTCCAAAACACAGATGCCACAGGGCTGCTCTGTGGATTGACACCGGTAAACACTGAGGCCAAAGTGTTTAACAGTACTGATGAATGAATAATGTGTATTGACGCAGGAGCGCACGCAGCTGCACAGAGATGCACAGTTGAGATGTTTTTTTTGACATCAGCGAGTTAAACTGCATCTGTGCCCGGCGCCAGTCAGACTGCCTAAGAGAAGGAAAATAAGTCAAATGTGCTCTTTAACTCAGGACAAGGCCACGGCTAACACAACATGGATGACTGTTACCAAAATAAATCATCTGTGAAGGACTGTTATTAAGTTCAAATGTGTCCTTCAGTTTGTATCAGATATTAAGGCGGTCTAAGGCATTCCTTTGGTCATTCCCAAAGAACTAAATACTAAATGTATTTATTTGGTCTCATTTATATGTATGTTTTCAATAACAAAATCATAAATGAGGTTATGATTTAGAAGACGTATAGTTCTTTGAAATGGGTGATTTACTTATTCAAGATAACGTAAGGCGATGCGGAAATGCCAGAAAAATGGTCAAGAAATATTCATTCATGCACAAATTTGCTCTTCTCACGATTTATAGATAAGGCCTTTTGTGATTTGCCATTTTCAAAAGTTTGGGAAACACTTATTTAAAAAGGACAGCTGTTTTCAGCATTGTTGTCGGGTTCACCAGAGGATATTTGTTGGGTTGTGTTGGAGGTCCTATTCCAATGTTTAAGAGCATCAAAAATCTCTGGTAGTGAGAGTCATCAGCTGGAAATTATATTATTGAACAATTGAGCACCTAAACATAGAAATGATGCTAAAACAATGTTGGGAGTACAGTGAGAATATTGCAGTGATTTCTCCATATAGAGCCAGTTGACCACATGACTGATAAGAGACAAACAGAACTAAGTACATCAAAAACTTCTCTTTCATTAACACTGTGGATTGATTCCCTAGGTGTTTTATAGTCTTCAAAGTGTATCACAACCTGCTCAAATGAAGCGTACAACACACCTCTGATGGTGGGTTTTCCTCGCCTGCTTTCATGTTACATGTAATATGGGCGATGTGGCCAGTGTGATGTCTCCCTTCATGTCCACACAAAGGTTTCAAACAAGCCCAAAGTTGTCACCCTTATCACCGCTTACCACTGACTTAGACATGCTGCAGCCTATATTTCACTTTATGCTGGTCAATCTACCTGTGGACCTTCTTTAATAGCAACTTTTACAAATGTTATGAACGGTGATGTGACACGGACAGCTTTCAACCCTTTTATGTTATGTAACCAAGACAATATTGAAGCTGCTGTAAGATAAAGGTTTGATTGGGACGCACTGCGACAGTGTGGGATGTAATGCAATAAAACACTGAGGATAGGACTCGGTTTCTCAGCAGCAACACAGGAAACAAAGCCACAAACAGCCTGTTGTTGGTTGAGTGTCATTTAGATTAGACCTGTGAAGCCTAAACTTAGTGAGAATTGTCTGAATATAGGAAAAAAGATCGGATAATACATTTCAAATATCACAACCGGTACTCCTCTGATGTGGAATCTATAGTGACCTGGCTGAATACAAATTGCTGCACTACATTTATGGGCTGTAAGAGTTGAACTGATTTGCACACCATGCGACTTTAGAAAAATCAACGAGGGTGATGACAGGGGAGCTCAGCTTGGCTTAAAGATGTTGAATCAGCCATCAAGCCCCTGCCAACTTGCACTCATGGAAAACCAACTGACACCAATGATGTGAAACGGCTTCCAAGTGACGGCCATCAGTACATAGTGAGCGATCAGACTCTCTTTGACCAATGCAGTTTCACATTTTGCACGCTTCTGTTGGAATCATAGAAAACCAAAAAGGTGAAACAGAAATTCCCTCATGTGTCTCTTACAATGTGACCACTGAAAGGTCACTTAATTGGAAAGCACCAACCATCCAGGTCTGATAATATAGCAGCTGATTGCAGATTGTGCCCATCTTGGTGAAAGTGTGAATGTCTCTTGCATGGAGGCAGTAAATTCAAAACTCTGAACTTTTAAGTGGAGAGAAGATGATATTTGTATGCCGTCAGTGAGCGAGGAAAGGACACAACTGGAGCGTGTTCAGAAGTCTTGCAGGAGGGAAAAAAACAGTACACGGCATGTTTGGCATTTTTGGTCAGAGCACCGAAGTGAGTCTGCTCAGTGTTAAAAGGCGGGGAAACCCCGATCATGGATTATTGACCACATTCAGCCCTATAGCCATATCTATTTTCTGCTTTTTATAGTCCTTGACATAACCTTTTTTTTTTCCCTTTCCTCCCTGCTTGCCTTCAATCACACGCTTGTTCTCCTCTCCCAACATGCACTTTGTTTTTCTGCAGCCTGGTGTTGTAGGAATGCATAAGAGTACACGCAGAACAAGAGGTTACTGCAGGTCAGCATCCACTTAAATAAACACCAAAGAACTAGAAGGATTCAGTTTGTTAAACCTTTGATCAAATAAAGGTGTTTTTTACTTTTGGGACATTTTAATCCACAAACTCCGTTAGGTCTGTGATCTGTATCTCTGCACTCCCAACTCTCAGCCTAGTAGTAGGTTCTAAACTGCAGTGCATTGTGGGACAGTGCACAGGTGACAAAAATAAAATAAAATCAGCACACTAGGGGGGTTGTGGCAGGTTGCTGTGGCAACAAAACATGTCACGGGGCTGAGTAAATATAGGCGAACCAGGAGGCGATGTGCAGAGAGAAGGGCCTGCAACAGGGGAAAGGCCACAGAGGAGGAGAGAAAAAAGGAAAAGGGAGACATTTGTGAAGATCTCAAAGCAGAGCAGTCTTTTGATGTAGCAGGCCAGTGATGACAAAGGAGATGACCTAAGATCTACCTTCCTTTTTACACCAAGAGGAAACGTAACATAAAAGAGTTCGGCTGAGGACAAGAAATGTTTAGCTAAAATATGAACTGAATCGGTGAAAGTAAACACCGATTTATGAGCTACTATCAGGGTGGATATGCGTTTGTAAACTGTGTGTTCAGGACTGGCTGAACTGGGATAGGCGTGGAAATGTGGGCAATTCACACATGATTTATTGGCTATTCCACACAAATGTTGATAAAGACCTCATCAGGATGGAAATGAAGCGGTAAGAAGACTGCAGGCACCTAGTCTATGGTTTTGCCTGAGCTCTGAGGACAGGGAAGGAGTACTGGGCTCATTTTGTACAGAGGGTCAAGGGTTGTATCCTTTCCAACACATTCTGGGAAACAAGCCAACTAGAGCAAGGGAAAAAAAAAAAAGCAAACTGCAGCTTCAGAACAGATAGAAAGCAGGCGTTACTGCACAGAAGCAGTAGGCTGATGGACAGATGCCACTCAGTGTTGAACCGAACACACACCTACCAGTCTGTTCAAGAGAGGACGCCCAATCGTCTTTTCCCTCAGGCCAAAGAGCATCACCATTAAAAACATGCGTGAGAATGCACTCCACACGTGGTTTATCATACAATGTGTGACAATGTGTGACACAGCATCTTCTTCCCACAACAACGCTGAACAAACCTCAACAGTGACTAAAACGTTAGCCGAAACATAACCTGGCCTTAAATAAAATAAGCTGGCCTTAAATAAAATAACTAACCCTGGCATTAAACAAATTGGGGGACAGAAGGACTATAATTAGTCAGTTAGCTGCATCTAACAATGACATGGCCCTAGTACGAGTCATTACTGTAGAAAAAGAAAGGTCAGTCCTGAGCTGAAGCAATGACGCCAGTTGTGAAAAACTTAAGAGATGAAAGAAAACCACAGAAAGAGGAAAAGTTACCTGGATATAAACAAGGGGGGAAATTACCTGCAAAGTGTTTGCACATATTTGCTGGCTGATTTACAGTATACTCTAACACAGCGGTCCCCAACCACCGGGCCACGGACCGGTACCGGGCCGCACAGAAAGAATAAATATTATATTATTTCCGTTTTATTGATTATCAGAGTCTGAAAGAATGACCGGATTCTCTCCCAATTTCATCCGCCTGTGGCTCTTGACATGTCAAGACGCTTGTCTCGGTCACGTGATACGTTACCTCAAAAATTAAACCCACAAGTTAGCGAAAATGATTAAAAAAACTTTTGGAGAGCTTCTTTGCAAAAGGTGGAAAGGCCACTAAGGAGACAGAAGAAGAGCCTACAACTTCCAAGAAAAATAAATCTTCATTTAACAGACAATATCAGGAGTCTAATTAAATATCAGGAGTAATTCTGACGCACCAAGCCCGCTCTGCAGAATCTGTGGCGACAGAGGAAGATCAGCTGCTGGAGATTGTAAATGACGGTGGCCTTAAAAGTATGTTTGAGACAACAACAAGTGTTTTGGATTAAAATCAAGGCTGAATATCCTGAGATCGGCACTAAAGCACTGAAAACCCTGCTTCCATTTCCAACATCCTATCTTTGTGAAGCGGGATGTTCTGCAGTGACAGCAACCAAAACAAAACGAAGTAGACTGGACATAAGGAACAGACTTCGGGTGTCATTGTCTCCCATTACCCCCAGATGGGACCGTCTCGTTGCAGAGAAACAAGCTCAGGGCTCCCACTGATTCAGCGTTATTGTGAGTTGTATTTTGTATGCATTTTATATTTCTTTTCATGCCGATTGCATCATTTTATTTCGTCGTGTTTATCCGCCACAACTTGAAGGCCGGTCCGTGAAAATATTGTCTTACATCAAACCGGTCCGTGAAGCAAAAAAGGTTGGGGGCCACTGCTCTGACAGACACTTTGTAAAGTAACCAGAAGTCTTTTTTTTTCTTTTTTTAAGTATGTTGTCAGGTTGAATAGTAAGAGTGTCTCAGAAACTGACGCAGCATCTGGATGTGCTGTAGAATCCCAGTTAGAGACGGCTCGACCACACCAGCATGTGCAATAAATGCATTAAAGCATCACGCTATCACAGAATCCTCCAAATGGTTTTAAGATAAGGTGATGAAAATCCAACTGATATTATGGTATAGTGATTCATATACTGACGTTATGGACGCAAAGTATTTTGACACCTACAGGATTCAACAATAAGGCGGTCTTGCCCAGGGCAAGTAAAAGGCCACGTCGGGCTAGTAAATCTCACGAGTCAATCGGGCAAGTGGTAATCGAGAATTAAAGGAGAAGGAGTTAGCCTTCTTTTATATGTTGTATTGTTGATTTATTGTACAACACTCTGTTCATTTCTTTAATGTAAAAATAAACAAGACATTTAGTATAGGGGCAAGTCAAAATTGACTTTGGGCAAGTGGACCGGGCCAGTTACCTTTTAACAATATTAAGCTAAGTCTGCTCTCTGTGTAAGAAACAATGTGAGAACTGAGAGCGGCACTTTTTTTTTTTCATGTTTGAGATAATAAACACAAGTCTTGTTGAGGAAGTAGAGAATCTCATGCTCGCTGTGACTGCACGTCACATTGCATTTCAAAGTGCCTCATACAGTTAGTTTTTAGTTTTTGAAAAGGCTTTGAGGACTGGTTAGATCTGATCAGAGCTCAGGCCTCACGGGAAACGAGGAATGTGGACTTGTTGGTCAACACGCCTGTAAACACACCTACACTGGGTTTTGTATGTGGAAAATGTTACGCTGATGCATTTTCCTATTTGAGTCATCCAGCTGAACTCAGACGACTTTCAAACTTGTAAACAAAAAGTCTCACAGACCCACAAGTATCTAATTGATTGGCTATTGGGGCAATTTGGCAGTATGACGAGAGTCAAAACAAATCAAGATTCCTCTCCTTGTCACCATGTAGGCTTTGAACACACGAAGAAATAACTTATAATCATCCACGAGATTCAATTTGTTACACAAAGCTTTCCAAGCACAAGTAAGTGCTGACAAACAGAGGTGAACATCTGTCCTCTTGCAGCCATGAGACTGTGTACAGTATCTGAGGGTTAAGCGCCACAGTTTGCTTGTAAAGGGGCCGAGACCTGCATGCTCACAAGGTCACAGTGTGGTTATTTGGTACACACCTGAGTTCAAGTGGCATTGTTCTCACCCGGCCGAACAAACTCACGTTAAAAGAGCCTGAATACAACGCCTTGTGTGACTAAATATATTAATGTCGTTTGAAAGGTTGATGACCAGCAGCAGTGTGGACAGAGTATTCTTGTCCACAAAGACAGCATGTAAAAAAATATATGCAAAAGATAAGCCCAGAGAAAGGCACAGAACCACAACAGTCACTGGGACATTAATGTGAACCATAATGTCATGAGAAACGCTTGGTCTAAATGCTTTCTATTCAGGCATTAGACCAGGGCCGCTGCCTTTTTTTTTACTAGGCCTACAGAGTCCAGAGCTTAAGTGTCTTCTGTCGTGTGGAAACATTCTCAATATCACATTATTCTTTCATAGCTCACCTTAGCAGTGCTCCCTGTAACTCACCCCAAAGTTCTCAGATCACCTAACCAGATAAAAAACACTTTGTCAGCAGTGGACCAAATCGGTCTCTGCTTGCACGGGAGCAGTGTGCGCGGACATGCAGTCCCTGTCACATGCTCGTTCATTTCACATCAACTCTGGACAAAACAAAAGAGGCAGGAAATAGACTTCTCATTCACACCCAGAATATGTCAATCAATACACGCAGGCTTGCATTTCGCTCTGCTGCACAATTATAGACACATTAGCCTTCTTGCTGTTACAGGAAGACTTCTTCCTCGTCACCTGTTCGTCATGTTTTTTATCCAAGAAAAATCTACCAAAGTGCACACAGTTGCTAAAATATCAGTTTGTGAAGTGCTGAGCACTGGATGGACTAAAAACTGAATTTGGTCTATTAAGCCCCGTCATCCTAAAGCGTCCATCATTATCCACGACAAACTAATTTACAGGGACCCCTAAGGATAAAACTTGTACAAAAACACAAAATAAAACTTGCACTAAGGCCTACAGGTAGGCGGTGGACTGTCCTTTAAAAAAAAAAGAAAGATGCTGTGAGATATCTCACTTCCAGTGGAAAGCAACGCACACTGTACTGTAGCCTTGAAAGACAATTCGGATCAAGTTGCAAACTCTGTTAGGTGCTATATATAGCTCACCAGGATATTGTAGATACACAAACAGCATGAAGCTCCTGTGTGCACGACACACACACACACACACACTTACGCGGAAAGGCTGTGTAGTTAAAGAGAAAAGCTGTAGTATCTCTCTTTGTGAACAGGTTCAAGTGCAGCATTATCACACCATATTCAACAGGCTGAACCAGCAGGGTCATGGGTTGTCAAAAGAGAGAGAGAGAGGAAGAAAGAGACAGGGGAAATGTGAGAGAGAGAGAGACACTTCACTGTCTGACAGACAGCATTTAGGTACAGTGTATAATTATAATAGCTACAATTCTAATTCTGGGAAAGGGTTATTATCACATTTAGACAAGTAACTTTAACCAACATACCGTGTTAGTGGTCAGGTAATGCTATAAACTTAGCTTGACGTCCAGCTGCACAGTGTGCTTGTCTGAGTGGAACTGAAACACAGCGGGGCAGGAAATGCCTATTAAAATAACATATATATTTTCAATTGCATGTACATAATTTATCTAACGTTACATTAAAGCTAACGTTGACCACGGCAACAGTAAAGAGGCATATAGTGTTAAGCAGCGCCAGTATTAACAGCATATGTTCTGCCCACGCTGAGTCCGTGTTGAAGTGACAGGTAACGTTTCGGTTACGCAGTCTGTCACCTCACTGAACACGGTGTAGCTGCTTAGCTCAAAACCATTCAAATGTTGCTTTGGCTGAGTCTGTCAAATTAGCTTTCCAGACGAGCTCATATGAATAATTTACACATTGTTGGATTTACATGTTCATGTCGGCCCGTCAAAACATAATGTCGAGCAAGCACCGCATTCTCGCTCGGAGAATTTAAGGACACATGCCCCTGGTGTGAACCCCGACGCTCATGAGTGGAGACTTGCTGCGCCAGCCAGGTCCACGGGCTAACTTAGCATGCTAATTCACGTCTTCGCTAGGCTACTTGCTTGTAAACTGACGTCGCCGTAGCACACATCTGCAAGCGAACCAATGCTAGCTAACGGGATTTGAACTTTGTTACAGGCTTGCTAGCGACCCGAAGACTTCGTAGAAGGAAGGGAAAGTTACACGAGCAGACGCGTTAAGAGGACAGCTCCGAAATAGGCACACAGCTAGCATGCTTCGGCAGTGACAGTGTTTTGAAACGCTGTGTACTCTACCTGGTGCGTGAGATCACAAGAGGCCGATGTCAGGACTGACGGCCAGTCGACATTCCCCGGAGTGGCCGCCACCGCTTGCTCCGCTCGCCGTACCACTGCGCAAGATGGTCCCGATCTCGTCGTTTGATAAGAAAGGAGCTGGTGCCGTTTGACGGGAGGTTCAGATGGTGATAAATAACACCGCGTGTCTAGGTTGAAGTTTCGGTTGAAATCAAGGGACGCGTCACCTTGCAGCGGTTCATGACTCCCACTATTCAATATGTAGAAGGGCAGGACGTTGCATTTCTCTGCGAGTCCATATCACTCCCAGCCGCTGACAATAATTAGTGTGGCCACACGGGCATCCGTATGTCACTGTACTGATATGTCATACCGGACATCTGCGCTGGCTGAGAGTCCGATTTTTATCGGTGTTATAAGAATGGAAATGTAAGGGAAATTACTTCAAAATAAACATATATATTCATATTTGTAGCATAATATTTTCAGAAGATTGTGATGTCAACACCCACATATTAAATTGTGTCGTTCCGATTTTAAAAGGCACTGTAGGCGCCATAATCAATCAAAAAAAATAATCAAATAGGTGTCTTATTTCCAGGATTATCTGATCCAGCAAATCAATCACCTTTTCCATCTCAGACCACATTTCTGATGGACACCATCCTGCAGTAGAATTCAAATTAGTAGAAGTAGCCTATATCAGAAACACTGTAAACTGAGCTCAGACGCTTCAGGTTTGGGGAATCCATTATAAAGTTACTCAGAGTGAAGATCCAGTTGTTGCATTGTTAAACCTGCTATTTTTTTCAGTTGATTACTCCCTCTGGTGGTTTGGGTAGCAGAAGTAGGCTTGGCAGCATATACTTACAAGTGAATTTGGGATAAAAGGCCTTTCTGGCAAATACACTGTCTGTGTTTTTAAATTGAGATGTTAGAGCTGACAGAGCACATGCGTTTTACTGCAGTAGTTTATACCGTTAAGAACACTTGTGGGGTACATCTAGGAGCAGCAGTAGTGCTGGCTACCACTTAGCCCCACCAAAGTAATTGCCATAGTCATAGGAACATGAGACATTGTTCAGGTTGTATTCGTACAGATGGTGCAAGTATTTGCACCTGCAACAGTTGATTCTCCAACCTCTAGGATGTAGCTTTCTAGACCACCCACAATGAAGGTTTTTTTTTTTCCTTTTTTGCTGAAAGGATGAATAAGAAACCCTGATTTTTTTGAGACAACCAGTTGAATGTAAGGGAAGGACACATTAGGAACAAGTCGTAAATCATTGAGGAGGGAGCTGCAATGATTTATACAGAGAGGGAGAGAACTAAAACACAAATCTGCAGTGGATACTGGTCAGAATGGAGCTGTGAACATAGTCACAAACCACAGAGGTGACTTGCTGAGGCTCCCTGACCTGCAGCGAGAGCAGGCAGGCTGGTCAAAGTCATGCAGGAGACCGACCACTGTCTCCATGACCTTCTCCTTCCAGACAAAGCACAAAGGACCAGCATTAATCAGCGGAGGAAGCCCCATCACACCTGTTGGCATCAGACATTTTTAATCATCGAGCAATTAAATAGCTTGAGATTTTAATTATGCCATCGGGTAGAGATGTGCACTCTACATTATTCTGTCATTATATGCCAAATCATAATGGACAATCACATAAGCTTTTATTTGCTTGAATAACTACATTTAAAGATAGGGAAACAACCTTTTGAGTTGTGCAGGTTATTGTGTACACACCAATTGCCAATTGCTTTTAATCCAAAGAAAGAATACTCGGCTGCACATTGTTTTGATTTAATAATTTTGGGCTCTAGGCATCACTCCTGCCAAATAAACCAGCCCGAAGATATTTAAGAGCGAATAAAACAGCCCACAGACACACTATCCTGCATTTTGTATTTTTTACGATGAAAATGCAAAAAGATGCTGTGAATTCTATCCCACCGTTCGCCCCTGAGGTATGTTTTATCTGAGTCCATTATTCTCTGCTGGTATATGGCAAGCAGAGGAATGAGCTCAATTAGGTGAGGAAATGAGAGGAGAGGAGAAATTTGGAGAGAAAGAAAATGAAACATTGGAGGAAGGTCAAGAGAACATAAGAAAGGAGCAGTGGGGAATGAGAGGATGAGGGAGAGAGAGAGAGAGAGACAGAGAGGATGAGAAAGTGAAACTATGTTGTCATGGAAACTGGCATGGATCTGAAGAGCAAAACAAGAATGTAAATTGGTTTACCCTTAGGGAATGTGATGGTGCTACAGGGAAGAAATAAGCAGGGAAGTGTATTTAAGAGAGGACCTTCCATAACATCATATGCAAATAAAGAGATTTGGAACAAAAATAAATGTATATTAGTAATGATGATGACAAAACTATGGATCTTTGAATGTAGAGGCTTATATTGACTCATCTACACAGTAATTGGAGACGGTAGTTGGGAGAATGAGCCCTGATCTCTTTAGGCTGAGCAGTTTCTTACATTACTAATTAAAAAATGTATCAGTTTGGGAGGTGCAGAGGTCAGTGTGTGAGTGAATTACTAATATGGGTAAACAACTTGTGGCTCGGCTACTGCTGAATCCCAGGTAAGTATTTCTCAGGTTGACATTTAGTGATGGAGAAGCATGTTAGTCCTTTCACACTTTTCATTCAGAAATATTACAGATGACAAGATTCAAGCCAAAATGTTGGGTTTATCGTGTTTAGACAGCCAGCTGTCAGCACCTGTCCGTGCAGACCCTTTTGATAGGGAGCAAAAAAAGAAAAAGTTTTCTGTCCCTCCTCATTATTTTCTCCCTCACCTCTCTCCCTCATGCGTTTTCACACTGCCAAAGCCTTTGCCGATACTTTGCTAGCAAAATAGTCCTCTTTCAGCCGACTGCTTGAATCCCATCATTAGATTTGATTTTAGTCGATGATAGGAATGTTGCCAAGAAACTAATGGTTTCCGTGGTGACAAACACTACCCCTGCCATTGTGTGTAGAAGTCAAGTCCCTCACCTACAATCTCTACCACCGTCTTCAGAGTGGAAACAGAGTACAACTGAGAACAACATGTTCTCAGCAGACAACAGCCTGTGCTCTAACGCGTGAGCTTGTACAAAAGTATTATACATATCTCAGATTCATTCACATAAACTAGTCTTTATGCAATACACATGTTTGTGCACAAAGTACATATCAAAATTGTACAATGTATTTTCATGCTGAATGTCCCCATAATATTAGCAGAAAAGGCTGTGCACCAATTTATACACAGAATACATAACACTTGACAAGAAAAGAAGTGACACAGTAAGTGCATGTAAAATACAGGACAGCAGTAATGACCAAATTAAACTACATTAAAACTAAATATCACGTCTTGACATATACCACAGCATTATCAGTCACAATCTTATATATCTCAAACAGGATCAACTTGAGAATGCAGTGACGCACAGAACAAAGTGCCAATGATACATCAGTAGCTGACATTGATAAAAAGCTTGAATAACTTTATAATCAGCAGCCATGTGCAGATTTGTTTGTTCCGTCAGTCTGACGGTGCGTGTGCGTTTTTGGTGAGAGAGTTATTGTAATTGGGGAGAAGCAGTTGCCGTGGCGGCTGGTGCAGGCAACGATGCACAGGAGCAGTAACTCAATCTGGTTTCCCAGATGGGCAAAGTCAGCAACAATCATGTTTCCCTCTTGCCCTTACTTTATTAAACTCACAAGGGTTTTCATTGATAAGGATTTGGACAATTTGCTGTGTGACATGTGTAAGCTGCCAGTGTTGAGACGGGAGGAGAGTCTTTCAGTCAAATGATCTCATCTGATCTGAAGGTTTTGATGTGTTGAATTGACTCAACTGTGTACACAAGGTGGTACTGTTGATGCAGGGGGAGATGAGCATCTGGGTTCTTGTGGAAGTAAATCTAATCTCCACAGTCTTGTTTGTGTTATGATCAAGGTTGTTGGCACACCTAAATACCCATGCGGCAAATGATCTGCAGTAGATGGCCAACTTGTTGGATTAGGTCCAGATAGGAGGTGAAAAAAAGGTAATGTTTAGTTGGGTAGTTTGGGGTTCAGTGGTTATCACACTGACAGCAGAGTGTTCATTAAAACACGAAAAACAAAGAGGTTCAAACTGCGCCTCCCTTATTGGTTGAGAAACAAAGTACAAACCCAAATAAATCATACTTTAGGTTCAGGGAAAGATGAGTAGAAGGAGGATTTCTAACATGATTAGCTCCATGGACCCTCTGCTGCTAACTGAAAATGCTAAAGTGTACTGTCCCCATGATGGCAACACACACATGATCCATTAAACAGGTGAGCAACGTCGAGTTGGGAAAGCATGCTTAGCTGCAACTCCAAAGTGACTTAGTTGATGACTAAGCAGTACTCACAGCAGTCTCGCACAGGAATTGGGAAAGTATCCAGGTATCAGTGGAAGCCATATTGACCATATTGTTCTCAAAGTGGTTCGTCTTCTGGTCTAACTGCAGAAGCTCTGATTCCAGGACAAAACTAGATGGTAGCATTGCTGTCAGTTAAAATAAACGCTGCTCTTCTTTTATCGTACTGGTGGGCAGAGTAATCTCCTCCTGCTCAAGTTCTAACATGAAGCTCCACAACAAAACAGAAAACGGGCTCTCTTTTCATTGTGGACAACAAGTGCAGACAGTAGATGGCAGTAGAGCTATTCTGATGAATTTTAATCATGGTCACAGTCCTTCACTGTTCCCTTCCTCTAGTGGCAGCCGTGCTTTGCATAAACACAGATATGACTCATTGAAAAGCAAAAGAGGAAAAAGCAAGTTAGAAGAATATTCACGACGGAGTCCAGATGGCTTTCAAAAACTGGCCGATTTTTTCAGATTTTGCATAAACTGCCATTTGGGTGCTGTGTTGGCATAGCATTCCTAACCCTCTGCAACACACTCCAACGGCACAGAAATGGTTTGGTCCTGGGTTATTGCACGAACATATCTTCTGTGGATAAAACTAATTGCTAGTCCACAAACTAATATTAAACACATTGAAAAATGGAGTGAAAGTAAAGCAAAAAAGTACGACAGTATGAACAGTATTCTGTTCTCTAATTTCACTTGCGGCAGTACAGGAAAAAGAAAGGTCTGCTTAATGATAGACAGCGGATAGTTTCTTTGTTTTTATAATAAATAATTACACTGATAAGTAATGTTTTCATTGAACTCAACTCAAATAAATCGGGCTAATCTTATATTCTACATGTAAGAAGCTTACAAATCAAAACATCGCTGCACGAGGACGTGCAACATCCGACCAGTTGCAACTGTGAGTATTTGCATTTGTGAGGGTAATGGGAGACACAGAGCAGGCCATGCCTATGAAGTTTAATGGGGCCACATGAGGTGAGGTCCTGCACTATTTGTGAATTGAAAGCTTGACCCTAAAGAGGTTATGGAGACTGGAGGTGTTGCTGTGACCTCTTGTAGAGCTCTGAATGCCTGGCCTGGCCCTCTCAGGTCTCCAACAAACACAGTGAGCGTAGACGTACATATGGCAGCGTCTCCCTTTGAAACAGCGAGAGCTCGAAACAATCTGGATCCTATTAAACCCTTTTGTCTCTCTCCAATTCTCCCCTCCTGGTTGCGCTGTCTGTTTTTACTTTGTGTTATTCATATTCATTCCATTACGACCCTCCTCCCCTCCATCTTTGGTGTCCCACAATGCATTTCGTTGAGACTGCTGGGCAGATGTTTTTCGTGGTGCCGAAGCATATGAAATCTGGGTACAGAAATGTAAAACAAACTCGGATATTTGTTTTATACTATAAAACGTAAAAAGAGAGACAACCATCTTATTCTATTGATCCTCGCAGAAATCCTTTCCCCAACCCACATGACAGAGCAGCTGGCTGAGAGTGGCCTCATCTGGAACTGCCATCAGTCGCTTGTTAAATGCAGTGTGCGCGAGTGGAGCGGGAACACGGCAGCATGCGGTCTCAGCCAATCCACAACCAGACACTGGGATCTGTGCGCACAGGCTGCAGGTCACAGAGCAGTTTGTTCAGTGTGTTTGTGTGTGTGGCTGCATGTGGGCTACATGCCTATATGCTGGACCAGGCCGTGATATAGATCCCTGCTCCCCTCCTCTCTCTCTGAATCCTGTCTAGGTAATTGATCCCAGACTGGACATTCGAGTTGCCAGCAGCGATTCATATCGTTTTTATCTTTTAGACAAGCCTTCTACAGCTTCCAGATGGGGAACGCACTCTGGGGTTCAAGTTTGTTTTTGAAAAAAAAAAGTGTAATGCTTTAATGTCTTTACCTTACAAAAACCATGCAGCAAGAGGAGGAACCTACTTGAGTGTTATGCCGGTCACAGGATTTGTGTAACTCATTGGCCATGTATAGTTTGTTTATCTTTGTTGGTGTTTGTTTACTTGGCTACTATGTATGAATGGAAGCATGCCAGTGACAGTGTCAGTGGTTTCGGAAAAGGTATGAACTTGTGAAACAGCCCCCGAGTAGAGCTTTATGTTATCATGTGTGAAAACTTGAGGAGCCGATGAAATGATTGACACAATATCGATTCTTTTATATACCATCTTTAGGGCACATTACAAGTAAGATGTTGCTTGGTCTGAAAATTGTTCTGCACACACCCAGTCCCCCAGCGTGCATGTCTATGCTTACTGTACTGCAAAGAAAGACCTTAACACCACCATTCTAAATTAAACTCTTCAAACAAGTGTGTAATCCACGCTGGGAAGCAATGATAATCTCTATTCTTCATTCGAAGTTCAGTTTTCCAAAATGAAAGTTGTAAATACCAAAAGTTTGTGTTCCAACTGTGATAACACAAGTCCCTCTCTTCTCATAATATTCATAGGGTCCAAATAATGAGAGGAGGAACAAAATGACTGCCCACTTTACAGTCACCTTTCCCACCCAAAGAGCCCTCGTGACCTCCTTTCATATAAATGTGCAGAAACCACTTCAGAATGAGCAAGTATCCATTTTAGGAGCTTGTAAAGTAGCTGAAGGGAACAGCAAGACGGGAGGAATTGATGGTGGGTTTTAACCTTTGTCTTACGTGGAAACATCTGTCACATGTTACATTGAGGTGTCTGAGATTACAAGCTGTCCAGCAGAGTCATACAAACAGATGAATGACAAGCATGTTGTTCATTCATTACTCACCTTTTTTAAATAACTTTTTGCAATCCAAAAATGAATGAAATCATATTCGTTGGCCTGTAAAGACCTTTACTTTAAGCCAAATTTCATCGTATTACTGGTCTGGACTAAAAGTAACAATGAAACTCAGAGGGACAATATTTATTAAGAATATTGTTCAAATGTACAAATTTAATTTTAGTCATATAGATTAGATTTTAGCAAGTTACGGTGGTTGAAATCAATCAAATGCTAGTTAAATGTAAGTGAGTCAGCCATATAGCCATTGACATTTTAAACATTAAATACTGCAATAAAACAGGCAGCCTCTTTTTAAGTTTATAATGTCAATCAGGTACAGTCAAATTATAAAGCAGAGCAGCACAATCAGAGGCACCTCCATATTTGACATTACAGCCTTTAATCAATATTAAATGAATATTCACCCACAAAATGACCATTTGTATATCAATTACTCACCCAGTGTTACCTTGAGTTCTTGAAAAAATACTGTTTTTCTCAGATGTCTCTAAGGTAAACAGAGAATCCAAAAATGGAGAAAAGACTTGATGAATTGAAGTAAATGGGCTGCGTTCAACAACAGCAAAACTATATCAAAACATCCGTTTACAAACTCACACAGCTTGTGCAGTATAATCCAAATCTCATTCAGTCGTATGCTCATACTTTCTTTACACATGCATCTTTGCTATAACCTTACATCTAAAAAAAACGTTGGACTCGTCCGGACTAGCATGGATGCATAGCAAGTGTGCACAAGTGTGAGGCTGTTTATGCGGAAGTGTTTTAAAATGTAAAGTTTTAACGAAAATCTCAGGTTTTTTGATTCTCCGTTCACCGTGGAGGCATGCGAATAACAACAATGTTATCTTCAGGTATTCAAGGGAACACAGGGAGAGTGATTGATACACAAATGCTCAGTTTGTGGGTGAAGTATTCCTTTAAAAAGTCACCAACCTAAAACTCCACCACTGCGTGAAGAGAATATGAAAATACTTTTGTTTCTACATTATTCATCAGTTTGAAATGAAATCAATGAAACACAATCTGCTGTTGTCCTTGATGCTGTCAAGATTTCTTAAAAACATGGCATTTTGTTTAATCCTGCTTTCACTCACTCAAAGTGACTGTGAAGCTTGAATGGTAAAGATCAATTTATTCTGTTCCCTTGTTGCAAAAAAAAAAAGGGATTTTATTAGTGTTTCTTCACAGCAACAGAATCAGCTGCATTTCATGAATATGTCAGCACGAAAGCTGATCACGTAGTGGTTCAGACTTGAGCCAACAGACGGGTGGAGTAATAGGCTACACATACAGAGTAGGAGTTATGAACTGAGCTGAGATCATAGTTGGTTCCATTAAATCACTATAGATTATGAATATATTTTCTCTCAGGCTTCAGCACTATTTAGCCTGAAGACACGTTGTTGGGTCCACAAATTCACATGAAGCCATAATTATTGTTATAAGTCGTTGTGGGAATTTGAGTGTGATAGCCTGTTTATTCTATTTAAGAAAATGAAAGAAGCTCTTCGCGATTTTCATGATATTTCAATGCATTTTTATTAACCTTCTTTTTTATGTATGAAATATATATCACAGAACCTAATTCAATCTGCATATTAAGTGAGGTCACATGAGATCCTAACCAAGGCTGAGAAACTCCACAGTGTAAGGACTATCAGATTGCTGCCAGTCTCGAATCAGCGAGTGACGTGCCAGCCAGCATGCTGCACGTTCACACCCCCGCTCGCACAAATTAGTGGTGTGCTTGTAAATTACACACAGAATTTATTTTTTTTTTCTCCAGAAGACGAAGGAGTTAAACCATGTTTGACAACTCCATTACACAAGTGGAAACAAAATAGTAATTTCACTGACATGTTTGAAGCATTTCTTAAGCAAATTGTTGGTTTTAGGGAAACATCTCAACATTTAAATTGTCGACATGCCACAGTGTTGGCTTCTGTTGAGGGAGTCTGATTTACTGTCGTTCATTATACGTCTGGTGATACGATTGGATAATAATACAAAGTGTTCCCTAAATGCTGTAGTAGAAACAGTTTGAACAAGAAAACAAGGGTCACAGCGACGGTGGAAATGTCATCCGACACTGAAGGGAAATGAAGGTAACGTCTTCCCAAAGTTATTTAAACACCTGGGTTTCTGTATGTTTTAGCCCATTTACCACACATCACATGACACAAGTAATTTTGAAAGCGTGCTATAGTTTTAGGTTTTTGAATTGTGTTTCACCAACTTCCAGGTATTCCCATTAGTTCTATTCATGTTTGAACATTGTGAAAATCTATATGCAAAGGTTTTCAACTTTGATTTAGTTCATCACAGTAAACATTGTCGTCACATTAATGGACGATAATGCAGATTGGCTGAAACGTCTGCACATCATTATCATCACTTTTGCAAAAAATACAAAACGAATATGATGTTCACTGTAATGGATGATTACATTGCATTCATTTAGCAGATGCAAACCAGTAGTTTAAATGTAAAAAAAGTAAAAAAAGTTGAACTATTCCTTTAAATCATGCAACAACACTGGTATGGTCCCTTTAAATGTTCACCATGACCACCATTCTCAAGACAATTCCCTGTCAAGGCTTATTTAACATAAAAGGCAGAAAGCTAATCATCTAAATCACACAATCATCTGATTCTTTAGCATCTTGTGAACATGCACAGGCATTTGGTCTCTGAGATGTAATTGAGAGTTTTTGGAACATGCTCACTGAAAATCACAATAGTTATAGAACATCCTCAAAGGTCGTAAAGATCAAGAGGAATATGTTTCAATGAGTTATGTTGTCCGTTTTGCCAAAATACACATTTTGTTGTAGTAACGTCGCAGCAGAACTTGCTGCAGTCACTGCCTTCTGTATGGCCATATAGGCCAAATGAAATGTTCATTGAGAAAACCGCTGTGTCGACCTTGCGCCCCTGATCTGATATGACGACATTCTGACTGAATGAATTAACTAGAGACAATGTAGCCCCCAAAAAAGACTAAAGTGTTGGATTGTTGCTGGTTCTCCTTGTTCTCTGCCCTCAGCTGCCATGGGAGACTCTGGAAAACAAAGAGGCCTATGACAGACCACCTGCTCAGAGAGGATTGTGAGTACGAGCTACTGTACACTAAACAGCTGAACCAGGAGCAGTACGAGGGTCCCGTGGGGGGAGAAAGGCCGGAGAAGGGGAGTTGGAGTTGGAGGGGGTTGGGGGGGATAGGCTGGTCCAGACGAGGTGGTCTCGTGAAAATGGTTGCAGAGGTTGTGGCTGCATGTGGCATATCTGCTCCCCAGATCCTGATGGACAGTGGTCAAGTCTGCGCTCAGTATATAAATACTCCACGCTACATTAGCCGCCAAAGCCTTTCCACATGTTGTTTGCAGAAGTTCTCCATGGTGCTTAAACCCCAATCCCCATCTGGCTCTTTCCAGGTCAATTCGTCCAGGACTTCACACACGTTCCCTGACATGGACCTGCTTTCTGCCTCACAAGAGGGGAGAGTGCCAGGCCCTCTGTAGTCCTGTGGTTTACATACCCAACCTGGCATGTCGCAAGTGCCACTCAGACCAGCACACTGTAAAAAATGACCACAGCCAGACTATGGTCATTTTTTACACTGTGTCTTGACATTGAATCCTTCTGAAACCAAAATAAAAGTTCAGTCAGCGGAGTGAGACAACTCCTGTTCGATCCAATGTGGGTTCTCTTGTTACAGAGCTTTGTGAGTGTAAACATCTTGAAACAAGGCAGAATAAGAGGTTCTTTCCACTAATCTCAAGAGAACAACACTTGAGTCAAGTAAATCAACTACACAAGTTGATTTTAATTGGGAACAAGTTCAATAATCTAACCCTGATGACAGATTTTTCTTCTTGTTTTGAGAAAAAAAACAAGATGTTAACCCTAAAAAATAAACCAAAGGACTTGCTATGCTGTAAATTGTGCACAGTGGAAGTGATCGTCAAATGCACCCTAGTTTAGAAGCACATTTATCTACAGGCCTTTGAACGCCAGTTGAGCTCATCCATTCAAAACTATAGAACATGTCTCCTCAGTTATTACAAAGCATTTTATCATTACAATAACTTGGTCATTATTGAGCTTTAGATGTGCTGGTAGATGGATATTTTTTAACCTTTGGACAGAGCCAGGCTATCTGCTAAGGTAAGCAAACCAGACAATTATAATAGTAGCATTTTTCACATCAAACTCTCGGGAAGAAAGTGATTTTACTTATTTCCCCAAATATTCAACTATTGCTTTAAGCATATCTACTTTTGATGATTGTTTTTAACGCAAGTCACTTGATTGTAATGTTTTGAGCAGATGTTTATGGTACAAGTGGAATTCTCTCACCCTACTGACCTATTTTGTCTCATGCTGTAAGAAAAATGGATTCTAGTCCCACAATAGACATTTGTGCATGGCGGCAGGACGGCAGAGGTCATCTCTAGCTTGTCTGTAAAACAATACTTTGTGCCTGTGTACTCCTGGGGCTCAGTCGAGGAGAGAACCTCCTTCCTGCTGCCCTTGTCCCAAGGCCAGTCAGCTGTGGCTGTGCTCTGTTCTCTGATTCAGGTAGAGGCCCAACAGGGAGCCTTCTGCAGAGGAGGCCAGCGTGGCGAGGTCTGAGATGAGTGAGCCAGGAGGGAAATGGGGGTCATGGGGGTGGGCCTCTGTGCTTTACGAGCACAAGCCCCTGCACGGCCTTGCTTACCTCCGCTCTGCCTGCCTGGTAGATAAATGATGATAGAGCAGAAATATACGGCAGGCTGGCTAATATATGTTAGCCTGTCTGCCAGTATAGTACAACAGCCTCTCAATGTGTGGTCCCTGACACAACTGTCAACTGAAGAAAAAGCAGAGAGGAGGAGGAGGAGGAAACCTCACAGCCGGAGCCAGTGTGAGATGTGTGAGGACGGCGGGGCAGAGGACAGCCACACTTACAAATACGAGTAAGTCAACATTGTTGGATGCTGGACAACTCTGATAAGAACTGAGTTGCAAAAATAAACACAGTGGCTGTACAGCACTGCGAATCTCTATCTCATTAGATGATAAGTGGAAACACACATCCTCACTGTGAGCCAAGACAATTTTTCTCATCCACAGATTGAATCATCTGCTGTTAAGCTTTAGCAACACATTCCATTACAGGTGGTCCTCTGAAATGAGAGGTTAGCTTTGCTTTCAACAATGCCAGGGGTAATGACTGATCTAATCACAAGGCACGCTCACGCAACCCACCTGTTTTGCCAGCTTTGCTCTCACATAAAGCGCAGTGTTGCCAAGTGCTCACAGTCAGGGCGGGTGGCACATGTTGGGGTGGCAGTAATGTGTTACCCAGATCCCTATATAGTCCCAGCTATATCTTGGTCTGATTCTGCTCTCTCATCTGCTGCCAAGAACAAAAAAAAAAAGTGTCTCGAGCTTGGCCTGGACGGATCCACTCAATGCTGCACCTGAGAGCTTTTACAGGGGCCAGATAAGATGCAACCCGTGTTGCTACCCCCCCCCCCCCCACACACACACACACACCCCCACCACCACCACCGAGGCCAACCAACACCGGCCACCATCCAAAACATTTAGTTTTTCAACGGCTCACATTTTCCAGTCGCCTGATCTCCCTTCCCAATTTTTTTTTGTTTAAAGTTGCAAGCAGCCAGGCAACAAATCAGGCAGGCCGCCAGCAGATGTGGCAGGCCCTTGTGTGCAGGACTGCAGCACTTAGACAGGATGTGCTTCACCAGTGAAGAATTTAGTCAGCTCTTCCTCCAACAGAACAGGACTTACTGGTCTCATTAATGGCAAATCACACTAATTCTCTCTGTCATAGCTTGGACATTATAGCCTGGTGTGGCAGCTGCAAGACATGATATTGTCATGGCTGTGTCAGCGGCCTAGCTGCACTGCACTGCACACAGGCTCCATTTTTTACGATGCATAACATGAATTTATTATATTGAGGATCATTTTATTGCTTATGTAAGGTCTAGTTCAGGTCAGATACAATAAAGCTAAAGCGTTTCTAATGGGTTTCTGGAAGGCTGGGATGCATAATGCTGCCCTTCACAGTCAATAACATGTATTGCGAGCCGTGCCTATTATATACCCTGGGGTACCGGCCAGTGGGGTGCAAATCATTTAAAACTGCCTTCCAACAAGTTGATAGTTCTTTCCAAAAGAAAACACCAAGTTTAAAGTCTCCCAAATGTATTAACTCCCAATTAACTTTTTCTTTTCTGTATTTCTGCAGGAAAACAAGCTGCAGACCTTTTGGACAACCACACTGGTACAACCACTCTTAACAGTCTCCTGACTACCCCTCTTGTATAACTTTCACTGTTGTTGCTGCTCATTTTGCAACATTCTGGTCGTTTGTACATAATCTTCAGGTCAATAATTACCATTTAAATATATATGTCTTGGCAATTTTATCAGTAACATCATTGTGCAATGTGTTTACTAGCTTGTCAGCGTTCACACCGTTGCATTTCATCTTCCAGTCGTCTCTGCTCTCAGAAACCATGTTGTTTTATATTGCATTTTATTACATCGGTCTGTCTTCCAACAGCCTTCTAAATATAGCCCTGCTTTCCCCCCACAGAAAAGAGCTCTACGCTAAGTCCTTACTAATTAGAGCCTCCTCCTCAGTCTGGGGCTGCCTCCAGTAAGAGCAGGTTTATGGGCTGCATGCAGGGCAGCACTGCCTTTTCTGTTGCAGCGAGCAGGCCCAAACATCAGCCTGAGGCTCTGAGGAACAGAGTTAATACTGGTCGCTGCTGCCTGGCACCACTAATGATGCTAACTGTTTGTCTCTTCCTTAATCAAGTCTAAACAAAATCTCTTTGCAAGATACTTGCACGAGTGTCCTACCTCAATAAGCATTTAAGGAACTTTTTATCCATACATGAATAATGCAAAAACCCATGCATGTCTGAGTGTGCACTGCGTCCATCATCCACACCTGTCTACATTTGGAAAAGGCACAATGTCAGGCTAACCCGAACCCACCGAGTCTTGAGAATGTGAATCAGCTGTGATTTTATTCCGACTGCATGCCTCTTATAGGGTAAATAATAACTGGCATGTGTTTGCGAGGGAGGCTCCGCGCCGATTTTCCGCCCTCGCCGGGCCCAGGTTTTTCATTTCTCGTTGGAAGTAATGGAATTTCTAAAAAAAGCTATCTCTACCGGTTTATTCAATAATATATGACGCGACGGCATCATCCTGACACCCTACACCTTTCAGTCTCAGGTCTAGCCATTAGCCCAGTCATGAGTGGAAGAGGTGGAGAGACAGGCAAAATGGAGCAACACTGGGGAGGTGGACGCACTGATGAATAATTTAAAGTGAATCTAGTAGTATGAAAGAATTCTCCCTGTCAGTCCTTCAGCTTTGCTCAGTCACTCTCAGTGTGTAGAGCAGTGTGGACTGGAGAGGAGGCACGCGTGCACCTCTGTGATACGCTTTAAATAGCCTCCTGACTTCACCTTTCCAGTTGAAGCTTTGCGGCACAACAGGGAGTCTGAGGATGATCCCTTCTTTCTGCTTGCTCCTCTGCTGGCTGGCTCTTCCTCTACAAGGTAAAAGATCATTGTACTTTAGCTTTCCTTTAACAACGAATATGTTGAGTTTGAGACAAGTTGAGGCGAGTTCCTCTTTATTACAAACTGCTGCCATTATTATGTCAAATTGCTAAGCGCAGCCAGAGGGAGGGAAACAAAATTTGATCCATCAAATAGGCCAGAGGCAGATGAACTGAGAGTGCATTTAATTATGTGTTGCTCATCCTCAGGAGCTGACGCAGTCCATTCCCAACGAACTGTGAGGTCTTGCAAAAGTTTTCTGAAGACGCTCACTAATAAACATCTGCCAATACTGAGCTTGCTGGGGCTGTTTTTGTCGTTGCGTGGAAAACAACACGAGAGCTGTTCTCTCCTTACAGTGATAGTAACTGACTCCGGCTGTCTTGTGTTACAGGTCTGGAGATACTCGACCCAGAGGAGGTGGAATACATTCGCTCCAACGCCACAGCGACAGTGGGAGGCTCAGTCACCTTGGACTGTGGTTCCACGATGCCCACCATCTTCATCTGGGGCTTCACCAAACCAGGAACTGATAATAATGTAGCAGTGGCTTACAACTACGGGCAAGGCCCAAAGCTCCAGTCTCAGTCCAGCCGCTTAGGCCACATGCAGGTGCCCGTCAACACCTCTGCTTTAGTCATAGAGGAGCTTCAGAGAGATGCAGAGGGGATGTACACCTGTCAGGCTTTGTATGATACAGACAACGGGGCCAAGATAACTTTCTATTTCACCCGGCTGGATGTGGAGGATGACTGATAATAACTCTCTGTTCACATCAGTCGAATCATTTCAGAAGTATTGTCTAATAATGTCTACTTTTAAGCTTCATGACCACGGTGTCTATCTTCAAATCTTCCGCTTTAAAATTCAGGTTCATCCAAATTCCCAAAAACATATTGTCAAACTTATCTCTAGTGGCATCTGATCATGCAGCCATGGTCTTATTTGTAATAATGACAACAATGGAGACCGCTACAGAAGACATTGACGCTGCTATTGAGGCTGTTTAAAATTGAATAAAAGTACCGAACAACACTCTGCTTCGATTTCTGGACACATTATTGATATGCCTCTGTCGTACTGCTACGAGATGCTAAGTTGAGACTTTGGCACAGCTTCTTTTTCGTGGCGTCTTTGTTGGCGTATCTTGGTCTCTCTGCTCGAGCATCCTCTATTGTATCCACCTAACGTTAAGCTCCGACTGCCACCTCTTCAACTTGTACAAGTAATGTTCAAACTTTACACAAATCCTCCCGGAATAGAAGCCGGGCCTATATGGGAGAATTACCCCGAGATCTCTGAATCGCTCACTAAAAGGCCTCTCTTGCGAGTTTTGGGCTGCTGAATAATAGTTTTGGAATTTGATATGACCCCCTCGGTTAAGAAATTCATTTTATTGATATAACTGATGCCATTGAAGCATCTACGCTAACCTCTTAAGGATTGAACAAACAGTCACCTTTCCGTGTCATTGCGTCACACATAGATAAACCACGCCCTTAACTACCTGAGTTAAGAAATGGGAACTTCTTTTGCAACCAGAGGAGTCACACCCAGATGGCCATGAGAAAGAATGCAAGTTTTAGGAAGCATTGGCTTCACTTTTCAGAACCGTATGTTGCTGCCTGAGTTTGAAAGATGGGATTGTTTATTAAGCAAAACAAAAAATATATATAGTTGCATTATTGGAAGTATATGATCCAGCATTGTTGTACCTTGACATATACAAGGTACTAAAAAACTGGATATCTCAGCCTCTGCTGCACTGATTTTGACCATTCCCTTGTGCTTTCTTGTGCTTTTAGAAAATGTTCTTGCGAAATGCAAAATACTTGGGAGTACCGCCTCAATATGTCTTTAGAAAAAAAGTTCTGGTTGCTCTGTATAATCCACAGACCTCGCAGTCTGCAATTTCACCAGTAGTACTCTCTATCTAAGAAGTAGTCTCTAAAACAACAATCACACTGTGTTCTGTCGATTATGATTTTTAATTATGTAAGCATCGCAACGAGAATTCTACTCACTTTCATTGTATTAGGATTGAGGCAGAAATCTCAGAAACTCAACACCTGGGCAAATAAACCCAAAACCAACCGCAAAAATACCAAAAAAGAATTAAGTGAGAAAATGTGTTTTTTGTCATTTGGATGAACAGACTGTTTAGCACCTGGACTGGAGTGTAATACACACTGAAACACTTTGATCAATGATAGCTATTGTCTCCTGCAGTCTTGGTAGCCATATTAACTTACAAAGCGTGACACCATGTAGACCTGAGGTTGCGGTTTCCATTTCAAATACCTAACCAGTCTTGTATTGTGCTCCTTATTAAAACCATCTGGATAGCAGGTTCATTAGACAATACTATTTTCCGTTTGTTTTTCTTGAAATACATTGGTCATTACTGTTTCTGCTATATTCTAATTATCACCCCGCTGTGTTGTTTTTCTTTCTTTAAGTGCATTAGACTGTGCTCGTTATTTCACTACTGTGCGATGCCACTTTAAGCAGAGCGAGAGGCTGCGAGACATCCAGAGCAGACCGACACATCTCAACACTTTAAAGCATATTGCTCGAGGCTGCAAACTGTCATTCCAGAATAATTTCTGGGGGACATTTAAGCTCCTTTAAACCGTCAGATATCTTGACAGAAATCCTTGCACATAAAACAAATGTTCTCTTAAATAATTCATCCGTATAAATAAACACATTACTCAGTTCTGTGCACAGTTATTCTAGAGTGCTTGGTGAATAAAAATTACTACACGGCTGACTTCTTTTTCAGCGAGTGTGTCTCTCTGAATTTCTCCTGATGCACGAATACCATTCATTTCATTTTGAAAGTTGGCTCAGGTCAACAGGTCCAACCTGCTTGTCAGCAATAGGCTCATCATTGAGCCAAAACAGTATGATTACACATTGAGAAGTCTGTTGACAGGGAGAAAATGGGGGCAGATAAATAGATGCAGCTGGGATAAAGAGGAGACAGTGTTTCCCTGATTGTATCGGACAGGTGCAGTCTGCAAATGTTGCAGTTCCACCAGCACCAGTGCGTCATCTTCATGTATCAAGACTTGAGCCTGATAACAAATAAATAGCGGATATGGCAGAAACATACAGATCATTAGTCTTGTGCTGCATAATGAGCTCATCACTTGCAGAGATCCGCTGGAATGCCGTTGGAGTTCATCCAACCACAACATGCTTCACTTGAGGTTTGTGACATCTCAAGGATAAAACCGCCCGGGGCCGAATAAAGCAACTTAACAACACACTGCCCGATTCATAGGAATTGCATTCATTCAGGACGTGCTGGAGAGGGGAGAGAGAGGAAGAATGGTGGGCGGAGGGGAGAGGGACTGGCGTTAACAGGTCGGCTCTGCAGCAAGGGGCAGAAAATTCCAGGGCAGACAATGAGCTTTCTTGTTCCCATGGGCTCCTTAATGAAGGGTTGTAGCTGCGTGGGTAGAGGGTGCAGGGCAGGGCTGAGGCAGAGTGCCGACTGATAGACGTGGGAGATGGAGGAGCAGCTCATTTAGAGACAACCCTGCCCTTATCTTCTCCTCATCAGCCCAGCATGCATCTGTCAGCATCCCCTGTCCCTCCCCGGACCATTTCTCTTTCCTTTCCAGCTTCATTTCCTTCCCATTGTTTCGTTCCTTTTTTTCTTCCTAATGGCAGCGAAGAGAATCAGAACGGACTCTCGATTGAGCTGCTGCATGGAAGTCAAATAAAAGAAGAATGGGAACTTAAAGAGACTGTGTAGAGAATGGCCAGTTCTTCCCATCATTCTGGGTCGTGAGTCACTTTTAGTTTTAGATCCATACCTCAAAAACAAAATCAAATCAGTGCACAAGTGAAACACTTTACGGTTTCAAGGCTGAATTACTTAGGCAGACTATTCCTGGGAAAGAACTGAGTTTAAGTCAAGTCAAGTGAACGAATCCTGCCAGCCTCCATCGAGGCTAAAAATAACAGCCGGAAGAGGCTATGCCACGCCTCAGCAGCAGGCGAATAAATCCGGCTGCCAGGAATATCCCGTATACCATCAGGGGGAGGAGAGATGCCAGGCGGGCCGGGGACTGGCAGCCAACTCTGGCACAAACACAGGCAGACAGGCACCAAGCATGGAAAGCCTGCACCGCAGTCATCCTCAGTGAAGCAGGGCCAGCCCTGTCATCTGCCCGCTGCAAGCCTATCAACTCCAATCAGCCAGCACATCATGGAGATTATTTTAAAACCAATGGAGGGTTTAAGCCTTCAGAAAAATGGGTTTGGCTAAGGCAGGCTGAAACATGAGGAGATTATATTACAACTTGTTTTATGAATGAGTTATCTGCTGTATTTTCTGACATCAGGAGCATCACAGCACAACTTTTTGAGTAATTCTGACGAGAGAATTACTCAACTGAACTCAGCCTCCGTCTGTTCCTAATATACCACTGCCCATTTTGTTCTTTACAGCCAGATATTAAAGCTACATCAGACAACTTTGCATTTTAGCAGCTCCAACTGGCAGTTCAACCTTCAGTTCCCAGAAATCATGGAATGTAACGTCATTAAACTGGGACAGATGGCCAAACTTCCGCGTTTGTGCTTACTTAAAGGGCCAGTGCACCCAAATCACGATGTATTTTGTCAGTTAGACCCTGCAGATGATCTTTCATTCGTATGTTAGTTTGAGTTTGGGGGATTTAGCCTTTTGTCTTTCCACAAACAATTTCCCTTAATTACTGCAACTTCTTTGTCGATACAATGAAATGACGCAATCTGCATCGTCAGGGTTAAGTGAAAAAACATGGTTGCCACATGAATGCCACATTGATGAGAAAAGATAAAGTTTTCTCTGGATGGAGCATTTGCTGCTATCTTTGTCACAGTTTGTGTTTAGATTTAGTCTTTTTCTGTGGTTGGAGATTTGTACCTGATACCAGAATCTCACCTGGTCAGATGAACTTCACCTGTCACCACAAAATTAAAAAGGATGGTAAAGTATTCCATTACTGGCAGCAGAGGAGTTTTAACATACTAAGATTTGCGTGAGAGGGCTGCTCACACTTAGCAATTCTGTTTTAATGCAGCTTCCCCACTTCTCTAACAGATTGGGGCCACTAGGTCAACAGTGCTCACGAAGCAACAGTGCATTTTGCGTTAAGTGATGAGCTATCAAGTATTCACTGAAGCAAAGAGCAGCAGCCCTTAATCTGAACAGTGAAGGGAGTGTTCACCCCATTCAGGGGTCACTGCAGTGGAACAGCCCATCAGAGAGCCACTTCAAAGGCCTGCCAGAAATATCGATGGGTTTGGAGTGAGGCCGGGAATTTCACTACAGCAATCATTCATTGGGCGCCGCTCATGAAGGAGGGGGGGGGAAAGCCATTGAAAACAGTTTGTCGTTTACTCTTCCATATCTTCTCTTTATATTATTACAAAACTTTACACGGACAATTGCTAATCTCCACACTTGAGTGGAACACAGAGGGACAAAACAAGAACAAAAAATAAAAAGTATTTCTCATCCAAAAGGCATAAATAATATAAAAGACAAACTTCTTTTACTTTAAAACAGATACATTCATATGAAATAATATTTCACTACTACAAAAAATAAATAAGTCTTTGAAGTCTTTTAATCTGATGAGAGTCTTCCACCCAGTGGGATATCGTTTTTGTCTTTGAGCAACTTTTCCTTTGCTCTTTGCGTTTCCCTCCATCTGGCCTTGCTCTCAGTCTCTTGTAGTCGCTCTCTTTTCACACTTTGTTCATCTCAGCTCAGTCCATCGAACGTTTAGTGTCCCTGTCACTGTAACATGCAGTGTCTCTGACTCGCCCATCGCTGGTCCTCTTCCTCTGTGACATTCCCACCACTGTCGCTCGTCCAGTCTTCTCTGTGTGGTGTCTCTAAGCCCTCCACGCTGCAGGAGAGTGTGTTTGTGTGTGGCCTGTGTTCAGACCTCCTGTGGGCTGGGCTGGATCAGCTCGCCTGCCAGGCTGCTGCTTGAGATCCACCCAGGCTTTTCGTCACAGTCCAAGTCTGGCAGGCCAAGACTCTCCCAGCACACCACAGGCCCCTCCATGTCCATGCACTCCAGCTCCTCCTCAGCTGCACAGAGAGAGAGAGAGAGAGTCTTTGGTTTTTACTTCATATTAAAAAAGACAAGAACAGATTCTGGAGAGGCCCACAGTGTAATTTGTGGTAATGCTGCATAGTTTGTCTGCATACAACATGATGATTCGTAATGACACAAATTATGAGTAAAGCATGAAGAACTGTCAGTGCAATTTTATAAAAGTGTTGAACCATGAAGGTCTACGTGTTTCTTTGAATTAGTTTTTTTTAGCTGTAGCGTAAACTAAAAAAACAACAGAAAACGTAGATTTATTAGAATCGTCATACGTGACCTTTGTCCTCTGCATTTCCTTTAACTGTTTAAGCTTAAAGTTACAATAAGCCATGGGTTTGATCAAAAGTAAATCCCTACAGGTTAATGTAAAAGCCATTAGTCACTTTGATCAAAATAGTCTTAATTTATGTTTATCATGAAATACTCCACTGGCCACAGGCCACCATTAATACTACCATCCAAACACTAAAAGGTGTTCTTGCAATGAAAATGTTTGGAATTATTTATTTTTTTAAAGCATTATTGAAGTATTACTATAACCTTTTTCTTCTGTGATCATATTCCTTTATTATACTAAATACTTTTACTGCTGACAATAAAAAAAAAAGTCTATTTGTGCCAAGTTGGTCTAGATTTTGTATGTTATATTTCATAGCCGAATGATATAACTAATTGGTGTTTTGATTCAAAGCCTGAAATTACAGAAATAAACAGGAAGTGAGAAGTTGTAGTTCTCTGTGTCTGTAGTGAGAAAACACCAGAAGAAGAGAATAGGAACAAGTGTCGGAGGAAAAAAAGACAAAATACTAGGAAAGATTTTGTGGGCATTTGGTCTAAAAATGTGTCTCACCAGTATTGTCTGCTATACAGTTTTCATTGTTCCCGACCAGACAGCAGGAATGCTGTGAGGGCGAGGACTCCCTGTGCTCGTCTGGCTGGCACCCTGCGTCCGCGCCCTGGTCACCAGTGTGCATGTGGCTGTCGAGGCCGTGGCACTGCGACGAAACCTGGCCCAGAGGCACCATCTCCAGACCGTCCTGCTGGCATGGCGCCACGCGATGCATTACAGGCAGAGTGCCGCTGGAGAAAGTGCCATTGGTCTTGTTGTAACATCTGCTCAGAGACAGAGAGAGATGGAAAGAAAAGTGGGACATGTGTTTATAAACGGTGCCCGTGCATTGCTGAGTGCTCACCCACGGACAACTCTCAGTTTATTTTGCTTCACACACACACCGCTCTGGTTCTTCCTCTCTGCAGATATCTGTAGATTTTCCGCCAGTTAATACCCCAAACAGTGTACAAAACGATGACAGCTCTTAACACAACGGGAGCACTGTCGCAGAGCTGCAAAAAAAAAGTGTTTTCAACAGTCCAACCGGAGATTAAAGGTCAAGTCTCACTGCCTCTAAATAACTTCGACACATTGTGGTTTTGCCCTCCGGTGAAGTTCGCAAACCCAGAGAGTTGCACGCAGCCAGCTTCCCCACGTTTCACTGAACTCAGCTTCCCTCTATCGGCACATGATTGGATTGTGGCCACACCCCCTCTTTTCCCAGCAGCCGGAGGTAAATAAACACAGGGCTCATTAGGTCTGCTGGCTGGGTGCACACAGGGTAAACTGTGATGGTGGAGACCCTTAAGTACATAAACAGGACAAGCAGGAGGGGAAGTGTGTGTGTGTGTGTGTGTGTGTGTGTGTGTTAGCGCTCTTTTACTTAGCACCATTTTATGAAATACGAGTGTTGAGCATTTCCTTGCAATATCCATAAGGCTCATCTTCTTCAATTTATTTTTTTCAAGGTGCTCTTGTGACAAACACAGCTATGAAAGTTTTAATACAATAATTTTAAATAATCGAGCTGTGGATTATATAAGTAAAAAATTATGAATGATTTAACTTCAGAGTGTCTTTGGGCTGTCTTGCACATTTTCCACAGATCCCATTCCGGATTTTCGTATTGTTGATTTCTTTTCTGATTAATAAACACCAATAAATTCCCAGATTTCTTGAAAAAATGAAACCCAGAAATAAATTGTCCCAGATATCCACACAGAGCAAAACATATCGCACAATCCTAAATTAAATTCTCTTACCTATTGTTGTTGCAGAGGTTCTGACAGCTCATACAATCAGACGATTCTGTTTGGGGAAGAGCTGTGTACATGCCTCCACCCTGACGAGAGAGCACAAACACCACATTTAGCCAAACCAAACTGCATCTGCAGCTGCTGCTGTAAAATACCTGGTCATTTAAAACTTGAATGTCATGGATATGAATAAGGCTTTAGGTCTCTCGGTCTGGAGTGCTTTGTGGTGCAGCACTCACATTATGGTGGTGGTGGGGGTGCGAGTGCTCGCAGTCGCGGGTGCTGTGGGGCAGGGTGCCATCGTGGCCGTGTGGGTGGCCGTGTGGGTGGCCGGGTGAGAACAGGCTGCCGGAGCCGTTGAGCAACGCCAAGCCGTTGGGGAGTTTGTGGTGGAGGTGGTGGCACCCTTGGGGTAACATGGGACCACTGTGCCCATAGCCACCGTGGACGCCCCCATTGATGCGGCTGGAGCCAGGAAGAGTGGTGTACTCGAGGACATGGCCATTCATCTCTGCTCGCTGGTACAGGTAGTCGGGAGGGTCATACTCTACAGAAGAGAGAGAGAGACAGAGAGAGAGAGAGAGAGAGAGAGAGAGAGAGAGGAGGTGATGGAGAGGCAGAACGGTTAGGATAGGGGCAGAGACCAGTATGACAAAAATAATGAATCACAACAAGATAATTATATAATAATCTGTTAATAATTGTTACTTACAGAAACACAGAATTAAGAGGCAAATATTGCTGACAGTGGTCCTATGAAAGAGTTGTTTACTTTTCTTGTTGCACACACTTTTTAAATCTTTTGGATGGTAAATAAATGTTCCGGTAGTTCACTTCATTCTCACACAGAAAGTGAGCACCTGTGATTCAATCTGGGCTTTTCCCCAAAATCTATAAGCTACAAAACCCAAACTATTTACAGACCCAAGCGGTCTGTTAAAGAATCCATCCAACAATGGCAAACACTTTTGCAAGCAATGTGGGATCCATATATGTACTATGAACACTTGGAATATGCTGCACATGCTGTCCTGGAGCCAACTATCTTTAAATATGAGACACTTAAAATGGAGTTAACTCTTTGTATGGGCACTAGTGCAGCAAACTCATTTTAGCAACAGTAAAACTGTACCACACTGTAAGCTAAAACTATACTTCTTTTATGCAAACTTTGTCTGTACACTCACTGAGCATGTTGTTCTGCTGACGATTCCTCCACAGACACATGGCAATGAAAGCCAGTAGGATGAGCACCATCACTCCCAAAACGCAGCCCACAATCAGGTACAGGAGACCTCCAGGTGAGCTGGGAGGCTCCTGCGGGTGAGGGTAAGGTGGGGTGATGGGGTGCTGGCTGGGCGACCCCGGGGACTGACGTGCTGCAGCAGAGAGGGAGGAGGAGTCATGAGGAACAGCTTTTTTTACCCGATGGCAACCAAGCAAAATAACAGTACCTAACTATAGAATGCAAACCATTGTTGTTGCTCTCGTAAAACTCAGTACATTTATGTTGCGTAATTATGCCCATAATTAAAGTCATTAAAGTTACAGCCTTCGCAGAAACATGCCTGGACTTCTGATTAAGTGGAGGTTTGGTTGACGCACGAGCCCTTATTGTGCAGTACAGCTTGTGTTTACTTACCTTTGGTCTCACAGATCATGACGTTGCTGTATTCGCTCTCTCCCCCATCATTAAAGCACTGCATCTTGATATCGTAGGAGGTCTCCGGCTGGAGATGTCCAATCATGTGCCAGTGTTTTACACCTGAGAAGGCGGAAGAGAGGGAGATGGAAAAAAATGAGGGGGACAAAGGTGAGAAATCACTTCCTCCATGAGCCGGCGGTGACTCGCATTGCTCCAAATCCCTCCTCCTCTTCATGTCTCACACCTCAGGTCATGTTCTTTCATGCTCACTCTGTCATTCACCCCCCCTCTCTCTCTTTGCTTCAGCCCCCCGTCAGTCCCACTAGGGCCCAGACAGTTGCTTTACTCTAGATGAGCTCCATATATGGCAGCGTCATGTTTGTGCTGGCTTGCCTCCAGTATTCCCACTCCACACACACACACACACACCCCGCTGCTGCACTACTGCACACAATCGGACTATTACATGCTTTGGAATCACAAATGAGACGCCAATCACCAACACGGAAATGCTACATTTCAAACAAATGAGGCAGAAATAAGGTGCTGTTCTTGCTGTGTTTGGCTAATATGAAGTATAATAAATCACTGCACCTCGGCTTACTCCGCCCCAAGGTAGATTTTAACTGTCGCAAGTGGGGAACAATAAAAAAAGTAAGCTGCTGCTGAAGCTAAATCCACTTTGTGCTGTAAATCAGACTCAATACAGACGTTTAATACACAAATAAACACCGGTTTTTGCTCAGTAACAGATTTCACATAATCATTTTTAAACAGGACACAGAAAGATTATCTGATAAGAAAGTGACTACAGGCATGTAAAGCGAGGTACTGAACCTCAGCACCTTTTGAGGGCCGAGCGAAATGTGACAGAAGTACTGAGAGTTAAACTGCTGGGTACGGGTGGGATAAAAGTTGGCATTGAGTGGTTTGTCAGATTATTAGTTTTGTCTTGTTTAGGCAAAGTTCTTGAACAAAAAAGGGAGTTATGTAGAAAAATGTGTTTTTATTCCTCAAAGTATGGTATCCAAGTAAGAATTGTGTAAGTCCTGAAAGTATCATATCAAAAGGTGATACTACTGATACTACAAAAAAAATAAGCACTGAATTAGTGATTTGCAGGTAAAAACACATCTGGACATGAAAAAAACAACCCTGATGAAAAAAAATGGTGCGGTGTATACTTTGTGTCTACCACAGTGTCTTTTGTTTATGCTGGAGGTGCCAAAGTTAAATGATAGGTGCAGGTAAGGAGCACGGAGGTGCAGAAGGGCTCGCTTTAAGAGAAGCCTGATCCCAGCAGCCATAGCTGCCCTAAACAGCAGGCCCCGCTGAATGGACCCGGGTGTGTACTGTTGTCTATCATTGTGTGCTGTTCTATGTATTGCTGTCTGACATGTACAGTACTGTGGAGACGAGTTTCCCCTTGGAGACAGTAAAATCTATAATCTAAATGTTAAATCTTACAAAGTGGCTTCGACAGTGTGGCTTGTTGAAAAGTTTGTAGAGGTCATTAGATGTACACATCTAAATAATTAGATATAATGTGCAAGCAGGTCATAACTACACATGAAAATACACTGAATTCCTGTGGTAAACGGTAGTGGTGTAACGGACCACTGTTGATCCGTACGGATATCCCCTCGCGGTTCAGCACGCATGTGAACCGCTGATTACACAGTTTAACGTTAACCATCGCAGTGTGAAGTAAAGTTTTACTGCCATCGTTATCCACCAACAATCAGTTTTTACGAAGAAAAAAAACACTATAGATGACTATAGCAAAGTAAAAGGATAACATTTAGAATTGTTGATGGTTTACACTGACTTCAGAGCAGTTGAAATGATTTTTGGCACAGATGGAGCCTTGTAGACCAGCTACTATAATCAAACAACAAAGGGATCTGTATCTGCCAATATGGATCATTAATGATCAATTAGCAATTAGTTTCGGCGACAAAAAAAAGTGATCTTTAAAAGTTATATTTGCTCCCTTTTTTCTTTTGTGCTGATCCGATCTGTGATCCGATCCGTGACTCTGAGTTTTATGATCCGTTGCACCACCAGTAAACAGTAAGATGTGACCTAGACATTTTTTTGGACTGGATTTAGACCATTTTTAGACTTAATGTATTGACATCTTTTGACCTTCTCCAAATCCCCAGAAGCCGTGCCCTACACAAATGTTTCTGACAGTGAGGACGTTGTGGAAAACTAGACTTAAGGTACACATGAGAGGAGAGTTGGGCAGAGTGAAAGGATGTCCCTCCTTCCTTTCCTGTACCAGGCTCCACTGTTAGCATTCCACCCAGCAACCTGAGCCCCTCTTCTGTGGCCGGGCTCATATTTCAGCTCTGGCAACCATTTATTAAAAACAGATTTTAGAAAGCCCTGATGCCCAGGGACAGCACTCTCTATAAATCAAACAGCAGAAATGCCCCTCTTCACTACACCCCGCTCTTGACAGTGACTATCCATTACCCTCCCAACTCCCAGTTTATCTGCAGAGCGTGAGCTCAACATCCGGGACAGGACAGGGCTGTCGACAAACAATCTACACCAGCTACACACTCAAAAAAGCAGACACGCAAACATTAAAATGCGCATTTCCACTCACCTTCCACCATATCTCTTTTGTAGTCGCTGTCATTGTCACTGTCCGTGGGCCGGTAGTAAATGTAGAAGCCTTGGATTGGAGTGTTGTTGTTACTCGAGGGGCTATACTGGATGGGGATGGAAAAAAAGATTACGTTAGACTACAGCAATCTGGTGAGCAATTATTATACAAAGAGAGGACATTTTCCGGCAACTAATGGCGGGGCTTGTTATCAGCAGATGTACAGGACTGCAAGCAAGATTGTGATTGCACTTTCTGTCTAAAGTTCAGGAAATAATGAGACTGTCTGAGGTTAAGTAAATGTGGGGAAATATCTGCAGCCCAAACTGCGGTGAGGAGGAGAAACTTTTAGAGAGTGGAATCACGGACAGGGCCTCTTAATCTCTGTTCGAGCAGAGCTCTAATCAGCACAGCCGCTCGATTAAAGGTCTGATTGAGAACCACCAGCAGCTCAAACACAGGTGAGCCAGCTTTACCAACAACCACTTTACTGCATCCAAAACTACAACAAGTATGGTTAGTCCAAGTTGAACCATGACAAGTTTTATCTCTTCCAAACAAGTTTGTATCAAATCTGATCTGCTCGTGTTTCTTGCCTCGTCTCACTCCTTTTTAGCATTTTTCCCCCCGGATATCAGAAATTAACTTGGTGAGTACAGTGATATGTACATTTAATGTACATATCACTGATAGGAATTATGACCCAGAACTACAACTTCTTCCACCAGTCCTATGGATGTTGTATGTCAGTGGTGTACTCACAGTCCAGCGCAGCATGATCTGTGTGTCACTGATGGCGTCTGTGGATGAGATGTGAGGTCCGACCACAGGACGGTCTGCGATACGCAGGCTAGCTTGTGGCACCTGGTACGGCTTCGAGGGAATGCTGTGAGGACTTTCGCCGTACATGTTCATGGCTACGACGCGAAACTTGTAGGAGGAACCTGAGAGAGAAAAACAATGATGGGTCAATGTCACAGTGCAGTGGTGCTGAGCGATGACTTGTCATCCCGTGGCATCGATCAATAAATTATATCCAGCCGTGGTGATACCCAATTCTGCTGTCCTTGTTGATTCATTTTAGCCTTATCACTTAAGTTTAGAGGCGCTGAATCTTTACTCATGGTAGAAAGGTATTTTTATTACTATTTTATTACATTATAGCTTTATTTTATATGTTCTGTACTTTTAACACAGTCATAGCCAGGCTGCAAAAACAATATTATCGTTTATTATATTATCAAAAACAATGATTGCATGCTTAATAGTTGGGCCTATATTTGTCCATCACTAATAAATAAACTAAAACTGTCAAATATCAGCTGGTTGGATGAGTCACTATGCAGCAGTGAAACAAAAATAAAGACAAGACAGATAAGCAAACTAGTCACACACAGGACTCGACACTAACAGTTGCCAGGTCGCCATTTAGAACCATTTCGAGAAACTGGCGACCAATTCTAGGCGGTTGGCTTCCATTGGTGGCAACCACTTTCCAACATATAACAAACAGGGGTATCAAATAGCAAAAAGTACTCCCCATAATAAATACATTTTAAATATTTGCTACATTAGTGATATTTAAATAGTGCAGTTGCAGTCAGAACGGGAACCAGACAACATATAACTGCATAGTAATCACTTCAAATATAAGTGACTAAAACTTTTTTTAAATAATTTTGGCCAATAAAAGCTGGACAGCTTGCCAACCATTTTTAAAGTAAAGTGTTGAGCCTTGCATATAGCAGCACATGATGATTTTAGATCAAGAAACCCTTATCTGGGCAGAGGAATCATGTCATGCTTCACTGGACTGTAGAGAAACTTTTGGAACCATGTGAAAGCTCACCAGGCTCCAGATTGCGAACTTCCACAGACAGCTTGAGAGGTGAGATGTTATCCGCAGCCACAACCCACTCTGCGCTGCGGCCGCGTCTGTACTCCACACGGAAAGCTGTGATCGGAGACCCGCCATTGGCTCTCGGGATCCAGGTGACATACACCGAACTTTCAGTGGCCATGGAGATGGTGGGGCGGTCGGGGGCCTCGGGTACTGGGAGAGAAACAAATAAGGAATAACCCTTTGAGTCGTGCAAACTTCTGCGAATCCAATGAAAAACACACAGAGAGAACTGGCAAGCGTCATGACTGCATCCCAACTCATGTGAGGATGGAACAAGTTCACAGAGAAAGAAAAAAAAAAAGACGGCATGACGTGGAGGAATGTGTACTTACTGCCTGGGCTCTTAGCCACAAAGTTAGAGAGGGCAGGAAAGAGTAAGAGAGAGAGAAAGAGAGAGAGAGAGAGAGAAAGGAGGGTTAGTGAAAAGACCAATGTGAGTTACTGCTTGTAATGCCAGTAAACATGAACACGAACACAGATCTGACCAAAAAGCCGTGTGCAATCTCACAGCTTTCTGCTTACAGCATCTTTCATTCAAAGAGTCATTACAGGGTGTCAACTATCGTGTCACTGTTTGTACTCCAAAGCACAAAGAAACAAAGCAGACCACATCTGAACATTAAACCATGAGGTCTATTCAACACGGTCCGGTCATGAACTCCACAATAACCTACACGTCAGAAAGCCCCATAACTTCCTCAGAAGCATCCCGCGATCATTGTCTGATCACAGTCCAGCAGCTGCAGCGACAGAACAGGACTTCGCAGACCTACCTCTGTCGTGTATGACGACACCAAAGTGTGTGTTGGTGGTTTTGTCCTCTGGAGCTTTAGGGGGCATCGAGATGACGGGAGGCTTGGACGGATTCTTGTTGGAGGTGGTGGTCTTCTCTGAGAGAGGAGGAAGAAAAGCGGGTAAGAAAAACAAGGCCCAACAAGTCTTCAGGGCTATCAGTTCCACCAAAAGCACGTGGAGCTGAACGTTCCTCCTGGTTTCCGGAGCTGTTTTTTTTTTTTTGTCAGGGTGGGTTTCAGGTTTCCACTCAACAACGCTGCAGTCACGCTTAGCTGTGTTGTGGCTCGGACAAGTGTGCGATGTGAATGTGTATCCAGTTCAACACTTTTCCGGAGCAGAAGCATTGTGCTAATTGCAATTATTTCATTTTAAAGTAAAGAACAATAATTTTGTAGTTTATATATTTCCAAACATGGCCGTAGCTATCACTGATAATACCAAGATCATGTCCTCATTATTGCTTTGGGATATTTGAGGTTTTTACTTTTATATATTTAAGGTTTTCATATTTATACAAGTGTATTTGAGGTTTTTATTTTCATACATTTGATGGCTTTTAAAGGCCGATTTAGATTTTTTAGATTTTTGATTTGACTGTAGGCAAACATTATATAAAAACATTATATTTAGATTCATTATTGCACAGAAAATACAGTTAAATGAATAAATGCCATTTAGACCAAAATAAATGACCTCATTGAGGATACGTCAGATGTTTCTTAGCGAGGTGGCGTTGTTCTGGATCTGAACACAAGAGTCTGGATTTGGACTGGTTGGTATTTTCTTGGTCCAAGACCATTTTGTAAAGGAACCACCCTTAGGATGAAATCATATCTGTGGTTTCTGGCAGTAGTTTACATATTTCTGACCAGGGGACATTTTGTCAACCCTGCTGTGGTTCAGCATTATTATTTTTGGAACATTTGCGGTTGTTCTTGTTTCTATTTGTCTCAAAAACACAACAAACTTTCTTGAAGTCATTCATTATGATTATGATACTGATCATTATGATTGTACTGAGGATTACGATTGGACAAGGTGGTGAAGGTAGTAATTTAAAGGAATAATCCACCCTCGGATACAGTATATGGTTGTGTAGAATACATTTCTAAATCATCCAGCAGTCATTTAGTAACAAAGTGTCATCATCTTATGTTTTGGTGTATTCACTTATCCTCAACCTGTCTCATCTGCTTTTACTTTATTAACATTCCTCAGTCCACAGAAACTATAAACTATTTTCAGTTTGCCAGGTGCTTGAGCCAAAAGTTAGCTTTGTTGAAAATACTTTATTGTGCTTTCTCTTCAGAGATTGTAAGGTTTTCTCTGAAGGTAGAAACACAAATATCACCCCAAAAGCTTCAGTAAATTCTCTTACACCCCTACCTCGAAAAGGCAATGTGCTCTGCATATTGTTTTTATTATTCTGATGAGACTGCTATCGCTCAAGAATGAAATGCATGTTTCTGCTTCGCCTCTATTAAATTTCATCCTGAATGACTGTTTAATATCTGTGCAAAATGTGGAGGTCAGACACAACCAGATGCTCTTAAACTCAGAAGAGATGACACCAAAACCTGACATTTACTGTTGATGTTTTAGGCAGCTGAAAATGTTCCTCTTTCTATCGTAGCTGTGTTGGAAAAGTGGTGAAGTCGAGTCCAGTGGTCAGTTATTCCCACGAATACCACAAGAAACACTTAACAGCCTAACACACACTGACATTGAAGTTACATTGCTATTAACAGTTGTTTCAAACAGTGTTTGAGTGTTTATTTTTTTGTTGAGAGCCCGTGGTTAGACTGACCCTTGCCGGTGCGGAAGGTGAGCATGGCTGGCTGGCCCTCGCCTGATGAACTTCGAGCAACCATCAGCACCTCGTAGAGACTGGAGGCCTCTAGCTCTGACAGCCGCAGGGTCTTCTCACTGCCAGGGACACGAACTGTATGCCAACTCCCCACCACTGTTCCCATTTCATCGACCTGACACACACACAGATACGGACAGAAGGCCACACACACACACACACACACACACACACACACACACACAGAGACAAATACAAACACATGACTAAAAATCACAGAGGGAAAAACAAAATCATCTGCAGGTCTACAATCTTCTCTTTCCGAGCCTAAATAACGACAGGGAACGGCTTCAGAAGCAATCCCTGGGAGAATTATGTCACAATTTCCTACTTCAGCAGAACTGAGTCCCGTTGCCAACAAAGTCTTAACTTGTATCGCTGCAGTTTTATAGTCAGGAGTGAGCTTTTCACTGAAGAAAACAAGATTTTAAACAGGAAATAAGCAACCTTTCAGTCAGTTAAGGTCCTGGCCCTACCCTCTTTATTTAATAAACAAATTACATTCAACCATTCTCAGTTGGTTGAGGCAAAACACTTCAGAAAAAGGTTGAATGTTTGTGGTAAAAGTAAAATCAGTTTTTTAAGACAATAGCAAGAAAGAAGTGAAACATGGCAGCGTGTATTTTTCCGCTCACCTTACGGTATTTGACAAAATAGGCGTTGATTTGACTCCCTCGATCCCGCCCCGACCTCCACTCCAGGTCGTACATGTCGGGCTTGTGAGTCTGAGGCGGACTGATGATGATCGGCGCCTCTGGAGTAGGATGGCCGCTACTCCTGTCAGCCGGCAGGTTGATCGTGCCGCCTTCTTCTTCGGTAAGGAAGCGTTCGTGGCCCTCGTCGCTCTGCATGGGGTGGAGCGACGGTGAAGCCTCCAGCGGCACACGAGCAGTGGAGCCCAGCTGTGGATCTGTCAGGGAGAGAAATCAAGGATTATTAAAATATAACAGGAGTTTGGTCTGATACACAAAGCTGGAATAAAAACTGTGACAAAAGTCGTTGTTTAGTCCTCCTTGAATGGAAATAGAGTGCTAAAAAAGGTTTCACCAGGTTGTAAGACTTGTTTTGTCACTTATTATTTATGTTTCTTGACTGTTCCAGTACTTGCTTTTATATTTAATTTTTTGTTACAAGGTTTGTTGTTATGCACTAGAACAAGGCAGATTCCTTGTACGAGAAAACCTATTTGGCAACAAATCTGATTCTGATTTCTTATACATTTTTCAGCTCTAAAATGAAATATATTGTGCCACAATATATTCACCTTCAGTGAATGTAATGAAAGCTGAAGCACGGCAACAAAGTTACTCAGTCAGTGACTAATGCCTACATGTCCACAGAGGACAACCAGTGCAGGAAAGTTTTGCGTTTGGAACAAGTCGTTTAATCTACATAAAATAACAAGAAACACCTGGAATCTCTGCAGCACCACATAATCATGCTTTGTTTGTTTTTTTCATTAAATCTTCGCCAGAGTGGTCCACCTGGGCGAATCATGCAAGCTGGGAGCCTTATTATGGCTGACACCGGTTTGGCAGAGCCCAGGTGGAATTTTTCACAGACATTTGGAGGACACTGACCAAAACCAACAAGAACACTCTGAGCCACACCACTGAGGTCAAAGAGCACCATAGTTGAACATTGAAGCCTTAACAAGTGAGAAAGGAGGTTAAAGCAGTGAGGTTTGCCACAAGGGCACAATGTAGTGTCCAGTTTTTATATGAGGCACTGCCGGTTCTCTTTGTAAAACAAACAGACCCGGAGCTAGTAACAGTAGACCTGATCCTGGGACTGTGGCCAGCTGCCACACATTCCACACACCAACCATTAAAATACCGGAGAGAATCAGACCCCAGCACTACAGCCAGTCCAACGCACTCTCCTGCTCGTTCCCTCCCTCTGCCCTCGCCACAACTCTGACTCATAGCTTAGCCACAGCCGGGGCTCCTCCTCCAAAACACTGATACAGGAGGAGGCAATTAAGGCCACCATCCTCATGGAAGGGAGTGATATCTTGAGTGAGTGCTGCTGCACCTGGACAGAGATACGCTGCCAGGTCCTTCCCGGAAAAAGGTCAGTCCATTAGAGATGAACACCTGGGAGAAAATGTGATCGTAAATCACGGAGGATTACCAGCAGAGACGAGAGCCTCAGTTTGGACAGAGCTCGGCTGGATGGACGACGAGTGAATGTACTTTTTTTATATTTCTAACTGACTGCCTGGACCTCATGATGTGGTGAGGAGGTGGTAGGTGTGATTAGGGCTGCAACTAATGATTATTTTCATTGACAATTTATGGTTAATCATTTGGTTTAGAAAAAAAAAATGTAAGTCTTCAAATTGCATATTTCACCAGACCAGCACTCCAAAACCCCAAAATATTCAATGACAAACAATATGTAAAACCATATGTAAAAAAGAATTAAAAATGTGCTCATTCAAAACATATTAATGGATTATCAAAATTGTGCTTAATATATTTTCTATCAAAGTGATCAAATAGTCATTTCAGGCCTTTTTGAGGCTGTAGATGGGCTGCTGGCTTTGACATATGGGAGCAGGGAGGAAACAGCCAATCGCATGAAAGAACAAGGACGCCACATCTCCCCTGTGGTGCATCCCACTTAACGGATGAAAGCGGGGAGTCGTCATGGTGATGGAAACAACGACGCCAAACAGAAAACCCAATATATTTCGGATTGCTCTCTGTGATGAGATACTAATAATAACACACTACTCACATCAATGATGTCGTTTACTTTGAATGCAAAGGGCATTAGATAAGCGCCGGCGCCTGTTACCTAAAAAGCAAACTGAACTCAAGAGGAGGCAGTGTACGCCTCTGCTGGGCGTACGCGACTTATCAGTTTAATATTTTGTATACATCTGCAGCAAAAGATATTAACTCTCATTCTTCTTCCTGTAGGAGCAAATGTTTTGCAGTCAACCCGCCCGATCCAGAATGGGGGCCTGGCGTAGAGCGAGCGGCTGGGGAGCGAGAAGAGGGGAGGCTTGGGAGAGAGTGGTGGTGGAGGAGGAGGAGGAGGAGGAGGAGGGGGGGGAGCGTTGTGATGTGTTAATAAATAAAAGGCAGTTGTGTATGATGTTGACAGCTGGGTGGTCTGGTCCTCGTCATAACCCTCCACGGCTACTCCTTACATTCCAGTGTCCGGGGGCTTATCCCCGACGGCGTGCACAAAGCTCACTCTCACGCTCAAGCTCAGTTCAAGGCTCAGGAGGAGGGCGGCCTTGGCTAAGCCTCTCCTACCAGCCCTCAGAGACACACACACACACATTCACACTCAAAGAGCAAGGACTCCCTGCAGATACTGTACGTGCAGGCACACAGAGATCCCGCCTGGTGTGATGCTTTAACCCTTTCCAAACTATTTTTTAAAACAATTTTACAATGAATTGCCGATTCTCAAAAGGCTCTCTTTTGTATCTGTAAACTCTCTGAGCTCAGCGAGGCCTCCAGGTGTCAGCGTACAAACTCACGTTGTTGGGTTAGTCATGATCTTCCCGTACAGTGGCAATGAGGAACTGGATCAAGTTTAGGGTAATGTTGGGAACGGTAGGGTTGAATGCCTTTTTTGATCAACTAATTTATCAATAAAAAAAGCCAAACATTATCTGCTCCCTGCAAATTACATGTGAGGCTTTGTTTGGATTTTCTGTGTTTTAAATCATAGTAATTTGCATATCTTTTGTTTTTTGTCAGATGAAACAGGCAATTAGAAGATGTCCCCTTTGGCTTTGCACATGTGAGAGGCATCCTTCACTATTTTCCGACATTTTATAGACTAACTGATTTAATGACATTTTTGACAGATTATTCAACAGTGGGTTCGAGGCATTCAGCGGGTTAAAAGATGTATTCATCACTAATAAAGCTGAGTTGAGATAGCTCTAAATTAAAGCCAAGTACCAGATTAATTTAAGATGACTGATACATACCCGATTGCGTCGTAAGGATTCCAGATGACTGTGCCGAGCCAATCCCGTTGTCCAGCAGACACTGAAACAAGCCCTCATCCTGTGGTGTCACGTCTGTAATAACAAGTGAGGATCCAGAGATCTGGAAGCGGCGCGATGGGGTGATGGGGTTGGCGTTGAACAGCCAGGTGACGTTTGGGGAAGGGTTTCCTGTCGCTACGCAGGTAAAACGAGTGGAGGAGCCACGAGAGACGAGCTGGTTGGTCAGGCCCTCTGCGATCGACATGGGCTCTGTGGAGGAGAGGAAGATTAACATCACCATGGGGTCTGCTGCAAACAACCTCCACACCGCCAACACCCTTTCTTGTGTTTTTCTTACCAAGAACATTCACAGTATAGTTAGCGCTGGTCACCGTCCCCTGCTTGGTCTCAGCAGCACAGGCGTAACTCCCTTCATCACTCCTCGTCACCGCAACAAAGGCCAGGTTGTTGTGCTGTCGGTGAGAAGGCCCCGGTGTGACCTCCTTACCGTTCTTAAACCATTTAGCTGCTGGCGCAGGACTACCAGACACGATGCACTCCAACGTCAGCGGCTGTGACTGCTGCACCGAAACAGTCCTTGGGGCGGTGGGGTAGACTATCCTCACTGAGGGGGAAGAGTCCGAATCTAAACAAACAAATGAACCACGTTAGCAGACGATAAGAGAACACACCGCTGAGATAGGAGAACTTCTGAATCTTAAATATATGTGATTAGCCTTACGTTTCACTGACAGCTTGGTACCATGAGACTGCATGACGGTTTCCCCAGTGAGAGGGTTGAATGCACCACATTTGTACATGCCCTGGTGCTGGTCTGAAACAGAGATAATCTGGAGGTTTCCAGATGGAAGCACTAAATAGTCATCTAAAAAGAGAAGGACACAACAGCATAAGTGATGGCACAGAGAACTTCCACAATGTCACAGTATAGTGTGAGCACTTCATCATGAGCAGGTGAACAATGGGGGGGACACAATGGATGATTTCTTCAATCATAATACATGTGATTTTTATGGTGATATTAATAGTAAAGTAGTACATTTTCTAGAGATTCAATAGAGAAATCATTCATAGGTAAAAAAATAACGTCTTTTTTTCTAAATTCTATAGGGAAAAAAAACAGATAAATCATAAAACATCATTACATGGATGCAAGAATAATCCTGCTATTTGGTTTTCAACATTTCTAATACAACCAGAAATGACAAACCTGTTGACACTTCTATCCGCTCCCCTCGTACTCTTAGTCTAGGAAGGGCTGGAGGGACGCTGTGCGGTAGAGGACACTCTATAAGAACAGAGCTGCCTTCCTGCACTGACAACGACCGCCGTCGGCCATCTTCATATTCTGATATTTCTGCAGTGACAGAGAAGAAGAGGACGCCTTCAGTTAAACTCACTTTCTGTGCAGAACATTGGACATTTAAACATGAGCCGAGTATCAGCGCAGTCAAGAACGAAGGCGACCAGCGCTACTTGAGCTGAGCTGTTTGTGTTGGATCACTTGGTTTGTTTATTGTTGCGGTGAGCGATTCTATTCATGTCTGATACAGTTCCAGATCAGGGTCAACCGCTTAGTGTAGTGTCCAACAGCAAGCGGCATCCCAGCAGGAACATAACACACTACACAGGAAAGCCCAAGGCTCATTAAGGATACCGGTCAAGAGGCATTTGGAAGGGTGCCCGAGTAAAAACTCCTACAGCTTCCTTCCCCTCCGCCACTCAGCAGCAGGCAGCCGAGGAGAGGCATTCTTTCTAAGTGTTCAACACTCACAAAATGGCCTTCCTTTTCCTCAAGGCAACTTCCTCTTTTTTTTCTTCCCCTCTGCTTTGAAGTGAGTAGAAGTATACACAGAAGGGTAATTCTCTGTATCCGTACCTGCTATTGCCACACGCGCGTGGCGGCTTGCGATAGCCGGCCCATTGGCTAAGCCTGCCACACACTGATAGACGCCCACGTGGCTGGGCATAAGGGAGGGGATGGTGAGGGAGCCCTCGTGGACCTCCACGCCAGGCAGGGTGTCCTGGTCCAGGGGACGGCCTCTGAAGCGCCAGGAAACCGCCGCTGATGGAGGACTCACTAAGCAGAGCAGACGAGCAACAGAGCCTTGACCCTGAACCAAGGAGGCAGGCTCAGAGCGGAAAGAGGGATATTGAGCTGGTGAGGAGACAAAACTTTCAGTCAGTCATTTTGTTATAGGTGCTTTTACCCTAAATTAACATATGCAGATATTTTTTTTCCATCAAAAACAATACGATGAAGGTGCAAGTATCTGCATGACGTTGGGGCTAAGTGAGGAATACATCGAAGCCGTGGAGTATTTTGAAGATAGATTTTACAAAAAATAATCGAGAAAGAACTGACTCTTATTGTTGTGTTGCTTTTGCCATAATAACTGTAAAATATCTATTATCAGTGAAAACCACGTGGCTAAAGCTGACGTCTTCATCCTTTTTAGTGATTAAGTTTGACTTTCAGGAGGCGCCTGCTCTTGTTTTGCCTGCTGTGATGGTTATCATGCTATCTGCTGCTTTAGCATTCTAGTGTACGACAGTATAGACCTACCCTAACACCAGAGGCCAGATGTATAAATGCACAAAAAACAAGCGTACGCCCTTTCCCCACACATGAACTGGTATTTATAAAGGAAGGATGTGGAGTGAGAATGTGCTCACTTCAGGCAAACTTCAGACCAGGCGTGTACATGGTTTTAGCCGTGAAATGAAGGAGGACATTAAAGTTGAGAGACGGGTAACATTGTTTTAAGGTTGTATGACGGTTTCAATGATTCCGCTTTACATTTCCAGGTGCATGGTGCATTTATCAACTTAACTTTTAATTATTTATGATGAACTCCTGCAAATGATCTTTTCATTTGATCCTGAATTGTGAAGCACTTTGTAAAGTATTACAACATCAACAGCGAAATATCCTTCTGATGTTTAATAATGATGATGATTGAGAATTTCCTGCATTGATGGTCTGCATACACGTGATGAATTAGTGGTATGCACGATACAAACAGCCACAGCTGCGTGTATCGACAGCTATTGGAGAACCTCACTGATGCAACACAGTGAAGTTGAAGGTCTTTGCTGTATTTTTTCAATACAAGTGCTGGGTAAATGCATTGAACAAATCAACAACGGAATGTGCCAGAATTGTCTTCAATTAAACAAAGATAAAACAGAAGTAATTGTTTTTGGTACCAAGGACCAACGATTGAAAGTCAGCGCTCAGCTTCAATCACTGATGTTAAAAACCACAAACCAAGCCAGAAATCTAGGTGTAGTTATGGATTCAGACCTCAACCTGAACAGCCATATCAAGACAATTACTAAATCAGCCTACTATCACCTGAAGAATATATCAAGGGTTAGAGGACTTATGTCTCAACAGGATTTGGAAAAACTTGTCCATGCATTTATCTTCAGTAGACTGGACTACTGTAACGGTGTTTACAGGTCTCTGTAACAAGTCAATCAGAAAGCTGCAGCTCGAGTCCTCACTAAGACCAAGAAAGTGGATCACATCACTCCAGTTCTGAGGTCTTTACACTGGCTTCCTGTCCAACAAAGAATTGCCTTTAAAATCCTGCTGTTGGTTTATAAAGCACTGAATGGTTTAGGGCCAAAATACATCTCTGATCTGCTGCTACCTTATGAACCATCCCGACCCCTTAGGTGGTCTGGGACCGGTCTACTTTCTGTTCCCAGAGTCAGAACTAAACATGGAGAAGCAGCGTTCAGTTTTTCTGCTCCACACATCTGGAACAAAGTCCCAGAAAGCTGCAGGTCTGCTGAGACCCTCAGCTCCTTTAAATCAAGACTGAAGACTTTTCTGTTTGCTGCCTTTAATTGAACCATTTTCAAGGATACTAATCAATCTCCTGCATTTCTGCATTTTACTACTGTATTTTATTTCTTACACTGCTTTTTAGTGTTTTAATGACTGTAATTGTTTTTGAAACTCCTTTTTTTTTGCCTTATGTTTTGATGCTTTTAATGGTTTTATGTGAAGCACTTTGAATTACCTTGTTGTTGAAATGTGCTATACAAATAAACTTGCCTCGTCTTGCCTTCAATGGAATCATGTTGTGAGAAAATCATATATCGAGATATCGTGATACACAATTACGCCATCTAAATTGATAATAATTGTTAATAAGAATTAATAATAAGAATTTTAAGGGAATGATTTGAAGATCAGGTTTTGTTTTTGTTTTTATCACAATTAACATTATCACTCAGTTCAATGGGACTTACAAACGTATATGAGATCTTTTTTCTCTAATTTCACTTGAAACTGTTATTACCATTAATTTTGCACTTAAGTTCTTAATTAAATGAGTAATCTTCATTACTTTTAAAATACTTTTCATTTGTCAAGTACTTCACACAGGAGTTAAGAAAAATAGGCTTTACTATGTGATTTTATATAGACTATTTATTTAATTATTTAATTACCAGAAAATGTGCTATATCGGGATAAATATCGGCATCGAGATATGAAATGACCTATATTGTGATAGAAGATTTAGGCCATGTCGCCCAGCTCTAGGCACAAGTATCCATATACAGGGTATTTCTACATGCCTTTGTACTGTGTGGAAACAAGGCTTGTTTACGTGCGTTATGAAAGAGAATCAGGCATACATGTGGCTTCATAAATCTGGCAAAAAGAATGCATATTTCTTTCTTTGTGTGACTCTACAAAGAGTTTTTGCATCTAACCCGATATGTTTTGAAACAAAAAGAGGATCAAAATGACCACTTTAAAGCTGCAATAATTTCATTTTTGGCCACATGGGAGCAGGAAACTTAAAAAATACAACCCTAACACTTCCAGCAGACAGAGTCATGTTTATGACCACTTGATGAATGCAAGTCCAATATTTACCCTCCTTTTTGCTGAAAACAACTGCCTTGTTGCTGCTAAAAACTGATGAAAACATGCATGAAAGCTGCTAAGACATAAAGAGTGCTCTTTATGCTGTCATCACTATGAGGGACACCTTACATTACATAATCATTTGCTCCATTGTTACTCTAAACTGGGGGATCACACCACATCCATCCATATTAAGCTGAAAGTAAGAACACCAACTTACACGAGCAGCCGATAAGCAGGGACTGGCTGAGACACAGCACAGTGGACAGGAGGACCCTTAGGCCACTGTCCATGGTGCACTTTGACCCCTGCCAGCAGCCGTGTTGCCCAACGCGCACGCCCTCGTCTGTTCAGCAAACCTGCAACACACAGAAGAGAGGAGAAACACATCAAACCAGAGCTCTGCATGGAAACGTGACAGCATCGGCATGAACAAAAGAAGAGGTGAGACAGAAATAAACGACATAACAAGCTGGAGGAGGATTTCAGAGGTGGATCTGAGCAGGGGGGGGAAATCTATTAGGTTCCAAATGAATCCTGTACGACAATCCTTCTAATCTTCACGACACATCCTCTTTACACACTCCTTGATCTCCACCTCCCACCCTCTCCTCTGACCCCTGTTCTCACCCACATCAGTGTCTCCACGGAGGCTGGAATGTCCAGTCTCTTTGCCCCCCTGCCTCTCTCTCCCACTGGGCCGCTGAGATCTCCCGCTAATGGAGTGGCCGTGGAGAGACTGTCGCCTCACTCTTAATATCACTCTTGTCACACTGTGTTGCTTCCTCATAGGTTCACTGTAGCCTGAAGTGCAGGCCCAGACACACTGGAGGGCACGTAATTAGGAGCATTCCTCTATCCTTTTCAACCCGACCCCCTCCGACAGCGGCACCTCCTCCTCTTTTTTCTCAGAGTAATCCGGGCAAGCTTTGATCCCAGGTTCCTGGTTGGTTACCAGGGTTTGAGCCTGAGGCCGGAGGAACAATGGCTGTCCAGCTGTGATATTCACACTGGCGCTTCGGTGGCTCGCAGACGTATAGCGGAAGGGCCGACCTGGGCTGAAGGGTTGGGTCAAATCAAAAGGATGATGTCTGGGGGGGATCGGTGAAGCTGAACAGGTCTCCAACCTTCATTCTGTAACATAAACATTGTTTCATCTGCTCGACACTCAAGCAGGTCAATTTGTTTAGCCTCCTGTCAAGGCTGCAGTACGGCTCGGAAACACCAGTAGGTAACAGTTCTGAGTAGAGCTGCAATGAGCGATTATTTTCAATCTCCATTAATCTGTAAACCGGTTGATTCATTTTCTGTCAAGAAACGGATCAAATTGCGACAAATCTTTACATTTGACAATCTAGAACAAGCAAAGGTTCTGCTTGATAAACGGTGTGAACACTTATTCATCTATCATAAATATTGCCAATTGATTTTCTATAGATTGTCTGTTCCTCTATGATCTCACCAATGAGACACAGATGCTTTATCCATGTTCTCATTGTCACCCTCTTCATCTCTCCCTCTCTCTCTCTCTCTGAGAGGAGGACGAGGAGAGAAGAGGCAGGAAATAATAAACTCTCTCAGCTCCTGGCTCACGCCCCCTTCTCACCCTGAGGTCAAAGGTCAGGGAGCAAAGAGAGAGGGTGGACCAGCGGGTGTCTGGTGGCCCTGGACCAGCCCCCAGAGGTCACCTCCAGCTCTTTCTGTTTTTACACACATTACCAAAACAAAACAGGTGGAAGAGTGCTAAAAAGAAACATTCAAAACTGGCAACAATCAGCCTGATTCTAACTGAACAACAATGAACAATCTGTAATTTGAGGTTTAGGATTGAAAATAATACATTATGTGCCATACTTTCTATATTTCAGGCTCCAGTTTGATATGTGCACGCTCATTCGAGCAGATCAAACCCACATCTTGCAGGGTAGCGTTTCTCCATCCCACGAGTTGCAACAGGCCCTGCACACTGCCCCCATGTGATCGGTGGAAACTATCTTTCTCCCTCTGCCGGAATAATGATATATAATTACAATAACAACAACAGTGCTATATAAAATGCACAGCCAAGCGCATGCACCTTGGCACAAGGTATGATGAGAAACCGGAGCTGACTGTAACTCCCTCTCTTTCATCCACCTTTCTATCTCTTCTTATTTTACCCAGTTACTTCCTCCCAGTGGGCGTAGCAGTTGGGCACCAAAGTCCTGACTGGGTGCCCTTGTGTAAACACACATACAGCTGCCTATCTGGCCCACCGATCTGGCTCAACGAGGAAACACAGGGGCATCATTCCTGCTTCTTATCAGTTTGGCTTTCCACTGACATCCGCCCCCATCAAGCCGCCTCAGTGGAGACAGACACCGTGAGGATATCTTGTGTCCCTCATCACAGAGTCGTCCCGAATCTGGCAGCACCTTATGCATGGAAAAGCAAGTCCCGCTTCCTCCTGAGCAGACGCCCAGAGAAAAGCTGGAGTGGCCCTTTGACAGAAGGGAAGTCTCTGTCAAATAAAGTCTGATCGGTCTGAGAGTCGTCTCCTCCGGTCCTGTGTTGATCTGCGGCCAGCCCACTCCCTCACTGCTCCCCTTCTCAAAACTCCAGACTACACTACTTAAATGAGAAGAAGAAGAAAAAAATGTGTGCACGTGCCAGATTTCCTCCTCCTATCCTAAATCTGATCTTTTCTTACCCTCCTGTTTTTGCACTTATATTGTAGATGCATGGCCATTCTCAAGGCGCGATCAAAAGCTATAAATTGAAGAGACATCCAGCATACAAAACAGACTCTGCTCTGTTGAAAGCTGATATACAGACACAGGGACAGTTTATGAAAAAAAATGAGGTTAGTGTCAGTGGGTTCAAGTGGAAAAGTTCCTATTTTTTTTGGGTGTGGGGGTTGACCCATGTCTGTTTGGGAAATGTTTGACTGACACCTAGCTTAAGTGCGTGAAAGCGAGAAAAAACAGCAGCAGCTTCTGTTGTTGTAACCTAGCTTTCTATATTTTATGTAGTTTAGCCTTCATGCTCCCTTCCACAGAAATTCATAGTAGAGATGTACTGTTGAGAGGCAGGACCTTTACTTATCCATCTTGGGGGAAATACTAAACTCAGACGCCATACATCCCCTGGTAGGACAAGAGGGATCCCTGGTGATGACACTGGAGAAAATAAACACACTGACAGGCTGCCCTCAGGGAAGGGAAAGGGGTTTGAGTTCTGGGGGGGGGGGGGGGGGTTAGCACCTGCACTTCTTTCTGGCCTCCGCTCTGCAGGAACTACTTAAAGCCCCATCTGCCCGCATGTGGTGCTAGCCCATATCCCTGTCATATTGGGTAAACAGGGACAAAAGCAACGCGGCGGAGCATCAAAGACCCGGAGGGAAGAACAGGTCACAACTGGTGCTGCTGACTGAGGTAGGGGCCCGGCCTCTCCGCTTCACAAGACTGCACAGCTGAATAAAAGTCAACGGTACACATCATCAAGCAGCTCCGACGCTGATTGGATAACAGGGGGCAATCCTGGCTGCTCCAGCGAGAGTGGTTTATATATATCTCCAATAAATCAGAAAGGTTTATCTTCAAAAACAAGAGAATTGTAACGAACTGAACGAAGAGTTAGAAATGAAGACGTTCAGGGTGAGGGAGCAGCGCAGTGTCTGAGAAAGAGCAAGTCTTTTCTGGTATGATGGTCTAATCTGACCTGTGCGCTGAAGCTGATTCACATGCTATACCCCAAACCTGTCTGCACTCGCCCCACATCTCACGGACAGAAGATCTGCAGCACACACATTCCTCAGCTCCACAGAGAGAGAAAGAGTGAGAGGGAGACGGACACACAGAAAGACACACACACACTCACAGAGAAGGGAGATACATTCAAAACAAGAAGATGAGAGGCAATACGGGGGGAAACATACGAGAGAAAATAAGACAGAACAGCTCTCCGGGAAGAGGGTAAAAGGAGACCGGGGGTAAAAAGAGGTGAAACATTCTCTGGGAGGTGAACAGTTGCCAAGCCCCGACTCATTTCTCCTCCCTCTTTATTTGGCTCAGAGATAGACGTACAGATAATGGCTGCGCTCGCATCCACGTCTGCCAAAACTGATTGATGATTCAGCCTAACTACATTCAGCTCGGCCCAAAAACTCGGGGAGAGTCTCCCGAGAGAAGAGACTCTAGGGGACCATTATGGGCTTCTTCTGTTGGTCTGGAGGAGCCCACTGAGGCAGCCCGAGGCCACAGAGGAAACCAATGAGTGGAAACACTGGGCCTCTGGTATGGCCTAACTCTGTCTGATTAAAGACTGAGACGTTATTAAAAGTGGGACAGACTAAGAGGAGAGTGAGCTAAAGAAGACGAGAGAAAGAGAGACATGATTTGGAATCAAATAAGGGAATTAGGAGGGGAGAGAAGAGGGTCCTTGCTGTTTAAGAATGAGAAAATTACATTCAAAGGACTTAGACTGCCATTGTCTGATCCTGACATCCTGCAGAAAGTTAATGCAAGTCTCCTCAATAAGTCCTCTAAACTGAGTGCGACTGCAGAAGACAAATGAGATACATCTTCAAGGACAGTGTGCTTGTCAGACACTGCTGTCTCGCTGTGCGTGTCTGCAGGAGGATAGAGTACCAGCGGTCCGGGAGCTGCAGGGTAACAGCAGGGCCAAGCGGGTCCCAGAACCTGGAGACGCCACAGCCCTGACAACACGGCCATGGTGTGGGATCAGAAGAGAGGAGGAATGAAAGGAGAGGCCCCCGGGGATCAGACAGTCACATCCCACAATGCCCTGTTTACCAAGGACACACACCCACCCCTCGTCTTCACCTCCCACCCCCCTCCAACATCTCCGTTCACCAAAGCCCAACCCTCCCAAAGTGCCAGGGCCGGGACCTGGGAGACAGCGCTAATTCTGCCCCGAGGCTTGTTGGCCGAGGACACAAACAGAGGGCTGAGAGGGGAGAGAAAGGGAGGGAGGTAGAAAGACTGAGACAGAGGGGAGAGAGAGTGGGGACTGAATGGTACAGTATGTAAGACCCATCTTAATTGGAGATTGTTCTGCGTTGCCTTGTTTTTCCTGGGAATCTGTGAGGGGGAGGGACAGGAGGGTGGGGAGGTACGGTTGTTTCCCAAGGTCCTGAACAGCGGGATTAACCACAGGGGCGAAACTCAATAGCGGCCTCGGACACTGGAAACAGATCCCCGGGTATCGCCACCATACAAGGCCACCTCGAGACCTTTTGCAAAGCGCATGTAACTAACAACCCTTCCCCATTGTCGGAGCTCTCTGGGCCCTTCCGGCTGATTTCACAGGCCTTTCAGCCCACAGGGGAACGTCTGCTCAGACGAAAAAGGTAATTCTGATGGAAAGGAGGAATGCACAAGAAGGCCGTCTTGCCCGCAGGCAGCACTGATCTCCAACATGTGCCAAGAGTCTGATTCATCACGCCAGGCGAGAGGGGAGCTGGGATTGTGCAGCCGTGGCACCGAAGCAGAGGAGGCCACAGATTCACATTCCTCAATATCAGCCTTGATTAGAGAGATGATGGGAAAACACATTAATGCAGGGGAGGGAAAGAATGATCAATTGCCAAAGGCCTCGAAAATGTCCACCTTCTCTGGGGGAGTCAAGACACTATCTGTGTTTTTAAAGGCTGTTGTGTGGGCTGTGAACTATAGACATACAGCGATCTGATCCAGCTGCCCCCACCCCTTCTCCCCTCAGTCTCTCGTCCCTCCCCAACTCTCCTGGATTCCATCACTGCCCGAGTCTCTACGGCAACAAGCGGCGAAGACGCAGACAACAGTTTCTGCTTAGTCTCCTCCCGATAGGTCCCTGGCTGTGGCCCAAAACTACTTTCAAACTAAAACATATATTAAATAATGTAATTTCAAACATGTGCTACAAAAACAAAATGACAGGGTGTCCAAATAGATACTAACAAGAAGTTTTGCAAAGTCAGTATTAAAAACAAACCAGGACTAAAACTCAACTGGGCTGCTTTCAGTGTGTTTGCCTCTTCTTTGTTTGTCACTTGAGAGGCGTGAGAAAGAAAGTACACACAGAGTATTTTCATTTCTCAGAATGATAAATGGAGTCTGCAAATATAATGTAGCGATGGCTCTATATTCACAGGGGGGGGGGGGAGGATTTATAGGACAGAGAGCGTTGTCTGAACTCCACAGCCAGCCGCTAGTACAAAAACAAACGCATGTAAAAAGGTTAAAATATAATTAGTCTTCTTCACCGACTCCACAAATCTCTTGCAAAAACCCAAACAAACAAACCAGCTGCCTTGTACGAACAAGTTTGAGGACCCAAAGATAAATATGCAGTCCCAAACAGAACGTGTAAATGCTTTATTGGGTTTGTCTAAATGTTTATCCGTCTCGCCTTGTAACACTCCGCGCTTGTTGTGCGGCAATCGAGTGATCACAAAACAAACTTAGTGGTGATACGTCAACACACTCACACCGTCTATGTTTCCACTTCTGGCTCTCAGACAAAGTCGTAAAAACCTCTGCAACATATTTAGGGGCCGGGCAGCTCATTGCTGCAGGTTTGAAGGTGAGAAGGGCTTTTGACAGATGGCGTAGTTCTCTGATGGCACCAAGAGAAACACAACCTCGTGACAACAGCAAAACACAGCAATAATAGAGAAACCATGGCGTATGCTAACTCTGTGCATTCTCTGTGTAGGTCTGTGTGTGTTTGCTACTGTTTCAGAGCACCACAAAGAGATGACAGTGATTTATTTAATGATGAAAGTCAAGTCAACCCAGAGATGTGTTTTCCTTCATCACAAGGCAGAAGAACATCCCGGAGTATCCCGAGTATCTGCTGCAATTTAACCCAGAACAATGCAGGAGGCTGGAGCAACCATATGTTTTATTCCTCCTCTACTCACTTTGGATATCATTTATAAATAAGGGCTTCCATTGCTCCCTAAGGAGCCACATCTTGGAGCAGGGAAGGCCCAAAATGGCACCCACAACCACAGGCCCGGAGGCAGGCAGCAGCAGAACCCACACTGCCTCACACTCTGATCTGGGAGAAAAACAGCCCTTCAAACAAGTCGCCTGTTTGTCAGCCGGAGGGGAGTGCCAGCCACTAGTTTTGCCTTAATATAGTCTTGCTGATCCCTGCGCTGGTTTTTCAACAGCACACACATTCTGGTTCGCAGAAAACCCATGTCAGATGTGACTTATTGGTTCAACATTTGAAATAGAAAGCTGTGGTTGCTCACGGCTTTAAGAAGAAAAGACTCTAACTCTTGGGGGCCCAGCGCAGAGGCGACGGACTAAGTCAGGCATATTTAGTGGGGTAAGTTTCAGGAAGGGAAAAATAAATGAATCTTGCAAACAGGAAGATGCTGAGGATGCAAAAAAAAAAAAAAATTCCCTTGATTGTTCTGAAATACTTCGCAGTGAGAGCTGTCAGCAAGGGTCCAGTTCAGAAGTTCACTCCCTTAAATCTTCCCGGGGGCTGAACACTATACGAGAGAAGGCTGCGGAACAATGGGTCTCATCGTGTATTTGCTTGACAATTATGAGAAAATATGTTGTTTTTGGCAAGAGGCAAGTATTGTGTAAAATGCCACGTCGATCCCTCCTGGGGAACTTTTTGTTCTCTCTCAAACGAGCGGTGTTCTGCATCATGTTAAAGGCACATATCTTATAGCTACACAAGCCAAAAAGCACTCCCTCGAAAGTCTATGAGCACATACTAAAAAAAGGCATCTACAGAAAGTAAACTTCAAACAGTAAGGCTAAAAGGGACTCGCAGTGGGCTTCAAACGGCTCGGGACCAACAAAGTATTTTGCAGTCTGTCTGTGTCTTTTGGACGTTTCATCAAGTCTACCAGCAGTAAAAAAATATCATGGTCTCTATCAAAGTGTATCCTTCTGTGTCACTCAAACTGCTCTTGCTCATTTGATGTGGAGGTATTTTTACACTGCCTGGACAGTGTGCTTTTTCTCTGTGTGCTATTGATTTACATTCCCTTATCATGCTGAGAACACAGACACATATACAGTATATATATATATATATATAATCATTTAATATTTAGTTGAGGCCTGTATTTCCATTACATTAGCAGAAAACAAACCATCTTCAGAGAAGAAGCAGACCTCCTCGCCCTGCCTATCTCCAGCCCGTACGGCTTCGTCCCGCTGCATTTCGGTGGCTGGCTGGAACATCTGTTTCTGCTGCTCCAAAAACTGTTTGTTTGTCTTAACAATTACGCCCTGATGTTTCTCATTTCATTTCTCAAATCTCTCGAAAGTCATTATCCAGTTTCTGGTCCTTCAAGGACTGAATTTTTTGAAACTCAATACGACCATCTGTTGAAAGCTGGCGTATACATCGGGCTACAGTCGGCTCACCTTTGACATTTCAGAGGAGTTGTACCGGAGGAAGCTTGCAGCCTATCTGTAACCTGCTGGAGTAACATGCTTGCATAGTAAAGCGAGTCAACGCCGGGCTGTTTGGATCATCTGTCAGAGTAGGGGGACCTAGAAGAAACGGGGAGGGGGTCCCATTGAGAAACATATGCGTTGCGTAGTTAAAATAATGACAGCGTGAGCTTGGAGCAGATAAGAAGTGCTACTAATGACAGCTTCATATAAACAAGGGTGACACCTTCAGCTACTGCGTTTGCCTTCACAGCCTCTTCAACACAGCTTCAATTTATCCAATTCCACTCACAGCTTGTCCCTCGAATAAATTTAGGGAGGGTGGAAAGAAAAGTCCTTTTTTGTTAGCGCTGCAGCTGCAGGGTGCACTCACCAACCCAGCAGTCACGAGAACTCAAACTCTTTCTCTGACCTGCCCATCTTTCCCATCGACCCCCTGCTCATGGCTGCTGGGTGTTGTCAATCAGCACCCCCTGGCTCCTTGAATATGGGGGCTCTTTGGCATGCTGCCCGAATCTCCCCTCTGTCCATCTAATGGGGCCTGAGTTCTGGGTCTGGCCTTGTCGAATGGGAGCCGAAGCTCACAGAGTAAAGGCCAGCATAATAAAATGGGAAAAAGACTGCAGCATGACTCAATCCCTGAGCAATGAGAGTAAAAGTAGGGCTCAAGAGTTCAAAACGAGACAGGTTGGAGTTTGGGAATGGCTGCTTGGCAGGTCAAACGCTAACCATACAACAGTCCACTAAATTCTACTCTATTATACTAAGAAGCTGAAATGAATTGGCCATTGGAGATGTAGAAAAAGAGTAAGACTTAATTACAGCTGTCAAAATATTGTGATGATAATGAAACGTACGGTGGCTGCTCAAAGTTTGGATTTATTTCCTGTTTTACGACTCTCAGAACATATTCCATAGCCAAAGGTTGAATCTTGGGAGCAATAATATGACAGATCACTGCGTGAAGCCAAATACACAACCAAACCACATTGTGATTTAGGTTTTTAATTCACTTCAATTCGCTTCAGGGCCAGGGCTGAGGTTTGCTGCCTGGCCTCGAATCTGTATGGCCTAGAAAACGGGAGAATGTGGGAGGCGCCCAAAATATACTTTAGCCACTCATTTAGACACACCCTCTCCCACCACACTGACCTCCGATAGACATTCATCCACTTAACCATCACTGAAATTCTTTAACAGCTGGATGTAGGGCTGCAACGAACACTTCTTTCATCTGTCGACTAATTCTTTGGGTTATCAATTTTTTGTTCATTCTATAAACTCTGAAAAATACTAAAATGGCCAAAGTTATTAAACGTAGTGTTGATTAATTGTCAATTGACTGATCAACTAATTGTATCAATATTAACAAAAAATGTTGTCATTTTAATGCCCAAACTAAAAGATGTTTCCTCATATGAAACCTCACTTCCTGGTTTTACCTTTAATGACACCTGATCGTTACTATAAAAACTCCAGTGTTACCTCAACTGCTACTATTCAACAAGCATTTGTCATTGTTGGAGCGTATGCGGTTGTGTGATTATAATACTGCATCAGAAAAATCAAAAGAGCCATTATGAGAGCAGCGGCTGGCATCATTACACATGCTGCTTACGTTCAAATTGCCCACTTAACATAGTTCTCCTACAGCAACATGTGTTTATCATTAGCGAGCAACCTAATGGCTCAAACATTATTCAAGCTGGCTTAATGGCATAGTTGCGCTTTGTTCGGGTCGGTCTGATAAGGGCTAATGGTTTATTAATTTCCCTACGAGTCACAAAAATATACTGAAAATAAAAACATGACTCTGAGTCTCTGTCATTGTCTGATTCAATCACATTACCAAACCTTGTTATTGTGGGGAAAATCCCATACCAACATACTAAAGAGTTATTGGTATTGTAGCTTGGATTTATGGGTTTATTTTGATGTATTTTATATGAAGTAACTGCCCAACAACATGATGGCATGTTGAAATATTTCAAGCAACAAAGAAATCAATTTCTTCACAGACCAGAATGCAATGCAGCCAGCGCAGTAGTAGTTACAGCGGGGCCAAAAAGTATTCAAGGAAAAGTGGGAAATCATTGAGTGAATTAAGTTAGAATGAGGCGGGTTGAAGGAAAGCAGCCACTGGAAAAAATTTTATTACAACACCTTACTAGAAAAACTCCTGGAGCAGTCTCTGCATGAAGACTCAATATCAAAACGTGAGGGATTTCTCCCTTAAAGTGAACGCTGTCAGCGTCCAAGCCTAAACACAAAGAGCAAATCTCTTGCTGCCCCTGTCAAAAGCTCACCCAATATTGGGGAGCACTGAAAGGATTTGAAAGGCATCGGAAGTGTCTTCTTGTCCCCCACCGACGCAACAATGCACGAGCAACTGTTTGAACTTGAAAAGTGTTTTATCCGAGGGCAGCCATGCGTGTCCCACTGACTGGATGTCATGCGTTCGAGAGGGATTCAAGACTTTGTTCTCGATAACTTTTAAGTGTTCAGTTTTCTGAGAGTCACCCCTATGTAACAAAAGTCCCTGTGAAGCTCTGATGATAGGGGTGAACAGCAGACAGAGGAAATTACTGGAGGGAAATAAGTGAAGAACTTGTCTCTGCAGCCACGACATTACTATCACTTCCACTCTGTCATCCTTTTTATTTGTGATGTGAAAGACCAAAAGTCTCATCTTTGTTGTTATTGATAGTATGTTTACAATCCTCAACATTTATGGCTTCATTTTTCTGCATGTATAGTGTGTGATGTACTTATGATGTGACTTTTGAAAAAGACATTTAAATTATAAAATGTGATAAATGTTACAATTTTTAACACAATTCAAAAACTATCAAGTTTTGAGTTGTCATCCTCAAAGTTCCTGAGGTGCAGCGGTGCAGATCACAACACTTGACTTGAGCCGAATAAGTTCATGTGCACACACTTGCACATTCAGTCTTGAGCTGTTAGTGAGGGCATTTGTTGACACATCAATAATGTTTCCTTTTTATTTATTTTTTATTTCCCACATTGAAAGCAGAGCGAGACGCTGAAGAAACGTGTGAAATTGAGCCAATAAGAACAAAGCAAAAGCTGTTTGATGATCTTGATCTGATTACGTTCACACGAGCATCTTTACAGTGGTTTAAAAGATTCCCCTTTCCTTCCCGTGTTTATCCTTTGTGGAACTAAACTAATCCCAAATCAAAAATCACTTGCCTAATCGGTAAACCGTCGTGCAAGCAGGCAGGTAGAGTTGCTTTTGTATGCTGTGCACAGTAATTTGATTACTTGCCAAAATTATAGCAGCACCAAGGTGGATTTACCAAACCGACATTTATGACACCCTCAGGGGATTTATCTAAAACAATAAAGCCTCTCCGTCTTTGGAGAGTGGAAGGAAAAAAAAGAACACAACTTCAAATATTAGTCTAAGCCACTACGTTTCTGTACAGTGGTAAGTGTGGCAGAAAGCTGGCTCCTGAAGCGAATCCATAATAAAAATATAACTTTAGAACAAAGTAATGCTTCACATATCTCCAGTCCATTTTCACCTTTTATGACTGTGACACTTATGTGTCAAAGGAGGGACATATTTGCCATTTCTAAAAATGCTCTTTCATCTTTCAAAGCAGAAATGCAGCCGCAGGCCATCTGTTTTCAACTGGGATGTTCAGGGAAGTGTCCCTGCCTTCCAGAGCTGTTTACCAAACAAATATTGATATGCCCTTTCTTGTGTCTCATTCAGCTCAGAGACAACACAGTGCACTGAGCTGTGTCAGCATGCACAAAGATAACAGCTAACTGCTGGATAATATTGATAATCTGAATGTTTTTGGGGTGAATTTTAACAAATTACAAAGCATGGTTTTACACAGATGTCTGCAGATAATAATCTAACAAAGATGTAGCCTGAGGTCAACAAAATCCAAATTTTAGGATAACATTATTTATAGGATATACAAAATCATATTTTAAACACTTTTAAAAAAGCGTCATCGTAGGCCTGTGTGATGTGCATGTTACTGTATAGTCTATGATGTGGACAGTTCATTCATGAACATAATATTATTAATATTTGTACACGGGCGCCCCCGTTTCCCAGACGGAGCATTCAGCCTCTCCGTGCCGCTGGTCTCCAATTTCACCACAATACAAAGTTAAGAAAACACGGTAATGTTTGGAAAGCAGATTAGACTGGCACTGTGGAGCCGTCTGCTTCTTTGAACGTCACTTTTTCTTTTGTTGTTACCAGAGAAACACAGCTGGCCTGGTGCGCACACCGAAGCCTCCCCCTACCCGCTCCCAGCCAGCCGGCCCGGGACTCCCCTGTCCGCCGCCCCTTAGCCCGTCCTTACCTCTCTTGCAGGAGGGCAAAAGCTGCGAGCGGTCGGGTGAATCAGCAGCAGAACACATTCTTCTGGAGGCAAATCCGTACGGGGCCCTCCATTAGACACGGGCTCAAAGTGCGAAACGACGGGAGGAACATGAAAACAGCCGGAGGTTGACGGGGGAAAGAGAGTTTTCAGAACCGCAGAGCTGCTCGGGATTCGGGGCCAAGGTGCGACAACTCCCGCTGGTCTAAACTCGAGTTGAGGCAGTGGGAAGTTTGGAGTCCGCGTGTTTGGATAAAAGCGTTACGTCCCGGCTTGGTATAGTCACACTCTCGCGCTCTCTCTGCCTGTCTGTCTAAACCCGTTATTGTAACTTCTCCCCGAGTTCTCAGTCTCCGTCTCTGTGCTGCTGCCTCCGTCACACACGCATCTTTGAAGCCAGTGTCGAGTTGCTCAGCAAATCATGGCAGCGGCGAGGCTGGTCGTCAAACCAGGAATGTCCCAGCCCCACAGCTCAATACGGCTCCTGGAGAGGGGAGGGAGAGAGAGGAGGGGGGTGTTACCCATATAGACTGTGCATTAACAAGTTTTACAATCTAACGAGGAAAAAAACACAAAAAAACTTCCTCCTTCCTCCTCTACGCTGCATAACTGTATGAATTATTGTTATCATGTAAAGGTCGATCCACCAGAACGAATTCTTCCATTTGTTTTAACTTGATGATGCACACTTAACCTACACCACAATAAGGGATTTAATAGGGATTTATCAATTCCTCTCAATACTTAAACATTGAGATTTTGCTTGTTTTCTTTTCAGTTAGAATTGTTAGTTATTGATTGATCTACAAAATAATCTGACTCTAAGGATCACATGTTACACTGCGCACTTAATTCTTAACCAAGATAGAGAAATATACAAAATTATGGATTATTAAATTCAAATCTTTAAAACGCAAATGACATCAGTAAAAAGCAACATTTTGGTGAATTAGTTGAATGCGATAAAGAATCTTCAACCAGATGAATATAACAGTTGTCACTTATACTGAAGTTTGCGGCGATGGGATAAAATAACAAGCTTTTATTTGTAATCTACAATAAATTGTTATCTCATGCAAGCAGGTGATCATCATAAGAAAACCTACCGCCCATGTAAACATAACTAATCATGTTTCCAGAAAACTTAATCTTTATGATTGAGATCAGCTAGACATGAACACAAAGGATTTTGCTAGACCAAAAAGGGAAAAAACGTAATTTATAACTACTTGCAAGAATGTAAGCTTTGACTTTACTTTTTTTTTCATTAACACAAAATGTCCATACAAGTTTATATTGTTTGTACCTAAGGCTTCATTCACTTTGGGAAAATCTACCTCTCTGTTCAGGACAGTGATAGTTCCATCTAATGCACAAACAGCCCCAAAGCCAAATAAAGGCGGTTCTCATTTTTCAGTGGAATACACTGTGCCTTGTAGATTACACCAGCTCTCACTGGGCCCATTGAAATGAATTAAAGTTATGTGGGAGGGGAATGTTTAAAGAGCTAATAGCTACGGGTCATTTCTGGCATCAGACCTGTTGGTTGGATGGGCTGAATGTTGGTTGGCTGCAGCTATTTCCTCATCACTAGGTGAAACGCCTTCACAGAGAGGCGGGGGAGAGGGAGCTGAGTGTGAAACAGTCATCTGTTGTGCGTATGGGCACAAGTAAACAGCATAATCATCTTTGAGGCAGTAATTATGTGCTCCAGCGTTGGCCGGGCGGGCGGCAGCGGCGGGCCCACCCTGCTTCAGACAGCAGGTGCAGCTCACCATCTGACAGCTGACTCCTAATGGAAGGTGTGATCCAATCCTCCCGAGGCCGGGTCGACCCAATGCGCGCCTTCAGGCTGTCAGGGCCAAAACCAACAAACCAGCAAACCTCTGACACAGGAGGAGAGAGAAAACAAGATGGAGGAGGTGGTGGAGACGGGACTGATGAAGGACGGATGCTTCAACTCTGTTTTCACAGTTGAACAGACCTGCCATCTTTTTGCCAGTTTTCTGTCATTGTCAAGTGTCTATTCTTACTTATCAGCACCACTTTTTAATGTCATCATATATTATTAAAGCTTTAGCATTCATATTGCTATTATTTACATTTCTTGGTCGAACAGTTATGACAAACTATTAAACCGCAGACTTGATGGATGCTTGTGGTTGAAAACCCCTTTCATGTCTCATTAGACACTACAGCCCACTTTTTTTCCATCATCATTTGTAATACAAGTGATTCATTTTTTTTTCAACCCAGTGATAGCAAAATTGTCTCTCTCTCTCTCTCTCTCTCTCTCTCTCTCTCTCTCTCTCTCTCTCTCTCTCTCTCTCTCTCTCTCTCTCTCTCTCTCTCTCTCTCTCTCTCTCTCTCTCTCTCTCTCTAAGGGTCAGTAGCTGGTTGGAGATGGAGACGGAGGCTCTGGGTTCAGAGGGGGGTTAGTGGGGTGATTGGACACAGTCGCATGTGAAAGGCCAGAGAGCGGCGAGTCCACAGGGAGCAGAGTCCACACACAAAGGGCCAGGGAGGGGCTCGGTGGGGGCTGGAGGAGCGACTGAGGAGGAGAGGCCACGCTGGGAACCAAAGCTGACAGCACAGACACTTCTCATCCACTGGGGGTTCGGCTGTCTCTGGCCCCCTGGGGTATATGCTCACTGGTGGAGCTGCCAGCCAGCTCCACACACCGTTGATCCACAGCAGCTTCAGCGAGCTGCTCACTGAGAGCAGAAGCAGCAGAAACACTAAACACACAAAGCGGCAGTGACCTCTGGCCCACATTTAACTGATATGAAGGTTGCTTCCTTAGTCATATCAGCCCTGATCAAATATCAATAGGCTACGTCACATTTACCCAATACGAGATGACTTGATGATCATGCAGAGGCTGGAAAAACTGACTTTCCTCATGCAACGTCCTGATTTAACTTTAAAAGAGGGGAGGAGGCAGGAGACCTGCTAACAAGGGCATTGTCTAAATCCGCAGGCTGGGATTGTTTGGTGTTGGTACCTCCAGCTTGCTGTCCTTTGCTCCGAGGATAAAAAGCCTCCGACCACTGTCAACAGAGTGTTTATGACCTGCAAAGCAGCCCTGGGTTGTGTTGACTCTGTCAGCAGGGGCCTGAGGGACGCCTGACTCCCAGTGCTATTAAAAGGCACTTTCAGATAACAGGAGTACCATCCTTTTGTTTGTCAGGATTTGTGGATTCGTCTGCAGGACAAAATACCAAAGCTTAATTGTTGTTCGTTGTAATTGTCAGATCCGACGCCCAATTTTATGTAATTACTTGAAAGCAGATGTGGGTCAAATCTAGAGGGTAAAATGCCGCGAACAAGCACTTATCGTCATTATTTTTTCTAGAATGCTGAGGCATGGAGTAAGACAGCTACAAATCTAGCTGTAGTTATGGATTCAGACCTCAACCTGAACAGCCATATCAAGACAATTACAAAATCAGCCTACTATCACCTGAAGAATATATCAAGGGTTAGAGGACTTATGTCTCAACAGGATTTGGAAAAACTTGTCCATGCATTTATCTTCAGTAGACTGGACTACTGTAACGGTGTGTTTACAGGTCTCTGTAACAACTCATTCAGAACGCTGCAGCTCGAGTCCTCACTAAGACCAAGAAAGTGGATCACATCACTCCAGTTCTGAGGTCTTTACACTGGCTTCCTGTCCAACAAAGAATTGACTTTAAAATCCTGCTGTTGGTTTATAAAGCACTGAATGGTTTAGGGCCAAAATACATCTCTGATCTGCTGCTACCTTATGAACCATCCCGACCCATTAGGTCGTCTGGGACCGGTCTACTTTCTGTTCCCAGAGTCAGAACTAAACATGGAGAAGCAGCGTTCAGTTTCTCTGCTCCACACATCTGGAACAAAGTCCCAGAAAGCTGCAGGTCTGCCGAGACCCTCAGCTCCTTTAAATCCAGACTGAAGACTTTTCTGTTTGCTGCCTTTAATTGAACCAGATTCAAGGATATTAATCAATCTCCTGCATTTCTGCATTTTACTACTGTATTTTATTTCTTACACTGCTTTTTAGTGTTTTAATGACTGTTTTTAATTGTTTTTAAATCTCCTTTTCTTTTGCCTTATGTTTTGATGCTTTTAATGGTTTTATGTGAAGCACTTTGAATTACCTTGTTGTTGAAATGTGCTATACAAATAAACTTGCCTTGCCTTGCAAAAATGTTTGTTTATTTACAATGGAGCTAAGACAAGGACATTCATTTGCACCTTTTTATACGTTTTTCTAAGACAGGGAAAACTGTGTGCGAGCAAAGAAATATATATGTGAGTGACAAAGATCACAATATTTTACAACAGAGACGAAATGGATTTCCCCTTGGAGTGCTGTATATCTCATGACCTAGACAGGTGTGTGCAGTGAGTGTGGGTGTGTGGGTTGTGCCTCTCTGTGTGTCTGGGTGTGGGCCTGTGGCTGTGTGAGTGTTCATGGATGTGTATAAAAAAAGAGAGGAAGAGAAATGCGAGGGCACGTTTCTCCATCTGGTTTCTGCATCACTGTGGTGGGATCACATTATCCATCGTAGGCTCTCTGGGAATTTCATCAGTCTGTAACAGCTCACTTATTCACACGTCTCCGTGGGCTTTACCATGTAGAACAATCCCTCCTGACACTGCAGTGACCCTGTACATCCTTAAAGCTTCCTCTTGTCTCCTTTGGTGCCTCTGTGACAACTGTACAGGGCATAAAACTGTGTAAACTCGTTTTCACTCTGTATATATATACAGTATATATATATATGTATCGAACTTGAGTTCAACACAATGTTTTTGCAGTTACTCGTGAGTAACAAACACAAACTCATAATGTCTTCCTTTAGATTATCTTGTCATATTTAATGAATAAAGATAGTTAAGTAGATTTTTAAAAAAGAAAAACGTAGCTCTGATGTGATGATCCTAAAATGTTTTGATCCACAGAGCATTGTATATCACGGTATAATGTGAAAGGTTTATTGTTATAACAAGAAGTTTTTCATGACGTTGTAACACAAAACCTTTCTTGTTATAACATTATGCTATGTATATTGTTATAACGTAATTATTTCACGTTACAGTGTGATAACTCAGCCTATATTGTTATAACATGCAATTTATGTTTGAATCTGGAAACAGTGTTCAGAGAACGAATTTATTGAGGAATTTGGCTCATTTACAGGATTTATTAAGTTCCACTTCATGCTTGGGTTGAGACATGGTGAGCTTCTCCGGTTATTGAGCATGGTGGATGATATTGTGATAAGTATGCATACACCATGAAGGGTTTTAAAATGCAGGGGGTGTAACAATTACTTTACAATTCCACTACCTGTGCATGAAAACACATTTTACAGACGTATCTGTCATCCAAATACCGTAATTCTTGAGTAATGTAACAAAACTATAACCAGTCCATGTTTGTAACAGTACTCACGATGTGAAGTCATGAAAACTGTTCTGCTACTCTGTCTGCACTATATCACTTCCACAAAGCTCAGATTTATAACAGATTCCCAAATCGTACGGACGTGTTGTTCCGGTCTCATCCCCAACAGCCGAATCAGCACTGACGTGAAGCTGTCATGATATAGCATTCAGGAGTTGATTGTAGTGGGTATCTGGGGAGTAATGGAGCAGGAAGAGGCCGAAGTGAAATATCATTCCTATTAAACACTGATGTTTCCTCTGGTCCCACGGGCTCATGACGACCTTGTGATTTATGGTGCAGAACTGGAGGAGCAGATCAGAATACAGCTGCCCCATAGCTGCACACAAACATGTGTATACCAGACTCAAGCATAACTGGTAGTCTTGGTCTACATTCAAATCAGGGCAGCTTTGGAATTAATGTTTTCTGGCTCTTGGACTAAAATAAATACAACAAATGTATCTGCATTTCTTTTCTTTTGTGTTTATTTGCCTGTGTCTGTGGATCCAGGGATTATATGCGTAAAGTGTGGCGCTTGTTGCAGCTAACTGGCTTTTCCAGCTCGTTCTGAATGGCATGAAGTGATGTAGAAAATGAGCCAGATGAAGAGGATTAGAACCTGAGACTGCCTGCGCTTATCATCTCCCGTAGCACTGGAGTGTAGCCATGGAAACAGGAAGTGAGAGGCAAGCTTCCAAGATGGCCACCAGCTTCTGAATGGGTGCATTCCTCAACGGCAGGGTGTCTGCTGGAGGGAGGAGGGGCAAACGTGTGTGTTTACTCCGAAAAGGGACTATATAAATAGTAACTGCTGCTGTTTTAAGGACTTCCTGTCACTAGGTATTCCATAAAACAGTAGTTAAATAAACAATCAGTTTCCCATTGGGGCTGCCTTGTCTATACTGAAGTGAGGTCTGCTGTGAGTTCAATCCAGGACCCCAGTGTGTGGATTTTAAAGCCCCAGACTAGAGTCATGGAGCTGTTACAGGTCACCACACTCTCTTTCACTCGCACCCCGTCTGGTCATATAACCTCCACACACACAGACTGAGTCTGAATTCCACATTCAGCATGTTTTTTTTCTCTCTGCCAAGTAACTTCTCTACTGACTTTTCAATGAGCTCTCTTCATTGTTTTGTTAAGCAAGTTGTGCATGTGGAGCTCCTCTTCTTGCCGTTACAGTGCAAGGATTCAGGGCACTATTATGATCTGAGCGGGACTTCATTCAGAGTGTTACAGTTAGAGAAAATGAAGCATTTGAATGTTGACCCAGGTTAGTTTTTTTAGGTTTTGTATCCCAAAGCATTTGATTTGAAATAAAACAATTACTATGAGGTTAAATGTTTGATTTTTGATTTTAATTTATAATTAGGATATTTACAACCACTTTGAGGCCCCCCCTAAACTTTATAGAAGCCAGTACTTAATCACCTTTACATGAAATAAAGAACATTAAAGTATACACTCAGATTTTGTTCGAGTCTCTCTTAAAACAATACTCATGTACTGATTATGTACATTGAAAGAGTTTATGTTCACTGCAGTGGTATCTCTTGTTCATATCGGCCTTATAAAGATCTCCTCTTCAAGCATTTTCACTGTAAGTGGATGAATACCAAACCCTGTGTAAATGGATTCAAAAGTTCACCACAAACAAGTACGTGGCCTCAGCAATAAGACAGATCAAGTCTTGCAAAATGGCAGTATTTGTAGAGCAGAAATTCATCTGTATGTTACTGTCCCTCTCAGCCAGCAAACCGTCCTTTGAGGTACAAAGGAGATATTCTAAGCCAAAAAATGTAGTCCCCTATAGAAAAAAACACAAAATAGAAACATTCTATAGAGCAAGGAGAAAAAGTATACTACACCATGTATTTAGTTGGCCTTAATGGTGGTTAAAACATACAGAGGGGGGGAAAAAGGAATCTCGGTTCCCTCATTTAAATGCACACACACACACACACACACACATATACAAATATATGTCAATATGCAAATATACAAACATCTACCAGCTGGCATTGTGAAGAAGGACACCATCCATCAAGCCGGCTCTGTTTTAGACATGGCCATGAAGCTGTCAGCATGCATTCCTGACCGCAGCTTTTGCAGAGCACATTTGTCAACCTCTAGGAGAGTGCATGCCCAAAATGCTTGGATGTTTAAACTTATCTCGTTTTGGCCTTTGGAAGTTGTTGGCATCCCCACAGGGGCTAAAATGATCAACAAACAGTGTGCTTTGGTATCATTAGAGGCTTCAACTGGTACAGTGTGATCCTCTGGAGGATATTCTCATTTTGCTTCTTCTTTTTTTTTTGCCTCTCTCTCCCGACACAGACAGCGCCCTCATCTTGGGACAAGTATCACTTTTGTTTGTGCGTCGCACAAGTCAATCACACCATCCAGGAAGATACCATCTATCTCTCTTCCGCTATTTCAGATGTGGAGCCTCAGTCAGGGGCCAGGCGCACAATCACTGCAGAATATCACCAGATAGTCACTGTGGAGCCGCAGGAAAATGTTCCATGAGTAAACAAAGCGTAATGATGCATGTTTTGTCTCTCCAAACACAGAGACGACGATGACCACTATCTTATCAGAAATTTGTTGGGTTCAGTCAAACCCCAGAGGAGTGACTTCCCCTCGGAACAGGATAGGCTGTAGGGAAATCTCGGGCAGATGTGAAGTGAAGACACTGATGTCTTCATGAAGTTTTTTTTGTCCTCCTGTAACTCATGCTATCTCACCCAGCTCTGTCCATATCCTCTTTTTTTCTCCCCCTCATGCCAAAGAGACAAGCTAGATCCGTGAACAATCTGCTCCATCCCGCAGGCTGCGCTCCCCTCTCTGCTCCATAAATCGCAGCTCCCATGGGGACAGCTGGGAAGACAGTACAAGTGGGAGCCAGATAAAGCTGTCTGAAAAAAGGCTCCTGTTTCAAATTAGGCTTGGTGGACAAAAGTCCCCTCGACCCCGGAGCTGAATTCATATCTACTTCCTGTATCCCATTTCTTCCAGCAGCGTGGACGGACACTGGAAGGTGAGAGCCAGTGTGTTATGGCCGATGAAGCTGGTGTCACTGTGCCTGTGGTCTCCTGATCGGGGCACAGAAGGGCAGTTTACAGCCCTGTTAAAGGCGAACAAAAAGCTCTCTCTAAAGAGGCATGTTTCATAGCCTGTGTGCTCTCACAGTTAATGTCCAAGCCCAGCATGAGTTCACTGGACTTCCTCCCTTGTTGTGCCTCCGTGCCCTGATGGACTGAGCTCACTGCAGCGCTTTATACTCAAAATGAAACGGAGTGCAGTGAAATGGATTCATAAAATGTATTGTAAATGTCAAAACATGAATCATTGCAGGTTTATAGCCTGACCTATTTCTATTGCTTCAGACTAGCAAATCACCAGCTTAGAATTTGTAGTTATTGATTGATCTACGAAATAATCTGACTCTAAGGATCACATGTTACACTGCGCACTTAATTCTTAACCAAGATAGATAAATATACAAAATTATGGATTATTAAATTCAAATCTTTAAAACGCAAATGACATCAGTAAAAAGCAACATTTTGGTGAATTAGTTGAGTGCTATAAAGAATCTTCAACCAGATGAATATTTACATCTGTGAAACTGGCCTCTATAGGTTACACTGTATCATGATCAGGCTTTTATCTCTAATTCTTCAAATCTTAATATAGCCTTAAACATTGAAAGTAAACAGGGTGTGAACTTATGGGTGGCAAGCAATAAACGACAATCAAGTGAGGGAAAGGTGTGCAAAGATTTGTACACAGCACCAGAGACCATGAGAAAGAAGACAGAGAGACATAATTATGTTATGTTTTTAGTGTTAGCTATGAAGGAAACCTGAGCAGCCACGGCAAATTGGTAAAAGAGAGATGGTGCACGTGAAATCTCTGGCTCTCAGAATAGATTGATGGCACAACAGGGAACATTCAGGCAGATCAGGTTCACCTCTGTGATGCTGGACTGTTTGAGGTCAGGGGGGTAGGGGGGAATCAGGCTGATGCAGGTACAGTGTCATACCAGCCTTAAATGGCTGCTTTGATAATGACCGACTGCCCCTCGGGTGCTCATGGGGGATTCTAGTCACAGGGTCAGGGCAGCATGGCTAACACGACCCTGACTTCCTATATCGTGACTGACAAAACAAGCTTCACGTGACGCAAGTGGTTTGATCACCTGCCTCCTGCTCCTCTACTTTAAGACAATGATTTTATTAAATCTTAGATAAAATGTTATTGTTTTGGAAATTGCTTTTTCTTTTTAAGTACAGGAGTCTTACACATGGGACTGTTTTTAAGAAAATAAACATGCTTTTTTGTGTGTATACCTATATGTTGATGGTGTTATCTTGGCAGATCTCAATTGTAAATGATATTAAGAATTTCAAGGGGATTTCAACTGGTAAAATAAAGAAAATATAAAGAATAGTTCCCTATCTTCATCACTAAGCTAACAGTAATTTATTTTTTGAGCCTGTGTATGTTGAAACCCCTCTGTGGTTCATTCCCCCAAACACCAAAATTACCACTCATATGTCCAATTCTTCCCTCTTCACAACTATTAAAGACAACAAGATGTTCCATTTAGAGTTTGAAAAAACTTATGTTGTGTTCAATTTGTCCAAACAGCTTGTGCTGCATAATACAAACATTTAATAGCCACACAACTGCACTAACGCTACGCTCTCATTATGCTGTGGTTGCACACATATATTTACTCTAATGAAAGACTTGCTTGCTACCGTATCTGTTTGTAGGCCGAGAGCTGCCAAGTCGGGATAATTTAGGAGATAAAGAGATAAATACTAGTCTTTTGGACCCACAGTGCAATCGTTTGGCGGCAGAGGACATTGATTATGCTGCATGTTTGTTAAGAGGAATGATTTTACTTTTGGACATGAAGATGAGAGGATAATGATGATGAATATAATTATTACTTCACCTCAAAATTAAAACTCATTTTGTGGTGAAGAAATCCACAAGTCCCAACAACAACAATCCCATCTGATATGCATCAGTACCCTGCACAGGTCATTCTCGTTGTTTTTTTCTTGCTGTATCTCTCAGATATACACACCGCCTCTGTATCGGTGGGCACACAGAGGTTACCTGTCAACTTGTCCCAGAACGAGCATTTTGGTTTGCAGGAATTCTCTGGGACGGCACATTGATCGAGTTAATCTCTTATGTTTTAATCTGGCTCAGGGATATTAAGACCAGCCTTTGCGGCCCCGGTCACATCACCTCTGACCCCTTCTGTAATCCGCCTCTCCCATCAGCTCATTAAGCCCAGGGAGTTCACACCTCTTGCCATGTTGGGCCCAGCTGTGTCTCCCCAGTGCCCAGGCCGGCCTGGGGTGTCAGGAAAGGCTGCCGGCTTCACAGGCACGATGCAGGCCCTGGTCTCTGATCTCTGCTGAAAATGCTATAAATCACAGACTGGAGGTGATGGTCCTAAGTGCTCATTAAAGTAGGCAATAATAAATGTGGAGAGAATGAAAGGCTCTCTCTACCCGTCAGCCTGGGCTGGTTAATGAGAGGAGCCTGTTGTACTTTACTAATGATGAATGATTAGGAAAAGGGTAGATGGAGTGTTAACAAACGTTTAACTGCAGAGCAGCAGTCATAAATGTTTCACAGCGACAATAGGCACCACAGTGCTTCCTTTGACTGCATAAAAATACCTTGTGTTATGTGTTCATAATCAAAATTCAGCTCGAGATTGCATCATCGTGTCTGAATAATTTGAGTTTGTACAGTGTTTATGCCTTTAAATGTCACAGTGAACCACAGCAGTTCAGTTGTTTAAATAAGATTTTGGCTTAGTTTGGTAGACTTTGATCGACATTGGCTAATGGACAAGACCAATCATCTTACGTCCATATTCATACCAAAGAAGGTGTTTGCTGTAAGACGTCTATGCGGGGTGAGTTACTGTATACAGTGAAAAGCTCTGATGGAGCCTCAATGAAAACTGAGGTTATAGGCTACTGTAGCTCTGCTAATGCAATTCACTTGTTTTTCTTGTATGTTTGTCTATATACTGTATACAGTATAACTCAAAAGCATTGTCCAAAGTAGTCCTGAAATGATAGGTACAAATTGATTGAGAGAAATCAATATATTTGTGTTTTGATTCGATTTATCAAACGAATAATCAATAAATACTGAAAATAATCGTTCATTGGTGCCCTGATCCAAGAGACAGTAAACCTTTAAAAAACAGAAAAAAAACAGGAAACTTTCCTCGTGGCTTTCCTCAAATATGAAATCTGCATTAGTGTAAAAATGTCAACAGACAGAGCCACATGCCTTTCAGAGTGCAGAAACACTACACACGCAATCAAACAAACATGCACATATTCATTACCTGGACTAGCCAACTGCAGGAAAGCTAATATTGGGCTTGGTGGTTTGGGTGACGCGGTGTGGATTAGGAAGCAGCATGGGTGTGAAAGAGCTCCCTTCAGAATGTTATCGCACCACAAACTGAACCCCCCCTGCAGGATAACCTCCTGGGTCGACCCAAAGACCGCTTTCACCGTGCAGCCAGGTGGGACGGAACATATCTGAGGAGTCAGTCTAGTCCTGAATTCCTACATTCACATGCACAAAGAGATACACGATTACAAATCCCACCTGGTTTTATTTGCATTTTATGTTCTTTAATTTGTTTTAGATAAGCAAGATTTTATATTGCAAAGCTGCGCATGCTCCTAATGCATGTTCATGAATGTAAGCATGCCATACTGGCTAGCTCACAGCCACTGTGCTGGTAACGACGGATACAGATGATAACACCGTCCCAACAAACTTCGTTGCAGAAGCATAGCACCCACCCTCCGGTTCCCCCTCAGGGGAACACTGTTAGCTCTGTTAGCACTTTTGTCGTTAGCTGTGAGCCACCGGCTGCATCGTTGCTAAGTTGAGAGCCGCTGAGGGGCAATTGAAATGCTCCCAATCTCATATATAGCACCTTCTAAGCCTTGCTCTTGATGTTTGCAGTAAAACAAGTGAAATTGTGTTGAAGTCTCAGAAAAGCTACATGTCAGCTCACATCATCACCCTGCTTTTGTGAAAACATCAACAAGTTTGAGAACTGTTTTCTATCTAGAAAATGAAACACAAGGAGAGAGAGGGGAGGAAAGAAAGGCAAAGAAAAAGAGAAGTGCAGGCCTGACTGGATTAGGAGAGGGCCTGTTTTTCCTCTCCATGTCAATGCACTCCTGCACCACGATAGATAGAGAGTGACGGCCTGCCAGTTGGTTTTCATTACATCCTTTGCACTTCAGAACTACCCAGAAAAACATCATCCCTCCCTTTATCCCACCCCCTCTCAACTGAGAACACTTCTCCCTCTGAAAGAAGGGTACAAAATTGTTCCTGAAAGTGAAAAAAATGGCCGGAGGGGACTTTTTTCAATGTATTTTTCTAATATCCTCTTCAGACTTGAAGTCTCCCCCTGCATGCCTTTTTTCTTTTAAGTAAAACCCTGTCATCTACCCCGTGGGGGCTACACTGGAATGCTACTTCAATATAAGATCTGTACCTTTGCATTCTCTGTAATGCATGCCTATGTGTGTCCAAATGGGTCTCCCTACGGGGGGAGAGAGGAAGGCAGAGGGGAGGAGGCAGGGAGTTTTCAGTAAGGGATATGGGAACAAGGTGGAACTATGCTTTGTTTGTTGCCCTCTGTGCATACCGACGCAAAATTGAACAGCAATAAAATAAGGCACAGATGTGCATTACTGGCTCAGACTTCAATTGTCTGCAACCTGGGTGGAGGCCTGGTCACATTGTATTAAAAGGTGGATGGTTTGACTCTCTCTCCCCCGCTCTCCCTCCTGAAGGCCTGTTATCTCTCCAACATGCTGTGCTGCCTGGATGCCAGCATATAGAGCACCGATAACCACAACCAGAACATCTCCCCTCATAGGTCTCCTCACCCTGTTCGGCTCGAGTCACGCCATGCTATACCTACGGGAGCGCCGAGCTTCAAAGAGAGCAAACTTGCACATGCAACAGAGCCACAGCAGGCAGATTTTTAGTGGATAAGACAACTCCTGTCTGTTCTTAGAGAAGCATTGCCCTTTGACCCTTTGGCTTTAACGTTGACAAACTGAACTGTTCATTATTTCAATCAATCAGAAATTCCTTCCTGTGTGCGCCTCCTGCTTTAAATCACTCGGCATTAGCTGCTTTTCTCTGCATGGGTCAGAACTGCAGGAAAATCAAAAACGTGCAACACAATGTGGAAAAAACACACAGACATTTTTATCCAAGTAAGTGGAACAGTAAATATGCCATGCAGACGTATAACACAAATGGAATAATCTGAAATCAACCTTAAACACATCGGCCCCAGCTCAAAGGGCCCCGGGGACGTTGCTGTATGGTTCTGATGAACACACCAGTGGCAGTTGTCCAGGCTCAGGCTGAAATGTTTTCAGCTTGCAGGGACTTATTGTGAATAAAACCTTTGCCATCATATAAGCCTTACATCTGTTTTGTTTCTGCATAAGAAAATACAATGCTGTAAATTGACCCATACATTTCTTTGGATGTTAATTTAAACAGTCCTTGTTGGCTTTCCAAATGGTTTTATTTGTGTGCACATTCACATGCACTCTTTACTTTTGACCCCCTGCCAGAACTGTGAATGCAGATCCCAGCAAGATGAAACCAGAAACTAAATCAGTATATACTTTTATTAGAAATTAGAACTTCGAGATGAAAAGCGTCTTGTGGAGATTTGTTAGACATGGCCTGATTTAACCTACCTATGATTAAAGTTTGTGCAAGACTTGTTCCAGGTCACTATATCACAAACTGAATAGTTTTGTCTTCATTTTGATCTATTTGTGCTTGCATATAAAAACACATGTCAGGAAGAGAAAGGGAAAACCAGAAGATGGTCCAAATGGCCAGTTACTCTGCAGCTTTAGCCAACCAGAGGAGGGACAGTATGGGAACTGTTTTCAGCTCCAGAGACGATTTTTCCAGATAACATATCTGCCTCTTAACTCTGCCAGAAAGGGCTTGTGTGGGACCCAGAACCTTCAGCAAGCATCAGTCTGTTGATGCAAAGCAGAGCAATTACAACTCATTGCTTCTCCAAGCTGAGGCTTCAGTGGGTTTGACTGCACCACAAACCTACTATGTACTCTTATCTGCTGTTGCAGAGAAGCAAAAGATAGGGATAAAGAGCTACAAAGCTACCGGGACGGGAAACAAGATCGCTCAAATGACACACAGTCAAGTAATCCTTACACTAATCACACTAATTAGTTCGCTCAAAGGGAGGTTCGGTCTGAATATTAGCCTTAAGGCATCTTTTTTTCCTTTTATCTTGGGCAGTTAGCTCTGTTAGTGGAAAAAGAGCGAGCAGTACCGTAACAAGACTGAAAAGGCTAAAACCACACTCAATGTAATTTTGGAGGGAAAATGTTCCAAACTTTGTAATTCCTGACTTTGCGATTCAAATGTTTAAAATTTAATGCATGTAGATTTGACTTCTTCAACAGTGACTTGTAAACAACAAGCACTCGAAGGAGGAATGCCTTAACTTTTGTTGTAAACTGTTCTGGGGGCAGACTCTTGTTTCCTTTTTTTAATTAAATAATAATATTAATATAATACAGCTTACAGAAGCCTTACACAAATGACTGTATTCTTCCAGCTGCCAAAAGTATGACAAGGATATACACATAAAAAGGTCCATATAGAAGTTATCATAGAGATTATGGATATCAAGAGCATGTGCATTTTGTAATCTATTGTCAAGGAGGTGTAAAGCTTTGACCCCATGACAAAATGTTTAGTTTGTCAATAGCACCTTGAAGTGGATTCATACATGGTCAGTGAGCACCCATAATACATTCTAGAAGCAAACATAGTTTGAGAGGGAAGCATTTATGTTTATCTTTGATGTAAGGAAGCATAAGTGAACAGTGCTAAGTGTGCGTCTGTCTTTGAGAGTCACCCAAGCGAGTGGTGTGTGTTGTGAGCCTGGGCCCCTGGTTCAGCAGGTTGTGTGTGAGAGCTGCTGGTGCTGTGAGACCATCCCGCAGTGTGAGAGCGGGGAGCTGGAATCATCCGAACCCCCTGCTGCAGCTCCAACATCTGCTCGCCGTCCATAACCAATCAGAGGGAAGAGCTCGGAGCTGCGACGAATCGGCCAGCGCGGTGATCTTTTCAGGGAATCGTGGTGGAAGGGGTTGCAACAAAAGCCAACCCCCACCACCCCAAAATCCTCCCGCTGTATCCACCCTCTCCATCCTCCCCACAGCCTTCTGGCTTTGATATCTTAGACCCCTGCGTGGAAGGATAGCCTCCCCTGTTCATACTCCCACACAGACCCCACATCCATACAAATAATCCTATGGATCATGACAGAAAAATGACAAGGGTTTTAATATCCTGAGTATGGTTGACATACATCTACTTTGCCGTTTGAAAGGTTGTTTGTGTCCTTTCTTTTCTTAGGATGAATTGGGATATTCCCGTGCTGGAATTCAAGGGCTTCGCCCGGTGAGACTGCTCTCATCTGCAACCTCAGCGCTCAAACTGTCTCATTACTTATCTCTTATCTAGACATTCCCGGTCTAAGCTGAGATAAACTCTGACAGCCTGAGGATACACAGGCGTCATGCAAGCAGATAGACATAGCAACAGCAGTTTTCCAATATGATATAATCAGACCACAGAAATGTAACTCATGCATAATAAATCAAAGTCTTTGAGATGCTGAGTTGTTTTGGAGGCCAGCATTTTATTTGTGAAAAAAAAGGCACAGACTGTCGGACTGAACCAGACGGACCTGTAAGAACGATCCGGACCGCCAATCATCTGGCCAGCCCATCTCAGCAGGCTAATGGCTCTCTCTGAACATCTGAGGAATTGGCAGACGGGCAAAGGAAGGATTAGGTTATGCAGAAGGTAATTATGAGATGGAGTAATGGAGGGACAGACAGAAGACAGAGGGGACACATCGAAGTATGTGGCAAAGGGCCCGTTGACACAATGGATACACGCACATGGATGACATCCACTCCACCCCGATGATAGGCCGTGACCATCTAGAATTACACGGTGCTGAAATACGTCCGTACATTTGCCTCTCCAGGCTCATATGATCCTGTTGTTTCTCAGGAGGACTTCAAACAATCAAAAGTTGAGTTGACTCTGCCAAACGCTGGCACATTATCGCCCATAAATCACGCTCAATAGATACACGATACCTCCTTTTCTCTCCTCTTGAATATCACAGCTTTTCTCTTGGTGATGCCCACTGAGTACCTGTGAAGTGCCACTTTCAGAGGGTGAGGTGATGATTGTTGCTCTCTAGTGGAGCAGATGGGAGGGGTGAGAGCTCTTTCGGGTCTTATTTGATCTCTGTAAACTGAGCCGAAGCCAGAAATATTCCACACTTCATTGGGTTAGCAGGTAAGATAACCTCAATCTTGCTTGATGAAGGTCCACTGATTAAATCATCATACGTAAATAGAGTGCGCAGGTTTTCTCATTTACTGTGTACACTTTGTCTCATCTCTACAAGCGTCTCTCAAGTGATCATGCTGTCATGAAAGAAGTAGGGAGTCCTGTGGCTCTGGTTTCAGAACAGATGTGCCCGGGTATCGGGGATCACCTGGGGAAGACTCGGCTTCCTGGCAGGACCAGCTGTCCTCCTAAAACAGGTGCCTAAAAGCTATAAAATCAGGTCTGGCCAGTTCATCGCTACCACTCGAATTTACGCATTAGTCAATCCTCTCTCTTTCATCCTCTAGGCTGTCAGCTCTTATTTATCTAATTGGTGTTACTGGTGAAGAGGCACTGACCTGCCGCCCTTCACCCCTTCCACCAGCTTCCCTCCCTCTTCCTCCACGAGGCCCCTGCCATCTCAGCGGCCATCAGACCTCATGTCTCCAGCTCCATACATGCAAGCCCACTACTTTTATGCACCTCTGCACATTGAACTCTGCTTAACCCCTGGTGATGAGCCTCTGACAGATCCGACCTGGCTGACCGTCTCACTGCTGAGAGACTGAAGGGAGCCACTGATCTGGCCCTTAGGAGTCCAGTTTGAAGGCTAGTCACATGCCAAGAACCCGCTTCAGAGGCAGAGTTTTACAACTGTGAGAACTTATCATGGCAGGAATTACATGCTCCTATGTCCCAGCACTTTTGACACAATGCTACACAGTACGAGCTAAAAGGTATTCTGCCTGTTATTGTGTATTTGATTTACCAGCACACTGCCAAATGACGCAGCTGAAGCAAAAGTTGAGATAGGATTAGCCCCATCAGTCAACTCCAAGGCATTAATTACATAGTGTTCCCAACACTGTCTTAGGTGAAAAACATATTTTTCACCTGTTATCCAGCAACAGGTTGCTTCTTTAACGTTATTTCTGTGATGTCAAAGTCTATCAAAGTAACATATGGGTGATGAGGTTACAGATGGGGTTAATCATCGTTTTTTTTTTGCTCAACATTGTGGCGGCATTGTAACGGTCAAGAGGCTGCATTGACACAGCATTATCATCAGTTCCAAACACAGCCCTACTCTGTTGGTTAACCTACGCCGCAATGTACCAACTCCTGAGGATGGAGGGGAAGAAATCCAAATGTAGTGCGATCAGCAAAGTTACAAAGACCAGAGTACAGACAGGAAGTGTGGAAGGTTGACAGGAAGAGAGCCCTGATTTTACTGCGCTAAGAGGGAGTTTCAAAATCGAGAAAGCAGAGAGGACAAGAGGAGGGGGGAGGAGTCGAATTGACTGCCTGAGAAACGAAAACTGGCTCACTGAAAGATTTTCAGTCAGGAAGGCACAGTGGCTGGTGGGTAATTTATAGCACAGAAAGGCTTGTAGGGTGAAAAACATTATTTTAGTGGCCCCCACATCCTAATAGAAGCCAGATGTGGAGGGATTAACAAAGACCATTCCCCCCTTCTCTTTCTCCCTCACTCCCCTCTCCCTCACTCACCCCCACCCCTCTCTAGCTGTAGTCCCTACTGTCTCATTTTCTTCCACTCTCTCTTTCATACTCAATCTCAGGCTTTCCTCCGCCACTCCTGCATATTTTTACTTGAGAGTGCGAGATGCACTGGGAATACGAGAGCAGTCAACACTCTGGTTCTTGAGGTGAGACTTAGGAAAGCGTCACTGAGCCTGTCCGAACTGTTATTTGGTTTATCTCCGCTCCTGCTCGTGTGCAAACGGAAGCTTTGTGGTTGCTGATGTCACTTCACTCCAGGGATTGCCAAGCCACATGACAGGCAGCAACAAAACAGCCTGGCATCACTTTAATCAATACATTCTCACTCACAACTGGAACCTTGGTCGGTGCCCCTTGGCATCGGAGATTGACGCACTATGTACCCTCTAGCGTTAGTTTCCAATGTGTCAAATGGCGTGAGGGTATACGCTCGTTACAAGCATAGTGTCCTTTCAAAATAAAACTTCTGCCTTCACAGGATTTAGTTACGTTTCAGAAAAGAGCGTCGTTGGCGTTACTGACTTAATGGCAACTCACGTCACTGGTGAGTGACTATAGACTCGCTTGACTAAAAACTCACGTGACAAACGACTTACGTAACTAACAAGTCAGGTGGCAAAATGTCAACGTCTACTTTTAGTTTCGTAAGGGACACTAACACCGGTCTCTTTGGTGAAAGCCCTGTGTTTGTTTGACCCAACCACCTCCCATCGAGCCTGGTGCGTACAGCCACTAAATGGAGCGTGGATTTCTGATGCCGAGCACTGACCAACAGTCTGTATTGACGAGTTGGCAGTGAGAACAATGCCTTCAGGACGTAATATCTTTTCCCTTTACAGTGAGCTCTCCAGGCCACTAGAAAGGTATGATTACACAGTAGAGAGATACTGTTATAATGTGGCGCCAGAATCTTCAAAAGCTCTTCATAGTTGTGAGCTTGTGGCAGCATCACAAAAGCCAAGGTGCCATTACCTGGCCTGGCTTTGAAGGCCAACAAAGCCGCAGCGCAGCAGACAAGCCGAAACCCATATCAAATGGGCAAACCAACTGCAGCGCAAAAAGACAGTTAAATGAGAAAGTAGGACAGATGTTTCAAGTCAGTTTGAGTGCATTAATCACTTAAATGTGTTGAGCAAGAGAGCTGCCAATAAAAAGGTCCTGCTTTCCTTCCAGCAGAATGGTATCATTTCCAAAGTCAACACATTATGTAAATTGAATAAGATCATTTTCGCTCTTCCCTCAACACTTACATCATCACCTGGGAATAAAAGCTCTGCAGCCTCAGAAGACCTCTGTTGCTGGGACGCAGGGCGCCAAGTCATGGCAGGTGCTTCTGGGAAAGTTTGCAGTGAAGTTTGCTTTGTGGGAGCTTTTAATTTGTGAACAACTCACTGTATGTGTTCAGTGTTTTCAGTTTGTGTGTGTATAACTGTGTATACGTAGTTGTGTTTGTCTTCAGCTGTACTTCTGTCTGTTGGTATATATGTGTGTGTGTGTGTGTGTGTGTGTGTGTGTGTGTGTGTGTGTGTGTGTGTGTGTGTGTGTGTGTGTGTGTGTGTGTGTGTGTGTGTGTGTGTGTGTGTGTGTGTGTGTGTGTGTGTGTGTGTGTGTGTGTGTGTGTGTGTGTGTGTGTGTGTGTGTGTGAAAGCAACAGGGGCAGGAGCTCAGAGAATGACAGCGTGTCTGTGGCGGGCAGAAACTCGAACCCTCTGATCTCGTCTCGGAGTCTCCTGCCTCCCAGCTGTCACTGTGCCTCTGGCATCCTACTCAGCTTCTCGCCCCCCGCCCGCTCCCTTTGAAGACGGCTACCCAGGAAATTGAAAGCTGTTTTCAAAGAAAGACAACAGAGGAAAGAAGAGCACAAACACTGCAAAAAAGGAGTGTGTGAAAAGAGGTTGATGGAGAGGTTTTAGTTTAAAAGGAGTTAGAGATGTTCTTCAGTAATGTGAAGTCACAAAGTGATGACACAAAGACTCATCAAACTATACTAAGGTGTGAGTGTGAGGAAAAGACTATATATACAGTTACTACTGCAGATACTGTATGTATGCAAGCATTAGCATGTATATACTATGGTATGGTATGGTATGGCTACACAGGCAAGTTTAGAAAGTACTGTACAACAATAGTACAGGAAAAGCCATATTGAAAATGTAGACATATATGTTATCAAATGCAAGATGAAAACACTAAATAAAGGGAGAAAATATGCAAACATATTAAAAGAATTATAAAAGTACAAGTCCATGCTAAAATAATAAAAAACAAACACACAATAGAACAAATGATAAATAAAAGTAGGAATAAGCATAATAAAAGCATAAGAAATAAAAGTAGTACCCATGAGTAAAAAAATGCAAACACAAGTCATCAGTAACAGACGTTATGACCAGTTGGTATAGAAGGGGTTGTGGTGTCTGACCACATGTTGTCAGTGTTTCTACAACAGATGAATCGGCCCTCTGACCTTCAGGACTCCCAGGGAGGGAATCGTTCTTACAGAAGTCTCCTTCAAACTTTCCCTCCTCACGTCTCCGAGACAATACAGAAGTGTGCCAGAGCGCCGGGGTTCCAGTATTTCTGCTGAGGTTTACACTGGAATAACATTTTGATGATCCATGTCTCAGAGGACAGGAGCCAGGCAGAGGGCAGATGGTTGTGTGGTTTGGCCCAACAGCGGACAGCTCAGAAGACGGGCAAACAAACAGTGATGGACAAGTGGGCGTCACATGGGTGTGGAGCAGCCAGGATGGCAGTCAGATGAAAAGCAGCAGCAGAGGATTCTGATTGGCGTCTTGGCACGGAGCGTCAGACCGGCAGCGAGTCTCCCAGCCAACAATAATGTCTACCCCATTAGATCTGGACCACAAGACTGACCAGTTGTTCCACAGAGGAAAGAGCTTGTGACGTGCTCCTGGTCAGGACTATAAAGTTATACAGATGGGTTAACAGACGGTTAAATAACAAGTAGAGAGTTTGGTTACTGCTTATTATAGTGAGGAACTCAGTTTGGTATTCTTTCAGTTTCTGTAATAATTGTCTTTGATACTATTACTATTTTGCAAACGATGGCAACAGTGCTGACAGAGCTCACAGTGTTTACCTGAGGGGGAACCTGAAGGAGGGTGTTACGCTTGCGTGACAACGCCGACGGTAGGACCGTATGAGCGCAGTGCAGAGCGGCGGCTTGAGCTAGCCAGTGTGGCACGCTCACATGCACGTACATGCACTAAAAGGCATGTGCATTTGGCCCGGCTGTGTCAACAAAGCACAGAGAAGCTTGGTATACAACACACAGAGAGGAAGAGTGACTTCATTCTGCGCTAATGTACCGATTACTCCACTATAAAAACATAGACAATGTGGCATCACAATGAGTCTCGTTCATCATGAAAAAGAGAAAAAAAGTTGCATTTTCTACAGAATCAAAGAGATCTTTTAATTTTCCTCTTTTTAAAACAAAGACCCACCACTTTGCATAAATGTTTAACTGTCATAAAGGAAGAACTCTATCTTAGAAGAGAAATACTTTACCGACAGAAGCCAGAATAAACCACCATGCAATGCAGCCAGAAAACATGCTACGTTTAGGGGTGTATCTGTCATACCCTTGCTATGCTATCACTATCAGCTTCTTCAAACATGCATACAACCCACAAGATATCAAAAGGTATTGAGTGGAAATAGGAAACTGGAGAAAGTAAACAAAAAAAGTGGATTAACCAAAACAGGAAATACACTATTTGATCAGAGACTTCTATTGCACTGAACATCGCAGACAACAGTGTGGACGAATCCGAGGGTGGATTTAATAGCGTGGCTGTTTTAAAAGTCAACAACCCAAAACTTAATTTCTAAATTTCTAAATGTGACATATTGTATCTGTACCAGATATGACGTTATTATGTCTGCCTGGATTTCTCTCTCGAACGTTACACAGTCCATTCATGACTAGACAAGAGGGCAGCCCTGCACTACAACGCTCCCCTTCTACAGTTACACTGTAGCGCCAGCTGGGCCAAAATATTTGCAGGAGTAAACCATTACATGGCTAAATATGAGTAAGGGAAAGCAACCATGTAATTATGGAGTAATACAACCTGAGGGGCTGCAGGGTTAATTCCCCCAACTTTAAATGTTAACAGTCGCACGAGTGCACATCTCTTCTCCATTCACACAACAGACTTCCATGGCGCCTGTTAACAGGATAAGCCTTTTTTCTTTATTCACAGTCAGACATATCATAATTTCTAGTAACAGTTGCAGCATGAGTCAGACCTTACGCAGAAAATGAAACCCATGCTGTGTGATTTTCCAGTGTTAAATGAAAGATATTAGATGATATCCTTACAGTTTGTGCTTTTGCTAGCAGATTAAACTCAGCGTCAGTCTGTAACTTTGTAACTTTGCCTCCCACAGGAGGTCATGAGTTCACAGCATGCAGCCTCTTATCACCTTCTGATGTCTTTTCTTTTTCAAGCTCCCCTCTGTATCCATGGCAACAGGGCTACAATGGTGAACTGAAGACACACACCTATTCAGGCACACACACAGGTTGAGAAAAAAGGATATAACCGGCTTGAGAAGTGTTCACTCGCACTACAAAGGAACATGTGCAAACACATTCAGGCTGGTGCACCGGGAAGACCAAAGAGGCAAACAGACACATGAATGAAACAGATCCTCAGATATTTAACATTTACTGCATTGTGTTGAAGAAGGCATCCAATTTTTTATCTCAAAACAGCTCTCAACTTTTTAACTTCTTGCTGAGAGTTAAGATCAATACTACTCTCATATGCATGTACGTGTACTACCAGTTAGTTTGCTTTGTATAAACACATGGAAACGGGGAAACAGCTAGGCTGGCTTTGTTGAAAAGGCTTCAAAGTCCACCTACTTCTAAAGCTCACTAATTAGTAAGTTATATTTCCCAAAAAGTTGATGATCTATTCATTAAACTGTATATAATGTTGCAGGTTACACGGCCATAGATGTGGTAATTGTGACTATAAAACGTACTATAATTTTTCAGTGCTGGGGCAGGCAGTCACATGATCATCTACTCTATCTTAATATTTGCACATGCTGTCATTGTTGCTGAAAAGTTATGTTTTAACCTCATGACAATAGAATCCTTGACATTACAAAATGTGTTTTAATAGAAGGGTCACACAGTGAAATTTGGCAAATAAAATGAATGATTAATAGTAGTTACTGGGTTTTGACATTTTCACAAGGCCATTATGTTGTTGTGAATTATAATCATCTTATTATTATAATGGATCTTCCATTATAATAAAGAAAAACATCAAGTAAAGAAGTCAAGAAAGAATACAACACCGAACAAGATCAATCTATCTATCTGTCTCTGTTGTTCTGCCTCCGTCTACATCTCCTCCAGTCTCTAATCAACAGCAATAAGTTTTGTGACCTGCATCCCCAGGTGTGGAGGTGAGGGGTCAGAGCTTTATGGTGGAGCGGGTGGGGGTCGGGACCTGTGCTCTGTGGAATTTGGGTGTCACCATGGCAATCACAATAGGGCGGTGAGAATGACAGGTAGCCCCTGGGGGCTGTAAATAACAGATATGCTCCCATACTTATGGGAAGGGGGGAGGGGGGGGGGGCTAGAAGCCTGGTGTAGCTCAAAACAGGAAATGAGTACAAGAGGCAAGGACAGGGAAAACAAAAACAGACAAATGGGGAAAGATAATTGCATTTGAGGAGCAAAGGAATGCCACCAGCTTAAGGGCAGAATCTCCCGCTCATTAAACTCATGAAAAGTATAAATTCAACAGTTTATAAAGACTCTTAACTTCAGCTCCAGTACTGTAGTCTGTCAATATTTGGATTTGTCTTAGATCCGTTTGATTTATCTGTTGAGGCATAAATCACAAAACAGAGAATTGGAGAAAAATTATAAATTGCCACAAATGACTTTAAAGGAAAAGTATGTGTTCCAACATGAAAGTGAAGTTGACAAAATACGTCATGAAAATCAATAAGAAAAAACACAGAGGGGACAAAGAATGATAAGGGTCTTGAAAAAAAATAAATAATAATAAATACAGAAGAAAATGTTGAACTGGATGACTTGAAATCGGTTTTTGTATATAAATGGGCTACAGACATAAGAATCATCTTAGTTCTTGGAAACGGACCAAGAGATTGTAAAAACTCACTGGGGGCAGATTGAAGATACATAAACTTGAGAAAAACACTTTGCTTGTCTGACTTGTCAAAATGTGGAATGAGAAGTAGAGAGCAGGCAAGTTGTTTAAACGTGTTTGAGAAGCACACGCAGAGACCAGCAACACTTTGCTTTGGACCGAGCGAACAGGAGACAGCGGCGTGTAACGCAAATCGTTTCTTCTGCAGGCTCCAGAAAACTCCTCTAACCCAACACACATGCCGGACGGGTGCCAGTGTTGAGGCAGGGGGCACAGGAGGAATCAAAACGCGTGAGCGGACAATCATACACTATCTGTTACTTACTTCATCTGAGATAACTATCCTGAACCAGATAATGATGGTAAAACCACTCTTTAGGATGTGGAAAACTTAAAGAGATTACTTCTAGAAACATATTCCGAAAAACATAATCACACAAATGGACATAATTCAGTTATAAACAGGCGCCATTATGTCCATTGGATTTGTAAACTTATATTCAGCTCCATGATAAGTTCCCATTGTTTCCCATTGCACAATGACTCCACACAACCGGCTGTGGAGCACTTATTGATCTGAACTATCCAAAATAGAGCTGGAAACTGGATACTGCAGCTCTTTCTGCACTCTGTCAGTTGATCCAAGAGAGAATAAGGGACTCAGGTGTATACAAAATAAAGAGATGGGTCGGAATGGCCCATCTCTCAAAGAAGGGAGGGAGGGTGAGTCCTTCACCCACCCCCAGGGTAGGTCACAGTCCCTGGCCTCTGACCTCCCTCTGAAAGAAGGGAATTTAGGGGAGGGAGAGAGAAACATGTTTGAGCAGAGCGAGTAGCAGAGGACCAGGGGGAACAAAGAGTCGACACAAGCAGCATGCCACGTAACACATCTATATTTAAAGTAGGACTGTCAGAAGTTATAACAATCAGAGTAGGAGAAAAGAACTTTGCAATAAAGCCTGAATTTAAAGCATGGGAGTCCGATTTTTGCCCCATATCATAAATGTGAACCACACATGCATGCAGTTTAATAGAAGTGTTTTTTTTGTCCTGGACAGTTCCTGCAGCCTCTTTCCTGTCTTTTTGTGAAATCAGCCAGCCTGTCATCACATGTATACCTGAGTGATGCTGATCAGAGTCTCACTCAGTGCTTTCCAGCCTTTGAGCCACTTCAGAGGTTTGTTCATCTCTGTTGTTCACTTTTCTTCTTTAATCTGCATTAAAGGGCCCGGGTGACCCCTGACCCCTCATACATCTGTCTCAGAAGGCATGTGCCTTCCAGATGTGGACATACCTGACTCCCAGACAGCAAAAATCCAAGCAATTCAATGAGGCATCAGTAGATGGCAGCACACAAAGTAGTGCAGAAAGCAGGCCATTGTTTGAAAATGTGCAATTCTTCTAAGTCACTTTTAAAAAATGATTGTGAAATTTTCTTGTGAAATGGTTTGGCTTCCATTTCATGTTTCAACTGTATAACAAGCATTTGGTTTGAGAACTGAATCTCTGCAGATACCAGTTTGTACTTGACACTTTGCTCTTACACGCGTGACAGATTATCAGTGTATGACCAAAGTAAATCATAGAACCTTTATTTTAATGACAATGATGAAGCACTGAATGAATAAGTAAGCATGAAACAAGATTCAAAACTTGAAAAAAGACAAGATAATCATAATTAAAGCCAAAATGATGATTCCTACCAAAGAAAGTCAGCAACAATATGTGACTTGTTACTTCTCTTCCTGCTCCAGATGTTCAGGATCTATAAAAACCTTATTGAGAGAAAAGCGGGGGTAAGTTGTTTTTGTGTGTGTTTTAGTGTGTGTCCGACTAGACCCATCCAGCAGCTGTTCAAGAAAATATTACATTCATATTGTTTTTCATTTAATGATCTAAAATAAATTTGTTCTGCATGGCGTAATGATAGTGACGAAAGTGACTCCGATAAGCTTGATTGCTGAAGGCCCTGAGTCAGACATGCATCACGAAATACAGGTTTGAGGCCTGGCTGCTCTGCAGGCTTGTTCAGTGCAAGGAGAATTTTAGAGGCTGCGCATTTGCAAGTGTCCATCAATAGATGCAAATTTGCACCGGGCAACACAATCTGAGGCGAAGACACATCCGCAGGGGTTGAAAATGTATGAATCTGCTTCATAAATAAACAGAGACAAGAGGAAGACAAGAAGAGACAAGACTGGAAGGAAATAACAGAATCAACTGGAGTTCCTGTTAAGTTCTGAGAAACACACACAGGCACACACACTATTTACGCAACGTTGAAAGGAAAACCTTCAAATTTCCCATCATGTTAATTGATGGTAGAGACCTGAGAGACTTGCAAGTCATGAATACATTTGGTTTGGCAAGACTGCTGCCTGGAACTTGTCTCAACTGACTCAAACCTTGATATGAACTTTCCCCAAAAAAATTGGGCTCCACTCAGTTCGCCTCCTAAAAAATGTGAGCCTGAATAAGGCTCCAACCTTCTTCCCTGCTTTTTTTCTTCAGCTCTATGACAGTCGATCCAGGCAGTCTGAGCTGTGCTCTCTCTCACAGATGAGGAATTTCAACCCATCCTGATCTGTACATTCACCATACATGTATGACTTTTTCCTCCCTGCACCCCCCTATCTCCTCTCGTCACTCTTCATTAGGGAAGCGGGTGCACATTTTCTCAGTCCCCAAAGCTTTCAGCGCCACAACACACTCTTTCCCTGTCCGATTAAGCACACTAACAAGCTTAGCCGGTGTGTGAAAGCCAGATTTACCGCCGTTCCTCTATGCTGGTAATTATTGGCAGAGCACACTGTAACAATTCTGGTTATAAAACCGCTTACTGCTCTGTCACGGTCCACCTCCCCACTGACCTCCCAACCTCCATCTCTCCTTCACACTCTTTCTCTCTCTCTCTCTCTCCTTTTGGCCTTCTCTCTTGATCTCCTGCTCCCTCTCTTCCAGTTTAACTCAGGCTCCAGGATTCTCAGCAGAGGCAAAGAGCTAAGAGTGCCAGCGAGAGAGCCCTCTCCTAATGGAGGGGGGAAAATGCTGAGAACAAGTCAGAGTGAGAAAGGAGGCCATTGTAGGGGGCTGGCCTGGGGACAAGTCACCCATTCAGATGCGGCCAGCCGTGTACAATGGCTAAACTAACATCATTGACATTTGGAGTTGCCCAAGCTTTAGAGTGAGAGGAAAGGGGAGGAGTGGAGGGGTTGCCATCAGGAGTGAGGAGACTGGCGAGAGGAGCAGTGTTGGAAAAGGCCCTTCAGAGGCACCAGCCATTGATCAAAAATTCATGTCAGCGGCTGGGATCAGACCAGCGTGCCCTCTTAAAGCTTTCATGTGCTGGAGAAACGGGGGGGGCAGAAGAACGACATGGAGGAGGGGAGGACATGTGAGATAGTCACCTTTTCTAAATCCTGTCCCCATGGACCAGACAGGGCTTACAACGCATGGCCACCCAGGGCCACCCGGGTCCAACTGAGTGATAGAGAACAGGCCGATGCTTGATCAAAGCACTCAGATAGCACTGCTTGTTACACACTATTGGTTGCCATTAGGGACACAGTGCTTTGATCAATGATAAAGTGGGCAGCCAAGTGGCCTTCATGGCAGCTACTAATGAGTCATTCAACTGCTCTTGACTGATATGGATATGACCTGGTATCAGTGACAGTGGTGCGCCAGCAGGAGATTTTCTGCTGTTAAAATTCCTGTGAAAAGGCTTCAGTATGACTAGATAGCAAGGTCCTGTTTTCAAGAGATAAAGTGCAGGTCATGTGGTTCTGCTGATTAGACCATTTGTCTGGAGATAGAGTAAACCAGCTCCTTAAAAAACGTTTCTACTTTTCTGAATTTGTCTTTGTTTAATGTCGGGAAATCATGGATTTGCTTCATTTTATTCAAATCTTTTGGCCATGAATGTTCAACTATAGGTTTTGCACAGTCCAGTCAACAGGGGAAAATGTTGGCATTGTACGTTTTTTGCAAACTACGGATATGTTGAAGTATTTTTGGGTATTTTTTTGCATTCGTCCAAACAAACACAGGACTTAAGCGACAACTGTTCGTGTCTCGTGAAACAAGAAGTAAAGTTTGAGTTTACACTTGATGCGTAACATTGTTACGCTTGTTATGCAACGTTAAGTAAGAAAGTTTACTACGGTCTGTTTTTATATATTTATGGTAGTTACATTGTTCCAGTTGTTCCGTTACATTGTTATTTTATTATTTTAACACAAACAAGCTTTTTTCTAACCCATACCTAAGCAATAGTTTCCCAATGTTAACCATGTGGAATCGTGCGTTTCTGCAAGTGGGACACAAGGATGATTTGAAACGTATTCATAAAACTTATTTTTGGTTCAGAGACATCGACATTCAACGTATTCCGTGATTTGCGGATGTACAATGCCAACATTTTTTTCTGGCGACTGGCCACAAGTTCTAGAACATTGTTGAGGCTTGCATCAAACAAAGACAGTTATTGGAAGGTCTGACACACTCTTGGTGCACCTTCACAGGCGTTTTCACTTATTTTGCCTGATGGACCTCTTGTCAGGATTGTGTGGGTGTGATTGATTGACATCTCCTTCACTTTTTTTGTTTGCCTATAGAGGTTAGTTTTGTTGCACCTGTAAAGGCAGAACAAAGGCAATTCACACCATTTTGTTTCTTATTAGATTATCAAGCATTGCTCTCCCCAATGTCACCCAGAGATTAATTACAATAACTGAAAGATTTGCAGACCCTTTGGGTTTGATTTAAATGATGAGCTAAAAATTAGATCTTTAAGGAAATCAGGTTGCTCAAAATAATTTCAAACCTTTTAACGTCTTTTTTTTCCCCTTTTTTTCTGTTAAACATTTATCTTTTTGATACAATGACTGTGGTTCTATTGGAGGTTTTAGTTTTTTTTCATTGCATAACTATTTTATAACTTTCCAAAACTTGTTATGATTAACATGCTTGACATTCTTCCATAAGATATTTTTTGCATGGTTTCAGCAACGATCACCTGTAAGAAGCAGGCAACAGGTGATGGAGTGTGTATACAGTGATCACAGAAAGAACTGGCAGTACGGTGGAGTGAAAGAATGTTGAATCGTTGGCTGGAGGGTTCGACTTTAGGATCCAAATTTTAATCAGGGCTTCCACAGAGCCAAGATTTTGATGCGGTTTCACCATCTTTTTGGCCAACAGTTATCTGGTCAAACAACTGGCACGAGGGGTGGTGTGGTCTGAGTCCTGCAGCTGGCAACATCTCTCTCTCTCTCTCTCTCTCTCTCCCCCTCTGGAGGACACAGTAGATGGTCCTCCAGGGAAAGGCCACATCAACATGCGACTGCCTGATGACGTCCACGGGCTGAGGGGAAGCTTGTGAAGGCACCCACTTTGTTTAAACAAGCCTGTGCGTGCGGCTGAAGGGGTAAACAGGGCCGGACCACCTAGCCTAGTGTTGCCTTGCTTGCCAGCCTGGAGACAGTCTTGTGTGGGCGTGATTTGAAGAAAACGTAACCCCGCCTGGGCCGGGTTGTAGTGCGTAGTGAAGGTCCTGACTCCTGTTCTGCCTGAACGCTGGGGCCCTTGAGGGCAACGTCCCCCTCCCTCCACTCATGCCTGTGATTCAGCAGGGGGAGCTCAGTCTCTTGAATGCAATAACAGCTGCTAAAAGCAACAAACTGTGAACCTGATATATACTCTAAAGGACTGACCCCTGCTCATGAATCAGCCCCTGGACAGGAGGTACTTTAGCATGGGTCATGAACAGAGGGAACCTTGCAATGCCCTATAGATCCCCTTGCCTAACCACCAGGCTATTTTTGGGCCACTCCATGCATCAAAAGGCCTCCAAATGTCTCTTCGGTGAAGAGAGAATGTCTTTGGGTTGATTTAAAGCAGATGATGTTTTGTGGGTTTTTTTTGGTTCTGAAATTATGTTGTTTTATGTTGTCGTGTTTATTTTTGAATCCAGTCATTTACTGTGTTTCGGCATTTGTTCAGAGATATATCCCAACAGCGCTTAGAATGCCTTGACACAACGTCCCAGACAGATTCTTTTCAAATTACAGGATGAAGCTGTTGATGTGCTGCCATAGCTGTTGGTGTGTTTGGACAAGAAATGAGGCATCCTCCCATATTACCCTCCCAGAGATGAATAGACATATGCATGCTGTGTGTGTACGGACATTAACACATACTGCAACCCGCACGCCGAGGGCCAGCGGTTCCTTCGTCATGCATTCCCAGGGTGCATCGCTTTCTGACAGCTGTGGGGGCCTGTTAACACCCCGATCGCCAATGTGATTATGACTCTCTTAAGATACTGAACCACACGCAGCTTCTGTTGGACAAAGACGGGCCTGTCCATGCTGCCCGGGAGATCCTGACACAACCCCAGCTGGAGCAGACGGTACATTTATCTGGGCCGGTGTCCAGCTCACCTTCTGTGTCCTGGGAGGTTAGGGGCACAGGGAGCCGTGTTCCCCTTGGCGAACAGAGGAGGGGGTGTTACAATTGATACTCACACTGTATAAAATCAACACTCATAACATGCCACGGTGGGCCACCCCCTGAGCAAAGGCCACCCAACAGACCCAACTTCTGGATACAGAGATTCGTGCTGTTAAATGATTTTTCCATTTGTTGATGTTTTGAAACTTTTGCAATCTGTGTGTGTCCCTGGATTTCAATGTGCATTTTCAATTTAATATCAGTGAGTCCACATGGGTGATGGGAAATGGGTAAAACATCCCTGTCCTTCAAAATCAACGGATGTCCTGCCAACACCTCAGTGCATCTGGCATAGACATTTTTGCAGCAGTGATTAAAAAGTAATTTAATAAGAAGCATGGAGAATGTGGCCACAGAGCCAGGGGAGCGATTCATATTGAGCGTCTCTTGTGGTTTATTTCACCTGAGACAAGACTGAGGGTTTTATCTTCAACAAATGGCAGAAAATGTGGGCCACTCTCTGCACAGCTATTAAGTTTTGCTGCAGGTCAACACTAACAGCATGACGTCATTGAGGAAAAGGAAGTAGAACAACCAAGAAACAATTTGTGGAAACAATGTATTCCATTGCATTCTCCAAACATTGCATATCATTTTAGAGATGAAATACACACCTGAGCACAGTTGTGGTCTCAAAGCTCAGGTCTCACCTTTGACAATGAGCTTCCCTGACATCTCAGAATATCAGCAGCCTTGACTGCAAACAGCACTCCCATTTCTGTTTTTCATCTGCACAGAGAACAGATCGGAGAAACAGGAAGTCGCCTGGAGCAATCAGAGGGATCAGACATATCTCTCTATCTATCCTCCTCTCTTGTTTCGGTTCATACAGATCGTCCATCCTGGACTGCTCTGGCCCTGCCATGGCTGTTCCAACAACATAATTCAATTGTCTTTTTATCCACAGGCGATGAATAACCTCTGAATAGTAAATCAGTGGTGTGGCGTCTCATCTCTGGACTAGAGAGCGGCTATGATGGGTCCGCAGGGGCTCAGATGGAGAGAGACCAAGCAGGCTCCATTCCATCCCCTGATGGTGCAAATCAAAATAAAAGCCCCTACGAAAGGCTCAGCATGTGCTCAAATCATTTGAGGCCCTGTCGAGAAAATACATCCCTGATTCCCATCCATATATTGACAGACAGACAAATCAAAAGTGTCTTCCTGTCTCAAACACAGCTTCTCAATCTCAGCACTGTCACTGGTTGCACAAAGTGTGATGAAACACAGCCGAGCAGCAGAGTGATGGATGAGCCTGTCAAATTTGTGGATGTTTTACATTCATCTATTGTTGCATTAACGCATGAGAAACATAAGATGTCAGAGAGAGGGTAACACTCTGCATCTTAAAAGAGTAAATAGATACAACACAAGACAATGAATACTGTATGTAGCATACCACAATACAGTGCACATTGAGAAAGGCTGAAAACTGTACACATCACAAACCAAAGAATTGAGCTTTCTTGGCCACCGTATACGTAAGCATGTTTGCACCGATAACTCTAAACAGAGTTCAGCATCTATATGTAAATGAGCGTACAGCTGCAGATGTTGGTGTTTTGTCAAAATAATTTGGTGGGAATTTTCATGAGCTGCACAAGGCCACAGCTGGGTTACAGGTGGGGAGAAGGGGAGGGGGGATTGGGGGATTGGGGGTTAAATGAGAGCGGAACCCCTGGACCCCTCGAGGACAAAACCTTGGTCTGGGCCAAAAACAGCCAAAAAGTTAGACACAGGGAGGTGAGTTTTGGATGAACACAGCAATTATCCGAATGATTATGTTCCTCATCATATATGTCCTGTGTTACTAATGGCAATACTGGTCTGGCTACACTCAGGGGCACCCACTGCCCAGAATTAACGCATGCTCAGACAAACGCTGTTTTTTCTGTAAGCTCGAGCACCGTGCAACTCTGTTTTAAAGTATATGAGGCAACAAGACAGAAAATAAATTTTAAAAAGAAAGCAAGACATACAGAGTGGCAATTACCTCAGCTCTTGGCATGGGCTCTAATTAAAACCAAGCTTGTTTCCTTCAGTGAACAAACATGACAGGCGCTGAGCAGAGGAGCTTTTTTTCCACTCCTGCCAAAATATTAAGTGAGTGCAGGTGCTCAAGGAATGTCTACAAGGGAGGGGGCAAGGCAAAGCTGACCCTTTTCTCTCTCTCTCCATTGTGTATGTGAGTCTCCATATGTGTGTTTACTTATGTATTTGCGCATGTGTTTTCTCCAAACCCTGACTGTTTTCACGCATGCTTTGGTTGCACGGCAGAGGAGCACACCCAGCAGTTTGTCTTAGCACCTCTCTGCAGCTTTGCTGTGGTAGAAAACTGGAGCAAAAGCAAATGATTGTTTTGTTATTCGGGAGAGGCTGGGGGCTGCCCTAAGCAGGACCAGATGCAAGGGTCCTGGTCGGCTCCTGGGCCTGATTTAGGGAGACTCGGTAGCCCCAGTGGAGCCTCTGACAGGATTCACAGAGGCTTGGCAGACGGGACAATTTCCTCTCTGGACCCCTTACACCACAATGAATACAACAGCACCTGATCACTGTCCTATACAATTATTATCTGGAAAAGATATACATCTGAAAAGACCATAAAGGGAGTAACACCTACACATTTTGTGTGATATTCTAGGAGAGGAAGAATCTCGTCATTTTACTTACCTCACCACTACGAGGCCATTAAAGTGCCAAATCAGCTACAGAATGGCACCCCAAAGGATCTTGCTGTCTAACATGATTGGATTCAGGGCTTTCTGCTTGAGAGACACGCTCTCTAATCACTATGCCACCCCACTGCCTAACGATGCTTTATAATTCATTATTAATATCCGTTCAAGGCGGTAACTCATGCTCATTAGCGAAGTTGCACATTTAAACAGTTCCGGTCCTGGAAGTTTGCAGTCACTGTATATCTTCCAGCCGTCAGGGGTGGAGGGGATGGAGGTTAGAGGAAATACAGGCCTCCAGTGTAGGTGGGGTTTGATATTTTGTCCGCTTCCTGTAGGTCAGACATGCCTCACTAAAGGGCTGATGGGTAGAAAGGGACACCTGGTCCAGATTGACACCTTGGGGCCAGGCAACCAGGTGAGCTGCCTGAGGACAGCTGCCTAAAATGAGGCTTTGGTGCAAGAGAAAGAGACGTGATTGGAGATTTTGAGCTGTTTGATTGAGCGGACAAAGATGGATTTTTGAAGAAGCGTTTGCCAGAAGCCAGAGGACAGCCAGACAAGTACCACAGCGGACAAGGGACAACACTGTATTTCTATCTGCCACTGAAGACAAAGCACAGGCCATCTTCCACTCCTGATAAAAAAATTTACATTGGCCTCTTCCTAACTTTCAGACATTTTTTTTTCATTTTAAGCCATTTAACTGACATGCATACTCTCTACTACAAGACAAACACACAGATTTACATAAATGCATGCATACATGCCTACGTTTACATTGACTATTGGTTCCAGCTAAAAATCCATTGGAGGATTATAAAAATGTGTTTTTGGTAGTGGATTGATTTGACTCTTTTTCATTTGACAGAATCTATTTTGGTGAAATTTGACCTGTAAATTTCACTGACAGCTAACAGAAACACCTGGATGCTTTGAACTATGATCCAGCATGAAAGTTTCCTATACTATATTTAAAAGACGTACTGTTGCAATATGTTTGTGATGCTGCTGAGCAGCACTACAGTTGGTGAGTCAGTAAAAATAATGTAATATCTTACATGGGTTTTATTGATTTTGATGGAAACATCACACCTTTTTTCATCACAAAGAGAAATCTGTGAATTGAAATTGACCGCCCCTTTAGGACGTGCCCTCTCTACCCTTTCTGGCTGTGGTTAAACGCTGGCACTCTTGGTCACGTCTGCCTCTCACATTCCTCCTGAGTCCCGCCTCGTAGGGCCAGGCCTCTTGGCACAGCACTGACGGGGAATTTTCCACAGGTCGACAGTGGAAGGGGCACACAGGCCTACCTTTGTCTGTGCCCGCACTCTGCCTCCTTCTCTGCAGACCCAGCTCTCTCACAAGCACACAGACACACACACTGCATATGCCATCACAAAGACTCACAAATACACTTGCACACATAGCTAACAGTGAAATTAAGTCAGGTCCAGATGTTGGCACTCTAAGTCTACTGTAGTTTGGCCTCAAGCTGTATATTGCATCCATGAAACACAAAGCGTGGTCATAAATGCGCTTTCATTACACTGCACCTTGGCATCGTCTAAATAGTAAAAAAGCTAGAATCTCTTTGTAATCACAAAAGACAATGCACGACGTGAAACGCATAAAATCAATTATGGTTACAGCTGCGCTCTTATTGTGATATCATAGTTGGCTGTACAGACAAGAATCTTCTTTCTGTTCATATGAAGTCTGTCAATCATTAGCATGTGCAGCAGGTCTGGTGTGGACATACAGGCACAGGAAGATAAACCTAATGTAGTATTAAGCAAACAAAGATATGTTCCTCTCTCTAGCACTAAGCTCTGCTTTTAGCAAGGATCTTGTCACTTAGACAACAGACAAACAAACAAACCGTGATACAGTTGCCATGTTACACACACACACATACACAGACTGAAAATACTGCTACCTTGAATACAATTTACTCAAGCAAAAGCAGTTGTGTAAAAAAGATAATTAAGTAAAACGGTTGAATTAAAGAACATCTTTAGGCTACAGAATAGATACATTATATGTCAGCTTATGCACAACAACATCAGCAACAGGACCCCTTATGTCCAAAACAACAGACCGGCACAACGATTGATTATCAATAAATATACAACTGCCTTACTCAGTGTAGCATCACACAATTAGACAATTAGAAAAAAGGATGACAATGAATAAAACAGGGTGTGGACACCATTGCTCAAAGTTCTAGAATCAACATTAAAATAATACAACTCCAAAGGAGCCAACTTGGACATGTAAAGAATATAAACTCCACCAAGGCTGCAGCCACAAACACACATGTGACAGCAATGGAGAGACTGCATAGGTCAAATCCCTATGTCGCTCCTCGGCCTTAAACCCTGAACCCTCAGGGACTTCACTGACGTGACCTGGTAAATGGTTGATTGTGAGAGGCTGTAAGGGCATGAAATGGTGTTCATAAAAATGGGACAGCCCTTTGCTGCGACATATCACGTAATCTCATAACATGTTATGTACAATTGAGGGTAATTATATGTTTTACTCCTTGATTTGAATGTATTCGAGGCTCTTGTTTTAGATGATGAGAGGTAGCCTAATTATCAAATATTCTATTTACAAATTTTTGTCCTCACATTCCTCAGTGAACAATATTCCACCACAAGCATGTTAGCATTTTGCATTTTAGTTAGCGTGCTTTGACTGTACAGCTCATGATGCAACACGTTTTAAAACTATGCTGAGTTATAATAATGCTATTTACAAGCACATGCCATATGTGATCCTTAATTTGATTGTGCTCAAAGTGCTAGCCCGAGCCAGCCCGGCTCATACACGCAAACATTTATAACGTAGACTACCATTTCCGGAGTGCCAACGAGATTCTCCTCTCTGGAGCTCTGCCCTCCTGCTGCCACAGACACACCTGCAGCTTCTCTTGTGCAGACAACATAATGCTGGAGAAATAATCCATTATGGTGTATTTGAACATCTTATAAATGACAATAAATGTAATTGCCTCTGCAGCCCTTGTAAAAAATATTGATGACCTGCACACTCTGTAGCAAAACTATATTGCAATGTGTTTATGGAGTGCGTAATGCAAAGTTGTGTAACAAATTTACTTTACTGACAAAAATAGTTAAATCATTTGTTTTAACTTTTTAAAGTGGCGGCTGGCCAATAGAGGGCCATGGGGCGTGGCCCCACCTTGAGCGCCCCTCCTTGAGCCACAAAAATAAAATAAAAAAATTATAATAATAATACATTTTACAAATTGTCAATATTTGTCTTTTTGAAATATGGAATGTACCCAGTAATATTTGTAAATCATGATATCTGCGCAAAATATATGCTTTTCCTGCTGGTCCTCTTTGCCTGTCTCAGCAGCGCTGGGGCCATCGAGAAATGGCCCACAAGAGGCGGGTCTATGAAGCAGTTTAGCCAATTGCTGATTAAAGATATAAATGAGTGACATACAATTTAGCCAATCAGCGTCCTCAAATAGATTCAGCTCGGGGCCAAAGTCGTTTGGCCCCCGAGCTGCGTGTTCTCATCAGGAAAAGTCTCTACAGGCGAGCGCCAGCGCGAGCACTACTCCTCCAAGACCCGTTTGAGAGGAGAACTTTGGCGGAGATTCTGCAGGCCAAAGAGCTGATCCCAGATCTGCCTGACCTCACAATCAGACAGCAGACTAGCGGGAAAGGGAAGCAGTACACGCAAAGCTTCTCTACGAGGTGTACACCAGACAGGTTTGGCTAGCTGGATGCAGTCATGCTAATAACAAAACAACGGGCACAGATCCAGCATGGACAGTTACGGGAGTGAGGGATGAGGAGGTAAGGAAACATGAGAACACCAGGGCACACATGGAGAACTCTGTCAAGCTACATATTAGGCAAAGTGAACATCTTTTCTTCTACATAGTTGTCCTCAGTCTCATCTGCTTAACTTGGTCATCGAGGCATCAACATTTAATTGAGATGGTAAATTAACAGTGAAAACTCATCATAGCTTAATTTAACATCAGTATTCCTAATTACACTTCATGTTTACTTCTCCTGATCTTTACCTCCCTATAACAAGGTCCATAGGGCCATCTTAATAAATAATTATATTATATTTTATATATATATATATATATATATATATATATATATGTGGCGGGCCGTGCATTTTATACCTGGGCCTTCACTGCTGTCCTGCAGCTGAAACACAGCTACGGTTATTTGTTTCGTGTAAAAATGAAGCCAACACCTATAAATACACTAACTGCAGAGAATATGCCGAGACTGCGTCTCCTCTCCTCTCTGACTGCAGCTGGGACTGCTGCGCAAGGCTTCTGTGAGAGTACCCGCCTGTGTGTGCTTTGGGGCGGCGGAGGGGCTCACGGCAGCTCCTGCTGCTCGTTCACGACAGTGCAGAACATACGTGCTTTAAAGTCAGAGTCAAAACACCAGAAAAGTCTCCAATAACACCAGAAAAAGTCATTAGATTTGTCGCTAGTAGCTTTTGACAAAAAAAGTCGCCATGAGGGTTTGGAAAGTCGCCAGATTTAGCGAGAAAGTCCCCAAATTGCCAACACTGGCACCGACTAAACATGTCCCCAGAGCAACATTGGACGTAACAATGGTTCCTATCACATATTAAACCAAACAAAAATCCATCTTCATAAAAACAAGTTGTACAAATAATAATATATAAACAAGCATATTAAAGCTACTGCAGATGTAAAAACAAACACATTTAACTTACCAGAGCTGCTGTTCACTATTTAAAGACAAAGTCCATCCTCCTTTCTTTGTTAATAAAGAGTTTAATCTCACGGTTGTTCAGTACATCCGTGCGTTTTAGTTCCAGTAAGAAGTCCTTCTCGATTCATGGACGCCAGTGAAGACAGTAGAGTCTCCCCAGTTGTATTTCTTGAATACGTTTTAATGCGTTTCAGGGCTGAAAATGTCCGCTCGACAGAGGCAGCAGATATTGGGATTGTCACCGCCCAACATGTCACGCTAGCCCACTGACCAATCACGTATGGCTAGGCCAGCTAGCAGGCTCTGGCACGTCAAAGAATACGCCCAACATGTCAAACTAAAGACCTAATTGGTTGAAGACTATGACAATCAACAATATCGTCCCCATTCACTTAAACTGCAAAGGGATTCACTTGTGAGTCTGCAGGCCTCGGGCCTCTCTTCTTACCTAGAGACACAGGGGTGAAATCTGATTGGATAAAAGCTCTACTTAAAACAAGCTGCACTGGAAGCAGAGCAACTGAGGAAAATATGATGTCCTGATGTGTTTATCAAAGTGTTATTTACTGCTTTTTTTCGTGTTGGAATAAATGTTAAATATTTAACTGCAAAGTAGTAATGCGTGTTTGATACCTTAATTTTTTGCATTAAATCATACTGGGCTGTTTGCTGAAATTGATTGGATGGCCCTACCTAGAAAATTTTCCACCAGCCGCCACTGGCAGGTACCAAAGTAAAGTTCTAAATCTTTTTAAATGTTAACAAACTAACATGCAGTGTGCACTAAACCCTAGCAGTCAGGGTTAAAATTGGTTGTCAGTGCTTAGTACAACTTGACCTGATGAGAGGGGCTCAGGGATTATTCCCATGTAAAGACAGAAGCTTTTCTCCCGCTCCCCATTTGTTACCCGCCGGGCCGCTCTGAGGCCCCCTGGTGGTGGGGTAATTAAAGTACCATAGCCCAGCCAAGCTGCAGTAACACTCCCAAATCCATAGAGAATGAACGGAGCCGTGGGTGCTCCTAATCCTGTTTGCGGCCATCGGGAACAACTCCAGTCTCAGCCGGAAGACGGGGAGGTCGAGGACAGTGGACAATAGCCCAGCGGAGGGAGAGGGAACGAGGGAGGGTGAGAAGTAGTGTGAGGGACAGCGAACCTGTATTCACCCTCACTCCACGTCTCCCTCTGTTTCTCTGCTTTTGTTGGTGAAAAAAAATCTGCAGTACCTCCCTCTTTCCCATTGTTGTTGCATATCTGAGAGGCTCAACATCCATTTTTTTTATTCAGTCGGTTAATTGAACAGGAAGAGAGCATGGCAGTAAACAGCTCAGCAAATGAACTAGCCAAGTAAGATTCATTTTCATCTGCAGTGGACTTTAGTCCCGCAAGTGTTTCATAAATTTCATGTCATAAAAATCTAATTTGTAAAATGTATTAGCAGTCTTTCAGCAAGCAGTGATTCACCTAATGACGTAATGGATATTGTGGATTGAATAATAGCAGCTGACCTACACTACATTATCCCCTTTCCATTGGCTTTCAAAGCAGAATTTGTGTAGCCTTGCATGATCTGCCCTTTATCTTAACAAGCTGAACTCGTGAAATGCTCTCTCACCAGCCTCCTTGCTCATATGGACAATAATCCCCTGCCTTGAGAAGACAGAGAAATATAGAGAAAAGGGCACAGTGGTAATCCAGGTTGTCCCTCTCACATCTCCTCTCTTCAGGGGGTTTGAACAGACCCCGCCCTTTTCCTGAACGCCCCAGCACCAACCCAAAAAATCCAATTAGACTCCTTCATTAACAAACCCAGCAGGAGAGTTACAAACAGAACCCTGCACAGCCACATGCTCAAACGAACACATTTACACACACAAACTGTGATCTGCACCTGTGTGTTCACCCACACTGTGAGGTGCAGACAGGGCTGAGGGCGTGACAAACGCTTTCGGGAGTGTGTTGACTCATTTCCGAAAACTTAACGAAATGTCCAGCTCCGCACAGGCATGAGTTCTGTGCTCGGTTTTCCATGATGCGATGTCCCCAATGGACAGACACAACACTATGTCTCACTGCGACACCCTATTACAGCATGTGTACTACCTCACTGCTAAGGAACCCACTGCTCAGACTCTCACCACCCTCTGACTGACTGGACTACGGCTACATCCACACTAATACATTTTCGTTTAAAACCGGAGTTTTAAAACAAAAACGATCTCCGTCCACACGGGCGTTTCAGCATTGTTTCAGCAAATGATTTCCGTCCAGACTAACAAACCTGAAAACGAATAACACATGACTATTCACGTACACCGGGCATTCGGGTGCCAGTGTAAACAGGAAGTAGATTGGTTGCTTAGTTAAAAATAAAATACAAGTAATACAGTAGTCTTTAATAATGAAAGGTCGTGCTTGATACTTAAGACAAATTTCGTGGAAAGTTTTAGAAGTTCTATTTTTCAAACTTAGTTACAATGCTGCGGGTCTTGCTCTATCTCTCTCTCTCTCTCACACACACACATCAAATTTACTTTAAAATGAACACACAAATCAAAGTTTACTAGATTATGGGTCAATAAATGTGGTCAACGCACATCTCTCACTTGTTTCCTCTGGGTTTCAATGTTGTCTGTTCTCTTACTCGTAGCTCTGCTGGTGGCTGAAGTCTCTGTCATACAGCACTTACTGCTTTTGTTCCTTTACAGTTTCTGTGTGGACTTCACAATAGTTGTGCAGAAAAAAATAAGCATTAATAAGAATAGGAAAGTCCCTTCGTTTTGTGTCCGTCGTCCGTGACTTCAGACATCCATTGCGTAGGGCTGATAATGCCGCTGGACACGCCACTCGCTAATCGCTTCAAAAACAGCTGCTTCCTACACAAAAATGCAGACTTTAACTGCACAACAGCTGCTAGAAAAGACAACAAGATCAGCAACGCTTGTAATCAGTTGTCCATGTTAAAATAACCACTGGTAGTCGATCGATAATCAAGGCTGTTGCCGTTTGTGATCTTTCGGGAAAGGGTCACGTGATAGGGGCGTGACGAATTAGGGAAGGACACGACTGCTAAAACCCATTCATGTAGCGAATGCGGGTGTCTACGTCATTGTTTCCAAACTTATGCGTTTACACCGTCCACACTAGGAGGTAACCCCGGAGTTTTCAAATTTATCCCATCCTTGGGAGCTTTTTCAAACGTATCCGTTTACGGTGCTCTAAAACTCTGGCCAAGTGTGGACGCTGAGTGTAAATGTAGCAAAAGATATGCGTTTTAAAATGGAAACGTAGTAGTGTGGACATGGCCTAAGAGTAACCAGCAGAAGGTTGGTTAGAGTAAACTGACTGGAGAAAACTTCCACAAAAAATGCATTATCTAATTGAAAAACATGTGTATCTAGACAATATCAGATTTCGGGTTACAAGCTCGGGAAAAATCTATTTATCTAGTGAAAATCCTCCAACATAATACTATTTTAATTCATTGCTACTATATCTCCCGTGGACAGTTATATCACCTAAGTTTTGTAAAAGTGCTGCTCTGACAAACAATACTGCTAGATATTTTATATTTTCATGCTGTTTTATTATATTCAATGATACCCCTTAACTGTCAAGGTTCTAAAACCTTGACAGTTTTAGAGAGTACATTGCTGGCTCAGTTGTTTATCTTGGATTTTTTTTGTGCACTGGACTGGAGCTGCATGGAAAAAAGGCTGAGGCAGTATGTTCAACCAAAGCGCTCTCACCCTTCACTCTTAATTCCAGCCTCTAACGCTCTGGTTCCTCTGGTCAGGACAAATAATTACAAGCATCATTTATTCCAACACCACTGTGCAATAACGGGAAATCCAGTGTAATTTGGAATAACTGTAACTGTCTTAATCACTTTCACTGAAGCATGAACTGTATCTCTCATTTGTATAGTTTTTGATGTTTTCTTTTCTTTTTATGCCGAAAAAAGACCCAAACCTTGGGATTGCATTCTCATGACAATGAGTTCACTTGGCCAGCATCCCCACTTCTTGTCTGGTCCAAGTAATCCTGCAGTCTACGACCAACTTTGGCTCAGGAGAGTGAGCAGGGTGGGGGAGGAAGGAGGGGCGGGAAGCTGCTGGTGAGGTGGCAGGTTGGCAGTTGGCTTCAGGCTGGTATCCACGACTGTAGCTGGCCAGAGTAAACAGTGCCTGGCAGCCCATCTCCGCACCCTCCCCAGACACCCTGCTTTCTCCTTGTGTCACATTTTGCTGACACCCCAAACATTAATGGAAAACATGTGCTCACATGAGGAGTCAAAGGGGAGAGAAGTGTACATAGGGCTTTATTGTTCCCACAGTGAGGGATACATAATGCTTCCCGCCTTTTCTTCAGACTCAGCCCTTAAATCCAAACTGACGCATCCCTGCGAAAACACCAGGGAATATTTGTCTGAAGTTCCTGATTAATTGTCACATAACTAGTCGAGCTCGTTGTGTAACCTCTCATGTGCGTCTAAGAATACAAAACGGCTTTGTCTGAAGGGTCACATTCGGTCAACTTCTTGAGGATATCACAGCGCTACATGTTTGACTGCAAAGTTAAAGTAATGTACTCGTTGATGCATACAATTGATCACATTTTGAAATAATGATTACATTCATAATAATGATAATAATAATGCACATTTAAAGGGCTTTACAATAACAGCTAATAAATATCTGAAATAACAAAAATAAATACTGATATAAAATACATTAAACTGATATTAAAATAAAATACATTCAAATAAAGCATTTAAAAAAAATTTAATTGTATGCATTATATTTTTTCTGCACACCTTATAACCACCGTATAATGTATTTTTTCACTTCTATCCGAAAGAATATATTTGAGGAAGATATTAAAGCAGAACTTCTTCCCCATGAAGAAGCTCAGCCTCTCATCCCCTTTATCTATCTGCGTCAGAGCACAAAGAGGTACGTTAGTCCTCCGTCTGAGGAGCTCTCTCTTTCCCTTTCTCTCTGCAGCGAAACCCATACATTCCAGAAGAAATCGCAGAATCAACAGGCATGAAATTCATTTCTCACATGGCCGCATCTGGGCCTCCTAATCATAACCTGGACTGACAATTCAATCCAGCACTCCATCGCCTGCTCCCTCCTCCCATTCCGGCTTCCCTACTCACCCACCCCATCTGTCTCACCCAAAACTCCCTGACCTCCCACTGCCCCCTCCAGCCTTCCTAATTGTATTGCTCCAATGCTCTCATTAGGCCCAACAAAAAAAAAACAATTAACAACGCCAACTGTAATTACAGTAATAGCCATAAGGTAGCTAGTGACCTGGTTCCTTGCAACAACTCCAACTAGCCAACCTCCCAGCAGCACACCCACCTTCGCGCCAGTGTGCTGGGGAGCATGGTGTGGGGAGACTGGGGTACCGGAGGTAGTGTCAGGGTGTCTGAACTGACTGACTAATGGCTGGTCAGAGCTGGTGATTAGTCTGTAAGAGGCTGGAGGGGGAGTCCAGTTGGTCCCCCAAGAGAAATGTGTTTTCTAGGCTGTTACAGCAAGGAGGTCGAGGGAGGGGGACACAAACACTCCAATTCATCATCTGTGTGCCTAGAATTATTTAAAAGTGATGAATGTGTAAAGTCAGGTAAATGACTGAATTAGAGTAATGGCTGATGGCTGATTACAGCAATTTACCCTGAGCACTGCCAGAAATATACATTACAGGCCGCAGCACACGATGCTGGCAAATCCCAGATGCCTGGGCCTGCATATGAGTGAATGGGTGAGATGGGAGTGGGGAAGGTTCTGGTCTATGAGAGCACTTTACGGTGGCTGACAGCACAACCAACCTTAAAACTCTTTACTTGATGCAAAGTGCCAGAATAGGGATGAGGGAATAGAAAGAGATGACCCAAGAACAGAGGTGTTAACTGAATAATGCAGGATATCACAATCAAGGAAATGAAAATTGATATGATATTTAATATATTAAGCATCTCTATGATTCAAAGCCATAGTATTAAGACCTACTAATTACCAGACGCGACAGTGGGAGTCTGTGTGTCATCATGGCAAAATATGGTCCTGGAGACACCGGCTGTACCATGAACTACCACAGAGTTCTGTCTGTCTGAATGTGGACAGATTTTGTCACTGCGACAGCATCTCAACATTGGTAGATGCTGTCAAAAAAACTTTACAGGTATGTAGTTGAGATCAAAATAAAGATTGAGTTAGAAGATGGGTGGTGTGGTCTAAGCAAGGGCGGTAGAAGTGGGGAAGGGGCCATAAGCCCCTCACTTCACATCCCTGGCCCGTGGTGTTGCGGCTTGTGTGATCCTATCCTATGGTCTCCAGTTGCGGTTTATTACAAGATGGGTCTAATTTTTCCTATTTTGGGCCATCATTTGTATCGGTACAACTTTGCATGCACCATGTGACGCTTGAGATCTTGGTACACAGTGACATTTCTACAGCAAAGTCAGACAGGGTAAGAAACGTGAGCAGTTAGACGATCGGACATGTTGAACGAAACAGTCAAACCAGATTATTTAAACCACTTTATGTGGAGATACTCCCTCATTGCACAGGATAACTGTGAACTATGGCAAGTAGGGTCAACCAGGAACGTTAGACGTCAAAGTAGCAGTCTCCAATCTTTAACACTCAATCTTCAAACCAAATTGACTAATTTGAATCCTCATTGTCACTGACCGAATCAGTAGCTTTTGGCAGTGGATCTTCCCTCACTGATAACTGAGAACACTGTTGTCAGCTCAACCGTGAAACACTGTATGTTTATACCTCAAGCTCATTAAAAGAATAGGAAAAACCACTGAAACAAGCAAAACAAGATTACTGTCACAAATAAGTGGCTATTTGAGCTATTAAGCTTATACACACTGCTTAAATAGGCCTAGTTTTGTACTGAACTGAACGTAACTTGAACTAGCAACAGACCGACCGCAGTGCGTTCACTTACTGCTGTACGTGCTGAAGAGCATTGGAGCGGTAATGCCACCACTTAGTTAAGAAAAGTATGTAGTCGATCAATCTTTAAACTGAACGAAAGGATTTGAATCAGCAAAGTGATTTGTAATTTACATTTTTACTTCTACGACTTGCCTCCCAACTTGCACTTCGCTTATGAAGATTTGTCATGGTGTGCTGTGTGATGTTGCTCAAAGTCATGCTGTACAACACAACACACTACCAAGCCTGATTAAAGGCTGCATGAGTCTATTAGTGTGTCTGTGGGTGTAGTGTAGCGTGCATCAGTGCAGGCCAGGTTGAGGGTGCTCTGGCAGCACTGTGCTCCAGGCCCCTCGCTCCCTGGATTAATGCTGATTGTTTGGGAATGACTTGGAGCTCTGGACCACACAAGGAGAGTGAGGGCAACGCCGACCCGTTTGGGGCTGCAGGAGAGGGAAATAGTGGGGAGTCCGCATAGAGTTTTTAGCAAGCACCCTACTTCCTCTCACTGTGTCTTTCGTTCTTCCTTCACCGCACACACAAATACACTCTCTCTTTGTCTATCACTCTCAATTTTTGTGTTTCCTTTCCATTCACCCTTTGAAAACCAATGAGCTGCACTCGTACTTTCCTTCAAGATGAAACGCCATATCCCTGACTACAGCCCTACCTGCCCTGCTGTGTGTGCGTGTGTGTGTGTGTGTGTCTGTGGGTGCATGTTTGTAGTGTTCTGTGGGAGGTTTAAAGCACAGTTTGGGAGGACGCTTAGGGAGGGATACAAAGAGGACAACAATTCATAAAAAAAACACAGACGCTGGCTTTAATTAGCTGAACTCTCACTATGTGCTTCGCTGGATTTTGGTGTGAGTCATTGGAGATGGCCAGGACTTCACAGCAGTGTATATTCCTGGCGAAGATATTTTTGTAAACACAGGGGAGCATCGCAAATATATTTCTTTGCTACGTAATCAGTTCAGTCAGCAAGTAAGCAAAAGTCTCCCATTTCCTCTAACAACAGAGGAGGATGTTGACGGGGAACGCTCTGCCTGCTCAGCCCTAAAGCTCAAATGATGAGAAAGAGGAGAGAATAAAACACAAGAGCTGGCAATGACAGGAGACACAAGACTGACAGCTGTGTTTATAGAGCAGGGTGTGGGAGGCTGGAGCCCTGCGGATTCACTCCATCCAGAAAATGTCTCCCATGACCTTCCCAGATGCTCGCTGCGACTCGATAGTGTTCATGTGGGAGCGCCTTATAAATCAAGCAGGAGCTTGATATCAAATGCTTTTTATTCACTGTCTGGAATGACTAAACTCACGGTCTGAGGTGGTCGGTTTTGGGTTGCCAAAGGACGGACCAAGTACAGTATGTGTGTGTACGTAAAGCATTGGGTGTATTGATGGTGGTGGAGGGATAATCTGGGGTTGAGCCACAGATCTTATTTTAACTGTGAGATGAAAACAACACAACACAGGAAACTCTCAAGGGTGTGAATCAGTAATGTTTGGGAAGAGGGGTGGAGAGGGGGTTCCAGATGGAGCAGTGTGTCGTGTGTGTGTGTGTGTGTACCTCTACATGACCCTGTCGAGAAGGTAGGAGTGGCTCCTACTGTCGCCACGTTGAAGTGTCTTTGAGCAAGACATGACCTCAAGTTGCTCCCCAGGTCCTTTATAGCAGCCCATTGCTCCTAAATGCTTCGGATGGGTTAAATGCAGAGGTCCAATTATGTTTATTTATCCACAAAATGTTTGCATGTGACAGAGATCTGGTGTTTTCTAACTATGACATTTTGACTCATCAGATGAAGCACAGGTGGTACTAATGTGTGTTGTATCTAAGTGTCCTTGTAAGCTATGTGTATCAGTGAGCCAACATGCAGTAAACCAGGAGCCTGGAACTGAAGCAGCAAACTGGAATTCAGCCATCATTCATTTTATTATTTACACCTGCAACTTTTCAAAATTTCAAAACGTCTTCTGTGACAAATGCCTACTGTGTTTAAGCTATAAGCATTCTTATCACAGTGGAGTTTTTGACTTTTCATGGCAGGAAAATCACAGGTTTAATGATTAAAATTAATTAAAAGGTCCATTCACTTGGCTATTTTGGAACGACTTTGACAGAGCTATGTTAAAGTTATGAATTACACCTGTGCTTTTCTTACTTTTGACTGCTTCTGATTCATAGAAATACAAAAAGATATAAATTGCTTACAAGGAGAAACATTCCAATCGAGTGTGCAGGGGTTCACGGGGAAAATGATAAGGGAACCAAACAAAGCAACATGGAGAGAGTGTACCTGAGAGGGTTTCGGCAGCAGTTTATATAGTGATTGAGAACATTGGGCCCAGATGCTCCCTGTCAGCCCAAGTGGACGGCCCCGCCTACCAATTATGTACCTGCAAGAGAAGAGAAAACGAGGCCAAATCAAACTGTCTTCACAACACATCCCCAATATCAAATGCATTTGAAACAACAATGAGAGTTGTGATTTCATTTGTTATTGTCTTTTTAGCATCACTGTCTATTCATGTTGGAATCAGACACACATTCCAAAATATTAAATTTCAAGTCGGAAAACATTAGATAGAAGCAATTTGGTATGAAGGCCTGTGGTGTTCCCGGCAGGAGGTTTGTTCATGGCTGACAGACTGACTTACACTGACACACTGCCTTACTTTCACAGATTTCACCAACTCTCTACAAAACCGCAAGAAAATTTCGCCAGAGACGACGCAAATGCTAAGTTTTCTTCTGCTGCTGGTAGTGATTTTAATCCCACAGCTGTGCAGCAACAAACGCCAGCCCCCAGTTTTCTTTTGCCCACATCCCTCTTTCCGCACTCTTTCCAACTTTCCCTTCCATCCACCTCCCCCTTCGTCTTAAGGTGACTCCCCCTGCCTCCCCCTTGTACACAACCCGAAACACACCCCATCTACCCCATAGGCTGCCTCTCTCCACTGCAGCTGCCAAGAATAAGACAGGCTGATGTCGGGGCCCCGTGGGGGAGGCCCTGCGCTGGTGAAGTAGTGCTTCTCCAGCCTGAGCACTCACTCCGCTGAATTCATCCACTTGGCTCTGTTTATTTAATATTCAGTCAGCTGTGGGGAGTGGGGTTAGCCACAGCTTATAAAACTCAGTCAGCATGACCAAGATATAACCCCTCCCTCCTCTTTCTCCAACAACCACACATACACACTCATGCATACACAGATACATACGTGAACACGCGCTCTGTAACATACTGATACACTTTCTCCCATAGGCTTTACCTTTAAGAGCACAAAGTATGACAACACAATCTAAGACCTCCTTGGTTCTATATACTGTATGAACACATTCCCATGCAATAATAATAATAATAACCTTTGTTTGTATAGCACTTTTTCAAATAAATTCCTCAAGTGTTTCACAGAGAAAAACACACCTGAAAAACCAACTAATCAAATGGGATGTAGCAGATACAGCACAAAAATACCACTTCATTCAGAAATGCTATATTTTTAAAAAGGAAGTCACTTGAGGTAGAAAGAAAAAATTCAACAGTCTGGCTCTGACAGCAGATGTACAATCTTTTTTAATTTCATGACTAAATACAATAAATGTATGCAACAATAACACAAAACAATAAAGCTTGAAAACAAACGCCATACATGGCCACATTGCTGAGAAGAGACAAGCAGAGAAAAAAGTATTTATTGCATACTTAAGTAAACTTTGTCCTCTCTGCACATCATAGGTGAACTCAGGGATGTAATGAGCTTAACTGTTTGACTGGTATGAAGGCGACTGAACAGAAACAAAGCAGGAAGCGAGAGAGCTCCAGCACAACTTCAGCTCAGAAGGGCATGAAGTGGACGAATATGGATTTGAGTATATGAGAGGAGGGGGTGGGGTAGGTCTTAATAATTCTCACAGCGGCCCATATTCATTACCCTGCTGTGAGCAATCCCAGCATGCTCCATCTATGCCTCGACTCCAAGGCTCCATGGCAACCTCCGGGGTCAGGGGTCACGGGGAAAGGTTGCTTTTATCTGCTAATGAGGTCGGTACCTGGGGCTCCGTGTCTCTCCGCCTATGTCTCTCCGCATCTCCCCTGTGCAGTCCAAGGCGGGGGGAGCGGCGGCTATGAATGCCTGCCAAGTGACACCAATGCCATCTTCATTCATCTCTGCCCTGGCCTCCAAGATGGGGCGCGATGTTGCAAGGGTGGGAGGGAGTCAGTCATGTTAGGTTCTGCCCTGTTGGGAAGATAACAAACGGCTCCGAAATTGCTGTCCCCCAGTCTGGCTCCTCATTGTGAAATAAGTGTTCACATGCAAATCAACAATCGCCTCACAAGCCCGTCCGTGGATGGTAGTCCCTCTACCTTCACTTTAGGTTTGATGGATTGCCTTCGCACCAACATGGTTTGTGTAACGTTGTACTTACTCTTAAAGTGGCTTGTGATTGATGTTATGTTGTTTTGCTTCTTACACACAAATCAGCTGTGCCGAAAGAGTCTTGACAGAACAGTCAAACAAACCATATGATTAACACTCACCTTTTTTAAATCACTAACAATTCATAGAAAGCAGCAAGTCAGTACATCCTCTGAATTATGGACTGCTCAAAACAAACGAGTGCTGAATGAGCCACGGGGCTTTTGATTGGGCGAGCTGTTTAATGCCCCTGGAAAACACACTTCCCTCGCCAATCTGTTCACACTATATCACACAAGGCTCATTGGCCCATGTGCCCCTTCAATGGGGCAAACAGGCACCCTCACCAGCCCCCGTCCCTCTCCCACACCCCTTTACTGTCGCACACACGCCCCCTGTCATGTTCGCAGGACTGAGAAAGGAGTCCATTAACTCTGATTTAGTGGCAGTGTCATGCGGTCCCCTTTGTGAGGTGGTGACATTCAGTGAATAGGAATCAGAATTTGCTCCCCCTCCTCCTCCATTTTTCCTTCTCTTGGCTCCATGGTCAGAGTAGCCTATGTGTTGCTCTGGTAGGAGTGTGAGGGTTTCAGAGTTGTGCGGGGGGGGGGGATTGAGAGGGTTTTGCTGCCACATGTCTCTGAGTGGCGGACTCTTTGTGCCTGGGCCAGCCTGTTTGTTTAGCCTTTCCTCAGAGAACTGCTTCCCACATCGGTGCCTCATACAGAGGACTGAAGGGACAAGCTCCAGCTTTGAGAGGTGAGAGGACAGAATGGAACCACGCAATAACAAAAAAAAAGAACAGTGTTTGAGAAGCTGGTCAATTTTCGCCAAATTTGACAGTAGAAACATTTGCTATTAATGGTCAATTTATTGACGTAAGTGTCTCTTACTGAACGGAGAAAATAAACCAGTATCTTCTTTGAGAGTAACCTTAGAGTAAGGGTTAGTGCAGGGTGAACTTTACAAGCAACCCAAAGTAAAAAAAGCCAGAGTTCAGAGCCACGGCATCTTTGTTGCAGATGCCTCAAGAACATTTGGAATTATTATTTCGTCGGGACGAATACTGAGAAATCAAACTCTTGGTATGTTTGGTAACTCAGGGAACATACAAATGAAAGATGAAAGCCATGTGATGCAAAAGATACTGAGATTTTAAGGGCATCATTCCAAAAAGCTGAGAAACATACTGGGCTGAAAGATTTATCATGTAATATTTCAAAGTTGCAGACAGCTATATCTGGAAGAGGTTTGCATTTTATTCTTTCAAATATAGTGTAACTAATTTTTCTAATATATTCTGCAACTATACCTTATCAATCCTTTGAATAATGGAATATTAGCACATAAATTATATCTGAAAGAAGGTATTTTTGTCTTTGCATAGAGTTCAAAAGTTGTCTATGCTGAGTTTAAACTGCCCTCACAGCTGTTATCCATTGGTATCAGTGGCTGTTGCTCATGACCTTTGGAGAGTCCATCCATTCCTGACTAACCTCTCCCACCAGCCAGCGACGGGTCACAACAGGCTCCTACCGCTGGTCTCAGGCGTGTCGACGCAGACGGTGAGCCACGTCCACGTGATGAATAGGAAACAAGAGGGCAGAGAGGTCAGGCTAGATTATTCTACCCTGCTCTCTTGGAAAAACAAAATAAGAAAATATTTACACAAACAGGAAGCTTAGAATTTGCTAATGATTGGAACCACGTTGAGCCTATTTGTTTCGCTCTCTCACTCACATTCACCAACACACACATATACACATGCACTGAATGGTATAAGATTTAGTACCAGAATAGAAAACCTTAAAGATTTTGTGATAGTGGAATGTTTCAACTCAAACTAAAAGCCCATTAATGTTGTTGAGTGTGGGCTTCCCTCCAGCAATGTTAGATCAACCATAATAACATGTGAGTTTATGGACCTTTGCTCCCCAAATGTCTACCATGTTGCTAATTGCGTACATCTGTGGCTGGTGTTTTGATGTTTTGTCTCAATGTGCAGCTGTCCATTCCGTTTCCAACAGCCTCTGGTTAAAAGTGGGATGGCCCTCCGTTATCTGTGTCCAGCTCTTGAATAGAAGTGACGCGTTTTGTTTGTGATTCACCGGGAGGACTTTGCTTTTTGTATAAAATCTTAAATTTGACTTACAGTTCTTGGCTATAATTAAAATAAAGGAATATGCAGACATTCAGTGGTTTTATGTAGACTATAATGCCAAACGTGCTATCACCAGCAAACATTTGTTGTTCATGTTTGACACAAACAAAAAAGCTATTTCATCATCAAAACAAATGTGAATCCTATTTGTTAGTGATGGATCTGGTGGACTTGTACATGAACAATATGTTGAAAAAATATTTTATTTCTGTGTTCAGCATTTGGTACCTCTTGCTGATATCACAGCCACACAAAAACTAATTATCATAAACACCTTTTTTCCTTTTGTTTATTGTGATCGTGTGAAACTGGGTTGCTTCACTACACAAAATCTAAATTTGTATCCATTATTGAAGATCTAATAGTAACAGTTAGGTGTATTTATTTATTTTAAATGTTATGTTCTAGAAAACCTGTAAAACAAGTTAAGTTGTCCCGAAACAGGACACACATTTGAAATGAGTTCATCCTTTTATAAGGTGTTTTCACTTGTTTTACAAAATGTGATTTTGACGATTTTAGGTTACATGCTTTACCTTTCACTGCTGTGTGATATATTGTAGAGGGAATATCGTTGTCACATTCCTCAGATCATCGGATGAAGACACACAGCCGTTTTCACAGGCCGATGCCATATCTCAACCTGGGAAATGTCACTGCCATTAAGTTAAAAGGTTAACAGGACCCCCACCATCCACAAACACACACACACACACACTTTATCATTCTTTACAGTGTTCTTAGTTGTTCTTGCCTTTATTTGGTGGCTCTGTGTATGTTTCCTCTGTTTGATACGTACTCAATTTTGTTGAATAAAGCACATTAACATTGTGCCTAATCTTTAACTGGCATTTAAGGTGGATTATTTAACAGTGCTCTCAAGTTTTGTGACAAGTTCCTCGAGTTTGTTTGTAGTAGATAGCAGGCGTCCACACTACTGTATGGTGTCTTGCAGTGCCATCAGAGGAGGGATCAGCACAAATGTGTGCTATGTGTACACCAGTGAAACACGATCTTGAGTAATTGTCAGGATAAGGCGAGGGATTGACCTCTGCCATGAACCATATTTTCTGAAACAACACACACTTGAGCTAGCTTTGAAATAGCCTCTCCTCCAGGACTGGAGTGGCCCATGAGGAAGCTAGTCATCAACTTTTTAGTGTAACTAAACAAAGCTTGTGGTAATTTCATTAGCTTACTCTTACATTCTCAGCGAGCGGATAGCTGGTGGGTGCCCTGCTCTCCCAGACGCCGTCCCTCTGCTGGTCATGACATCACATGCCAGCAATGTGAAGTATGAGTTCATCTGGACAGGACCGGGATGTTCCCCACCAGCTCGCAAAGTAGGGCTTGTTTTGTATTTGAGACACTGTTTTTTTAATTCACATTTAATAGAATCAACTCCTAATCCTTCTAGTCATTTATGAAAGCACTCAATAAATCAATTCTGTTTACTTTAAAGCAAATGTGGTCATTGTTATTCTAAGCGAGCCTCCAAGACTATTAAGTGTGTATTCATGACTGATCCGTGAAAAAATTCAACATATTCATGGGGCATGTCATATTATTGTTATTATTAAAAGCTCTTGTCACTAACTTCACGTTACCAAACGCACATCTTTCTCTCGCAGTCTTTACGTCCCTCTATCTGTCCAGACACGGTGTGTTTGTGTCTTCGGTGTTGTGACAGCTCGGATCCTGCAGCGTTCAGCTTGCATTCCTTTCATCCCAGATTCCCCAGGGGTCGGCCCCACCTCTTCCAATCACTGCCCCAGTGTGAGGGAATCGGACAGATGCAGGATCTGGCAGATGGTGGGCAAGTTCATGGTCAAATGACATCCACGTCATGCATACTGTACAGACTCCCTTCAATTAGCACATAACGGCAGCAATGAATGAATTGATTCTCATCAGAAATCCTGTTCGGTCCGGTAAGAAAAGTCAGGATCTGGTGGAGAAAACTATGTCAACTTCCATGCCATCAGTGTCGGCGCTGCAGGGTAATTGAATTTGGATCAAAGACATTCATGTCTTTCGAAAAGGTCTAAAGGGCTGCTCAGTTTTTAGTAATAACAGAAACGCTTCCGGCGTTGACCTCCAATTCCCCCTTCCTCTCCCCCCTCTGCCCTAAAATATCCCTGCTTTGAAAAGCCCAAGTCATCATGGCCACTCGAGGTAGAACAAAAAAAAATTCTGGAATAGTAAAAAGTCCAGAATTTCTTAACCTGAAACCTATTGCTCCTGCACATTCGAAGAAAGTGCTTGTTAAATTTATAGATAAATATTAAAAAAAAACTTGTTTTTACTTTAACAACATTGGTTTAAAAAGCAAGTGGTGGCTTAACGAAAAAATGCATCATCAGATCCAATATTACATTACTCTGTTTAAGTACAAATAGGATGGATGATGCAATTAATTAGTAAATGAAACATGACTAAATGTCATTCATCACTTGAGATTCTTCAGACTCAAGTTGTGGCTGGCTGTTCTGATCTTGGAGAAACACATTTATGGGCCATATGTTTGAGAAGCCTGTCCAACAATTTCCTCAAATAAAGTTGATTGACAGGAAAAGGTCAGGCCAATGGTCCCTTGTTGCAGACAGAGATTTGAGATGCCTATAGGGTATATGAATGGTTTGATATTATGATAAAGTATGTTGAAAAGGTGATTTGAGACAAAAGTTTATGTTTGTCATAACTGGTGAAAGTGTGCCCCCTTGTGTTTGAAATTCAGTAAATGAAAAAAAGCTGCTTGTGCGTGATCCTATCACTGTCTTTGAAATGAAAAATGTAAACAAATATATATATATATATATATATATATATATCACAGAAACATAGAAAGCAATAAATAATCTTTTTTTTTCAGACAACCAGCAAATGATCTACATTTGAAAATAGTCTCCATTGTAAATTAAAACCTTTCTATTTACTAAATTCCTGGTGCATATACCAAGTATAGTCCGATAACATTCACTTCCTCCTTCCAGATGTACGCAGGCGTCCGATAGTGGAGGTGAACTGCAGAGCCGACCTCTTAAACAGTGAGAGAGGACTGTCGATTTCTGTGTCTGTGTCGATTTCCATTGAGGAGACAGATGTGGATGCAGAGGTCGAGTTACGGTGCTTCTCGTGAGTTGTGCTTCCATTCTGGAGATGTAGGGAAGTCTGTGGAGAAACTGAGCAGGAATGGGCCCCATTGGCCTGATGGAGAGGCCCTGTGTGTCCCTCCTGATTCGCCTTTCCAAGTCCCTCCAAGTGAGCCTGGAACGTAGAGGTCTGTTGTTCCAGGGTAATGAAACTCTCCTGCACCTTGTCAAACTGCAGAGAGAGAGAAGAGTTTTTAGTCCTGGCGGGTTTCTAAACCTATGGACAATGTTTGAGTTAATTGTACCTGCTCAATGTTGGACTGAAGCAACAGCTCTGGCCAGACTGACTCACTGGTGCTGCTCACACTGTTGCTTATTTGCGTGTGACGCCATGTTAACTCCTGTGGGACAGGGCAGAGGGGATTTGTGAGTGAAGACAGCAGAAAATATCAGAAGTTGACTTTTCTTGAGTGAGGAGAACTTTACCTGCACTAATTGTGTGCTGTCCTTCAGGTGAGCCTGGCAGCACTGAAGTCTGTTCCTGTAGTGACCCAAGACTGCAAACAAAGTCTTTGCCAAAGACATAAGAGTATTACAAATAACACTCAATGCACAAGGAATATGTCAATGATTCATGGTTCGTAAAAGAAACTAAAAACTAAATACTTTTTTCTTTCTTTCTTTGCCTGTAAGCACTTTGAATCACATCTGTGTAGGATAATGTGTTATATCAACAGCCTAGGCAAAACTTAACGGTACACTATGATACCAGTACTACACAACTGCAGACAGACCTTCACACATGCTTACCTCTGTGTCTGTCTGGGCAGAGGCCAGGTCTCCGTGGTCTCGGCTCCCCTCTTTGGTGAGCGTGACCCCAGTGTGGAGCTCCTCCAGCTGAGCCCAGAGGCCTTCTAGGCCCTCCAGCATGTCCTTCACAGTGGCTTCAAAATCCCCCTGCACCTGGATGAGTCGACACAGTGAGCTCGACCTATCAGAAGGGCATGTGTGATATTAATCCAACTGAACAAAGTTTCCACGAAAGCAGATGGCATGTACACTGGAGGTTGAACCTTACCTCTGCTGCAGGTATGTGTGGATGAGCTTCACTTTGTCTATCAGTATAGAGTCTCGGCCCATATCCTCCAGCGTCGCCTCTGAACCAATACCAGCCTTTTCAAGTGTGTGACACACTGACTACGGTGAAAAATAGAAGATTGAGAGGGCCGGGTTTAGTTTTGGGGGTTGGTTTGGTAGAGGTTCTTAAAACTTCCTCTGCAAAATGTATGCATCCAAATGTATCCATAGAAAGTCATACTTCAATTTATTTGCGTTTATAATGCTCACATAAAGATTTCAAGAGATGGGGACAGTGTGTTGGAATCTGCTTGTTGAATTGTATATTCATTCTCCACTGACACATCTGTTCTACACATGCAACTGTCCAAAGAAATATTTTCACACAGTTTGAAAATGCCACAAACGCATAAAATCGATTCTGCAATAGTCATTTAAATAATACATTTTTGGAACATTCTAAAAAAAAGAAAGAAAAGGAAACGGCTCCGTGGGGTTTTGAGATGTTAATGTTCATGGCACAAAAAGGAAAGCCTGAGGCTGATGCAGGAGGCGAGGACAGGGTTCTTAACCCAGCATGACAGCACGTTTGTGAGCATTAAACTCACAAAGTTACAGTCGATTTTTGGTCATCGCTTTTTGAGATATTCTACCAATAAAAATGTTGACCTGCAGCTTAAATTAAAGAATATTAGACCAACAGGCTAACAGAAACACTGCTATCATATAGAGCCACATTCATGGTAAGTGCTAAAATGCAAACAGGAAATACATAAGGAGACATGTAATTAAAATGTCTCTCCTCTGCCAATCGGGTTGATTCGGAGTGCAGAAGACAGCAGCAGTGTGTATTGCCCTGGGCTAGAATATCAGTGTATGCCTGAGTACAAGGTCTGATCTAATATCACCAACAAAGACTTCCCACTGATCTGCATGCAAAGAGCGAGTGAAAACACAGGAGATGACAGGTATTGCTGGAGGCTGGTGTGTGAGTGTGAGTGTGAGTGTGTGTGTGAGAGAGAGAGAGCGAGAGAGAGAGAGAGAGATGTTCTCCCTCTTACCTCCAGCCTGGAGAGGAGAGCCTTCATGAGGGGCACACTGGGGTCTAAAAGGGGCTCCTGGAGCGCACACAGCAGCAGGCTGTCCGCCAGGGCAAGGGCCAGAGGAACATTGTTGTCCAGGCTCCTCGACTGGGACCTCCTGGAGGAATAATGTGTATCGGTAGGTCAATGAAGAATGTGATCCACCCTCTACAACTACAGATGTACTCTTATTTTATAAAACAGTGAAATTAAAGCATTTGATAGCAGATAGATGTGGTTACTTTGGGTGCATTTAAATTAGATATAGCAGTTGGATATAGCAGATTTTAAAATGGTATATGTTGTAAAAAATCCCCAAATAATATATCATATACTGGAGGAATGGCTGTAAAATGAAGTCTCACCATAAATAGTGGGAATTCCTGTTTTCAGTAGCAACCTCCTGCTGCATCCTCAGTGGACACTCCCCCTTGAATTGAAGCAAACTCACCGAATAAACACACGAAGAAATCCAACAACAGGGTCAAATGAGATTGAGTTAATGCCGCTGCGCTCACCTGGTTCTGTCCTGGCCTCAGGCAGCACTTCAGGGCATGTACACAACCTCCCAGAACCATCCACAGCAAACACACCAACAGGAGCCTGCAGCACACATCCACAAGTAACAGAGACGGGTGCAGCGTCGCCTCCACCTGGCAGACTGACCACACTACACCTACTGGAGCAAAGCTATACCAGCCTCGTCTCAGTGTCCTCAGAGTCTGTGACCAAGATGTTTGCTGTGGCTGATGAACAGCTGGTGTTTGGTTTGAACTGCTGGAGTAATGGAGCAACAGAGAGATAGACAGCAAACCGTTAAAAAGCAACTCAGAGAGTGAGAACTGCTTTATTGGAAATTAAAAAGGGAACACTATTAGAAAAAGGGGTCATGCAAATATAAATTTCAGACATACATGTTGTTAGAATTAGCGCAGCCTTAAGGTCATTCCCCTTTAGCATTCATATTGGATCTCTTTTGTGAGATATGGTCCCTAACATGTGCCCTTAATTTGCATCAAAGTTAGATAAAACATTGTGTGTCACTTGCATGACTCAAGTCTTAGGCATGTTTTTTATAGCAACACGTGACATTAAGTGGAAAGTTACAGATTTTTTTGCTTTACTTTTCATACAGTTTGGTCAATCTTGGTATCCACATTGGAATTTGAAATAAAGTTTTGAACAATACTCTGCCACGCAACATGCATTTTTAATGATGGACCAGCTGTTGCGTCCAGCTGAGTCACAGAGGTTTCTCCCTAAACCAGCACTGTACTGTAATTGATAGTCAGTTCAGTTCTTTTAGCTCATTACTGGTAGATGTGAACCCAGAGGTGTACCATGTTGACAGATGTCTCCCTAATGGAGCAGAAAAAAACATTTGCTGTCAACATACCTGAGCAGATTTCACTCAGACCTTCTCCCCTGTAGCAGCAGGTAAGCAGACTCCTGCCACTCAAAAGCTAGTAAAAGGTAAGTTTGAATGACACACAGATCTACGCACCTCTGCCGTGTTTGCCTCCTCTCAGCTGGTTCTCCCCCCTCGTCCTCCTTTACCTCCATCCATTTACAGCCCGGTCTCCCTCCTTGTCCTGTACCCCCTCGACTTTTGGGGAGGCAAACTGTCAACCAAGTCATGGGAGCAACACAGACAAAGACATGTTTGAAACTGCACCAGAGCAATTAGTTGAACACAATACACCTGCTTGGTATGTGATTAGTTGAGCTTGTTAAACTGGTTCTACTGGACTATTACTGGACTACTGTCAATCTAGGTGGTGTTTTCTTTTTACGTTTTCTTCATGAAGGAATGTGTGAAACATACTTACCACAACTGTGAGGACAAGCCCTGCTCCACCCAGGTACACTGGAAGTCACCAAGCTATTATTAGGTCACACCGTGTGAACAAGGTGTTGGATCTGAATAGCATTAAAACCTTAATTAAAAGAGAGAGGTTCACAAATGGATGAGCGATCATTAACACTCACACATAATTAAGGTTGACACTTGCCTGTTCCGTTGTAATGTTTTAGTCAGTTTTAAAATGCTGTAAAACTTCTTTCTGTTTTCTGTGGCCATGCTGCCATCTAGCAGTGAGAGCAAGAATAATATCCAGACAGATCCAAGACCCCAATTCATCTGAAAATGAACCTGAGCAGACTGTTTGGGCATCGCTTGCTCCCCAAGTTCAACACCTTTATAATGAATTGAACAGAAAACACACTGGGCAGATATAAAAGAATTTAATTTCTCAACACATAAACAAAAAGGACAAAATCGCTGCTGTACATGATCAAAGTCTCATAATATTCCTGCAATATTTTACATTGTACAAGTCTATAGACTAATATAAATAATGGGCACATTAACAGCATTATACAAGAGCCTAGATTTTGTGTATTAACCGGTGTAGTCTTCATGGGTTAACTTAAAAGTACTTAAAAGTATAAGTACCAGAAGTAATGTAATACTATAAGTTCCAGCATTAGAGGCCTTGCTCATGAGCACACAGTAGGCAGGTGATTGCCATCACAAGCTTTGAGCTATTCCTTCTGAATAACTTCCTCTTTTCTCACCATATTGGGAAGGAAATATGAGACATGCTGAGTGGCAATATCCCCCTCTTTACCCAAAGACACTATGCTGTTCTTTAAGCACCAGCCCCAAATGAAGTACTTGCAATATTGGTTGTATTTCATAAACAGATTAATACAATGGAATAAGCCCTTATCATTCTTAAACACTGTATGTGGACCTCCTCAGCTGTTCAGTTGCAAACATGTGATGCTGTCCCCTAATGTTTCTAATTGTAACACTTTAACTAGGAGAAATGAGGACAATCCCCTCCGTGAATAAGAATTGTCTGAGGCCTTCCCAAAGGAAATGAGTGGACACATCTGAGGTCAGCAACAATAGGGTAACATACAACACAACAGATGGTGTTGGGCATAAACACAATGACCTGTTTGAAAGGCCGACCGGAGAACTGTTTTATACAGTATTTTTCAGTTCTGTATTTCATTATAAATACTATACTTTAGAAATTCCTGTAACTTTACAAATATGTAAAATGGGCACTCGAATGTGTGTGTAAGGACTGAGCAATAAAATATTTCCACCACTTCAGTAGCTCACACAGTAAGACTGGAAAATGTTTGTTTTTATGGTCCATACTTTCCAAATGTGTACAGGACCCTGTATTTAATATAATGTCCCTGTTTTTAGCAGTTTCAATGACAATGTTCCCAGTGCTGTGTCTTTAAAGCAAGTTCAGTCTTTGTTTACATATTCTGTTAAAATCAAAACTTAACTCTCCTAACTTTACTTTCTCACAAAGTTCTGGCAGCTTGCAACTCAACAGCTCATTCATCATCTTACAGACACATAAAACTGTGCTGGTCATCAAGTCATCCCCATTTTAGCGCTGTATGTAGCCACGTGCGACTGTGTGTTTGTTCATCAATGAGCATACAAGCTGCTGAGGTATACATGCAGGATCAGTCCGTGGTTTGCAGAGTTCATCGCAGCACACACACACACACACACTTCAGGGTTTTGTGATGTGGACTTCACTAGTGCCGCTGCCATTGGTGGTTGTGGTGATGATGTACTGCGTGGTGGGTTGCTGATTGGCCGGTTGCTGCTCCAGATGTTCCGCGTGGCCATGGGTTGTACTCTGAGGACCAGTCTGTTTAGTCTCCAGTTCAGTCTGACCCTCAGAGATAACGTAGTGTGTCTGCAGGACAGGGATGAGAACGACTTAAGTTCCACAACGAGGGGTTCACTTGGTCCCATAAGCCACCATGTTCAATTCAGAATGTTCGCCCATTTCTCATTCTTTATTGTCTGAGATGTAACGCACATCTGGCAGCATACAAGTTTCTCAAAGATGTGTATGCAGAGGGGGTGGGTGATCTTCTATCATTGTATATCACGGTAACAGTACATATTACAATATTCTGTAAATTCAGTTATGAAATGTTTGCTTTTTTAAAAACATACATCATCACATTTGATTATTTCCTGTTTCCTATTAAAGATCTTGAGAACAATAATTTCAGGTGTTATGGTTAACATTCGTTAATAAATACCAGACTGACTGTAGTCAGTGCAATATAAACAATAAATCACACAAATTAATATTTTAGAGTATACCACAAGAAAAAGTAATTTTTCCTGTAGGATTTGCTCATCTTTCATTTCAAAAAGCTGACAAAATACTGTCAATATAAACTACAGCGTGCAAATGTCATGTAACCAGCGTTCTTCCTCATCTTGGGTTGTTTGAGTGCCTCCACCTGATCTGTATTTACAACCGTACTATCGTCCATGTCCGCGCAAATCATGTTACCTTGCGAGGCAGCTGGATTTGCGAGTTCGCGTTAGAATAGCCAATCAGTATTGCCAATCTTTACAGGTGGACACATTTTTACCGTTGCACAGTTTTTACATCATATCGCCCGACGCTCATGCAGAGAAACAATCATTTTTTACTTTTCACAAGTAATGAAAGAGCAAACAACAAATTTCACGAGCGCTTTATCAGACTCACTGAACAATAAGTAGAGATGTGACATAAAGGAGCCACATCATGTGATCAAAAGCTACATACGCCTAATTTAATTCAAGAGTTACAGTAAGTATACAGCTGAATATACATAATCAAAAAGCTGAGATACATTTAAAGAAGCTTCTGATGCGCAGCTTCTGTTCATAGATTCTTCAATCTAAGACAGGTGTTAAGTGACAAGTTCTTATGTGTTTAAATAGTCCCATGTAGGTCTCCGCTTCAGGATCTTATTTTTTTACTACATTTCTATGTAGCACATAGTGATATTTTGAAATTTGCATTAAAAAAAAGAAAGAACTTTTGAGATTTTGTCTGGACGAGTGACACTTGCAGTGTGAGCCTTACCTATAAAAAAACATGGGTGTAAAAAAATGAAACGGCATCATTCCTAAACCACAGCCAAATGTACCGGTCACTTTAATGTAACAGGTATCAGACAGCACTCACTCACCGTTTTCACCTGGTTGCTGTTGACTCCAGATACAGGAGTGCTGGCCTCAGCTATCACATATTGCGTGTGAGGTAGAGCCATCATCTGGATCTCAGACGCTGCCACAGTAAAAAGTTGAGATATTAACCCGAGAGGCATGCTTACAGTAGAGAGCCATTCAAACATACAGAGTCTGACTGGACGATATGGGAGCATGCGTGCAACTCACAGTAGCCTCGGTAGTTCCAGTTCCCGGGTATGTAGGCGTGCTGCACGGTCCCCTGCTGCTGCTGCTGCTGCTGCTGGGTGCTGCTGGTCTGCAGGGTGTGGCTCTGAGCCAAGGTCACAGGGGTCAGCTGGGTGGGGCTCAGCTCCTGACTGGTCTGCTGGGAGGTGGGGCTTAGAGACTGACCGGTGACCTAAAAGAGAGTGAAGAGATGCAATATTGTGTTTACAAGCTTAACATTATGGGACCCACAACGTGTGTTATTATCAGAGTCAGAGGGTTGAGGATTTACCTGGCTGGCACCCTGTCCAGTGCCTGAGGCCTCGTTGACCTGGATGTGTTGTACCTGGATGGAGTGTTGGCTGTAGCCATGAGGGTCATGCAGCTGGCTCACATCTACCGTCGGGTGCTGGGAATGTGGGGGGGAAGCCTGTGAAACACAGAACAAAAAATGAGTACTTTCGTACATTTACCTCAATCCACCACAGAACAAGCAACTTTAAGTCTTTTATAATCGATTAATCGACCGATTGTTTTAGTGTAGTACTTTGATTGCAGAGCAGGATATTGTTAAAATGCTGAGTCAGCCTTTCGGGGACACATCAAAGTTTTGAAAAAAGACAAATCTAGTTCCTAGATCAGATCCCGGATCTCACCGGAGCCACCTGCACCACCTGCAGCTGGATGTGTTGCGGCTGGGATAGGTTGCCTCCTGTCTGAGACACTGGGATGTACTGGATCCTCTGGTAGTCTCCCTGAGCTGTGCGGTAGTCTGTGGTCAGTGTTTGAGAAAGCTCCGTCATGGCCTGGGTCAGCAAATCTGTGGTCTGTGGAGAAAATGAATCAGAAAGTTCTAATATCGGGTGTTTACGAGTTGATCCCCTTTCTTTCGTTATTGATTCTGCTGCCGAGTCCAGTTTTCTAGAACATTAACATTTATGTACACTGTGTAGCTTTGTACTTTACTCTCACCAATTTGTGTTTATGCAATACACATTTTCAGAAATCCACTGATGGTGTTCAACGTTTGTTACTCTTTCTTACCACTACAGCCTCAGCTGTGGTGCCGTCCGCACTGATGACTGCAGGAGCACTGCTGATGACAGCTGTAGTCAGAGGAGCCTGGATGGTGTTGGCGAGTTGGGCAAACTCTGGATGCTTCTTCCTGATGTGCTGAACCATCTTAGTCTGAGATACAAGCAAAGAGAGTCATCAGCCGGGATCTGGAAGTGTCCAAGACACGGCATAGAAGTGTGAATGCGTCCATCTTTGTAGAAATATTCATAACATCTTTGACAGAGCCTCATACTAACCTTGCTGCTGTACTGTTTGGCACAGTGTGGGCAACAGACCGGTGCAGTGGCGATGGTGCCGGTCAGCTGTGTGTGTGTGCTCAACATGGGGTCTGGCTCACCAGGAGCAGCCGGACGCAACTTACGGATGCTGGGAGGCAGTTCTGCCCCAGGGTGGTTCTTCAGTATGTGTGCTTTCCTCTTACTGGCACTCTTATACACCTGCACAGAGAGCCATCAGATTGATTCATTGATATACTGAAAGCTCAGGTTCAGGGTTTGAGGTGAAGCGGAAGTTTGCATGTTTGATTCAAGACATGAACTTTAAACAAATATTACATGAATAATAAAATAAAACACAATGACAAATCTTCTCCAGGAACTCAAAGTGCCAGGATGGGGGTAACGGACCTTGTCACAATACTGGCAGAAGTAGTCCCTGTTGGGCTTGATAATGGGCAGCGTGAGCTCAGGCACATCATCAATACGCATCTCTGGATGCCGCTTGGACAAATGATTGACCTGTAACCAGAAAAATAAAGCAAAGTGTACTGGAACATCTCCAACTTCATTATCAACAAACAAAAAGCTTTCTGTGACCCGTTGCTCACCAGCATTCCTCTGCGTCTGAATCCCATCATGCACACTCTGCACTTGAACATGAAGCTCTCGAAGTCCGTGGTGGGCACCTTCAGTTTGAGGGTTTTGGAGCGGTGGATTCGGTCTGCCTTCTTGGCCTCTCTGTCGGGATTGTGCATGCGCTGCATGTGCTCCCGCAGCTTATCTTTCCTCTTAATGCCACAGGAAATGTATTGTCACATAAGAACCGACATGTATATTCACTACTTACTGTTATCTTTCAATGCTCCATCTACTCAGATTACCTTGAATTGTTTGCCACATGTTGAGCACAGGAAGTCCTTGCGGTCAGAGTGGCGTAACATGTGCAGACGCAGCTTGTCCGGCCGGCAGAAGGCCTTTTCACAGTCTGGGCACTGGAAGATCTTCTCTGAATGGAAGCAGCGGATATGCTTCTTCACCTATATGGAAGAGAACATTTTGTAGTCCGAAATCTGGGTAAATAAGTCAATTTACTATTTCAAAACAGAATGTTCCTTTGCTTAATTCTTCTTAACTTCACTTCTCAGACCCTTACTGCCTGGTTCTAACGGGCCAAAGAGACATGTATTACTAACCTGGATGAAGTCAGTAAATGTCTTCTTGCAGGTGGGACAGGTGAAGCAGCCGTTCACAGCATGCATCCCTACGTGGTCTTTGAGCAGGTCCAGCCTTTCAAAGGTTTCCGGGCATAAGAGACAAGAGTAGGAGCGGTTCTCCGTGTGCACCACCAGATGGTCCTCCAGGGCCGAGTCACTCATGAAAGTCTTGCTGCAAATGTGGCAGGAAAAGGCGTAGGCGTCCCGGCCGTGGACCCGCAGGTGCTGCTCCAGCTTGTCTTTGTCCCGGAAGGCCTTTCCACAGTGGGTGCATTTAAAAGGACGAAAACTCTTCCTTATGAAAAGGTGCTGCAGCGCTGCATTCTGAGGTGGACAAAAGAGAGGGAGGAACTACTATCAGGAAACCCCAACAGTGTTTACTGACACGGATCTGCCCTGACATGGGATGAGGCTGATGGATGCAATGGAGTGTGCAAAGAGGGGGAATACCCAGAAATATCACATGAATAGTAACACCATGGGGAAATGACGAAAGGAATCTTTGAAGCGAATGGGTTTTTTTCTGCCATCCTCCTGGTCCTACCTACCTGCACATCCATCTTTGAGGGAAGCACGCATTGAGGAAGAGAGACACACTGTTGTAAAGCCAACATGGCCACTATGACACCAAATAACACACGTATCTAAAGCGCTGTTGCATTTCGCTGAACACAGCAGTCTTACCCGTATCCTCTTGGCACGGCGCATGTCCTGAGAGGTGAGGTGGGTGTCCGAATGGCTGCTCTGTGCTGGGTCCTCCTTTAGTGGAACAGGCACGTCCGTGTTGGAGGACGGGCTGACGGACTCTGAAAGCGGCTCCCCTGCAGGAGGGACAAGCTGTCCTTCTGCCTCAGACCCAGGCGCCGCCTCCGACTCCATCTCCCCCATCAACCCGTTCTGAGCTCCGTCCACTCGCTCCTCCAGAGGCTTCTCTGTCAATTCCAGCATCTCCTGATTAAAAAGGTCCATCACAATTTTTTTAGAGCCAATCAACCAATCGATTAATCAACACAGTACGTATTAATGCGTCCCTTACTGTTGTCTTTTCCCCACCGGCGTCGACTGGTGGATCCAAACGTATAAATTTAGGCGGGCGTCCCGGTCTTCTTCCTGTCCCAAATCTCCTCCTGCCTCTTCCTCGACCCCGGCCTCTGGATCTGAGAGAGGAAAGAAACAGGGAATCTGGTCATTTGTGCTCTGATGTGATAGAAACAAAATGTAAAATAAGATGAGGGAAAAGGGGCTTTACCTGGTAACAGAGTTTAACTTGTCATCATGCATGTTGAGATGTTGCTGCAGCTGTTCTGAGCTCACGAAGCGGCGGTTACACTCATAACAAGGCCAGTTCTTCTCTTGCTCCCGGAGCACTGAAGGAACAACAGAAAGTGAGGACCAGGAAGAAGCACTACTACTGACCTCTCCTACTGCTGTAACAGTTTGTAATGGGACATGGCATCACAAAGGGCTGCTACAGCTTAAGGCAAGTGAGATTTAAGACTTTTTTAATGCCAATCGGAAATAAATTCAAGACCAACTTTACAATAACCAAAATTGAAGAGAAAAAAAAAAACATACCAGCTACAGAGTATAGACAATTTTAGCTAACAGACAGTGCTCTGCTCTGAGCATTACGAGTGTTGTAAGTTTGGTAAATAAGTCAAAAAACTAGATGGTGTTGATCTTAAGTATTATGTGCAGCGACTCACCTTTTCTCTCTTCTTCTGTAACATTGTGGATCTTCTGGTTGACGAACTCTGCATATGATGCCGCATACCACACCTGCAGAGGGAGATATCATTAAAAACACAAATCACTCATTTACTGGGACTGATTAACTCTCCTTCTGGCTCTGGCTTGTCTCTGTCACCTACTGAGACAAATATCTGGTCATTAAGTTACTAAATATCTGACTTTTGACTGAACTAAACTACTTGGCGCTAACTCTGCCTTTGTGCTGTTTGATGCTGGGCAGGGAGCATACAGGAGTTACGACTGTTTCATTACACAGTTGAAAAGCGTTAAGTTAAGTACTACATATGAAGACAGAGATGCACTGATCGATTGGCCACCGGGCAGAACCAGTCGCTTGTCAGCCGATTGACAATAATAAAAAATAAAAAATGGTTGTGTATAATGTGAATGTGTATCTCTATATTACGCAGTGTATGCACAACGCAACACACAAACAAGCTACACAGGACTGACCTTGAGCTCCTGTTTGGGTTGGATGTTCTTGATGGAGGTGTAGAAAATCTCCGAGCCGTACTGGTAGGCAACCAGGTTCTGCTCCAGGTGGTTCTGAGCAGGTCTCACAAACATCATCCAGTTACAGCCGTCTTCATCAGAAAGGTCCAACCACATGTCATCAGACTTCTCTCCATCTTTCTCTGCATCCAGCATGCACAGCTGAGCCAACAAGCAAAAACACAGACTAGAGATCAGACATAGAGAGGGCATCCTTGCACTGCACATGATCACACGCTCTCACACACACACACACACACACACACACACACACACACACACACACACACTCTTCTTAGTACAGGAAATGTCAGATGTATATTTTACTCAGTGCAGCTAAATACTAAAATAAAAACTACACAACTACAGAGAGCCTAAACGCAATCAAACAGAGATCCGTCGTGCAGAGCGCCGGTTTACTTTTAGATGAATGTAGTGGTCCTGCAGTTCACTCTGAGAAACCAGGTGTCCCTCCACCGGACCAAACTGTGTGCGCTTTGGGATGCGTCTCTTGGAGAACACTCCGCCCAGGAAGCGGTCGATGTAGAGGACCAGAGGCAGACTGGCCCGGGCCTTGGACATCACAGGCCGGTTGGGGATGGGGTGCAGAGGGCCGTGCTTCAGGCACACAGAGGGGTTGGCATTATTACACTCGTCACACCCTGAGAAGCCACAAAAACAAAAGATCAATAAGATAATCACTACAACAGCTATATATATATATATATATATATATATATATATATATATAAATCAAATTAATGAGGAGTCAATATTATTTGTTAATCGTTTTTTTCTCTACTTTGTGTTTTTCTACTTAAAAAGTGTCCACAGCCACTCAACATAACGTCAAGGAGCTACGATCATTTCCATTGTTCTGAATGAAATTTGGCAGATTTGTGCCTTGACTTAAAAAATGATAACACATCAGATTACATTTATTATCAAGAAAAACAAATGTAGTACAGAACTAGACCAGTTGTAGTTGTTTTTTGCGTGTTCTAATGTTCTGTACTTTGTTATGTTATGTTATGTGAGTCAGTGAGCCGAGTGTATTAAATAAAGCATCACTTCCACAGTCAAGACTCAACATCCTCTGTGTGCTCTACACGAGTGACTCCTGACGGACCAGACGACTGCATTACGACTGTGGAGGACTTCACTCACAGAGGCTGTGAGGGTTGAACGACTGAGGCAGACGAGGTTCCCAGTCATCCATCTCAGAGTCTTCGTCCTCATCTTCATCAGAATCGTCCGTGGAGTCTGTGGCCCCGAGGGGACTGCTGGGGGGGTCCGCGATGTCAGCCATGGAGGGGAGCGAATTGGACACGGACAGCTGCTCCTGTGTGTGTGTGTGTGTTTGATCATTTCACAGTTTCAATATTGCTCTGTTCATCTTTACGTGACAAACGCTGACAAGTTCTCATCTCCAGGCTTGTTCACATGTAACAATGCAATAAAAAAGGAAACAATAAAATGTATCCTTGGATAGTTTTACACCACCAGAGAATATTTATTCATGATACTCTGTGCATGCAAAAACAAATGTTGTGGTTGTCAAGTCAAGAAACATCCATCTACCGTTTGTGACATCAATCAAAACGTTAACCCGTGATATTCATGAAGATCTTATTTGTTCATCTCATCACAATGCATGACGTCATGCCATATCCTCACCTGGGAAACTGGCTCCAGGATAGCTTGGGGAGCCTCTGCTACGTTACTGAGAACATGCAGATTGGCAGCATTCATGTTCTGTCCACTGGGCAGCAAAACTGTGACCTGCGGATGAGAATACATCGCTTTAAGGTTCAAGAAACCCAGGTGGCACACAGCGACGACATGACAGTACCTCGTGAACTCACCTGTTGCGTTGTACCATCCTGCTGAATGTAAGCCACTTGTGGCTGGTCGGCAAAAACAGTCTGAAAGAGAAGTTGAATACTGAGCTGTGATCTTGCAGGGCCGAGTGCATGCTATGAAATATACATATTCATTCTTGCATACTTGGCACATTTGAAAATAAAGGAAACTCTTGAGAGGGTTAATGCTGATTTTTGTAATGAACTATGTGCCATGGCCTCCTTGAACAAAACATTGAACCCAACCCGCCCATCAATACAAGCTGTTCCTCTGTCATCTACATGCTTAAAAAATCTGTTACAAATATTTATGCTCTAAAAAAAAAAAAGAAGATGTGTTCTTACCTGAGAGCCATCTGCAGGGTGAATGTAAACCAGTGTGTGCTCTGCAGACTCTACTGAGGTATAGGAGTTCCCGTCTGCTGTATAAACCACCTGCTGCTGTCCCCGGTCCATCTGATCGCCACTGTACACGATCTGGGCCACTGTGCCGCCTTCAAAATGCACCTGCAGGAGACACGAAGGCCTTATTAATCCTCCCTTGACATAGTAGTGTTGAACAAACGATGGTGCATTCTTGTCCTCGTGTCCTTTCTGAGGGTAAGGGACCACAACTTGGAAAATATCACTATATTCTATTAACTAAAGCTATATATGTAGATAGTGAATTTTGGGATACAGTAGAAACTGTGGACAGAAGGACGCATCTGGTGAGTGTTCAACAGACTAGTTGTGAGACTTGTCCTCTGATGTTTACAGTGCGCTGTACTCTTTTCTGCTGCTAATGCCTGGTTGAATGTAGCACCACAGGGACGGTTCAGACCTGTGTGCCGTTGGCTGGATCATTGTCAGAAGTCTGACTCCACACAGACGATGGCTCCTGTTTGGTCTCCATGGCAGCACGTTGCCAGGCCTATCGGCAACCACGTCACCGATCACTTCACTCTGGAGAGAGACTGTAATGACAACAAGAGGACAGTCATAATAACAATAACAACAATAATAACAATAATAATAATGCTACATGGTGATAACAGGTAATATTGTGTAAAATATGGATGCTTGATTTAAATATGTATTTGAGAATAATCAATAATCATGACTCAACAATATGGGATTTTAAACAATGTGATGCAATGGAGCCTCTACTGTTACAGGTTCATCAGAGTCATATGCACGAGACACAGAAAAGCTGTTTGTCTGCGAGGCACCGCAGAAGCTTCTCTCTCAGCAAAGTGACACTGAATTTAACCCCACGTGCAATCTGCAACACATATTTTGGGTTCTCCAGACACAGTTATGCTCGGCTGACAGGACGTTCACGCCAAAATAAAGCAGCATGACACTTGGTGTTGTGAGCGGTCACACAGGACTCTCAGCGGGGGTACGAGGGGAAACAAGGTTAACGTTTGCTCACGAGCCAGTCCGGGAAACGGTGTCTAAATACAGCCGCATGTCGGCACAAATGCCACCGGGAAAAATCTCCACTGTGTAAACTCATTCAGAAATCGTGTTGGTATAATCAATAAAAAATCCAATCCCCCCTATTTTAACCCCGCAGGTTCTCAGTCCCAACTGGACCATACCACACAAACCAGCGCTTGAGAACCCGGGCATTCACCGCACCGCTACATAAGCATTACGGCCATATAGTCCCAAAGTAAGGCCGACCTCAGAGCTACTCATCCCTTCACAGACCCCAGGACCTGGACTGCATTCTGCGATGTTTCACACAGTTGGATTTCAAGCGGCAAAAGACCGAATTATTTGGGTACACCCACCCGTCCCCCATTTCTAGTTGAGCCCAGCCCTTCAAGACTACTGTGAACAAGGAAGACCGGGCTCCATTTTGGGTGGGACTAACAACAACAGCGACATAAGAAGAGACGCACAGAAAAAACATACATTTTCTACCGGTTCAAATGCGCTAAAACATCCCGCTCATTTAATGTATATCAACAGAAAGACTAACGAGGAGTCGAGCTACACAAGTAGTCTTGAAGCAAATCCTAGTTTTCTTACATTTAGTGGAAAGCGTACAAGTTGTTCTTACCTCAGAATGGTAGCTGCAGAGACGGCTGCATTGCATATATTAACATAATCTGCCTAGCAACGCCATGGAGCGCGACTTGTGATTGGCGGTTTTTACTCAAGGGCTAAAACAATTCGGGATATTTTAAAAGAAAACAGAATGAAACAGTATATATTGCTGTCGGGATTTAATAATATATAGTGAGGCGTTTAACGATGTTACTGCCAATGTGTGTATTAATCTTGAATATAGTTTAATGGTCAATTTAGGTTTAGCCAATCGGAAAAATGAAACACACAAGTCGTCCAATTGAATTAAATCTGCAGTGGTGCAGGGATGACGTATTTTTTAGGCCAACCAATAGAATCGTTGGATATATGCGTTGGGCCAACCCCGGAAGTTAGCATGCAGTCGTTCTCGTGACAAAAAACCAACGTGATTTTTCGATTGGACGATGGATTATTGCAGAAGATAAACTCTGTGGCGAACTTTATGAACCTTGTTAAACATGATAATCTATACAGTTGAACACCACTTTTATCATTTCTCAAGCGTGAATGCAATCGCTAAAAGTAAAAAGCTAATGTCCTGCTATAAACAAACACACTGAAGGGCTGTGGAGGCGAGCTGGTCGGCGTGACGACGTTTTTTAGTCTCATTTAGCGAACTGATAGCAACTGTCTTTAGGACACGTAACAGTGTGTTATACTGTATAACAAAGTGTTAAAATGTCTTCAACTTGTGTTAACGACAGGCCTTGTTTACGGCATCTAACCAAAACACATTAAAAACACCCATGGACTACGAGATGAGGGAACTGGAATTAATTTCTAGGTTTAAGGACTCATTCACTCCAATCACGTGTGTGTACTGCCCTCTGGTGGTCACATAGAAGAACTGCAACATTAACTTCGTCAAGTATGCAACAATGCAGACATGATAGTATACTTCCGGTGAATACTTTCAAAATACAGTTACCAAACTGAAGCAATCTGAGTAAACTAGCACAAACGGTCATTACATGATCGTATATCTTAATATGTATTATTTATGTTAATTTATATTAAAATGTGTCAATAAAGACAAACAATTGTGTTGGAACTGATTGTATTAGTATTAATATTGTACAGACATGATCCCAAACTGTCATTTCCACTGAGAGCTTTAAAAATACAGTGACAGGTGAACAGAATGATCTAAAATAAATAAGCTATAGAACTAGACATCTTGATGTAATAATAATATATTAAAGCGCTGAGTGTAACTGCCAACGTGTTTATTTACTGTGGTTTTAACTCAATTATCATTCTTAGTACAACCATTTAGAAAAAATGAAACACGTTATTTGATCTACTGTTATATTGTATTATACTTTAGGGTAGCACTGTTAGCTTAAGCTAACGTTACTTATACTGTAAAAATGTATATTGTTATACACAGTATATCTTTTTTTTCTGTACAAAAAAGTAGAGATTGCATGGGATGACGGTTGACCGAAATCTAAATCACGTGTGTTTACTGCCCTCTGGTGGTCACATATAAGAACTGCAACGTTAACTTCATCAAGTTAGCGTCAGTGCAGACATAAGTATACTTCCGGTAAATACTTTCAAAATACAGTTGCCAAACTCAAGTTTTAGAATACACTGGTACAAACGTTCATTAAGTGATCGTATATCTTCAAATTGATTATTTATGTTAATTTATATTCAGAGGTAACAATAAAGACAAAACCAAAACAAGCGCTCAGAATCGTCACAAAATAATAAAAAAAATAAAACTAAACATCGGGATTTAATAATAATATATTGAAGCAGTGAGCGTTGCTGCCAACGGGTTTATTAATTGTGGTTATAACTTAACAATAATTTTTAGGACAGACAAAAATTAAACCAAGGTTATTTGATATATTGTTATATTGTATTCCACTAGTAGTAGCACTGCTAGTCTGTACTGACGTCTTCATGCTGTTACAATGTTTATTTTTATTTACTGTATATCTAAAAGTCTTTTTTCTGTAAAAGGGTAGAGATGACAAGCAAAGAGGTTGACCTTAAAAATACAGCTGCTTGTTTATGTTCATTTATATTCAGAGGTTTTTAGTACAGGCAATAAGAAAAATTAAACACACGGTTTATCTATTTTATTCTAACGTTATTTATAATGTAAAAATGTTTCTGTTTATGGACTGTAAAACAAAACAAAACGTGGAGATGACAAGCCATGACAGTTAACCGACATCTAACTCACGTATGTTTACTGCCCTCTGGTGGTCAGAGAACTGCAACATTAACTTCGTCAAGTTAGCGTCATTGCAGAAATGACAGTATACTTATGCAAAATAAAGTTGCCAAACTGAAGCAATCATTTTACAATAGCACACGGTCATGAGGTCATTGTGTATGTTAATACTGATAATATATATGTGTTTATTTATCTATTCAACGATATTAATCAAGGACCAATAATTATGTTGGAACTAATTGTATTTGTATCAATGTTATATAGTACAGAAATGACAGCATACCACCATTTCCGGTAAGTACTTTCAAAATACAGTCTGACAAAACAAACGTTCAGAACAGATACAAAATATTAAACTAGCATCAATAAAGACTGGAATCAGACTATTTCCGTTGTATACTTTCAAATTAAATAAGACCAAGCTCAAACAATCAGAAATAAATCATTTCAGTTATTTTTTATTAATCACAGTTTGAGACTACTTTTTACAGCGACTAACTACAATTATTCTCCAATTGCGGTTAAAACACTGAGCAAGGATAGTGTCGCTACGCACTATTACCACGTGAAGGCAGTGTACTCCTGAGTATTATTTTTTTACGATTCCTTAAGCACGATTTTGAAAACACTTTGATAAAACACGACACACAATTCACACAACTACACACACAAGTATCGGGACACCTCAGATATTTTGCAAAACTACACACTTCATTCAAAAATCATTTAAATCATTTAAATTTAAAAAAAATGTCACACACACTGTTCATTCGATCTGATTCTGTTTGAACCAGTTACACACGGAAGTGCTCAATCTAAAACACTTAACTTTCTACTTTACTAATGATACAGTCTGAATTTGATTTTGCAGCAACATTTTTAGAGCACATGAATATATTGACCAAACACAGCACACAAGAAAACAGTGAAAATATGTATTTCTCTCCACATTGTAAAAAAACAGTCAATACAAAGATGCATTTGTAAATATAAACACAGCAAAACATTTGATGAAACAAAAAAACTAAACATGAATTAAATTTTTTTTCTATTGCTAATACACATTTTTGAAAAGAGGCCTCTCGCTGCTCTGTTGGTTTCCATTGTTGTTGAACTCATCTGTGGTATTTTTAAAGTGCTTACATCCTGATTTACAAATTGACAATCAAGCAATTATTATTGGCCAATTGGTCTGTGGGTGTGGCATTTCAAAACAAATGTTTACACTGCACTGTTTGCACAAACTTGATTTTATTATTACTTTAGTAACGTTTTTATTCTTTTTGTGTATTTTTATCTTTAGTAACGGTTTTATTCCTTTTGTGTATTTTTATCTTGTATATTATTTGTTATCGTTGTTGTTGTTCGCTGCTGCTGCTGGCTGAGGGCTACCTAACGGAATCTTTATTTTGAATGGCAGTGCTTTGAAATGCAAAACATGTGACTTTATGTCAGATTCCTGTGTCTTAAGTAGAGAAATGTGTGCAATGTGTTGAATTGCAAATTGGGTGAAAAGCAGAAAATGTGTTCAGAGTTTTGGAGATTTTGCTCTCTGAGTTTCAGTCTCAATAATTGTGCTTTACGTTTCATTTTAGTGTTCAAGCAATTGAACAAAACTGTAAGTCACACAGAACAGCTGAGTTTGAGGAGTTGATGATGACTAGTAACATTAATAGGCGTTTATTCCCCTAACTTCTCACATGCTATCTATGACCGTTTTAAAGTAAAAATTAGAAAGATCCTCTCTGACTAGAGTGCTTTTTAACTACATGATTAAGGAACATTTCTATAATACACCCTATGAATAATACTGGACACCATTGTACTACTTTAGTAAACTGCATTAATCCCATTATGTTTGTTTAGGATCAATGTGCTATTAAGAGTCTGTTGAGAGAAAAGTGGTGTTGGATCCCTTCAACCAATTAAAATGAGCGCCACATTTGTTTCCTAAAGAAGCCAAAGAAAAGACGAAGTAACACTTAAGTAGAGTTTGACCATTTTCTCTGTGAGCTAAAACGTTAAAGTAATGATCTTCTCTGTTTTCTTCTGAATTTTTTGTCCCATGATTAGACAAACGTGTGCAAATTAAACTTGTTCAAACACGTCTACCGGCTGATGTTTCAAAATGAATAACCACTCTGTTATGAGTGTTATGCCTGAAGCAACGATCAAATTTACAGGACGCCTTTTTCAATGAGCCATCAGAGAAAAATGCAACTGAGAAATTAGGAAGAAAAGAAATGAGTTGGAAACAATATAATCAAATCACAAAAGGCTGATGGTGTTGTTTGTTTGCTTGTGTATGTGTGTGTGTGTGTGTGTGTGTGTGTGTGTGTGTGTGTGTACGCGCATGTGTGCAACATCCCTATTAATACAACCAATTGAACAAAGAAAATGAGATCTTTGTCCGTTACATTACCCTCAAAACAGAGAAAATGTTCCCTCTGGTTGAATCATTTACTCAGTCTTTAACATCCAGAATATGTTTGTGTCTAATCCACTAGAATTAGAATCAAATGGGTTTCTTTCAGAAGAAAACTATTTGAATGCACCGTTCTTCTTCTTCTTCCAGAGTCTTGCAGTGTCTTCAGCAGCATTTGAACAAACAGAATTGGTGTAAGAAGTATGTTGACTCTTTACTTAAGTAGTGATACCACATTATACATTATTGAGACACTCCATTACAAGTAAACTTCCTGCCTTCAAATTGTTACTTAAGTAAAAGCACATCAATATTTACAGTAAAATACACTTATCTCTAAGAGACCCACGGAGGGAACTTTATGGGGAGATAGTAGGTAAGCATTTCTGTTGTGTGAACTGCTCAGAGACCCCCGTACTGTCACTAAACCTACAGGGGAAGCAAGCATCCTCTCTAGTTTGTGGCTGTAAAGTTTTATGAGCTGTGATAAACCTAGAGGTCACTACAGGTCATTTTATAGTGATATCAAGTTGAAAAAAATGTTCTTGTGTGAATTGGTTATGGGGTCTAACATCATCCCATACGAATACAATTGGTCATTGGATCCACAAGACTCTCAGCTAGTCATAACAAATTCATGCAATTCCAGTTCCGGGACCCCAGTATGAAGAAATATTCAAATACCCCATTTTAGAATAGGAGAAAACAACACATTTAGGCTGTGAAAACAACTGAATTTTGACCAAAGGGATTATCATAAAGTGGTATGTCTGTTAAGGGAAGACTGAATAGAACCCATTCCATTCCCTTTTAAGGTAAGAGGTCATGGGATCCCTCCGAAACTCACCATGCCAGTTTTCCCTCGCCAGAATGAATCCTGAATTTGGAGCGTTTTCCAGTCCACTTCCCAACTACCTGCATTGTAATTTTGAGTCTAGTTCTTGCTCTCTCATAGTTTCTATTCTCTTACTATTCTTGTTTTATTCTATATACTTCTAATTAAATATTTATTTTATTTTGACCCATGTATACTTATTTCTGCCATCGTGATGCTGAAACACACAGATGTCCTTATAGGGATCAATAAAGGCTCATCTTATCTTAACCTAGCTCCTTTTTATGTCTACTACTTTTGTTGCAGGCTATATATTGCATTTGTGATATTTTATGTCGAGCACATTATTGGAAGGCAACAAAGCATTTCACTGCAGAATGTATATGTTGAGTATGTGGCAAATAAAACATCACTTATAGTGACTAAAGAACGGAAATACTTGAAGTCCCATAGCTGTGTACTTCAGCACAGTCTACCTGACTGTAGTTCTATGTGCTCCTCATAAAACAGATGTTAACATGTAGACGTAGTGTTATTACTGACCTACTATCGCAGCAGGAGTCCTGGCTCCACTGTGTTTGATGGACGCTCCTGCAGCCGGCCGCCTGGTGGCGCAGCGCGCTCTGCTCCGTGTGGATCCGATGGACCAGAGGAGGGAGGAGGCAGCAGAGGCAGAGCAGCCCCACAGACCACCACACTCACAGTCCACATTTCCAGAGGACACCGACACTCAGTCTGCCACCAACATTTTCTGTCGAGCTCGGGTAACAAAACAAGCGGAGGAGGACTCGTCCCGCTCTCCGGGAAAGATTATCAGATTATTGCCCCAGGACTCGGTTTGCTCTTTATTGTCCCCCGGACGTCACCTCACGCGCAGAGCTCTCCCAGGATATAAGTTATTAACAGTATAGCACAACCGAAGATCGTGGAAGATGGGTTCAGTCCCGGCGATATCCGTCCTGATTTTGGGCATTGTGGTCCCGGGGCTGTCCGGCTACATAGAGGTATGTAATCTGAAATGGTCTCTGCTTTATTCCGTGCAGGTTTAGTCTGAGCCCGGATCAAAACATCAGCGTGTTTTGCTCACGCAGAAGCAAATCTTTTCGGCCTGTATATTTGTCCTCTGTTCACATGAGACATTTGTGGCTAAGCTCTCTGATCAAACACTGTTTTATCTCGCCTGGTGTAACTGTACATGTTCACCAGGCTTTGACTTCTTCTTCCCCTCGACAAGAATCCCGCACAAGTAGCGGAATTGATCTGATTGATTTCCGTTAGTAGCCCAATGTCAGGATTTACACAACACTTTAGATATATGGTCGCAAAGGGTTTAAACGTGCTCATGAAGGCGGATCTAAAACCAGAGCTAGTTCCATATGAATCCGCTTGCTGTCAGGTCATTTTTCTCCTCATTCTTGAGCTCTGATTGCAGTTTGTTGATGGGAGTTGAACAATGTGCGGCCGGAAGGAGGTGGAACAAGAATTACAGCAGGGTTTGCTGCAGAGATCAAATGAAAGACAGCAGGAGCTTTTGTCAGGCTTCTGGGGACACGTTGGACTTCTGCAATGGATCATAAACGGCATACTTTCTACTCCGTGTACCAGTTGTGTCCATTATGTATGTTATTGATTAAACAGAGAGGAGGAAATCCTTTACCTAGGTATTCAAACTCCAGCTTTTCCTGTGTCAACAGGTTGGCCCCTGGTCTTACTCAGTAGTGTCTTTAATTGTCTTTGTAGGTGAACCATTGAAATACTGCCCAGGAGTCTATCTGTTAGATATGCAGGTCCTCCTCTATACACACACACACACACACACACACACACACACACACACACACACACACACACACACACACACACACACACACACACACACACACACACACACACACACGTACATACACATACACTCACTACCTACCTGATGTCCTATGTTCCTGCTGGCTGACCAGTTATTTCCCGTGGACACTGATGCCTGCAGTTTCAGAAGTGTGTGTCATCGGATAACAATGCACCCTTTTTCAGAGCAAGCCCCCCCCCCCCCCCCCCCCCCACACACACACACACACACACACAGGGTAAACACAAGTGTTCCTGCTCACTGCTGAAGCAACCATGACAAAACATTTTAACAAGACGTCTCCTCCAGGCACTGTTGTGCAAAGTGGTTATCAGGCAATGTTTCTCCCTCTCCCGCATGTGCGACAACAACCTCGGCCATTTTGAGGCGGTATATTGGGCGGCATTGTGTGGGGGGGAAATAATGGTTATTATGTCCCCAACAAAATCTATGCAGCTGCTGCACTCTCTCTACAAGGACCTGTCCCCTCTGCAATGATTGCCTCCTCACAGCCGGCCTTCCTAACCGCACAGACACGCTGATCAATACTGGACAGACTCTCCTGAGATGATTAATGGACGAAGTCGATGCATTTTCCTGATCAGTCACCCAGATTAAATTGAGAAATGTATGGTGGCTGCTGTGCGCCTTGACTTTGGGGCGCATGCTGAGGATTCCTGTGGTTTAATCAATAGCTGTCCTGAAGGGCAAGGCTTTTTTCTTTGTTTGATATGGCATTTATATTTGCAGTAAAACTGCATAGAATATGGATATTCACATCCTTTCTTTTTTTTGGCACATGCCTCCAAATGCACACCGAAACTGAAGACTTGGTACTGAAGAGGAAATAAAGAAAGATCTGTTTGGTAAAATACGAATATGAACACCTTTTGAGTTTGAGAAAGAAGACAACAAATCCAAAGAGATGACTCTTATACATTTGATTTATGTCAGGTTACATGCCAACTAAATTACATGACTACAGATTGGCAAAGCAGCAGTCATTTTCTGAGCCAAGACACAAACGCAGCCAAAGTCTTTCTGTACATTTCTCAATTGTTGAACCATGTCCGGACTAGACAGCCTGCTGTTGCTGCTGTTTGTCAGTGAAGCTGCTGGTGTGTGCCGAATGGGCCGAATGGGCCCTGCTGATGAGCTTGTGGACACACAGCTGAGGTAGATATTGCTGTGCTGACATGCTGACTGAATGCACTCCCCTGGACCTTGAGCTTGAATTTACGAGCCGGTGAGAGGTCCTCAGAGACGCACTCACTGTTGGTCAGGGATGGTTTAATCCCTCTCCTCCCATTGTCCCTCATCTCTTTGTCCAGTGCGATTGTCGAGGTGTCATCGGACCGAAGCGGCCCTCTCGTTTTGCAGTTCCTCCTTTTCAAGCGTTTTGGGATTAGCCAGCTACCTCAGCTGTGTAAACGGTTTTGTTTTGTCAGATACCTGTGAGAGGGCCTGAGCTTTTGTTTCTTCAGCTGTTTCCCCCCCCCCCCCCCTCTCATTTGACCATCTCTGTGTCGCAGGCTTTAAAGTCTGCGGTGGCTTCAAAAGAGCTTTTGCCCCGGTGATTTCTAGCTCTTGCCTTGTAATTTCATACCCCTCTTTGTATCAGTAAAAAACAGGGATGCTTTTTTATTTCAATTTCACTCTCCTATGGAAAATCCAGGGTGAGCAGCCGTATTTTTTTCTGAAGCTAATTTAGAAACTGGGCGCAGGCAAGAACCACATCGTGGGTTTACCCAGAGATTTGCATCATACTGAGGCATTCGCTGTTATGACTCCCACTGGATTAATGGATACAGAAAAGCCTAAAAATGTTGGTGTCAAATATATCATCACAGCCTGTATAGAAGAGGTGTGTTTAAAAACCACAGTGTTAACTCATGCTGGTGGAGGGACTTTGGCTTTTTAAGGTCTGATTGCAAACATGCACAAGTCAGAGAGGAGTGGACGAGCAGATCCAATCAACGAAAGTGCAGAAATGCTGAATACCGAAGAAGGAAAAAAATCTGTTCAGCACAACTGCAAAAAAAATGACTTTGGTGCTGTGCTCATTGCTCTTTGGTTGCAGTCCTCTTGCAGCAGCAGTTTTCCTCTTATCATCATCTTAAGTCTGTGTGTGCGTGCTTTGCTGTGTGTGCTCGCAGGCGAGCATTAAAGTTGCTCCTGTGTCTGTATTTGCTCTGGATATGGGCTGATAGTGAACAATTGCACGTGAATGAATGCCCACAGTTGGCTGTGACTGTGGGGCGAGTGCTATGGAGCCGTCCGTTAGCAGGGCTGAGTGAATCCCTATGAGGGCCTTTTGTGTGCCACTGAATAGCCGGGACAACCCAGCGTGTCGTTACAATACAGAGGTTATCAAGATACAGAGGGGAGACAAGGGCAAAGGCAGAGTGTTGATGACGTTTCAAGCCTGGACAAAACCCAAATCAACAACCAGTAGCACTTGCATTTGATAATGCGATCTCTCAATACATCGCCGTGGGTGGTGGGGCACCGTTAAAGCCTTCTGTATGCTGTTCTTCTCTCCTCTAAGCCGTAACGATTACCTCTTTCCATGTTCTGCCGTGTCAATCAAGTTGAAGGCAGCAGCATGTGCTCCATCAGCCGAGAATCAGCCTCAGTCTGCCTTGAATTTGTAGATTAGCGCCTAAAACCTTGCTTTCAATTGTTGAGAGGGACAGCCCCCGTATCCCAGTGAATCCTCTTAGCGACAAGAAACTCTGGGTGCTTATAGATCTGCGAAGGGAAAGGTGCTAATCCCGACGTCCTACCATACGCTCACTCAGTTCACTCGCCCACTCCCTCAGTCAAGCCCTCATTTCCAAGCTCTGCAGAAGGGAAGCTGACTTCATAGTGGCACAGAACAATGCGAGTCACCTGTGTGTAATATCAGTGGTGTTTACTCAACAGTGATGTTTGATGTGTGCTCTATGACTAACAGTAGGATGGGATGTCTGATTGAATCTAGGCCCTTATTCCAGAGAATTCCTTTCATTTCCTCAAAGACACCTTCCTGCCACTCTGTTCATCTACAGTTTCCGTCTCCGTCTGTCTCTCTGTCTTCTTTTCATTGCCATGGCTGTTTCTTCCTCCAAGCCCGTGCATGTCTCCTGGAGCGATTCCATCGGCAGACACACTCTCAGCTCATCCTGGGGATTTAAATAGAGAGGCCTCATGGCAAGCCTTGTTCTCACGATGCCAGGCTTTGTCTCCCAGGGTCTGCGTGCGCTCTAATTATCCGAAGTGAGCGTAGTTGCCTCCTTTACTTTTGCAACTGGAAATGCATTTGTGTGTCTGCATATTCTTCCACAATGTGTGCGTGTTTGTCTGCCCAAATCCTCTTACAGCTCAGCTCATCACATATTTAGCCAGTTTTTTCTCGGTGAGAGATCCTGGGCGGTGGGGACTCGGCGCAGAGTGAGTGGGTTCAAATCGGCACACTCATGACTGCACACCGCTTAAGTTGCACCAGGCCTCCCGCCATATGTAGGCCAAGCTGCACAGCCATGACAATCCTCCTCGTGTTTATGCAGCCAACGTGAGCGCCACTACACCTGAGTCTGTGTTTTGGGCAATAGCCTGGCTCAGCACGGCTGCATGAGAATTCCTTTTGTCGGTTCATATGCCAGAGTGCTCAGGAATGCATAGCCAGAAGTGCAAACGGCTTGCTGTATTGTGCAGTGAGTGGCTCTCTTCCTGTGAGAGCACTGGGAGCGAGGGGAGGGAGAGAGAGAGAGAGAAAGCAACGATACTGACTAGTTCAGTAGACAAAAACATCTCCTTTAAATCCCTTTGAAAGGAGCCCTGCCATTCCAGACTTTATTTTTTTATGTGTTTTCTGTTTGAGAATAAGAATACAGTCAGCGTAGGTGGGTTAAACCCTGTCACCCCCCCCCTACTCTGTGTGTGTGTGTGTGTGTGTGTGTGTGTGTGTGTGTGTGTGTGTGTGTGTGTGTGTGTGTGTGTGTGTGTGTGTGTGTGTGTGTGTCCCTGTAGCTCAGTGAGTCACTCTTGCTACTTGGGTTTTTCTTCCCATGAATAAAATATCTGGTGTGCTATCTATGAGTTATAGTGCTCCTGCACCTCTGCTTATGGCCCCGCCCGTCTCTTCTTCAGTCCCCGTCTATCCACATGTGAGGAAGTCTGTGTCTACTGTCCCCCTCCTTGTCTTATTCAGGTGTGCAGATCTCATTTTTGTCAGATCAGTGAAGTCATATGCAGGCTCTGGCGAGGCCTGTGCACTGATTTGTCTGCCTTTTGTCCCTGCACACAGAGTGAAATCAAATGGAGGCAGAAAGCTAATAATCAAAGAGCCAGTTTAACTGTGTGCCAGACATTGTTTCCTGCTGTTTTTCCTGCTCAACTGCAACAGAAAATGTATTAGCATTAATGACTCGAGGGTTGTTTGAACCCATCTTCACCTGAATTATTTCTCTATTGTCGAAGAAGAGTATTCAAATCAGACCTAGTTTTCCAAACTTCAGTTATAATAGATGTGTCTTTTCTTAGCACTTTGTTGATCTGTTTCTTTGTTTCGTGTGAGAGCTTGAGCGTGTGGATGGGTCTGTCTGTCTATCTTTGTGCTTTGTGCTTACCACCGTGCTGGTAGGCCATTTGATTTTTGTGTTTTCTGTCTTGGCATCATGTTCAGCCTGCTTTAGGACATTATTGAGGTTATCTGCGTGTCCATGTACAAACACAGTGCCAGTTTTATAGCTGAAGGAAGTGGTTCTCTTGCCTTGATAAGCGGGCTGGATGACTGGCAGGCTGCTTGGCTGCTGTATTGCTCTGTTTTGCTGAGCAACGCTGCACAAATACGTCATTTAGTGCCAAGGAAAACACAGCATGTTAGTTCCAGCTCCCTCCCTTTCCATCTTCCTGCGTATCAAGCTTCCTTCATATCCCTCCTCTTTTTACCCCTGTGCCTGTAGCGGAAATGGTATCATCCAGGCTGGAACCAATGGTGGCACAAAGTCCATGTTTCCCTTTTCTAGAGTTTATCCTTTTTGTCCTCAAGAGAGTGGGGTGAAATGTAAATGTCAGAATGGAAAGAGATGGAAGCATTGCAGTGTAACTGTACACCCCCAGAGTGAGGCCTGTGCTGTTGCCGCCGCTGGTACTCAAGCTATGTGACGGCCCTGTTAGCAGCCTGTCTGATACAGCACTTTCTCAAGGAGAAGGTGGCCAAGGACAAACAGCAGCTCTGTAGGTTGGTCCACTTGAGACACAGACAGAACAAGGGGGAGATTTCACCTATGGGGAACAGGAGACGCTAGCATTCCACCTTGGATGTCTGAAGGAGAACAGATTTATTTTTTCCTGTAATATGAATTAGATCTTATTTTTTTCTTTGAGTTTTTCCCCTACTATTCCTTAAACTCCTACTGTAATTCATTCAGTGAGAAGTGTCTAAAGCCTGCAGATCCCCCCCCTGCCCTCACAGATAATAAAAAGAAGGGTTGTGTATTGTTTCATTTACAGAGAAGGCAAAATGTAAATTAGTTAGAAACTGGCTGGAATTCATTGGGCATGATTTCCTCAGTCTAAAATAGAAAACATCAGATGACTAAATGAATGCAATTAATTTAGCTTGAATGCTAGCAGGAAACCCTGGGAAATAAAGGGCACAAACAGATTGTGACACGTATAATTTCACTGAGAGCATGTGCTGCAACTCCCTAGTCTGCCTCAGTCCTTTATTTCCCCTGCATCCACTGTCGATAAGTTTTAATAATACAGTTTATTGAAGGAGCAAGAACAATAACTTTGCAGGAGTCATAAAGGTAGAACAGACAGTTGCAGTGTTACAAGTAATGATTATGTTCACCGCTGATTCATTTGTTGTTTATTATCTCAACAAATATCAAACTCACTAAATTGTCAGAAGAGCTTATCACATTTTGTTCAGGTTGCTTGTTTTGTCCAATCAACAGTTCTAAACCCAAATATATACAATTCATAATTGCATGAAATGAATGAAAACAGCAAATCCTTTGAGAAACTGACATTAGTAAATGTTTGGCATTTTTTGCTTGATCAATGACATAAACAGATTAATCAATTTGGTAAATGATCAGTTAATTGCCAGTTGATTGACTAATCGATTAATTAGTAATTGTTTCTGCATCAGACTGTTCACCAAGCCTGTTCCACTGCACTGTGTTTGTCAGTTTACGTGCTGAGGCCTAATTGTTGGCAGCATATTTAGCAGTCTGCACCAGACCTCCCTCCACCCAGATCAGGCAGTGGCTGAGCTATGACCCTGTTATTATCCTTGTAGTATCTCTCTTATTAATTCTCTAACTAATGACCAGTAGAAGTTGCCATTATCTGCCACAATAAGTTATTATAAGACCATTCGCACTGAAACATCCTTGCGAAATAACTCCTATAGCAACAATGATGCATCAAACCATGAGTTCTGAGTGCTCACAGATCACCAGCTGAAGGAGCACTCATGTCACTTGACATCATGTGTACGTTTTTGGTTCCAACCATTTCCACTTTTCACACATCCACATACTAGTGCCCTGATATTGCTCTTTTTTCGTGCAAGGCCGAGATCCTCCTTGTGGCACTGGCACCTCAGTGACTAGTCTGTGGCACTTCAGCGGCAGGCGTCAGTCAGGCGTCGGTCAGGTGCCACAACTGTGGCAAGCGAGCGGCACTCGTTCGGCACCCGTCAAGAAGCTGCCGAGCTGAGCGGGCGGAGCCACATTTCCTGAGAACACCCATTGTTGTCACGATAGGATTTTGATTAAACTATATTATGAACTGTATTGCATCAAACAATCCACAGATTAATCGAAAAGTTGATTATTGCTGTGTACATGGATAAATTAATATTAAATCGCATGTAGTCAACTATTGTTGCTAACATACTCCCATCGGCCCACGTTTATTTATTTATATTTATTTATTTTTCTTCTAATGTTACCCTGGTATGTGCTTGCACCATAGACTAACAGTTTTCTTGCATACGGTCATTCTATTGCCTTGACTTTTATTTTGAATTTTTTTTACTTCCGGACTACCTGTCTTGCTTTGCGTCGCTCTTCAAAAGAAAAAACAAATAATCCATAAAACAGATTATCAAAACGTACACGGACCAGGGGGGCACACTCCTCTGACTACTGGCGGCACTTCTCTGACTACTAGCGGCACTTCTCTGACTAGTGGTGGCACTCCAGTGACAACTGTTGGCACTGGCAGCTTGTGGCACCTAATGACAACTACATATAAATAATACCAGTGTTGTGCTTAGACTAACAGTGCAGTTTCCTCAAAGTAAAGTAACATAGTGGTGGTATAACAGTATAACATGATATGTTAAAAATTGTAAAAAAAATAAATTGAATTACATTTTTAAAAAGGCTGGTATATTATATATGTTATGGTATATAAGTGTAATATATTATGAAGTGAAATGTAGTAGTAGTAAAACAATATTCAGTATAGTACAGCAGCATTGCATATTGTAATTATTAAGTCTACAAACGGCAAAAGAAACAAACGCAGCTCATCTGACTCAAATAAAATCCATACTTTGATGATAAAACTGATTTATGGCAGTTGGCAATGGGTGTTCTCAGGGTGGCAATGGGTGTTCTCAGGAAATGTGGCTCCGCCCGTTCAGCTCAGCAGCGTCTTGACGGGTGCCGAACGAGTGCCGCTCGCCTGCCACAGTTGTGGCACCTGACTGCCGCTTGCCGCTGAAGTGCCACTGACTAGTCACTGAGGTGCCACAGTCCTAACGCCTGACTGACGCCTGCCACTGACTAGTCACTGAGGTGCCAGTGCCACAAGGAGGATCACGCTGTCTCTCCTTTTTTCAGTACAAAGCTGCAGCTCAGGAATGCTACAAGCCATGCACCTCGATCAGCCATTTTGATCTGAGATAAAAACCAATCAAGCGCTCTGGAGAATTCCATTAGTTTGATGAGATATGAATATAGCTCCAAGCGGAAATCTGAAATAGGCTGCTGTTTTCAGACAAACCCATTAAAAGTCATTTGATCTTCTGCAGCTAATTATAGAGCCTTCTGAGCAGCGAGCCGCCTTCACCGGACTCCACCCCCTCCATTCCCCACCTACCCTCCAACCGCTCCCTTCAGTGTTCATCACATCCCGTCCTTATGTTTCAGGAGCCTATTTAGCGTCACTGCGCTATTATTGAGGTCCTGGGAGCTGACAGGCAGCCCAGTCATGCGAGGGTGCAGGGATTCGTCTGCCTCACAGTCGCTGTCATTGTGCTGATTTGGATTTGGGATATCTCCCAGAGAAGTAGTAGCATGCAAGCAGAGGGATCTGAATTGGGCCATACACTGTAGGGAAAGACGCAGGAGGTGGGGGAGCAAGGTCAATCGATTGACAAAAAGGGAGTGTAGTAGAAAGGCTCAGAGACGGATGCTCCTGCTGTGAAGTCTGTGTCTTCTCCATAGAGACATGACTGATTAGCTGTTGGCCTCAGCATGTCTTACTGGAGTTATACTCTTCACTAGTCTGATTGAAATCCCTCCCCCCCTCCCCCAGAGGAGAGGCTGAGGGAGGGCACAGCTGGGCTTAATGACAGATAAGCATATCTACATCACATCCATCATTTTCTCCTGGTAAAGATGGCCTCCCTTGCATTGCCCGGAGCATCACAGGCTAATGCAGACGCGTAGGCTTTGTCTCTGCTTCCCTGCTCGGTGTCTGCAGGGGAGAAAAGGGAGCAGGGAGCTCTGCAATCAGAGCACAGATTCATTTAAAATCAGCTTGGGTGGTCCTGGGTGAGTGGCACTGCATGCAGGGACCGGTGTCAAACTCAGCTGCCATCCATAACTTAGTTCCAAGTGGTTGAGTGTCGTCACTATGATCGACAATTGTAGTACAGCCTTGTACGATGGTGATGAAAAATTATTTTTTTAAATTGAACAGAAACATTTACACATTCAATATGCATCAAAGTCAAACCCCTGCTATCATGCCAATACTAGTAAGGGCAACACAATTCTCCTCTCTTTCAGCATTCTCATGCAGTACATCTGTCACCTGCTATCACTTCATGTTGTCAGATCTTGGAAAACATTGCATGTCCTTGATCTCGTTCTTTCTCCTGCAATTCTCTGGCGGGTGTCCTGCTCCAGTGTGCCCTCAAACACAACTCCTGGCTGCCTTATAGTGACTGAATGTGATATTTCCATGTTGTCCTTGAAACTGCTTTCCCCCGCCTGCTCTCAATGTCATCTCCCACTGTGCAGCATTCCCCCAACAGTCCGTCTGATTTAGACACGGTGTTCTTCGTCCCCTCTTCTCTCGTCGCTGACTGCACTGCGCACACATTTTAGGAGAAAATCATCTATTTCATGTCTTACTTTATTCACTGGAACATTCTGTCCCTCTGCTTCCCTCACCTCCCTCTTCTCTCACTCTACTAACTCTCTATTACACTTCTCACCTCATGGCCACTTTTTCCCTCCTTACCTCCCTAATTTCTCTTTTGCTTGCTCAACAATTGCGTGCTCATTAACTGAGGGAGACCAGGTAGCTGAGAGAGACGTCAGTGACAGGGCTAGAGGCCTCGCTGAGATGCCCTGTTACTGTTGTTCCTTTATTGACAAGTCTGCCTGCCTGTCTGCCAGCCTGCCTGGTCCCGAGGAGCAGCCGCGTGGTGCTGCATGCTGATGAGCGTAGAGTCATCCAGCAGGAAAATGAAAAAGCGGGAGTAGGAGTGACAGGCGGAAGGATGGAAGGAAGGATGCGGTCACTGTGTTTTCACTCAACTTGGAGGGTATAAGAGGAAGAGAAGCAAGAGAAGTGAGCACAGGTCTTTTCTTCCAAATCCCCTCTCCTCAGCGCCAGAGATTAGGAGGCAGTGCTCTCCGACAGACGAGAGAGAGGCACACTCCTGTGTCTAATCCTCCTCTTTTAAACTGCTGAGAGTGCAGTACAAAGTGGGGGAAGAGTCAGTGTCCACATAAAGCGCCCCGTGGAAAACACAGGCCCATAGTTCAAAACAAACTGAGCCCTGTCTAACAATCGCCTAAGCCCTAAATCTCCTGCACAGCCACTGCCAGAGCCGGGCCAACCGTTTACTTTTTTCCGCCCAGCTATTGCTTCCCAACAGGCCCCCTTTCCTCACCTCACCTGAAATTCCACCACAGAAAGCCGGCACTGTCAGAAATACCGTTGCAAACCGTCATTAACTTCTCCGCCATGGTGATGTCAGGCTTAGACACACACATGACAGCGACACACACCGTGTACACTCGCACACACACAGCCCGTCCCTCTCCTACTGCACTCACAGGCTGGATGGGTCTCCCACCCAGCACCGAGAGGCTTTTAATAAATGGGCAGGCAATGGCCAATTTAATCATGCTAATGTGTATGTTACAGTGGGTGGCTTATCGGCTATTTGATCTCCATACCGGCTCACTGGAGAGAGCTGGGAGCAGATGCTGCAGGAGGAAGAATGGAAAAGCGCAAGCAAGCAAGCAATGACGTGAAAACAAGAGAAAGCTAGTCAATTTAGATTCCTCAACAATGTAATGAAGTCAGCAGCTCTGTATAGGTGGACGTTGGAGACAAAGGAAGCAGGAGAGATCATTAGGCAAAATGGAATCTGTCCTATTAATTAAAACAGAGGAACCTGCTCAAGCTTTAATGGGAACTGTGGTGTCGAGTTTTGGCTAAATGCATTGTTTGCGTTAGTGGTGAGGATAGTTGCTCTGTCTATTTTAGTCATAAACATCTGGCACAGTGATGTCAAGAATGTAATCCGCTCTATGCCACGTGGACGGTAAGCCCGGATAGAGAGGGCTGAGAGGGTCGCCACAGCTCACATGGCTCTGAGAGAGACAAGCAGGTGGAGAGAGGTAAATGTAGAGAGATAGTTGAGGCAAGAGGAGATGGGTCCACAAAGAGTTATCCAGAGTGCTCAAAGTGAATAGAGATGAAAGAAGGGAGATGGAGGATTGGAGGGGTTGCTCATCCAAAGGACTTTTAGTGGGCAGAAGGGAAGAATGGGTCATTGTACTGACAGGAGCTCTGCAGAAGAGCGGGGCATGCTCAAACCTATTGCCAGAACACCATGCAGCTGTGAGGCTGCTGCAAAAAAATCACCTGAAAATGGACCTCAATCATCACAATCCTCGAGTCATTAACACAAAAAGAAAAGCAATTATCTTCTTCCTGCAAGAAATAGTTTTTACACTCCAGCGCCTTACTTATGCAATCATGCACCTGCGTAGCTTAGCAACTAAACAACAAGCTCTGGGTAAAACCCTCTGTGTAATTATCTCTTTATCGCTGCAGCACACAGTTATCAGTTATTTCTCTGTTGACTGACTTTAATTTGTATAGACCTACCTTCTCTGGAAACAACAGCGCACACCTGCCCCTTCAGCCCATCTTTATTCCTGCATTCTTTGCCTCTTTCCCAACAGGACATGACAGTGATTGGACTAACGAGGAAGCTGCAGTTAAGCCCTTGCTCTCACTTGACATGTCTCTTCCCAAATTCGGCAGCATATACTGCAAATAGTACACCCCGAGCAGAATCGAAACAAATTTGCTCCCTTGCTACCTCCTCCCCTACATTCACTGTCCTCTCTGACTCCTGCTCCTCCACCAGCCAGAAACCAATCTGCTCTGTATCTAATCTAACCAGATAGGCAAGGAAAACCAAATGCAATATTATGATGGCTGACCCTGAAGGCTGTGTTTGATGGGGCTGGAGAGGTGGACGGAGAGGAATAATATTCCAGGGAGATGCGTGCAGCTGAAATCTGTGTCAAGAGGGGCCCAAGGGGAAATGGCTCTTCGGTCCCCTCCTGCTCTGCTCTGCCCTGGTCTCCTCGCATCACTGGCAGCCCCTGCCCTCAGAATATACGAGTATTGAAACACAAAATGCAGCAAGCATGCCGATGTCGGCCGCCAGGCACTCGTTTCACAAGCAGGCATCTGAACAGCAGCTTTGTGTGTCTGTGTGTCTGCCTGTCTGCGGCGGTGTCTGAGGAAATGTGTCACAGGGAAAAAATATGTAAAGTGAGGGAGGGGAAAGAGATTAAAATGAGGAGAAGTGAAGACCTTTGCCCTGTGATGAGTGGCTTAGCTATCTCTACCAAATGACGTTTTTTTTTCCCCATGACTGACTGCCCTTTGGTCACTTGGACCTGCATTATAAATATCTGAGCTGCACTTTGCATGAGTTAATGGGTTCTCTGTGACAACGCTTGTGCAGTAACACCTCACTTGTGAAAATTCTAGGAACATAACAGTTCTCTAGGATGTTTAGCACAAAGACTTTTAATTATTAAGCTGTGAATTCACAGTTTAAGCAAAAAAAAAACAAGAACCCTAAAGTCAATTTCTATATTTCCACTATAGCTCAGCGACCAAGCAAACTGATGTGTGGTTTGGGAACAAGTCAACACACTTGACCTTTTCTCAGTCATCAGCTTAGCGCCCTAGCTCCTTCCCAGTAGCAGTACCTTTGGCCTGGTTGTACTTTCCAACAAATGCAATTGATCATGTTCACAGGCGTAAAACAGGCGGGGGCTCTTGTCCTTGGCGCTAAAATTACAACTCTTGTAACTCTTTCCAATGCAATATGTGCAAATGCACATTCCTTCGGTGTAACTTGAATGCCATACTTTTCTTTTAACCTTGTGATTGTTAAAACAAAAGATTGCAGCAGTGATAACTTCCCAGAGCTGTGACATCCTCTGTCAGTGTTATAAACTGATGTGTTTTGACATCTGATAAACCTTCAACTCGTGTATTTATTGCTTAAACTGGACTTCTTAAAGGTACCTGAAGTGACACACCCTCCCCAACTCAGCCCCTTCCTTTGTTATAACAGGCTGTTATTTAGTGTAAACACCTCCTAAAGCTCATCACTGGCAGATGAAAAGAAGCAGCTGTCAACACCATGTGTCACAGAGGTAGCACACACAAACCCTGGCCTACATGACTCCGTCTGTAAATATCCCCAAAACAATGGTTGCAGGACTGTTGATGTGTTAACTCATCACAAATTAAGCAAGATTAAAGATAATACCGAAACTTACACAACATGTATCACTAGATTTCTGATATTTCACAAACTTCATAGATTTTACCAGGCTCCTGCACGACCCACTCTAAAACCATGATGCTCTCAGTGTGAGCATACCATTGCACATCACAATCACTGTGAATCCTTAATTTGACACCGAAAATAAATGACTGCCACATGAGCAGGTTATTACCCTTTTTAATCAGTCTTCTGACAGAATTTTTCATAAAGGTGAATAAAGTATACCGTTAGCTCTATTTTGCCTTCAAAATCCATTCTGAGCTCTCATTTATAGAACCTCTTAAGATGAAATATGGTTCTAATTAGGATGATACCACTTAACAAAAAAAGGTGGCAGAATCCTCGTGTTTTTGAGTGTTTATTTCTTAATCTGAAAAAGCTCTACTGGCGAGGGCAGGCCTGGAAGACAAGACCCCACTGGCCCACCAACTGGAGCTTATAAATAGCCCAGACACACCTTCTCCCCAGTGAGAAGGCAGTGTGCCACAGTGCGTTGCTCTAATTAACAGTGTTTTTACTCTTCTATTTGCCTAGTATCTCTCCACTTCACTACATTTACAATTACATGGCAGGCTTTTAGTTGACACTCTTGTCCACAGCCACTTAAAATGAACTCATAGAATAATTACGAGATCACAACGATTACAAGCAGCCTACAGTAAAGAGTGCAGGGGTGAGTGGAGTGACAGAGCCCCTACAATGTTCTTGTGATACTATGGTGATCCTTTAAGAGAGGGATTGGAAAAAAAAATGAGCTAAAGAGTGATGTCGAAGGCTTCATTTTTTTATGTGAGCAATTTATAGCAAGCAGGGAATAGAGATTACAGAGAGAGGATGTGATTGTGCAGTGAGAGGGTGACATGAGGTTCTTCTTGAAGAGATGAATTTTCAGGCTTAGACTGAAAATGTGAAGTGACTGTGTAGGCCCACTAACGGGCCCCCCGCTGCTTGACAGTACTACACTCACTTTGTGTGAAGTTGGTAGTGTGAGATAAGAGTAAACTATTATAAATACATACAAGTATTTCTGCAATGCTTGCTCTGGACAAAAAACAGCTATTAAGAGCAAACATGAATAAAATAAACACCCACAGTACTGTCTTTGTTAACGTGTGCTCAGATGCCTGGAACTGACATAACGGAGACTTGAACTATTTACCATGTGCCACCACCCTCTCATTGCTACACCCAATCATTGTAATCCCTCATACCTCACCTTCCAACTAGAATTGTAACAAGTCGATGCATGATATTCACAATACCGAAATACCAAGTAAATCTCAACAACTGGACCTTAAACATGGTTTGTGGACAAACGGTAGAAGCAGTTTCTTTTTTTTAGAGTTCTACCAATTGTGCTCTCTGTAACTCACCAAAAGCAGACTATATTCAGAAATTCTGTCTCACTTTGACAGCTGAAGTGGTTCTGCAGTCGGTTTCTTCCGGCCACAAAAAGTCACAATGGACGTTACCAGGAACTCCAGCTTCAGTAATTTAATCCAGACCGCTTCGTTTCTGCTCCTGTCATGGATTTCGCAATAACATTTTTGACTCAAGTGCATGAGAGCATCCGTGTTGTTTCATTGACTTTGTTTCCACTAAATATTGTTTCAAGTTGAATGGCAGTATTCACCACATTTGTAACCAGTTATGGTTATTATTTTTTATTCTTAAATTTAGTTTTATAAAGATTAGGATCTGGTTGTATAACAAAGTTGTTTATTCCTTTTAGGGGGAGAGCATTTTATGTGGATGGTGAAATTTGAAAAACAAAAGTTTGTTTTTCTGTAATAAAAATTTGGAAGATGTATTGTGAGTGCATGTACTACCCATAATCCTTCACCTCTAAACCTGCAGAAGCAGTCACCACTGTGAACTTGGGTGCACACACTGACTGTCACCCAGACGCTGGTGTTTCAGGTTTTCTATGTGGCACTAACCTGCTGTAACACATCCTAAAAGCCACTGGTGTGTTTCACTTTTCCTAATCATGATTCCTCTCAGAAGTCAAGCTGTGACTTACTGTCTTGTAAATATTTTAAAAGAAACAAGCGGCAGTTGGTTCAGGAGCGACATTGCTGAACTAACTGATGCACACTGCCATGGCAATGGGCACAGTTTGTTTGTTCAGGAGGGGACTGAGCACAGACAAAGCCTTGTGTACTGTATGTCTGTTATATGTGGGTGTGTCAGGGGAGATATTTGCAAACCTATAGAGTTTAGGGTCATTTTTGTGTTCGCACGCAAGGACACGGTGTTGCTAAATACACCAAACGGGGCAGAGCAGCTGTTATTGTGAGTGTTGTCCTCTGTGCCATTCACACAGCCTTCATCACTACGCCTCCCATCTCTTCTCCCTCTCCGTCTCATATGCCAGTCCCTCACAACTGTGGCCTCATTCCCTCTTTCTCCATTATTGTTTTTTCTCTTTCTTGAATCACCCCTCTTATTTTTCTCTACCCCCCGCTGTCACTGTGAGCTTCTGATTATCTATCTCCCTGCTTTCTTCTCCCTCCTCCCCTCGTTCTTCACTGCTCCACTTCTTCAATCTGTTTCTCTCTTTCGCCCTCATGTTTTCCCTCCTCTCTCACTCTGTTTCCCTCTGCCTCTCTTTCTTCATGCAGCCTCAATGTCCCTCTGTGTGAATAGCTGGGATGCTTTTGTAGAAGGTTTCCATAGTGATGGGCCATTTGAACAAGTTGTCATTCACGTCTGCTCGCTGTAAGCTAGAGAGAGGCCATGTTATCTCCCCCCGACACACAGGCAGACCTATGCCACTCAATCACCGCAACTGTTAGCCTGCAACTAGCGAGCCGACCCATATTCTAACTGGAGCTTAATTACGAACATGTCTTGCTTCTGTTCACCCCCCTTCACTGAGCATGGCGACGTTAGGGCGACGCTCAGTGATATCACGTTGCAGCTCAATCATTGTTTGCCTTGGAAACTGTTAGTCAGGTTTATTTCAAGGTTCGAATAACATGTAGAATATTAACACCAATAAGCAATTAAACTGAAGATAATCCAATTTTACTTTGCAGTTCATACACAACTATACTCTGTTTCCATTAGCCGAGTTCAAATAGTTAAAACAAGGACCACTAACAAGGACTGTTAATGACTTCATACGTCTTATTGCTCTCGAAAACAATGAAGAAAAAAAACAACAACAAAGGTGGCCACAAACACCCTGTTTGAGATGGGAATCACAGAGATTTCTGGGAGACATTTGGATCGTTTCATCCATCATACTGTGTGTATTTGAACATTGGAGTAATAACCCCAGTCTATTCTCTCATTTAAATACAGTGGAAACCGCTAATAGTGGTCACTGTAACAGTGATCAACCACTTATATGGATAAAAAAAAAGCTCAGCGAAACTCTGTGTTCCTGAGGTTACTTTGTGTTATCTACTCAAACATCGAGAAACAGTCATGGAGTGATGGAGACGGAAAACAAATACACACGGGGAAAGCAGCTGTTGTTGAAACCACTGAAGCCGTGTTTGAAACTATTAATACAATTCTCTAAATGTCATTTTCATTACTTTATGTGTTAAGTATACAAAGGTCAATTAGATGGTATTCGGCATGACAAAGAAAGAAAAATATAGCGATCAATTTGACCCGGACTAATTTGTATTGTTTGTACTAGCATTAGTAGTTGTATTAGTTGTATATTAATTGTGGGAGCAATACATAAAGTAAGAAGTAGCACATTCCACTCATTAGGTCCCATTCAGTTCATTGCTTTTAAGGTAGACCTGCTCAGGAATGCAGACAACTACCGTAGATCTAGTCAAATATACGTGTGCTTGCACTTAACAGTACAGTTGAAATCAAATGATACCAAACTTGAATTGAGTTACTGAGAAGGTGGCAGGCTAATCTAATAACAGTCCACTGATATGAGGAGTCAAAGATGTAGAAATGTCCTTATTGAGTCTCCCTCACATCCTTCATCGCTTTGAACTCTCCTAGCTCGATCTACTCCTTTTCCCCTCTGAAGTATAGGACACGGCTGCGTCAATGGTATATCCAGTGTTTCACACTTTGGAACAGCTCCACACAGTCTCATTAACAAAGGCACGTTCAAGCAAGCACAGGTTTAGCGGAAAGGATTACAAATAGGTTTACCGTCTGAACCGAGGCTGGTACTGGCAGGTCAGGGCCGTGCCAGTGTTTTTCGTCTCCCCTGTGACAGTTCGGGGCAGAAGGAACAGCAGACTTTCCTCTTCCGTCCAGTCCTGTTTGGCTATGAATGATGGGAAGTTAATGAGCCAAGCAGAGGTGACCGCTAGTGAACAGAAACATTATGTTTAGCTTTCTGTGGAGCATCTCTCTGTCACCTCAAACTCTGGCAAACACAGGACTCACAAGCTTACAAATTAATGTCATGGACACTGAACATGGACATTGAACACATTTAGTAGATTTTTTTCATACAATTTATGTGTTTGAACTTGTATGAAAATGTTTATGGGAACAAAGGACAATATTACTTATTATTATTTGTACTTAAACACCTATGCACATTACCCTAGAATGTTATATTTGAAGAGACTGGTTTTCCCAGAAGTGGAAAGTGTCTTTCTTTAAAGAAGAAGAGGAATCCCACACTGAGTTTATGTGGTACTGTAAATTTCACAGATTTATGTTTTCTTTGGAGGGAAAGTGGCACTGATTGCACTCCACTGTTCCCCAAACTGTGGGAGCAGTGACTCATAAGGCCTTTCCAGAGCAGTGTCGGGACACTTCAAATGGTGAAGACAAAAGGCCATTTCACTGACACAGAGGGTCTCATTTGCATTGCAGTGAGGGGTTGCCCTTTTGATTCAGAGTCTAAGAACATGACACCTTTTTCCTTTTGTTATTCTGTTTTTATTGTCTGCCCTTTTGAGGGTGGGAGGTGGTGGAGGTGTTTGGTCAGTAGGAAAATGCCCCAGTCCGTCTGTCGCTGAACGCCCTCCCCCATCTCATCTGTTGCTGGTGAGCTGTTTGGGTAGTGGTGGTTTCATTGGCTCAGGCCCTGGCCTTCCCATCGGCTTCACCTCTGGGAGGACTCACACCAATGTCACACAACCTCATTTGGCATGTGTGTGTGTGTGTGTGTGTGTGTCTGGATATTGATATACAAGACTAATATTGGCCTCCATTACTGAGCTGGGCAACATGTATGATGGCCTTTAAAAGACATGAATATAAAAGTCACATCTTCAAAATATAACAACTAAGATTATTAAAATAGATCATGTAGATCCAGCATGACTAGACACACATTGGTATGGGTATACTGGGTAATATACTGCATCTCTATCAATTAAGTGTATCAGTAGGTATTGTTTGACATTTTAGTCACTAGACCCATATTATTTTTTTTCTTAGTCCTTTTAAGACTCTTTTTTTAACTGTTCTTGAGCTGAAACGATTAGATAAGAGACCTGCAGAAATAATCAACAACTATTTTTGTAACCAATTGATCTTACAGATATTTTCCCAGCAAAACTAGATGGAAAAAAATGCCAAACAATATCTGGATACAGCTTCTCAAATGAGAAGATGAACCATTTCTTATAATATTTCTGATTCTTGGATTGTTGGTTGGACAAAACAAGACATTTGAAGATGTTTTTTCAAACATTTTGATCCATAAGAGTAAACAATGAATCGGTTGATCTAAAAAGATAATTGGCAGATTAATCAATAATGACAATGATAGTTAGTTGTGAACCTAAACTGTTCAGTCAATGCGTTAATTGTTCTACCTGTTGGGTTGTCATGTAAATCTTAAAACACCAGTAACGTCAAACACTGGAAGAAACTAAACACAAGAAACCAAGGCTGGAACAAAGTTACAAGCAACTATGGCAGACGACCTTACAACTGAAAGAGGGAAACCACACAGGATAAATATACAAGGGACTAATCAACTAATGAAACACAGGTGAGATAGTCAAAAAAGGCGTGAAAAAAGACAAAGGCAGGAAGTAAAACAGGACATAACACATAAGGAGAGTGACTATCAAAATAAAACAGGAAATTAACCCAAGAACCATTACATTACACATGTGCTTTTTGATTTTAATTATTCTGTGCCACAATTTTCACAAAGCAAAATGAACCAAATGTAATGCTGTGCTTAGCAGCATGGATACCAGTGGTGGGAAACAGCTCATTTCTTTGCAGCGAAAGCATAGCAGCTTTTATGTCTCAACTGACATTGCAATCAATGCACTTGAGCTAAGCTGCTCTCTGAATTCTTAAATGTGAGAAACAATAAACACTAAAGTCCGTATAACATTTTCTTCCCTTTAGATCAAACATTGGCAGTAGGCTGACCCACATCCTTCTGTACTACTGTTTACTTACAGTAATGATGCTATTAAAGCATATGAAAATGTCTCCTTTTCACCGTAAATTTTTGAACAGTTGAAAGCATCAAGACAAACTTTGGGAGTTTCTTTAGACAATCAGAAGTATTCATTGATCCAACCTCTGCATACATATTGTGGTTATTTTGTTTTATGAGGCATTACATCGTAAACATTGTATTTTTAAACTATCCTACAGGGAAATTTTGTTTTTAAGAAGCAATAAACACAAGACATAATAAACAAGAACGTTCAATTCAAAAAGCTGTTATACAAACACTGAAATAGAACCTAATGAAGAAATAAACAATGCTTTAATTGCTCCACTCCACACACTAGCACTACACATAATTGCAGGGAACACTGCTCCCTCATACACGTCAACACTTTTTATTGCAAGCAACAAGAAAAGGAAATCAATGTTAATTTCATGCCCACACATACTGTAAATAAAGATCATATACAGAAGTACATGTGTGTGGCTTTCTCACCACTGCCTATCTTGTTTAAGTAGTAAATCACCACAGGGACGGATTAGGTGGATTAACAATGCCAGGCATTTCTCTGCAGTCACATGGACACTAAGCATTCTGGGAACCCACGTGTTCTGACCTGTGCCTCATTCTGGAGCTGCTTTTATAAGACTGTCAGGATGGCTTCACCATACCTCTGCCAAAATTAGTCTAGTTGCTACCGCTCAGTGAGGCCTGCAAAGTTTATAGACGAGTTGACAGTGGAGCTGCTTTTGTATGCAACGCAGGCCATTTACCAGAATTTATGTTTGTCAGAAATGTCAGCCAGGCACAACCACCTAACCTGTTCATTAGACTGTTACAGAGGAATTTCGTGTATGGTTTGTTTTGTCTATTTCCAAGTCGCTGTGTTTGTTTTGGAGGATAATCACAAGGGCTCAAGCCCAGGTGTTTTGAGCACCATGGCACTCATTTATTTATTTTCCCTTTCCCACTATCCTCTTGTAGTGTGTCTCGAGCTCATATACTGCTATTCATGCTGCCCTGAGTGATTGACCTGAGACCACAATAACACACACTCACATGCTTATACACACACAAACACACAGATTGGATTAGCCTCTTTGGAGTTTGCCCAGATGCTGTGTGGTAGGTCATGTAATAACTGACCCGTACCGGTCCAGGAGGATTTTTGTAAAAATGTAGGAATATTACTTGTGTTTTGTTTGTAAATTTGAGCCGGTAGTTGTAGTTGTAGTAATTTTCTATAATGCAATCAGCATTGTAGAAGATACCAGGCTTCACTTCCTCCCTTTTGAATCTTTTAGAAGAGACCGTTTTCTGCCTTTTATTCAAACAAAACAAAAAAACTGCTTCAAAAGTTGCCTGAGCTGAATAATCTATCACAGTAAATGTTAAGCCTTAATTTGGTTTTGTCTAAATTTCTCTGATTTAGCGTTATTTCATTGCACTGACGTTCAGCATTCTCATATGATGAATGCATTCATTTACACTGTGCTCACTGTCAATCATCCACGGCAAGAAATGAATTTCACTGGGAAATAATCACAAAAGGCTTGACGGAGAAATGTAGACTAGATGTAGACAGTAAATGATCTGTAACTGAAAATAACATCACTCTTTTCCTTTAAGTGTTAGAGGGTAATGCTTTCCACTGATGAAGACAGATTTACCTCTAACATGTGTGTGTGTGTGTGGAGGGGGTGGGGGGTATATCATGAGGTATATCTTTTCTGTTACAAGGATTAAAAGGAGTTTAGTTTGGGTGTACATGCAATGCTCCATGCGTTTTGTTTTTCTGACTAGTCGTGTCTTAGCTTGTTTTATGTGAAACTTGGCTCGGAACACAGAGCAGGCTAATAAAAAATCTTTGTGTGCTTGAGGCAAACTGGAAAAGCAGCAACAGACTGGTTTGTTTGCAGTAAAGAGTGAAAACGAGCTAAATGATCCTCAACCCACATAGCTTTTGACAAGCGTCTGTGGTGGCAGGCCTGTCTCTCCTGCGTTTATTGCATTACAGTCCCTGCTCATTTGAGAATAATATGTCAAGACGGGACATAAGCCAATCAGCGCATGTTGCCTGCTGCCATAGTCTATTTACCCTATTCGTCAGTGCTTTCCTCTGACTTACTGCCTCTCCCTTTTCCCAACTTCCACTCCCTCTCTCCCTCTTTTGTCTCTCCCTCTGACTTGCTAAACCTCCACAGGGCAGCAGGTGTTCACACTTACACATGATATAACATCTCATGGTGAGTCAGTAATGAGAGATAGATGCTCGATGACTTCTGCTTTTTTTGGTGTGGCGGCATATTTTTCCAGTAAATGTGTGTTAAATGTGTTACCGCAAAAGACTTTTTCTGGAAGTGTTGTTACATCCACATTCCACCCTTCTCTCCTCCCATAACCTGTCAAAATGTTGATAATGACTCATCTTTTTGATCCCAGTAAGTAAAATGTGATTACAGATCTTGGGCAATCCACCCAACCCTTACCGTCACATAAAGCCCTCAAGCATGACTAGCACTGACAGTTACATGGGTCTTAAGGTGTGTACCTGGGTGTTGGTTTGCACCAGGATCATCAATATCATCAGCAGCTTACTGATCAACCTACGTAACTAGAAGACAAGTGATCCTCAAAGGCTGTTTCAGTCTTTGTGTCCACACTTCTGACCTTCAAAGTTAAGTCACTCCCGCCCCCGAACCTCTGTTTCGTGTGGAAACATGACAAACCGCGGAAGCAAATTACTGTCAAAGTTATTTCATGTAACCTTTAGGGAGGAGTTCAGGAACATGAAATCACAGCGAAAAGACCAAAACTCACACACACACTAGCTTTTACTGTAGCCTGCGCTTTGTATTCATCCAAAGCTCCTCCTGAATCAGAATAACTTCTATTTCTTCAAATTTGTTCTTCTTCTGATTCCATTTCAGCGGCCTTCGCTGGCCGACGGAACAAATCAGTCTGGGATGATGTAAACTATTTTGTGAGGGTGACATTTGTTCTGTGCTCCACTAGTCTTGATATAAATTTCCTAGTCACGGCTGTCCAAGACTGAGTCACGACCCAGAAAAAACTCTAAACATGTCTCAAGAACAAAGTTGATTGTCTCTCCTACAGTAGCGTGAGTCTTTGTTTATGGAGAAGTGACTGTCCAGTCTGTTTTCCTGAGGCCAGCCATCCCCTCTGGTTCAGGTATTTCTGGTGATGAGACAGGGACCACAGACAGACACATTTCTTCAGCCCTGTTGTTCCCCCTCAAGCCTTCTGTGTCTGTGTGTGTCACTTTTTTTGCTCTGACTCCCCATGGCGCTTTTCTTTGTGCATGTCTGACCTAGAGCAGCTCTTTTCTTAAGTACTAAACAGGCATGTGACTGCAGATTTAAGGCAGTGGTATAAACCGCCTCCACTCTTCCTCCACTGCGATTGTTGCACTTGATGAATTCAAGACACACTGAGACTTTATCTCTCTTGTGCAGTCAAAGGGGCGTAGAAAAGCCTCCAACGCTTGTTTTTCCCGGCCGCAGAATCTAGTTGTGGTCAGGCTGTCACTACCTCCCTTGTCTTCCTCCCTAACGTGCTTCTCTGTGTCCCTCATTTCCTCCCCACCTCTCTGCTTCTCATACGCCCGAGCCAATCTCACAGAGGAATGAGAGGGAGGCGAGCAAACAAGCCTATGGTGGTGCAGAGAGGGAGGGGTACAGCACAAAGACATGGAGATGGAGGAAGAAGGGGAAATGAGGTTGAATCTGAGGCTGTTGTGCCTCTAGGACCAAATCAAGAAAGTCCAGTTTGTGTTTGCTTGCCTACATGAATGAACATGTGCATGTGTGACTGTATGCATTTTAGTGTGCTTTATGATAGCGTGTTATATGTGTTTGCACGGGTACCAATAAGCTTGTGCGGCTGAATATGTGCATGTGGCTGGAGCTGTATTCAGTTTATGTGTATGCGTGCGGACTCAGCTCTGGCTGGCTCTGCAGCTCATCACACGCTACAGCCAACTGCTGATTACACAGCACTTGTTTTGTCCTCGCTCTACTCTGTTCTGCGCCTATTATCAGCCCGGGAGCCTGAGCAGAATTAGACGGAGAGCTTTGTCTAACACACTGTTACTTAAGACTCCACTTCAGCTGTTTTCTCCTTGGCTCTGCGCTGCAGAGGACACCCTCTGTCGGCGTCTCGGTCAGACATTTGAGTCCAACACTCCGCGCGCTCTTTCCTTTGATCTCTCTGTGGGGCTGAAGTCTGTTTACCCAGCCTGATGACATTATGACAATCAAGAGGGGGTCAGTTCCGTTCCACTTCCTGTCTGGAGGCTCCCTGGTGTGTGTTTTGCGATAGTTTGGCATGCAGAGCTACATCGCCTCAGTGATTCATAAGAGTTTCCTGCGCTGTGCCACCCCTAGCATCAGGCGAGTGTTAGCAGGCCGTGACTTATTGTCTCAATGAGGAGCTGATGAGTTGACTGATGCTAGCACTGCACTGTGTCATTTGAAGGGCAATTGTGTGAAAGCGGATTACGCAGTAGTTTTGGACAGTTGGTGTCCATTTTCTATGCAGAGTGGTTGTATATTGAAGGGTGTTCCTGCTTCCTGCTTGCTGAAGGAACTGCAGGGCTTAGTAAATGATGACAGGAAGGACAACAGGGGAAAGATAGCAGATTTCCTCTCATGTTCAGCGGGTTGGGAGGTAAACAATGATGGGGAATTCTGGCAGTAAATCACAGAACTTATTCAACAAATCCTGTAGTATCTTAGAAGCCATATCTCGTTACATCAAATACATTGCTGTTCACATGTGTCTGTACAGCACAGTAGTAGAATAGTGGATGAATAACCATCAGTGTTTACCTTGAAGAATAAATGATCCATTCTTTGTTGAAAGACTTTGGTCCCAGGAGGCCTGGATGAGCAAAGCTCTGCCCTCAACTAAAATGTCCTGGTTTGTGAGGCATGACGGACTGCAGTTTCTTTTTCTACTCTCTTTCTCTCTGTGTGCAGCCTCTCAGTCACTCAATGGGCACCAGAGCAAAAAGCCTTGTGCACAAATCTAATCAAACCCTACCCCATCAACCAAGCCAAACATTCCCGAGGTGCAATTAATTTGTCTCCTGTCTGAGCCCCTCTGCTCTCAGCACTGCAGCGTTGAGTCACAGTAGCAGCCAAGCGTTGACAGGCAGTTCTGATGTTGCTCCATCACATCTAGCACAGTTATCCGTTGCAGTACATGAACTTAAGTCTTCAGGCTCCCTAAAGAAGTTTATGAGAAAAGCGAGTAAGGCAGACAGTGTCTCTTAAGTCAAGTTAGCCACGATACTACCCAGCTTTTATGGGCTCTATAATCATCGACTGCATTAACTCCCATTTCTCTCTCTGCCTCTCCCTTTGTTTTTCTACAGGCGCTAGCAGCCAATGCAGGCACAGGGTTTGCCGTGGCGGAGCCACAGGTGGCGATGTTCTGCGGAAAGCTCAACATGCATGTCAACATTCAGACAGGCCGCTGGGAACCCGACCCATCTGGAACCAAGAGCTGCGTCGGAACCAAAGAGGGTGTGCTGCAGTACTGCCAGGAGGTGAGTCACTGTGACACAGACACATCTCTAATCTCCATCCTATCGGTCTCAGCGAAGTGGTGAAATTATAAAAGGGCAGAAACAAAGTGGGTTTTTATCATAGCCAATGAAATTACTTTAGGGAGAATTGAAGGTGGAGGTCCTGAGGACTTGACTTATATATAGCACCTAGCTAGTCTTCCAATCACCCAAAGCGCCTTACACTGCATTCACACACACGTGTATACACTGATGGCAGAGGCTGCCATGAAATTCACACACACTCACAGCAATTTGGGTTCAGTATCTTGTCCCCAAGGACACTTCGACTTTGAAGGACACTTTGACATGCAGACTGGAGGAGCCTTCCGATTAGAGGGCGACACGCTCTACCTCTAAGCCACAGCTGCCCCTATTCTATTTTGAGAGGTGCTGGCAGATTTTGTTACATTTAGTAACATTTAGTTGTTTTCCCCTGTTTTCAGTTTTTGGGATTAGATAAAATAACTGGCGGTAGATTATATCAACCCAGTCTCACGGCGGTACGTTGAAATAGTCACAAAATTGAATCTATTGATTTGTGTACGTGGACACCCATTTTCCATTTTTTTTTATCGCTCAGCACTTTCAAATGAACGTTAGGTTTAAGCAACAAAACCACTTAGCTAGGTTTAGGAAAAACAGCACAAAGGCATCACTTCTCAACAACACTTTGGGACGCGAACCCCGGTCTTGAAGACCGGTCTCCTGGTTGAATGACCTGTGTTTGTTTGACCCATACACTTCCCGACTCGTCTGCCATAGTTTTTCTCAGTGTGTAATACTACCTCAACAGCTCTGTCTGTTGCATAGTCATGTGGAAGCGTTTAATTTGTGTGTCCACCCCGAAAAAGGATCCTGACTGACTTTACATTGCCATTGTTTTTGTGGTGCCTACATTCTGTAATTGTATCACACCACCACCACGTAATGGGTTGTTAACAGGTCAGGCCATTTCATGTAATTCTGTGAGACCGGGCTGATTACATTGAGAAATTGGCTACTAAGGTGGAAAAAGTCAGTTTTCATTTCACTGTGATTTGTCATCTTCGAGGCTGTTGAGCTGTTCCTGAAAGACAAACACGATTTAAAGTATAGTGGGTGGCATTTCAATTAGCAGTCCCTGTAACTGTAATTTCCTCTAGCTGCTAGCTGTCTTTCATGACATGTTTTTCCATGACATGGATATTCTGGCTCTTAATTATCTGTTCCTACTGCATCTCCTAAAACAAGAGGCTGCTGGTACCTCAGTTTATTATGCAGCTGCCCAAGAAAAAAAAGCAGGGTTGTATATTTTAAAGAAGCCTTCCCCACAAGCTTCAGTTACATTTATTGATGACATTTTGATGGCATTTGGGGAAAGTGTAAATTGTGTGCTTTTTCATGGTTGAGCAGATGGCATCTAGACTATAAAGCATGGTTTAAAGAATCCTATTGAAGCTCCACTTATCGCACCTCTCTCTCACTCTCTCACACACATACAAAATACCTCTCTTATTATTTAGTACACACTCTCTGTTTCTTCTTCCAACAGATGTATCCCGAGCTCCAAATCACAAACGTAGTGGAAGCCAACCAGCCAATTCGAATTGAGAACTGGTGCAAGAATGAGAAGAAGGTGTGCAAAGGGCACGCCCACATTGTGGTGCCTTACAAATGCTTAGGTAAGCTTTTACATTCATAAGTAGTTCAAGGGCTGGGGGAAACCAATTTGAGGGCTGTAAATGACCCTTCATGTCAAGTGTGTCCCATCCCCCTCTTCTATATTGGTCCTTCATTCCATGTAGAGAAAGAAGAGATTATGATACATTTTAGCTATAGGCAAAGAGCAATATCGGGTCTGATTCAGATGACTAATCCTGGCCTTCAGCTGCAGATAGAGCAGATCCCGGCTGGATGGGAGCTAATGTGAATGGATGCCTATGGGGGGGGGGGGCATTATTGCTGGGGAGGCTTGTTGAGCAATAAAGCACAATCTTATTTCCCCCCTCAGACAGTGGCCATAAACTCACACAGACACACAGGGTCAGCGAGAGGGAGGTCTGTGAGGAGGCCTGCTTTATTACTCCCCATTTCTCCATTCGCCTGAGCTATCATACACACCTCTCTCCCTCCTTTGTCTCCTGCAGCCTCATTATAATCAACAGTGGCAACATGGCTATATCCTGGGTTATTAAATGTCAGATAGAGCCTAAGACTTTGCAGGCCACATGTCTCTGTGCTCCCTAACTTACAAAACCACAGCACACTCCTGCTGCCTCTGAGGATTGCAATAACAGAGAAATACAGCTCTGAAACAAGACTCCTCTTTGTACTTGTCCAGCTATGTCAGGAAGGAAAAAAACATCTTCCTCTCTGCTGCAAACACTTCCCGGCACCCTTCCTCTGTCCGAAAGCCTCTTGCTGATTGAGTTGTGCCGCTTTCCGGGGAAAAAGCCATGTGCAGTCGCACTGGACTGTGAAATGAGCCACCATTCAAGAGCATTTTTGGCAAACGCAGAGAGGAGGCTTTTGGGAAATTCATGGGACAGCAAACACCACAACTGGAGTGGCTACTCTGTGGCTGAGACAGGAATACAGATGAGAAAAGTTCACATGCATTCTCATTCACGGCCTCCAGAATTCCCTCAGTTTGCTCTCATCTTCCATCCTGAAGCCGTTTCCTTCAGACTACCTGCCACACCTGATAGCCTCTGTCTTCACTGTGGCCGACTGTTGCATCCAACAAACCAAGACCTCTGATCACGATTCTGCAACAGCACCATGTAGTTAAAGAATCAAATTAACTAATTTAATAGCTTCATTGCTTGTTCTTGCACATTGTTTGTCATCATTGCTAACGGTCTGTGCACTCATGCCTCATCAAATTACAAAGGCCTTCTCGGCTGCTCTGCTGGTTTGCAAATGAGGAGTCTGGACAGAGAGAACAGAGAAGACAGATGGAGAAGAAGAGATAAACACAAGGTGTTGGCGAGAAGAAGGCTATTGAGAGGGTTTCTGCTTAATTATGTAATGGAGCATGTAAGGGGCCTAATTGGAGGGCTCTGATCATATGCTACGCGCCACGGCATGCCTCTGCCACCTCACCGTGCCTCACCTCTGCAGCTCAGTATTTGTCAGGCCGCTCTATCGTATTAAGTTCAACGAGGAGTGCTTTTGAATTATTGATTATTTGTGATGTTCACATAGTGTTACTGAAAAGTGGACATCAGAGGTTCTGCCTTATATTCATCAGTGTACATTAATTATAGTAGAATCAAAAAGAAATAAAATAGACCAAAGGGAGGTGGGCTCTAGCTTGAAGGATGTGATTAAAAGGACCAGACCAGCACCCATGTCAAGTTAATAGGTTTATATGAATAATGGAAGTGCAAAGGAAGGAGCTCAGTGTAAAAAGAGAGAGATGGGTTATGCTGTATCCCATCTCTCCATGCAAAGGCTCAGTCACAGAGCCACAATCCCTCCCTGTTTCCTGTCCCCAAACAATGGCATTGGAAATTAATGTGTTTTTTGTCCCATGGCACTTTAATCCCAGCAGCATGATGTCTTTGTCAAACAGCAGAGGATTATTTTAGAGACTTTTTTATGTTATTATGTCTAGAATGGTGAGAACAGTCAGTGGCAGTTGTGTGACTTTTAAATTGTGGGGGAAATGCACTGGGACAATACAGACTGCAGCAGCTTCCGTGCAAAAAACAGTTTCTGGGTAAACACAGATTTATATAGATCTTACAAAAGACACATTTTATATTTTAAATTCTGTTGCTTTATATGTAGAACTATTGCTGTTGGTAGCTCTCAGCAATATATCACATTTTCAGGAACATAGAGGCTTATTCGTAGCTCTGATCTTGACCTTTGAGCTACTTTCTACCCCGTAGACGTTTTTTCAGGCCGGGTTTTGTTGAGAATTGAATTTGTAACATTTACAGACATGACACATACTTTGCCTTTCCTGTTGACTAAGCCTGTTGACTTAATGAAGGTGCAGGGCACACCATGACAACCCCTGATATCATCAAAGGGGCTGGGTCTTGGGATTGTGAATAAGTCCATAATGAATACAAACTCAGACTTGTTTCAAGAGCTCCACACCTCTGGCTCTACGCACTCCTTTGCATCTGAAAATGTTTTGAAATGAGTCTGAACTTTGATATAGTGTAGTGGACAAAAATGTGATCACATTCCTTTACAATTGTAAGATTATGTGACAGTAAGTTAAAGGTAAGACTTGGCCAAGTGCTACAGTGTTGGTTAAGGCTAGGTGTTGTCTATGTTTAAAAATGCTTTTTGCTAAAAGATTAAAAAAAGATCTTAACATGAGCTGGAACCCAATGCAAATGTTCTTTCTATTATGTAACATCAACCTCCAGCTTCTTCCTGGTTTTAGTCACGTCTCCTCCATTTAGTCCTTTCATGGTGGCGGATCAGATGTCTTCTACTTTAAAGGCACAATCTTTGATGCAAATGTAAACAAAAGGGTAGGCACACTGCCAAAAATCAAAGCACGAGACTGGAACCTGATATCGTTCTCAAACTGTGTGGCAAGAACTAACACTAGACAACAACTACATCTACATTAACATTTAACTAATATTTCAAAATACTGTTTAAGATTTTTGACATCTTTAATGTTAAAAAAAACTCAGTATTGTGTGATTATAAACTGAGAAACACATAATACGGATTTAATATAATCTATTACAGATTGAATCATTAAGTGCACTTTCATTTTCAGATCTCACACTGATTGCACTAAATTTCATTACAGCAGGCTTCCTTTGGAAAGTCCTTGAAACACAATAGCCGTGCTGTCGATAAGCAGATCTTGGTTGGTGCTTAATTTAATTCACCGCCTCCCAGTACTGAAGGTATCATTGGTACACTGGGTGTATTCTTACCCCCTAGATGCCGACAGTGCAGCCAATTCTGGGGACTGGAGAGTGTTAGTGAGGGTGTCTGAGAGACGGAAGGTTAAAGGAAAGGCGGATGAATAGAGTAGGTGGAGAGGAGGTCACAGAGAAAGAGGAGTATATGCTCTCATACACTTGCACAGCCACACACGCGCAGAAACACACCGAGCAGGAGTGCTTGCGAGGCACAGCTGCTCTCCAAACACCACCATCCATCACCCACTGCAGTGTGACTGCATATGGCGTCTGCTTGAAACCCACTCTACTACCTCACAACCAAAGCAACCTGTGAAGGAGAGAGAGTGAGACAGAGATGAAATGAAGAGACGGTGTGTGAGTGAATGAATCAGTTAGCATCGGTGTTCAGGTTATGGAGCTGAAGGTTGTTGGGAGTCAGTTTCTCTCTCAGTCCCTCTCTACTTTTCTCTGGATGTGAGGAGAGGAGGGAGAGAGGTCGGCACCAGAAGACACATTCAGATCTGTTTACTTCAGCAAAAGTAGCAATAAATCAATGTAAAATGACTCTATTACAAAGTAAGGCATGCAATCAAAATGTTCATTATATGAATACAGTAAAGGAGGATTATTATTAAAAGTAAAAGCACACATGCAGAATGGACACTCAGAGTGTTACTTTATGTACTCTATTCTATTCTATTATACTCTTTTAATGCCACAGCTAGTCAAGATGGAGGTAATTTTAACTACTTAATATACTGTTGGTAGTTTAGGCAAGCTATAACAATGCATCATATTTTATAAGCTGATCACATCTGAAACATGTTTAAAAATCTTGATTTCCAAAGAAAATATAGCTCCCAAATAAATGGAATAGAAATACAATATTACCCTCTAAAATGTAATTAAAAATATGGTTTAGGAGAATGAAATGAGTGTAAACGTCCATTACAATTTTGATCCCACGGTGACATTTTCAAATGTGTTGTTTTAGTCCAAAACCAACATTTTTTTCTTATTTAACAAGCTGGAACCAAACAATGTTAAGCATTTGCAATGACAACTGTATCCAATTACAGTACTTGAGTAAATGTATTAAGTTCCTTTCCACCAGTGGTGGGCACAAAGCAGAGGGGCAGGAGAACTAGGGTCTGGGGGTATGAGGGGGTTGTGTGAGGTGGTTACTGTATCTCCTGGGCGGAGATGAGAAGCAGCTGCTGAGCCCTCTGCTATTTCCAGCTCTCTCCTCTTCCTATCCTACCCTCTCATTTTCCAAAACACTGCTTTTTCACCCTCTGCCGGCCTTCCTCGCCTGGCTCATATGAAGTGATCCAGCAGCTCTGCCTCAGGCCGAGGTCCCAGCAAACCACTAAATGAGCAGTTATAGGACAGCTCCCAGCCCTCGTCGTGAAACCTTTCGACCCTCATTTGTGTGTTTTCAGTCCACCCATTCCTCGGCCACTCTGATCTGGACTTTGCCCTAAACCTTCTATTCATCCCTTCCTCTCTCCGCCTGGATTTCCATCTGTTTCTGATGGCAGTGTTTCAACCTGAGCGTCTCGTCACACTGCCAGCCAATAAGCAATTGCTGTCCTTTTTAATCTTTCTTATGACCCCTGCACCATATGCTTACACACATATGGTTTTCAACGAGCAGCTATTCATAGGAATTCACAAGATACCTTTCATGTCATTTATTTTTTTCCCAGATCTGCTTTCCGTCAGCTCGTTCTATGAATAAAACATCTCCGAATTGAATTCATCAAGCAAATGATATCATTGACCTGCAGGGAGACAACCTTAAAAGAGTCGCAGTGTGAAACCTGATTTTCTCCACTGCCATTTTGATTGCAGAGTTATAGGTTTGGCTACAGAGGCGGGACAAATCCCTCTTGGCTTCAGGTGCACTGGCAGATGTTCAAGTGTCAAATGCCCTTTCTGTTATACTGCGGTAATGAAATGTAAAGGACCAGGCATCTATGAATTATTGAATCATGCCCTTTTTTCTACTCCTCTCATCTGCTATTCCTTTTTTAGTCCCTCTAGACGATTTATTGTTTCTAACCCTGGGTCTGTTGTTAAGCAGTGACCTGGCAGGGGAGTCACAGATTGGTGGTGTGACTAACAGGCGTATTGGTCTGTGTGATTTGCTGTTACAGTGGGCGAGTTTGTGAGTGACGTGCTTCTGGTTCCAGAGAAGTGCAAGTTCTTCCACAAGGAGCGTATGGACATGTGCGTCAGCCATCAGCAGTGGCACGGTGTGGCCAAAGAGGTAAGGAAGGAATTACTGCATAGGAAACAGTGGGAGGCTGAATGTCCGAGATAGCAGTGCAATGGAAAACAAAAGTCATGCGGGAAGAGGAAGTGTTAAGCATCAATTTGACTTTTAGAAATGAACTTTTATTACTTTCCAATCTTTCCTAGTCCCTCCATAAAATCTTTCCACCTGTCTCTGTGAGTCTCTGAGGGCCTCTGATCACAGGCTGGCTGGGAGCCCTCACGAATCGGCTCCTAATCAGATTAATGTTGTGCCTGTGACGCAGCTAATCCCCCATGGGCAGCTCCAGAGCTGGCCCCTGGGGGCCACTCTGAATACGACAGTCTGCTCTTGTCTCTCCCTGCCTCGTGCTTCCTGACTACTCTTACAAATCCGAGTATCATCTGCAGCCTTAGATAGTGTGACATCCCAAACGACAATAATAAATTTGTTTCAGCCAAGCAGTAACAAATCTTACCAGCGGGAAAATCTTGGTAAGAAAAATGACTCCAAAACAGTCTCAGCTACCTCACCAACTGACACTGAGTTCTTAAATAGGCAGTTTCTCAGCAGCCTTCAGCTGCTATGTGAAGCACAGCATTGTTGGAAAATAGCACATCATTTAAAGGACTGCATGCCATTTTGGAAGTGTGGCCCATTAATGGTTTTAGTCAGTATGTGACAAGAGAACCAGCTCCTCAATCATTTGTATGTTAGTATTCTGTAGGTGGATAGATGCAAGTGATATACACTACAAGTCATCAAATAGACTCTGCCTCTCTGCCACTAGATAGCTAGTATAGACCTGCCAAGATTGGTAAACCTAAAAGATAATGAATGCTGTCTTAGTAAAGATCTAAGACACTTAGCATACATTTAAACACTACGCAAATCCTTTTGAAAGTTATGCACAGGTATAAAGAATAAACACATTGGATTACAAACAGGGATTTTTTATGACTTTCTATTTTACTAGATCCCTTAGATAGTTCTATTCAGATAGGGCTGGATGTGTACGTACTGTTTTGTAGCTTTGTTGCTTGAAAGTAAAAGACAAGTTTCTCGAAAAGCTACGGTCCACATTTGATGTTTAATTGTTAACAGGTTGGCCAGACAAATTTAAACAAACATTCAGCCTTATTTGTTGGTTTGATAATGTTTTTTTTTTTTTTTTTAATATTCAGTTTTACATTATTTGAATATTATCAAGAAAATCGTGACAATCCCAGGAGGAGAACATTTGACTTTAAAGTAACATTCTTTATGTAAACCATGTTTTGTGCTTGGGAGAAGAGGACATCATTTACTATAAACTGCGGGGAATACTGTATTCTTGCCACTTTTTAATTCATGAAGACTTTAATAATTGAATAATTGAATATTGAATAATAAAGTTTTAAATCAGGGTTTTTTTGGTCTCAAATATATACAAGCCAAGAGACCTTACTGCAACATGTCAACATCTTCCTCCCACCGTGACTCACACGCTCCTCCATCTGTCGATGTAGTCCTTTCCTTTGATGAATAAAGGTTAAACAAATGTCACCTTGTCAAAGCTAAAGCTGATACTACAAAGTAGTAAGAGGCCTAGAAACCACAGCAGCTTCATCAGTCTGGAGCGCCTGTGCCCATGTTCAGTGGATATCATCACTAGCTCACTTCTTCTTCCACCCTGTCAGGCCTGTGCCAAGAGCTCCACGGTGCTGCACAGCTACGGCATGCTGCTGCCCTGTGGCATTGACAAGTTCCACGGCACCGAGTACGTGTGCTGCCCCTCCTCTCACACCGGGGAGTCCGCTCCACCTTCCCTGCCCTCCCAGGAGGACGACGACGAAGAGGAGGAGGTAGAGGACGAGGAGATTGACGAGGCCGACCTGGATGACGAGGATGCCGTCGAGGACAGGTGAGCAGTCTGTGGTTCTGTTCATGATCAAGAAATTACGAGCGTGATATCCAGTCTCTTGTGAAGGGCAGGTATTACTGGCCATCTGGATGAATTAAAGTGTCGTGACATTGACCTATGGCAGCTGCTCGGGCTTGTTTGATAAATCACTCCTCTTCCTGGCCTCCACCCCTTCACTCAATCACCTCCGCCTCCCTCCCTCCCTTCCTCAGTGAGACACCAGCTGATGAGGAGCCCACACAAAAGGAGGAGCCAGTGGACGAGGACGAAGACGAGGAAGATGAGGAGGAGTACCACTATGTGTACGAGGACGAGGAGGCAGATAAGGAGGACGAGTATGAGAAGAAAGAGAGCAGCAAAATGTCAGAGATCCAAGATGAGGACAAGACTCTGCAGGAAGTGAAAGGTTTGTAATGAGTAGTTTTAAATTATAATGTACTGTCCTCCCTTCTATCTCTCGTTCTCTCTCTCTCCCTTATTGTCTCTTTGCCTGCCACTTAAATATAATCAAACCTTTTTAACTTTTAATCTATAGGCAGTTATGGTTAAATCTCAACCAGACTGTAATTAGATAAGTGTATGCATCAGCAACACCCCTTTCTTCAGCTCACAGCAGACACTGAGATGTACTGTGCTGCTTTATCAGAGGACAAATCATCCTGCCTTATCTGTAGCCAAACTGCCGCCAATTCAAGCACATGTACAAAATGAAGTTCCTCTGGTATTTTTTTATTTTTATTGTTTCGTTTAATCATATTTGTAGACGTAGGTAAGGAGTGTTTGGTGGTAGTTTTCTGAGTGTGTTGAAATTGAGACTGGAATTAAGTGCTGCCACTAGTGGCCGGATGATCTAACAAGCTGTCCCCTGGCAGCGGTGTGCACCCTGGAGGCTGAGATCGGCCCCTGCCGTGCCTCCATGCCCCGCTGGCACTTCGACATGAGCCAAAGGAAGTGTGTTCGCTTCATATACGGAGGCTGTGCTGGCAACCGCAACAATTTCGACTCAGAGGAGTACTGCATGGCCGTGTGCAAGCGCCTGAGTAAGTCTCACCAGACAGAGGCTGGTTTGACAACACCCCTCTATCTCTCTCTCTCTGTTTGTGTCTTTGCTGCAGACTCTTCACTGAAAACACTTCCAAATAATTTAGGTTTAGTCTGTCACTGACTTATAAGCAGAACACATGTTCTGCAGTCTTTAGCTGTCACTCATCAAATCACTACCGCTGGTATTACCATGTCACTTCCACAGCAACAACTGAATTCACTCAAGATCATTTTAATTTCCTATATTATTCCACTGATACATTAAGTGCTGCAACTAGTCATTATAATGTGTCAGTTATTTTTAATTGAAATTGTTTCGGCTAGATAATGTTGCATGTTGCTTGCTTTGTCAGGGCAACGGTTCTTAACTCAAAGATATCTATTTTTAAATGATTTAAAACAAAGTACCAGATATTCACATTTAAGAAGCTAGAAGCAGATTTGGTGTTTTCGCTTGATAGATAACTTTAATTTATCCAAATTGTTGCTGATTTATTTTATTATTTTTATTAAATAATGAATAGTTTAGCACTATCACTGAATAAAATGTCACTTAGCATCCAGATGTTCACTAATATATCTTAATGTTTTCATTTATGGCACAAACTGGCTCATTAGTTTTAGTTCATTCTCTACAAAACTATATCTGACAGAAATAAATGAAGTCTATATATCAGAGATATCTATTTTAAAACAGTTTGTTCATACCAATGTGCTGTTCCATTGGATTCTTGGTCAGATTCATACTCTTCTCTTATCATGTAACTACTTATCATGTGATATTTAATCATGATTCTGTCAATTTTAGACTGTTGTGTCTTGAGGCCAATGTCTTGTACAGCTGCCTTTTTGTAATACATGTTACTCAAAGTAATGCATTGAAAAAAGTATGATTTTCGTATCTGCAACAAAACTATAGTATTGGAACTGAAGAATTTCAAATAATACACCCAACTATCACTACAGGTCAAGACCTTCCAAGTTTTCAATTGGGATAGAAAAAGAAAATTTAAGTAAAAACTCCAAAAACACCTTTTTCCTTCTTAATTTAGTGTTCATTCATATGCATGCAAATTCAAACATACTTGCTAGAGTTTTGTTTTCTTCTCTGTTTGCCTGTCGGTGTTCTGTCCTGCCATTTGTTTCTTGTTTCTGTCTGTCTCCCTGTAAACAACCTGTCTGTCTGCTCACAGACCACTGCCACTACTTTAGCTAGAACCCCCAACATATGTCAGAAATCACCTTTTTTTTTACTTTACAATGACTCACGTGTAATCAGTTCAAACGCAGTTCATTGTCCAAAATTGGTCTTTTGCATGTCAGAAAATAAAACAATCGTAGGAGCTGCAGCAGTAAAGGTCAGAGCAGGAGCTATGCGTTTATCCGTTAACCTGTGCCTCCTGTTTTTGATGGTGAGGTGAAACGATGAGGTCTCTTCCTGTTTGCGAGCCTGGAGCGATATAGTTTTTGCGAGTTGCAGCGGTGCTGGGAGTGAGTCCTGCGTGACTGTATAGCGAGGAACCCAGAACAGAGCCCTCTGGCTTCGCCCCAGATGACCTAGCCATCAAACACAGAGATATTTCCATTAGTGTTGGAGACGCTATCTGTCAGCAGAAAGCCAATGGAAAGATGAAAGGAATTCAAAAGGAAAGACTGTCAGATTCTTTTACATTTATCAGAGATACTGAGGGTGGAAGAACGCCAATGAGAGCAGTGCTTCTGGGAGGATTGTCCAACTTCAATCGGCATTCCACTTTAAACTCTCTCGCTCTCTCTCTCTCTCGCTCTTCCCAGTTGTCGTTCGGTCTTTGTCTTTCTGCCTACTTGTGTCTGCCTGGATCAGCCAGTCTGCCTCTTTGTCTGTATCTGTGTTTGTCTGTCTGTCTGCATGGTTGTCAGTTTGCAGCCCTGTCCACTCACCATCTGTTTCTGAATTTGCAGCCATGCCACCGACTCCTCAGCCCACCGATGATGTGGACATCTACTTTGAGACACCAGCCGATGACAAGGAGCACAGTCGCTTTCAGAGGGCAAAGGAGCAGCTGGAGATCAGGCACCGCAACCGCATGGAGAGGGTGAGTTACCAGGTCGAGTCGAGGACACCGCTCCCCTAATTAAAGAGGCAATATGTAAAATTTGTGTTGCTAAATTGCACAATATGAACATAATATACACAACCATTCAGGAAAAGGTTATTGTTTCATTGTTAAGTGCACAATGATGCAGCTTATAACAGCTGAGAGGAGCTTCTGCCTGAGAGAATTCCAGGCTAAAAAATGTAGCTATTCGGTTTGATCGCTAAGTATTCCTTTGAGTAATGGAAGGCTTTCTTTTCCATCCATCTACATTTACAAAAATCACTGTTGGACGCACTTTGGTGCAGTAGGAACACCTTGCATCTGGCTTCATTTCCGTTTCTCTCACTCCAGGTAAGAAAAGAGTGGGAAGAAGCTGATCGCCAGGCCAAGAACCTGCCCAAGGCTGAGAGGCAGACATTGATCCAGGTAAGACACGGATCCTTCCCCCCGGGACTCCCTCCTTTGTCCCTTTGTTTGGGTGAGATATGACGGCTCACAGGCCCTAGGTCCCTCACTCCCTGTGCCATTAAAGATCACTTTTCCCTGGCTGCTCTATCTTTATCACTCTAAGGCTAAATTAGGGCACTGTCTGAATGGGGAGACTTCTAAATGAGTCCCCAACTCCCCTGACAAGCCTGAGAGGCGACATGAGTGAAACCGGGAGACGTATTTACTTTTTATACGTTTTTTTTTTTTTAATTCAAAAGAGCTTTGTTATGCCACACTATTTAGGGTGCATATACATATTTATATATGTGTATGATTTTGTTTGTAGCACTTCCAAGCCATGGTGGAGTCCCTGGAGGAGGAGGCAGCCAGCGAGAAGCAGCAGCTGGTGGAGACTCACCTCGCCCGGGTGGAGGCCATGCTGAATGACCGGCGCCGTCTGGCCCTGGAGAACTACCTGGCTGCACTGCAGGCCGACCCCCCCAGGGTAAACACCACACACTGGCCTCTGAGTTCATCTTTTATCCTCTCCTCACCTCTCCATCTGTCTATTGCTTTTCCTTCCCCTCAGTCGATGTGCAAACACATTCACACACACACATTTCTATCAGACAACACCCACGCCTTACACTACTTATGGCCTGTGACTTATCTCATATCCTGTAACTTGCAATTCATCATGAGGAGAAGGAATTGCTGTATCCAGAAAAACACACAACCCAAAATCCTCCATGAGCACAAAGTCAATCACATTTGAACACACAGCTATAATCTCTGTGTTGTGTTTTTTTTAATAATCCTTTTATCTAATAGTCTTTTGATCTACAGTTTGGCAATCTGTTTCAATGAACTTGTGGCTTCTCTAACCACCAGCCCACCAGTTGGGCTTGTCACCCAAAGAGGACTAAAATATTCATATTTTGTACTCCTTTCAAATGTTTTAACCTGACCGGAGTGCTAATCCTGCTTCTGTTACACCTCAAAAATTGTTAATTGCATCATCTGTGGTGTGAAGATTTTATGTCATGTCGTATAACATGACATAAAAAATGTTTGCACCTCACATTTGACGATGAAAGTTCTTGGGTGGGGGAAAGAAAAGTTATTTTAAAGCACAAAATGTGCTTACTGCTAAGTATTTTTGAGTCATATCGTTTCATGGTTTCATGGTTTATTAACTAAAATCAAATAAACCTAAAATCTTAATGAAAACATGAAAAGGAAAAACATAAACATCACTTTAATAACTATGAAATTAGAAGCGAACAATTGATTGATACGACTTCAGAGAAGAAACTGCTGTCAACGAAATGTTTTTTGAGGCTGTTTCACCACCCAACACTATTAACAACCCTTCTTCTTCCCACTCCATGTCCCGCTCAGCCCCACCGCATCCTGCAAGCCCTCAGAAGGTACGTCCGCGCAGAGAACAAGGACCGCCAACACACCATCCGCCACTACCAGCATGTCCTGGCTGTGGATCCTGAGAAGGCTGCTCAGATGAAGTCGCAGGTCAGTGTTTTATCCGGATTTGACTTTGGTGAAAATGGCCAGGGCCTAAGGTGATGTCTCGATGTTGCTTGTTTTGTCCAATCCATCCATCAAAAACTCAAAAAATAAATATATAATCAAAATATTCTATTTACAAAGAGAGAAAAGCATCAAATCCACACATTTGAGAAGCTGTAACCAGCATATGTTTGGCATTTATGTTGGAATTAATTATCTTAGATTTATACAATTTATTATCAACTGTGAAGTCCTTTAGGTCTTTATAGTTCAATTTGGTTAATTGGTACTTTCCAATAATTTGAAGTTTTGCATCATTCCTACGCTCGTTTCAACAAACTGTATTAGAGCCTGTGTCACTAAATCTGAAAGCTCACGCAGAGCCACTCAAGATCCTTCACTCCTATTCCCACTCAGACAGGGAAGGGATAATGATGTCTCAGCCTGCTCCTCTATGCCCTGTTTCTAAGTGTGTAGGAGGTAGAGAGAGTGTGTGTTTCTCTGAGTTGAAGCCCAGGAGGAGTGAGTAGGCTCAACTGACGGAGGGAGGGCGGGTGTTTCATTCACTTAAGCCTCAGCTGAAGATTAACATTGCGCAGGTCTTGTATAATGCTGGACTCTGAGCCGCTGCACAGGGATTCGCCTGTTTGTGTCAGAGCCCTTCGACACCATTTGTAGTCATCCTCCACCATTACAGATAACACAGCAGATGGATGAAACAACATTGTGAGGAGGAGAAGGGACATCAGGGTTACTATTTGGATGAATCGTGGGATCTGGGAGGCAGTGAGCCTCTGTGCTCAGTCATGAGAAGCCAATCTGTATTGTCGGGCTCTAGCAGTGTTTACTTGTCAAGCTGCTGTGTATTTCTTCACCCAGCCAATCCTTCAGCATGTTCAACTCTGCATTTTCAGTGTTTGCAACACATTTTGGATTTGACATGTGACTTATAAGTGCATTACACAAAGACTCCTTTGTAAATAGAGGGCATGCTGGGCTTTATGTAACTGTGTTGTGTGACTGTCTGGGATCAAGATGATTCTTTTGTTTTTATAAAAGCCTGACCTGTTTAGCTTAGGAGAGGTTTCTCCAACACTGGGACATGTAATCGTCATAATGAGGATTGTTTGTTGAACATCAACGGGAAGGTGCCACAGGGGCTGCGTCTTGCTTTTAATGGGAAAAGGTGCATTATTGCCATCTGTTGCCGGCTCTGGTGCACTGCAGCCATGTGTTGGAAGATTAAAACAGTCAATCATCATAGTGGGAAATAAACACCAGTTAACTGCCAAGAGCTGGTCAGCTTTGTCAGTGGCTGGTAGTTTTTCATATTCTGCCAACCACTTTGGCAGCAGAAATGTTCCTCCTCTCTTAGCATCATATTGATAGTAGAAACCATATTTAGGAGACTGGAGAATTTTTGGAATACACAAAGTTTTGTATCCGTTCGATCAAAAGAGTTTGTTGTTTTACCCAGAGTGCACTGCTGATCATTGGGACTGACAGGCAGTAGATCCTGTCAAGTCAGTTCAGAGCCTCAAGACTGATTTGAATATCACATGCAGCAACTAGTTTTATGTCTGCAAGCTGGCTGGCTGCGAGCGAGTCTGAGTTCATCTTAAGAAAATATGCTCTTGAGCAGAAAGCACATTTCTGACGGTTGTGTTTACACTTAAAAACATTTATATTCTGGTCAGAGAACAGCTAGCTGTCTGTCCTCAAATTTGTGCTGTATAGTCATTACATATATGAAATTATAAAGTCTTTTTCTTGGTTGCACCGATTAATACAAATTGTAATTGTTTTCATTTTGCACATGTGGCAATGGTTGATGTTGTTTACTAAATGAAGGATTTACATGCATAACAACTTCTTCATCTGCTTCTTCATCATCTGCTGTGTCCTTTATCATATGTGTTGTTGTGTTGTTCTTCATCTTTCTGTTTGATTTGTATTTTCTCTTCCTGCTGACACCTGTTTCTGAGGATGAATTTCAATTTTTGTCATATGCATTATCTCATCGCACCACCATGTTTTTCCTGCTTCTCTGTGCAAATCTCCAAACATGAAAGCCAAGACCGTAATCTGTGAATCTATTAGGTGACAAAACTTGTGTCCTCACCAGTTAAGCAATAAACTCAAGAGAATTTCAGGGGGATTTTCTGGGATAAGTGTGTATTTTCTGATTCATTAATCTTAGCTTCTGAATAAATTCTGTTGGGATGAATGTTATATTCTAATAGTTGGCAAATCACTCTGTAATTAGTTGTCAGTGGATTCGTGTTGAAAAGATTATTCAGTTAATGGATTTGTCATATGTCATGAATTGATTCATCAACAATTTTAATGAATGATTCATCATTTTACGAAACAATTCCGGCTTCTCCAATGTGAGGATTTTCAGCTTTTCTCTATCTTATATCATTATAAACATAATATTCACTATTGGACCTGGAAAGACAACTTACAATGGGCATTTTCTGTGTTTTATGGCATTCTACGGTCTAAACAATTCACCCATTAATAATTAAAATTAAGTGTTAAAATGTTAAAATTGTCTAAAATGACAATAATTTGCTGCCATCCTTCCATTTGCTGCGAACATTTTGTCTTCTTTTTTTTTAATTATCCATAAAAAAAACAACATAATTTCTGTACAGTGAAGCAGTTTTACTTTGTTGTCGTCATAAAAAGACAGCAGGATTTTGGTTATATGACACCCTCTTTGTCTGTTTTTCCACCACCAGATAATGACCCACCTGCGTGTGATCGAGGAGAGGATGAACCAGAGTCTCTCTCTGCTCTACAAAGTACCTTATGTGGCCGAGGAGATTCAGGATGAAATTGGTGAGTCGTGTTCGGTCAGAAGCCCCAAGGCAGCTTTGAGGAGTGACAGTGTGCTGTAATAAAAATGAAGTGAAATGAAAACAGTGATGGAATTTGCACATGTGCCAGACAGATAAAGCCAATACATTTCCTCTGATCCTGTCTTCTCTTCGTGCAAAAAGAAACACAAATATAGATGGAGACTAGTAGACAGGCTTCAGCACTGTCTGGAAACCAATTATCATAGACACAGAGAACAGCATTGTCTTTTTCTCAGTATGAATTTGTGCAAGGAAATATAATGCTAATAAGTGCTACTACGCTTTGTTTTTAAGGGTCTCTGCTCACCAGCTCTCATTTTTACAATTGGATCTAAAGCTGGAAACTGTATTTGGAATGTATTTATCTCCAGTGCTACAATTTAAGACAGGCCATTTCCAGCGTGTTTAAGTAATTTGGTATTTTGGTTCATTAAAAGAACCATAACATGGTGTTGCAGCGCAGATTAAAGTGCAGTGACAGAACTGGGTCACAGCTTTCACCATGCAGCATCCTGGTGGGAGATGTGCAGATTTACACGGAAAATAGCTCTCAGAAAAATAGTAATTGGTAGTTAGCAGAAATGGGAATAGACGTCTCTCTTGCAGCAGCTCTGTTAACAATAATTGGTGAAACTCTCATTTTACACATTGCTGCCATGTCCCAGGTTGACAGGTGTTAGCATGTGCCAGGCCATTTCATACTCTGTCATTTGCCCTTTTCTGCAGACGAGTTACTCCAGGAGCAGAAAGCTGACATGGACCAGTTCCTGTCGTCTATCTCTGAATCACAGCCAGATGTCACCGTGTCATCAGAGGAGAGCGTGGAAGTTCCCGTTTCCGAGGGCAAACCCTACCGGCCCTTCCAGGTCACATCCTTGGGGTCCCGTTTAGAGCCAGAGGGTGAGCAGCTCCAGCCCCAGACACAGTCGCAAGCAGCATCATGAACAACACTGTGGCTGTGTGGAGAACAATAGGTCATACACATAAGTCTCTCTGAAGGAGATTGGTGACGAAGCACGCCAGTACTGTTGCACAGTGAGGGAGAATAGGTTTACAACGTGTTTTATGCCGATGCAAATGTGTTGTGGAGCCATGGGTTTGGACTTATCTGTGCATGCACAGTTCCCTGTGGCCTTCAACGCAGCACTACTGAAGTGCATATAAATGCACAAAGCCTCAGGCTTTGGTGCTGAGCTGGAGCCAAAAGCTTTGGGTAATAAACGAGCAGTTATGGCTCTCTTCTTTGTCACATCTCTGCCAGACAAAAGATTGAATTCTCAACGAGAGAAAAAAAAGTAATGGATCGAACGCTTCCGGCAAGATGGAAGGCAAATTACAAGTAAACCCCCAAGGAACATTTGATATACATGCCAACACCCCAGAGGGCTGAGACCGAGCCAGCCAATTTTGAAATTGCTCCCTTTTTTTGAGTTTGGTTATGTCTCAAATTTATTTTCAGACTCTTTCCTGCTGGACTCTTTTCTTATTCAATTAACACAGCTTGATAATCCTGCCTTTTCTCTTCTCACCTAAGTTAACTCTCTTCTCTCCTTCCCCATTTCTGTTCTTTTTTTCTGTTGCTCATTTCTAACGCCAAGGCGATCTATCAGACTCCCCACGTGCCTTCAAGAAAGGTTGGTGCCTCTGTTGCGTCTTGTTTTTCTGCAGCCCCCGCCCCCCCCCCCTTCCTTCTCCCATCTTCTTTTTTGGTCCACTGCTCTCCTTTCCTTTGGTGCAATTTGGGATCCTCTCTCTCCCACCATTTCTATTTTATCAAAAGCCATCTGGTGGTTCATTTTCTCCTTTTTTTTGATGACTCACATGGGCTGCGTGGTTGGGTTTCAGTTGCTCTTGTGCTTTTCATCATACTAGGATTATCACCTCATGCTGAATAGCAAAGCAGTGGTAGAGAACAGTCCTAGCCAGCTCCCCTCTCAGAGAGACTCTCCAGTCGTGTGTTCGCTGTCATCCCGTCCACAGTGCATTTGTCAAACCACCTTGCTTAATTATTCCTCCTCCCGCACATTCATTTCCTTCATCAGTCGCCCTCTTTCTGACAGGAGCTGTGTGATTTAGTGGCCCTGTCTGAGGCTCAGTGTTTCTGCTGCTGACCCACAGCCCAATCTTAATTGGCCCAATTTGTCCTCTAAAATCTGAGACAGCGATGTGGTTACGTCACCTGTTTAGTCTGATCCGGGCTTAACCCTGTGATCTTACTCAGTGAACACAGAGACACCTTCCACTGGTTGTTGAACCTAAATTGATGCACAACTTCCTCTGCTGTTTTTGTTTTTTTCATAGAACTTTGTCCCTCTGCTGCTGCGTTTGCATTTTCACTAGTCCAACATTACAGTTATAGAGAACAAGAGAGAAAAGCAGCAAGAATTTCAACATTCTGACCCAGTGAATATTTGACACATGTGCCTATAAATGATTAATTGTCGATTAATGGACTAATTCTTTCAGCACTTTTTCAAATCCATGCAGATGAGAGGTCACATTGCTCCCGTAGAGGTCACTCCCATTGTGCTGTGTGTTATTGTGGCTCGCTGCGACACTATGTGCACCCTGCAGTACCATCTGATAACCTGCCAGAGTTTCAGACGTCACTCCTGCTTGAGTGAGGATCGCAAATACACATCATTGTTCCTCGCGTAATCCAAAGGCAATTGTACTAATCGTGAGCGTTTGGCTTTGGCTGACTAGCAACAGCAGCAGACAATAAGTCAACGCCAGACTCATTGCTGCTGTACGTTCAGGAGGACCCGGCCCTCACTACCCCGCTCGCTCTCTCTTCTCTAATGCCATGAATAAATCATGAACTATATGTTGTGTGTATATTAATAGATCCTATGCCTATACCAGAACCATCAATCTAACATGCATATTTGGTTCAGCCACTCACCGAAACCCACAGTTTTTTGTTAACTATGAAGGATTTGTAGATGAGGAACATCAGTGATCCAGAGTTTTGACCATGAAATTGGAAATAAGTGAGGGATACAAAATACCTGGATGACCCCTAAATGTTTAGAAATGTTTCGTTTAATTAGTCAATAGGTGTTTATAGAGCAGATTTATGCAAACCACCCCTTTGAGAGGGCCATTGTGGAAAATGTATGGTCAGTGTCATGCTGGCGTCACAGTGCTCACACTGTGCAGAATGGAAGAAAGGACTTTGTTGTCACCAGTGCACTAAGGAGACTGACGCGACATTTGTGTGGAGAAGAGCTGGATATCTATGTGCAGCTGTCCACAATCAATACCACCATCCCCGTTTGTTTGTTTGTTTGTTTGTGCTGCTCTGCTGTTATTGACTGCGCTCCTTCACCTCCTGCAGGCTCCGCCATGTCTGGTTTAGACGGCCTGATAGGTGCTGAGGAGAGAATCATCAACAGCAAACCCAAAATCAGCGACAATGTGGTAAGAGCTTCGCTGTCACTTTCATCATTCTGTTTGTGCCTCAAAGCTTTTTTTTAACTTTCCAACTTGCTTATTAACACGTGAATTGAGAGCAGCATTGTTAAAGCCGGATATATTCTGCAAAGATATTTAATTGTATTTCCTTTGTTAAATATCCTAAAAAAAACTCTCTGGACAGTTTAATTTCATTACCTCGACCTCAGACCGAGGCAATTGAGCTGATGATTGAGTCATTAATTTAGTTCATACAACGCTTTTGACATAGCTCTCTTAAATTCAATTTGAATCAGTCAGATTATTCCAGTAACTATGTTGTCATAGTTACAACTATCTCACACTGGGCTATTTGCGTGTCACTCTTTGGCCTCTGCCAACCGACCCGCATTCAGATCAACTCCACACTTTGTTCCGCAGTCATCGCATGCTACCTTTCTTCGCCAGACACACTATTCCTCCTCTTGGATTTTCAAACTATGCTTGGCTGCAGAATGTGTGCTGTGTTTCGCATGCTAATCCAACACCCAACTGCAAAGCTCTGTATTTGTGTGTGTGTGTGTGTGTGTGAATACGAGTCGTGCAAGTTTTTGAATGCATGCATGTTTCTTTTTTGGAAGTGCCAGTCTTCTTAGACGTAGCAATCTGAGGTTAAAAAATAAAATGTCTTATCGTGATAATTTTTCCCCCCGTGGGAAACCAACTCTGGACTGCTCTGTCTCTGCAAACAGCAGATCTTTAATTCTGCCTCCTGAACACACCCACTTCCACTCACAGCGCTTCTTCTTTAGATGAGAGCTCTCAGTAATGAGTGGCTGTTTAGAAAGACATGTTAACTGTGTGCCTAGATGAGAGTCTGTTGTTGATGCTTGCAAACCCCCTCCCTCTCTCCTTCCAGTCTGTACAAGACAGCTCCAAGTGTATCATCACCCAAACACAGATAATATTTACAGTTTACTTCGCTGCACATTCACACCCTTTCGCTTTCCGCCTGCCTATCTCTCTCTATCTCACACACGCACTGTGGTGAGTGTAACCTGGGCTCCCCTGTCTGTGTTGACAGGTGATTGATGAGTCTCTGGATGTTAAAGAAGTGGTTTACAGTGCAGAGAGAGTCAGCGTTATGCATGATGATGAGCTGGTGAGTATAGCGGTGCCCTCCACAGGGCTCTTTGGGGAACTGTAGTTGTCAGTAGTGGGGAGAGGATGAAAGAAGGAGGGAGTGTGCAAATATACTAGTTCTGCAGTGGAATTAAAACGTAAAAAACACAGATTGGGAACAGATCACATATCCCCTCTCGTTTTTTTCTGTTCAGGCTAATATGTTTTTGTTATTTCTGCATGGGAGCATGTTTGTTATGTGATTGTATCTGAATGTACACATTTAAAATCTCAGTGATATGATACGATGAATGTGAACCCACACAAACTGAGCATGCTCAGCATGTTCAGTTTGTGTGTGAGAATGAGCAGTAAAAAAAGATTCCCCAGTGGCTGTCTACATATGATTAGTTTGTGTCATATGTGCCAGATTACATTGTGAAGATGAGTGTAGGTGACTGTGGTTGTGTGTTTTTACTGAATTGGCCAAGATATTACACGATCTTCCACAAAGACACATTTCATGCATGTGTACACACTATCACAAGTCGATCATTTCTTACATTGGCTTATATTTTAAAGGGAAATTCTTGTATTTGTCAACCTGGATGCTAATCTTATGTCTTTTCATTATGACTATTGATCAAGATAACAATTCACTCACAGACTCCCCTGTAGATATTTGGGAACACAGATTCCAGCAAAAACAATATTGATCAGATGGGAAGTGCGAGCCTATTGCAGCTTTGCAAAAGACTTAAAATTAACAGAAATCCTTGCAAATAGTTCTATTTGAGTCCGACTGAAGCAGATCCACGTCATGCCCGTTAGAGAAGTAGCAGCTGCAAACACAAGAAGATAGTTTGTGTCAGTAAGTTTCCAAATTGCAAAAGTTAAATGTTAAATGCGGTTAGGCCCGTCACAATAACTACGTTGTCTACCGGTACTTATCATACTACATATGGACATGACCTCGATCCTTTTTGCTGACCTTAATTAAAACTGTTGCATTTTACATAAGAATGTCGGCAACATGATGCAGGAATAAACAGCTGGACTTAAGACTTGGGCATTGCGCAATTTTATTAACAGAGCCGAGAGTCCATTTTATTTATTGTTATGGTTGTGTGGTTTTATTTTAGTGGTGTTTTATATATTTAGGATATTTTTATATTTTTTAAAATTCCGATTTTTGAATATTCTTAAGAATTAAAAGTGCATTGTTCTTTGAAAGCGGCTACTTGCCTTATTATGCTTTTAATTTAGCATTATATTAGTGGCATAAAATGGCAATAACATCATTAATCGCAATTATTTATTTATTACAATAGCGCCCAACAAAAGTAGTTATTGTGACAGGCCTACATTTTGTTATTAAAGTTGTCATGCTCCTTGGTCATAATGAATATTACAAATATGAGAATAAGAGTTCACATACATTTCTTAGATGGTTGAAGCTTTATTAAAAATTGTCATATAACAGCATGAGAACAAAAACTTGAATGAGTACGATGTCTTCATTATAACAGCAAAGATAACTTTGTATTGCTTCAGTGGTTAGCTGCGCATGTATTGTCTCCTTACTGTTGCTCTGTCTGTCTTCCTCTCACCCATTTCAACCTGTTAGGAGTCCTACCGCCCCCTGGGAGAGGACTTCAGCTTCGGCAGCAGTGCACTGATTGGCTTGCTGGTGATCGCGGTGGCCATAGCAACTGTTATTGTGATCAGTCTGGTGCTTTTGAGGAAGAGGCAATATGGCACCATCAGTCATGGCATCGTGGAGGTAAGCCACCTGTTATTTGGAGCAGAGTGTGAGGATTTGGGCAGAGGGTGTGAACCGCACACACCAGTGCTCTTAATGGACTGCTGTCTATCTTATTTCAAGTGTCAGATTTACATTAAATTATCAGGGGCTATGTAAATGGGGCACGGGATAATGCAAGGCAAATTAGATTATTGTCCCTGCAGCATTTGCATACAACACACACAGCATGTTGTTAGCATTTTCTTCCCCTGAATAAATCAGCCATTAAAAGAGTGTTGGTGTGTCTGTCTCACAGGTTGACCCCATGCTGACACCAGAGGAGCGCCACCTCAGCAAAATGCAGAACCACGGCTACGAAAACCCCACCTACAAATACCTGGAGCAGATGCAGATCTAACCAGAGCCCACAGACGGCACTGTGGAGTCTGACTGAGGACGGCAACCGAGGGGGAACATACTACTGACCAATAACACATGCTATTGTTAAAATAATTTGCATACATCCAAACTCCATTTCCTGGTTTGTTCAAAACAGTCCTTAAATAATGCTACTACTTCTACTACTGCTACTATTGTACTATAGAGCTCTTTTTGATCATGTTTCTTTTGAGAAGGTGATGTATCTGCCATTTTGCATTATGTAAAATGTGATTCTGCAGATTTCTTTGTAATTATCAATACAGCTATCTCAGATCAAGGTGTATAACATTTCTTCAGACATTTTCTTTATTTTTGAAAGAGAAAGGCAAATCAAGCAAAATGTAAATGTTTTTGAGTGGCCATCATCAAATCAGCAGACCAGACACTACACTTTCGTTTTCCATCATGCAAGTGTCATTCATGCAGTTTCTGATGGTTTCCTCAAAAAGAATTGGTGTTTTATTTTGTTCTTCTTCCTCTCAATAGATTGCTTGTATATGAAGGTTCTTTGTACCAATTAAAATGTATAGTGAAACAACAAATGAGAAAAAAAATGAAATCATGAATTATTTACTTTCTGTTCTTTGTTATGATAACAGACAAAATATACACATACAGTTCAAATATATATAAGAATAGATGTTTTTATTCCGCCTTTTTTTTCCCCCAGGAAAGAGGTTATGAGTTGGTTTAGGGTTCTTAGCTTAGTGGTCATGAGTTGTGTTTGCAGGCACACTGTTAGACAGAGTCGGGGAAGGTAAAGGTGTGCACAGACCCCCAGCTCAAACACATCACACAAAACCTACTCTGACCCCTTACTAAGTGAATGTGATAATACATCCCCTCCTACACACTACACACACAAACACAACCTTGTATCAATAGGGAAACGGTATAAATCGATAGATTAAATAATACCTATTGACGTGTGTTACATAGTTGAATGTATCTTGGAAGCTTTTTGTTTTTCCATACTATGTATCTGACAGGTTCCTATGTGGCTTTGATTTTGAATGCATTGTCACGAACACTGTGACAGCAGGCAATGACATACTACAAACAAATGTTTTTTTGTTTTGTTTTTGTTTATTTTTCCTGCACAAAATATCTGAAGCAAAAACCAAGTATCAGAAAAACTGCTTTGAAACATATTTTGGGGATAATGTACACACACGTTTTTGGAGCAACTGTTGGCTTTGCTGGTCATAAAGCTTAGAACAGTCTGATGGATCAAAACAGGGCCGGCACAGAGGCACTAACAACATAAGCAGCTGCTTAGGGCCCATCTGCCACCAGGGAGCCCCCAAATGAAGTCAAACTGTTCACAATTTTGTAGATTTGAGGGTACTATAAATAATTCTCGGATAACGATAATGAATGATGTTTTTTTTCTGTACCTGAATATATCACATTTGGAGATTATTACAAATAATTCTGGTGGGTACTAAAAACTTTTTGTAGGACTTGGGGGACCTGTAACAAATTTTACAATCTGGATTTGGGGATTTGGGTACCCAGAAAGGCTTGGGCCGGCCCTGGATCCATGACAACTGAAGGAAACTTGGAGCTGGCGGGCTGTGCAGGCAGACAGAGACACAGAAAGACAAGGCTTGGAGAGCTGGTTTCTGCAAAAAAAAAAAAAGAAGCTGTGTATTTTTACAGGTAGAGAATGACACAAACAATTAGGCGAAACTGATTCCTAGAATCCTCTTTTCTCTCTCTCTTTCTCTCTTAGTGTTGTCTTTGTATGCCTGTATAGTTGATGTTGCAATCATGGCTTTTTTTCCGGAGGATTACCTGTGGTGTGCATTGTTCTTATATGAAATGATATGATATATATTTTTAAGTTTGTTTTCTTGTTTTCTATTTTTTCCTCTTCCTGTGACAGTATCTCTGTATGTGACTGTCTCACTATGCACCCAAACGGCTTCAATCTTGTAACCGCCTGCTTGATTGTGGGAAGGGACTGGGAACTAATATAATATGCATATTAGTGATTTAAAAAAAATAAAGATTGACACCAATGGAAACCGATTCATGGTTACAGGGGGATACACATCAATAAACTCACAACTTCCATATGGATGTGTCATCTTTTCATAGATAGACAGACAGACTAAATTGTTTGGTACAACAAAAGAAAATGCCCACACCACTATCTGAAAGCCTGCCTTGACATATTCAAATTGCTTGTTTTGTTAGATCAACAGTCCCAAACTCAAAAATATTTTATTTAATATCAGAAAAGACAAAAAAAAGGCAAATATTCGCATTTGAAACTGGAACCAGAAAAGTTTGGGCATTATGTAATAAGAATTACTTGATGGATCACACGATTATCAAATAGTTGCCTATATCTGTTGACCAATAAGTTAACTAATCGTTTCCTTAAGGCTTGTTTTCGTTTCAGAAATCATCTATTTATTTAAATTTTTTTAGGGATGTTTGTTAAGTCTCATGTTTGTCCTGTATTTTGTGAAGAAGTATAGTGCTGCCTTGTTGTGTTCCGTGGAGTAATACAATCTCTGAAATGAGGCTCATAGAGTGTGAAAAGTAGTTTGTTTCATGAAAACAAAAACAAACAAAAAGTTATCCATACGCAATAATGTGCTATCAAAAACCGACCTTCTGCTGGCAATAACTAACCTACAGTCTATAATCTGCGGTCTGAAAAATTGCTCCATCGAAACTTAACTTGCAATAAACCCACTTAAACCCAAAATCTTCCAAGAGCAGGACAGATAGACTAGAGCGGGGTCTTCAATGTTTTTCAGGCCAAGGACCCCCAAACTGATAGAGAGATGGAGCAGGGACCCCCTACTATATATATTGTATACAATTGTGTTTTATATTGAACTGGGCCTAGTGCCATGTATAAACATACCTTGTTATTGTGCATTCAATACTAAGCTATTCAAATAATGGACAGATTCATGTTTTTTGGTCGAGTTACAAAACGATCCATTTTCACTCATAATGTCCATACATTATGCCATCCTTGGCATAATAATATACTGGCCTCAGTAGTTGGCTGTTGTGGATAGGAGCTGCAGTGTTATAGCCAGGAATATCTTGCAAACATTTTTTTTTTTTAAATAATAAAAATAAAAATGTCACGACCCCCCTGCAGTACCACCGCGGACCCCCTAGGGGTCGCGGACCCCCTGTTGAAGACCTCTGGACTAGAGGATAACAATAGGGGAAAACACACATCATAGCATATTTTGCAACATGACCAATTACCTTCATTATATTGTATATTAAACATTTTAAAGGGCATAACACACAATACTTTTGCAATGAAAATAAAATACTAAAAATTGTGAACAATACAACAATGGCTCTTACAGAAATATTGATCCATTTCATTCCCCACAGATTAGGGGGGATTTCCGTTTTATGAGACAGAAATTTATGGCTCATCATGAATGTAACAAAAATAGAGGTGATTCAAGAGTGAGTCATCGTATCGATTGCACAATCTACGTAACTAAGAAGAATCAGAAGCGCGGATACAGTCATAGTACTGATACTCAAATCAGGTTGTATGAAACCTTCAAGATTGATGGTGTGAAATTAGTTTCAAAATGCTCACAGATGTGTGATCTTCAAATGAAAAATCGCCTGAAAAATGCCTGTTCCAATCTACACACACATACCAAGCCATTTGAACACGTGTACGTTCACACATCACAACATGAATAAATATTAATATTTAAGGAACAGATTTTCAACTTCACATATCTTTTTGTATTTTAATCAATCAGATCTTTTGAATTGTGTCCAGGCTGATATATAATGTTATAAATGCTTCGAAACACGACAACAAATTGTGAACTCCAAGCACTGTCAGTATTATAATAGAATTAATTGCGTGCTTTTATTTATTTCATTTTTCTGCAGTCGTTTCGCATAAAGGGTCATTTAAAAAAAAACACCAACCTGTGGCAGGTAAACAGGAAGTCACGACAGGTGCGGGAGACACGCCCGCAGAAACCTGAAGCTCTCGGAAAATAGTTTTTTTTCTCTACCGCCTCGTTCAGTTTCTCTCCGTAGGATTCACGGGCGACATATTCGGGCCAGACAGACATTTGTGAGCACATCGACAGACTTCTTTTGAAGACACCAGAAGACATATTTCTTCGTTGTAACCTGACCGCTGCAGGTTTTTTGTTTTGTTTGGTGGTCGCAGGTTGAATTCGTTGACAAACACAAGAATCATCTCTCGGCCACCAAAGGCCTGTAGGTTCACCTCGGAAAACAGCCCGTGGACGCATCAGAGACTACTACAATAAATAAACAAGAAGAGAAGAAGTAGTTCACGTGTTTTTAGGTCCTTTTGATTTTAATCTTAGCAGTCTAGCTGTGACTTGATGGACTACATGGACAGTGGACTGAGATACACCCCAAAGTCGGTAAGAAACTTGTAGGATTTCTGTACAGCCTATAGGTCATCTAACTCGGGCGGATGCTTTGTTTTACCCTGTTAAATATTGATTTGATGTTCGTGTTTTGTGAAAGAGTTCGGGTGTTTCCTGAATGACACTCTTTCCTAACATTGGCGCATGTTTGTGTGACAGTGGCGAGCATTGGACAGGAAGTGAAGCAAACGAATGCAGAGTCTACCTTAAAAGATCAGTCAAAGTTAGAGTGATCTTTAGGTAAATTAACCTTCCCATAGCAAAACCGTCAGACATGAAGTAGAAAGGTCACTTGTGTTTTCATTCTACAGGGTAGGCCTACACACAACACTGTATACAAATCTACTTTTTAAATACACATCAACAGTCTCAGCCAGTCTTATCACCCGCACACTGTTTTGCCTTAGGACAAACATGTTACGAAGTAAAAAATGAAATCCAGCACTCAGAAGCTGAGAAAAAAACCTGCTTTCACTTCTTTGCCAAGCTTCTGGTTCTGTACTGATTAGAGCCTCTGCCAGGAGTTTAATTTTGTATATTTCTGGGCGAGCTTTTAAACTTGTTATTCCCACCTTTAAAAAAAAAAAAAGCCACAAAATGTAATCTTTAGATTTGCAAATACTACACAACCCCCCACAAGTGTGTGTGATTTTGATGCAAGAAATCAATAAAGGCCTACACGTTGTGATAGATATTCATAGGATGCATATGTCAGATCTTTTTTTTCATTCAAGTAAAAGCAGTAGTTCATCAGAAAATATCAGAAATCCTTTTATAAAATCGTATGTCCTTTGTCCCATGCTATAACTTTCTACCAAACATCCTTGTAAATGTAACAGATATGTTACATTGTTTGTGAGATATCCCACAAACAAACAAGCCCTTTGAGGCTGCACTTGCCCAGCTCATTTTCTCTGCATGGGGCCTAATTTCAAAAAAGTTGGCTCAATGGGGGGGGGGGGGGGGGAAGTGTTGAGGCCTCTTACCACCTGCAGTATGAAGTAAGTGATACTCCAAAACCCTGAAGCTTTAAACCGACTCAAAGCTTTGGATCAAACCTTTTTCAAATAGTGATTCTCTCTGTAGAACCTCCCTGAGCTTCATCAGTGAAGGTCCTCAGAAAGCAAAGCAGGCAGGCATCGAGGGCCTGACTCCTAAATTCCTCCAAGTTCCTTCTCCCTGTTGTGACTTGTTAACTTGAGTCCTTCAATTCTGTGCACTAACATCTGTTTGTGATTACGCCACACACAATGTGATGTGGGTAAACATGGGGATAAACATAAAGGCATTTTGTCCTTTAATTTTCAATCAGAGGAGTTGGCAGGACACAGTGGGGCAGATCTGAGGAGTGAAGTTGCTGTGCTAAGTGTTTTTTGGTCATTGACAGTGATAATTAAGTAATAATTAAAGGCATTTTAAATATGTTGTAATTGATTACATGGTTGGTATTAAGATTTACATTTCTGTTGTCACCAAGATTAATAACCAGATTCCTGTTAAAGGTGGACACATTAGCTAATTGACATTTTAAGGAATATACTTTGAATATTTTTGAGTTTTGTGTGACAGTTTTTAATTGTAATTATATTGATTGAACTGTATGAATACTGTTAAAAAGCTCACAAAAATGTATACTTAATCAGTTAATATTTATGGTTCCTTTGAAGAGTTATGAGTCACAATTCTGGTTATTTTAAAAATGATTTGTTGCCACGAAAGCTCCATCTTGTTTATAAGTAGATTAGGTGTTCTGACATGTTCTCTCTGTTTCTCAACTTCAAATCTTTTTCCCTTTTTAATTTGTAGCTTGGTATTTAAAAAACCCACCGTGAGCAGTAAATGTGTGACGCACGTAATAATATTTTGGTTAACAAACAACACAGAGCCATGCATATCCATATCTATTCCACAGACTCTGCAATGAGCCTTTGAAATGGGAATGACAGATGTCAAACCTGCTCTTTTAAGACAAATACTTGTCGTCATAGTTGCAGTATAATTCCTTCTCATTCAGGTGGAGTATCAGGTTTATACAAGCAGAGAGACTGTGTTGTCCTTGGTTATTGAAACAGTTAATGGAGTCGTAGTTTTGCACTGCACTTGTAATTGTGAAACTTGCAGGCACAAAATCTCAAAGCCTCGGGAATCTTTTTAGAATTGTTTTAAACATCCCATAGTTTTTAAGATGATCTTTTGTTTGCCCGTGAAGTTGTCCAGTTTGACAGGGACCTTTTTCATTTTCTACTACAGTACAGTGAGCACACAAAGAAACTTGTTGTGTTCCACTGCAATCAGCAAGTGGTTTGTTCCCAGCAGGTTTGACAGGATTTTACATGGTGAAACCTTTGTACTCCCTCCCCCCTCCGTCTCACCTCTTTAACGTAACCACGGAGCCGTGACTCATGCATAAAGTTCCCTTCTTATTCATTTACAGCACTAGATACTGAAACGGTTCTTTCTGTTTTTTGAATTTTTTTGTCGATTTTGAATGAAAACCGGCTCAGATTTCTTCCCCTTAAAAAAGCCAATAGTCTAAGAAAAACATTTTGTTATATATTAGAACATAGTTTATCTGGTTGAGGACCTAATTCTGTAGGCTGGGAGCATTCCTAAAATACACAAGTACCTACTTGCTGTCTGCTGCTGTCCCTTATCTTCAGCTGATTATCTATTCCGGTAGAGTTGAAACTCTTCTCTTTGTAGCTTTATGTCCACAAATGTCTTCCCGCTCCAGTGAAATGGTTGGAATTAATATTTTGAGCATGTTGTTATCTTAATATAGACCCTTCAGTTGTATGTGTCCGTCATTCATCCATACATAAAACTGTCTGTCTGTCTTCTAGGACAAAGACTGGGACACCTCTGTCCAGTTCTTGCCAGCATCGGATAACAAAAAGCTTGAGAAGAAAAAGGGTCCGGGGAAAGTTGGGGCTGTGATCGGTGTGGTGGTCTTTGCTGCCGTCATTGCTCTTATGACCGGACTGCTGGTCTGGCATTTCCACTGTAAGAACTCCTTCCTTGATATTCATTTGATAATGGCACACAATAGCAAACTGTTCATGAAAAAGGATGTAAAGAAGTAACCCTATCACAGTTATTTTTCAAAGTTAAAGTCATTTTTATTTAGTTTTTACATTATTTTTGATAAATTGCATATATGTACTTTTTATATGCCCTCTGTAGAGCTCTTAGATTTGCCAGATTGGTTTTATTCAAGCTAATGTAATACATGATGAGAACATAGTTTAAGAAGGCCCTTGTGTTTTTAATTACTGGATCCACATTAGGACTTTCCTCTGTATTTCATTGAAATCTGCTGAAGTTTTGAAATATATTTTTAACAACGTACAAGTTTTTGATGAATGTTCTTAGGCAAGTTAAATTCTGTTTATTCTGTCTGATTATTTGCACATGCAAATGGCTAAAAGCTAGGAGGAGGGGTTAAAGCTCCATCAGTTGAAACAAGTACACCTGGGGAACTTAAAACTTCACAAATCGAAAGATTTTTGATACATTAGTGATAAAAGTTTCAAAAAACCAGAGCTCATAAAATAGGCTGAACTCCTGTGCAGTAAGAGTGTGGGTGTGTAACCTCAGTCTTGTCTATGTGATCCTGCAGTCCGTAAAGATGTGCGACTCAAGAAGATGTACAGCGGCTCCATGCGGATCACCAACCAGGTGTTCGAAGATGCCTACGAGAACTCCAACAGCTCCGAGTACAAGGCGCTGGCGAAGCAAGTGACTTCACAGGTGAGAGAGACTGCTGCTCAGGCCTCCACAACACTGCCCTCTCCTCAAAAATGTAATTGAGTGTTTTCAAACCGCATTCATTCATTCTCTGTTGCGATGTTGCTCTTGTCTCTTTCAGCTTAAATCCATCTATTCCAAAAGTCCACAGTTGGTCAAATACTATGTTGGTTCTACAATTCAGGCTTTCAGGTAAGGCTCCTTCATTATTACCAAGAGGGCCATGTTTCCTTTCCTGTTTGTCTGTTTGTGTGTTGGTTAGCATGATATCTCAAAAAAAACAATGACATTTGGAGGAAAACTAGCTCACTGGATGGTGACATTTTTTTATTTTTTGGTGTGCATGCATGCAGATCCAATAGCACCAACTAATCTCCAACATTGTCTGTTATTTAAATTGCAAGTTCAGAAGATTTTGAATTCCAATGTGAAGATTTCCATCACCAGAAATAGATTGGGTTTACTGTTGCCTTCACTTTTTCACTTCAGTGTAGTTTAAATTGTATCCGTCTGTAACATAGAATCTGGAAAGAACACATTTTTCAAAAGACCATTTTTACATAGCTGTGGTTGGGAAGAGACATTATATTACATGCACCATAGACCAATTTCTAGTATTTGATAAAAGACTAATAAGAGCATTGATATAGCCATACACACCATACATCTGTATGACCCTTATAGTAGAAGTAACAATTAGTTTGTTTTACTTTGTCTGCACTATTTAATTCTTGTCTCATTGCCCTCAGTGAAGGCAGTGTTGTTGCCTACTACCTGTCCGAGTTCAGAGTCCCTACGGGCCAAGAGGCATCTGTTGACAAAGCCATGTCTACACTGGAGAAGCTAGTGGACAAAGAGAAGCGACTCATGTCCAGACCTAGCAACTCTCTGGTCTTTGAAGATGTGATATCTTCAGGTAGAGTCAAAGCAACTGAGGGCCAAACTGGCATTGTTTGTGATTCAGTCCATAATCCATCATGCTGTATTTCTTATGGTTTGTTGTAGAATGTCAAGTTCTGTCTGTTTTGCTGTCAGCATCCTCATCCAAGTTATTTGTCATGCGTTTCATCTCACAGCACTTGATGCCCGACTGGTTTCAACATCATTCAGCAGTAAGTGCTCATCTTAATCTATTTATTTTTGACAGCTCATCCATGTAAGTAGAGAACAGCAAATGTGTCTTAACACATAGTTCATGGGGTTTGAAACATGTTACCATAGCTGAAATCATTATTGATTGTCTCTTGTTACATTCTTCTGACATATAGTTGGCAGATAACAAATAGGATTTTGTTTGCCACTTATCTTTCTACCCAGCAAGAATTAGAAATTATGTAATTTATACTCTTCAGAAAATAGGAGTCTGACTGGCATGATAAACGTGTAGTTGAGCCATATTTGGGCATGCAATTTGTTGTTAAAGATTTGAAAAGGAGTGTACAGGGCTGAAACTCTTCTCTCTATTTGGCCAAAGTGTCATTGTGACTTGTTTACTTCAAGTACAGTGTTTCATCATATTCCTGAAAATTGTATATACTGAAGTACAAATTAGACAGCTGTTGCAATTGAGCATGCCCAGTGATATCAGAATAAGTTTGACAGTCTGTAATTTAATTTGCATTGAGATAATTGGGCTACTGCAGTCCTGTGATGTACAAAGTTGAATGGGAACACCCCTCAAAGTCATTGTTTCTGTCTCAGAATCTTTGAAGTTTACAGAACATGCAAAGACCGATCATATCGGGCAGATCCAGTCGCCTGGCTTCCCTAACAGTCCATATCCCCCCAACACCTTCATCCAGTGGCAGCTGAGAGCAGACCCCAGCTACGTCATCAAGCTTGAGTTTGATACGATGAATCTTGAAGAGAACTGCAAGAATGACTTTCTCAAAATCTACGACTCCCTGGTGGCCATCGAAAGCAGCGTTATGGAAGAGTGAGTTTTTCCTTTGGTCTCATCTAAATACAGCTTCAAGCAGATACATAACTCACCAGCCGTCTGTACTCTTATTTTCATGCAGTGGCATATTTTTCGATTTGGATAGAGAGGACTACATCTAGTATGTAAGGCCCTCTGCTGGTCAGATGCTGTGTTTCTGATGTACACTTGTACTGCATACAAAGGTGCAGTTGCCTATCATTGCCTGGGTTAAGACACAGAATAATCAGAATTGCGATATGACAGTTTAGAGTCTAATTAGATGAAAGAATTTGAGAATGTGATTGCTCTTTCCAAACCATTAAAAAAAAACAAAAAAAACACATGCAGTCAGAAAGTCACCAAGACCTCTACAGGCACTTTCATGTGTGCAAGATAAAGTCATTAGTGGCATTCTTGCCAATTTAAACCAAATTGCAAACTAGATAACATCACATCAGTGAACAGTGCATATAGAAAATATATGTTGTCTGTTTTTTCTTCCTCAGGATGTGTGGGTACTTCTCGCCTAGTGAACCATTGACCTTTCTGTCTTCTGGCAATGTCATGCTGGTGACGATGGCCTCAAATAATGAGAAGAACTACCCAGGTTTTAGAGCAAAAGTCTCACAAGTCAGACGCGGAACTAAAGGTAGGGATTAATGTTTGAACCTCTTTGTCATGAGCTGCACTATAAATGTTTGATATTTGGACAAATCCTGACACTAACATGTATTTTTAACAGGTACGACATGCGGTGGCCAGCTGACAGGCGAAAAAGGCACCTTCACTTCTCCCAACTTCCCAAATTACTATCCTCCGCGAATTTCGTGTCAGTGGTCGATCCAGGTGAGACGACAGCACTTAATCGACACGTTATACACAGCTGTATCGTATGTTTGTGTTCAGTTATGCTCCTCCGAAGGTCACATGTCAACATGTCAGTAAGTTTTTACTCGTCTCTGTCAATCGTTAAGGTCCCTGCTGGTAAGGCGGTGAAGGTGACGTTCAAAAAGTTCCTCTTGTCTGAGCCCGGCCAGGAGGAGATTAAGGACTGTCGCAAGGACTACGTGGAGATTAACGGAAAGAGGTGAGTCCATGCTTGTATCTCTTAAAACCACATAGGAATTGCATAACAGAGCAGATGTCCCACTACCTGTGCACGTCATCCTCAGATTGTGCGGAGAAAAGCCTGACGGAACAGTGACCGAAACCAGCAACGCCAACACAATGAGCGTGATGTTCAGTTCTGATGCCTCCTATGTGGACCGAGGCTTTGAGGCATCGTATGAGGCCATTGACGTCAAAGACCGTAAGTGACTCCCCGTTCCGATAATGGTTATTTCTTGACACTAAGCAAGTGTGTATCTTGTGTTAATAACCCTGTCATGTCATCCACAGCTTGTCCAAAGCGGTTCCAGTGCAAAAATCAGCGCTGCGTTAAAACAGCGCTCAGGTGTGATGGCTGGAATGACTGCGGAGACATGAGTGATGAATTAAACTGCAGTAAGTACTCGGATTATACTCCGAAGGAGTAGTCAACATCAATAGTGTAATTATGCTCTACATTGTTGGCACACAAAGTGAGTTCAACTGTGTTTTCCTCCAGAGTGCAACTCATCGGATATCAGTTGTAAGAATGGGTTGTGTAAGCCCATGTTCTGGAAATGTGATGGCGTAGATGACTGTGGAGACCTCACAGATGAGCAGAACTGTGGTAAGACCTGTTTGCACTCATGGAGGATGAATTTAACATGAGCTTTCAAAGGTCAGTTTTCTCATGCCTGTCTATTTCTTTTGTTTTCTAAGGTGGATGCAAATCCGGACAAATGAAATGTAAGAATAAAAAATGTGTCTCCGAGAAGAATCACTGTGACGGCACAGACAACTGTGGGGACGGGTCAGATGAACTCGACTGTGGGAGAAGTAAGACTCCTTTTCTAAACTGCAAAAGAATATCTCTAGACATCAGTCACTTATGCACCTACTGTACACTATCTGCTCAGCACTAAATGGCAGACATAAATACAAATATATGTGAACAAACTGGAGCATGTAGCTGCAAAAGAGCCAAATGTGAAGATGTCTTTATCAGTTTAAAATGTTTGCACATGTGTGATGAATACATTTTAGGGAACACATAATTGATGATTCTGAAATGAGTTTTCCCCCTACATTTAAGGAATTAATACAGGGCCCATTTCATAGTTTGAATTTGAATTGTCTTCCCTCCCTCTCTCCGTAGGCACTATTGTGAGCTGCAGTGATCTCACTTATAGATGTAAAAACAATAAATGCATCAGTAAAGTGAACCCAGAATGTGACGACACACCGGACTGTGAAGATGGATCTGACGAGGAGAATTGCGGTATGTCCCAATGAACCTCAGCGGGTGCATGTACTTGGATATTCAAAACTAGTTATTATCGCAATCTGCATTGTTAAGCTTGTATGACAAAACAGATGTGAACTTCCAACCACTTCAGGCACGGCAACAAGCTGCAACAAGCCAGCCCTGTGATTGATTGATTGATTGATTGATTGATTGATTGATTGTTTACGTTGCAGACTGCGGGAGGAGTATTTTCAAGACGTCGCGTATTGTGGGCGGTGAGGATGCAGATGAAGGGCAGTTTCCCTGGCAGGTCAGCCTCCACATCAAAGGTTTCGGTCACGTGTGTGGAGCGGCCATCATCAGTCCAAGATGGCTGGTCACTGCTGCCCACTGTGTGCAAGATGACGGTCGAACAAGGTAGCATCTTACTTTGTGTTTTATGTTCTCACTGGCAACTAGAAATCTCTTTTTCTTTTTTCTTTTTTTTGCAATATGGCATTATGTATCAAATCAGAGCTCACGCTCGCAGCTCTTTCAGAATAAGTCTAGATGTCTGGTGAAAATTCAACTTTATTTAGCAGATATTTAGCAGATGCTCTTAACTTGAAAAGATTGCAACAGTAGAATGACATTAAAGTTCTCTATCAATGTATTTCTATGCAGGACACATTATTTTAGAGCCATGTTTAGACAAATGATAGTTGTCTCCACAACAACTCCACAATAGTGCTTAATTCATATCAAATATTATATCTTTATTCGGGAGCTTAAATAGTCTTTAAATACAGTTAAATATACTGTTCACACAAAAACTGTGGGTGTTATTATACTAGAAAGGCCTCTAAAAGTTAAATTCTTTGAATCATTGGGACAAAATAACTAATGCAGTTCAGTTGTTTGACTTTGAATATACTGTAAACAATTTGTCACATGCAAAGTGAAACCTTAGATCTCTGTGTTTTTACTGGCAACACAATGCATGTGTTAGACCACAGGAAGCTCAATTTAGAGCCGTCAAAAATAACATCTTGATATTTTAGGTCTTTACACGGTACATATTCTGATGTAGGTTGATATTTATGCATTTTCTCCTCTGAAGGTGACTGGACACTGGGATTTTTATATCACAATGGTTATTAAAATATTTATTTATACGAAATATAATATTTATAAATATATTGTAAATGCTTTTAAACATTCAGTTTATTTTGCAGGCAGTCTGAGTCATCACATAGACTCCACGCTCACCTCAATTTAACTGTAATGGTAAACAAGATCTGAACAGCCAGGCCTAACTCGGGTTTATTGTGCATATTTTCTCATGTGACGCTTGTGCCACATGCTGTGCCTGTCTGTAGTTTTTTCGTAGAATGAGAATGAACTTTGCGATTTGTTTTGGTATATGTTTTCAGATTCTCACAGCCCGGTACTTGGGAAGCTTTCCTTGGCCTTCACATGCAGGGGACTATTGGATCATCCGTGGTGAAGAAGAACCTGAAGAAGGTCATACCCCACCCTTCCTACAACGCATACACCTATGACAATGACATCGCCCTAATGGAGCTGGACAGTCCTGTCACATACTCGGATTACATCAGGCCCATCTGCATGCCGGCTCCCCAACATGATTTTCCAACGGGTAGCACTGTGTGGATCACCGGGTGGGGCGCCACTCGAGAAGGAGGTGAGTTTTCACAAAGCAAACCCTGTATTTCTCATTTTGATGAATACTTGTAGCCACTAATAATTGAAACATTTTAATAAATGCTGAAACTTAAGCTGAAGTAACTATCCAGTGAGTGAAAGAATATCAAAATTAAATTAGTTTTTAATTTTGTTTGGTGATGCTCTGTTATATACTGGGTATTCATAATTTGGTAAGATATTTTAATTGTATTAGCTCTATATTTGCTGACAGGTAGATGCTAATACGTCTTTTATAACTTTTCTCTGATGAAGGCCTGCCATTATTACTTTAGAGGCCCAACCTGATGACATGACATTTAGACCTCAACATAAGCGTGATGGTGTCCTTCTGTTGTTTTTGTGATTCAGGATTTGCTGCAAAAGTGCTCCAAAGGGCCCAGGTCCGAATCATCAACCACTCGGTGTGCAACGATTTGATGGGAGGGCAGATCACGTCTCGGATGTTGTGTGCCGGAGTGCTGACCGGAGGAGTCGATGCTTGTCAGGTACTTGAACCTCATGCTGCCCTGCTTTCTTTCTTATTGTTTCAGCTTTCTCCCAAAATGTTGTACCAAATAAGGCATATGAATATTTTATCAACATGCAAATTTGACAATTAGCTAGGAATGTAACTGTGGTGATAATAGAGTGTGAGGCATGTTCAGTTCATTGCATTGATAACATGGGATGGAAAAAAACATTTCTGACTTTAAAATTGCAGAGAAGGAGGTGGTGTCGGAGGAAAATGCGGGGCAGAGAGACAAGAAAATGCCCCACACTGACGCCATGTAGTAACTCTCACATGTACCTGTATTCGTCTCTGTTAGGGGGATTCTGGCGGCCCTCTGTCCAGTCCGTCCGGGAGTCGTATGTTCCTGGCAGGAGTGGTCAGTTGGGGTGATGGCTGTGCCCGCAGGAACAAACCTGGCATCTACACAACAGTCACCAAATTCCGTGGATGGATCACAGAAAAGACCGGAGTGTAGACCACTGAAAAATGGCCCAACAAGGTCATATTGACATGAACACAGACTGATGACAAGTACCAAAGTACAGATTGTTGCTTCACCACTCTGACTTTCCAGCTGATGTGGTGGCGTTGACTCCCAGTCGCAGCTGCAGTGGAAAATGCTTGAAAAGCAATTGAAACATATTTTATGACTGCGATTGTATGCGGGTGGGGATGATGAAATGTTTTTAATGTAAATAAAGGTTTTATTTTTGTGTTGTTTTTTGCTGTTTTTTAAGCTTGTTTTAATGGAGAACAATGTTATGTGCTGCACATGAAATAGATTTGAGGTGTGATTGTTACACATGTACACAATAAAGTTATTATTATTATGTACACGAATAAATTGTGCACTCTTTTGTCTTGTGTTTTATCAGTAGATATAAGAATGTCCTACCAGTTTTCCTTGTTGTCTTTGTTCTGAATTTTGTAAATTAAAAAACTAAATTACAGCAAGCTCGTTCCATCTTACCTCCTATGGCTTGGTATCTTACTCATCGTATTAGTGATGTGATTGTTCTCTTTGGAAAGCATTGCCCTTCTCATCATGGATGGCATTTTATATTAACAGTGAACTGCTTTTCTATCAGCATAAAATAAATCGGCATGAACAAGTAGGTTTTGTTTGAGTATAAGCTTTCATGTTTAATATGATGACATGACCTCTATTCCATCCAGTACAATGTTAACTTGCCAGTTTAATTTGTCTTGGATCTGTGTAAATGTGGTTTTATAGCAGATGTTTTGAAATAAAATATTTCTAATATATAACCAATTCTTTGCATTTATTTTTTCATCTATGATTTTTGATCACTTTACTTAACATCCAACCTATTTGCATTGCGCCTTACTTAAACTGAATTAATAATAATGAATAATTAATTGTTTTGTTCACTCTGCCATATTTATTACAATTTATGTTTTATCCTGCTGAAGTAGACCATGCCTGTCTATTTCAGCAGGATGTTTTTTCAGAACCATAATTTTTTTATATTGTATTTATAGTTGTTTCACTCATAGTGACAAAGCATCACTATTGTTTAGGAGTTAATGCAGCTGTATAAACCAATTTCTACCTCTCTCTCACACTCTCACTCTCACACTCACACACACACACACACACTCACACACACACTTTTGTAGTTGATAGTGTTTTTTTTTTTTTATTGTGCAAATAAACTAATCTAAACTAACCGAGGAGAAACTGGAGGGAGATTGACACTATGCATGTGATGGAAATTACTGCAGAATAGAGAAATTATGGGATGTCCGAAATAAGTGCTAATTTTGGCCATTTGCTAATTATATTTCGTGTTATTATTTCGCGTTTCATACGTGTCTCCATTGTCCTCTGTTGCGTGTATTTAAACAAAAGACTCAATGTTTGATTTTGAATGGTCCAAAAGGATTGGATTATATTACACATTTTTAATTAAATGGATTATGTTTCTGATTACAAAAAAATTACATATAATTTGTATTCAGATCTGAATCAACTCCGGAACAAAAAACAATTGAATCTAACCTTAACCGGAATATATTTAACAACGGAGCGGAAACGGTCCCACCGTATTATTGTTCCCCTGGTTTTCGCAGCAGTTTCTATCATTATTTGTATTCATCGGCGTTTCTTTTCTTTCAGTCGTAACATATTATTGTCCAATAATCATAGATGTAGAGGTTCAAAACAATGTTAAGGACTCGTGCTTTGTCTGTCTCAGACACATGGATTCAAAACATTAAAAACGGTTTGAAATCGATGTAGCTGTTAACGTTAGATATCCAATTTAGACGGGGCAGCTTATTTAACTGCTACGTGTTGACAAAGCCGTAGACATGTCGATTTAATGTATTAGTTGTGAATAAACTCCGTGGTGAAGGCGAGTAACATATTTTACAATAAATATGGACTCAGACCGAAGGAGAGACAGCCGGAGTTGGGACTGGGACAGCCCGCAGTGCCGAGCCCAGCTGGACGAGGTCTTTTTCCGCCGACATGACTACATCCAGGCTGGAAGCCAGGAGCACAGAGAGTTCTGGTCATTTTTTGACCGCTTCCAAAGGTTTAAAACAAAGAGGGACGTGTCTGGGTCAGGAGCAAAAGGGGACAGAGAAGACGGGGAAAAGACTCGCACGGGAAAGGTAGACCTTGGCCTTCCGAAAGAGTATGACGCTCGTTACCGCATCAATGTCTCTGTGTGCACCAGGGATGTCGAGGAGCGCCTTGGGAAGTCAGAGCACAGAGGCAGGCAGAGATCCTCGGGTCCAGGCAGTGAGGAGATCTCCGACTGCCGCCTGGCTCTCCTGCATTTCCTGGACTTCAGCCAGAGACAGAGTTTTGGAAAGCTGGCCAAGCTTCGCCGGGAGCAGAAGAACCTGCCCATCTACCAGTACCGGGACAGGATAGTGGAGCTGGTGCGACTTCACCCTGTGGTTGTGGTGGCGGGGGACACGGGCTGTGGGAAATCCACCCAAGTACCTCAGTATCTTATCTCAGCTGGCTTCAATAACATCGCGTGCACTCAGCCTCGACGTATCGCCTGTATATCCCTCGCGAAGAGGGTCAGCTTTGAGAGTCTCAATCAGTACGGCTCAAAGGTTTGTCATGGACGGTCAAGTGAAGGTTCTTACCTTTTGTTGAAGCTCCAGCTAGACTGTCGACTTATCAAGCACATTTAAAAAAAAAAGTTGTTTACTTGTCAAAATTCTACTCTACTATAACTCAGAGGGAAATATTGTCCTAAATATTGTAATTTACCTGTACATTTTGTTACTAGTTACTATATATATAGTCTCTTAATTTGTTTTCAGCACTGACTCGATAGTAAACGCATTAAGTACTAAGCTCACAAAAGGCATTCATGTTTTACAGGTGGGGTACCAGATCCGCTTTGAGACCACCCGGACCCCGGCCACCAAACTGCTGTTCCTGACTGAGGGGCTGCTGCTCCGACAGATCCAGCAGGACAGGACGCTGTCTCAGTACCAGGTGTTGATCGTGGACGAGGTCCACGAGAGGCACCTCCACTGTGACTTCCTTCTTGGGGTCCTGCGCTCCCTGCTGTCTGACCACCCAGACCTGCGTCTCATCCTCATGTCAGCCACCATCAACATCAAACTTTTCTCTGACTACTTCGGTGGTGCTCCTGTGCTGCAGGTACCAGGCAGGCTGTTTCCTATACAGGTAAGCAGAGGACAGCGGCCATCACAGATGTAAATATAACTTCTCACTTGAAGATATTAGTTTTCTGGGCCTTGATGTAGGCATGCTCAAAGACCAATAGACTCAATGACAAAAACAGGAGTTCAAAATATTCAGTATGCTCGTTTGAATATATTCTTGGTAGTCTAAGCATTCAATTTGGTAATGATGTTCCAAAATGAACATTTCAATGTTTTCAGGGTTTCATATTTCATGTTTCCTTTACTAAGGTGATATACCAGCCCATTCCGACTGAGGAGCAGCCCTCGCGCTCAGAGAAACTGGATCCCAGACCCTACCTGCGCATCCTGCAGGGCATCGATCAGCGCTACCCTCCAGAGGAGCGTGGCGACCTGCTGCTCTTCCTCAGCGGTGTGGCAGAGATCTCCACCATCCAGGAGGCCTGTCAGGTTTATGCCACGCACACACGGCGCTGGATTGTCTTGCCGCTGCACAGCACGCTCTCACTGGCCCAGCAGGATAAGGCAAGATAAGTCATCTTTGTTTGGATTGGAGTGGACATACAATGTTTGAATCTGATATGTTGGATATGGTTTACCAGTTTCTAATTCTCTGCCATCTTCTCTTCTTCAGGTGTTTGACATTTCTCCTCCTGCAGTGAGAAAGTGCATCATCTCTACCAATATTGCTGAGACTTCAGTTACAATAGATGGAGTACGCTTTGTCGTAGACTCAGGTAAGGCACTAGTAGTTTTTTTAATTAGCTGCCACTACCAATGGGTCCATCTTAACAAACCTAATTTTGCGCAGCCAATCTTTGTCCCAAAAAAATCCCAAAGGTTCAAAAGATACCAAATCTGTCATGCTGAATTTTGGGGGGGAAATGGTTTCCAACTTTAAAGAAATTGAAATAGTAAAGAATGGGGGAAAACAATACACGGCTCAGAAGTAGAATAACACCCACACAAATGGATTGTTTTGTCACTCATTCTTTTACAGGGAAGGTAAAAGAGATGAGTTTTGATCCTAAGGCCAAGATGCAACGTCTGCAGGAGTTCTGGATCAGCCGAGCCAGCTCTGAGCAGAGGAAAGGTCGAGCCGGTCGCACAGGTCCAGGAGTGTGTTACCGCCTGTACGCTGAGTCCGATTACGATGCCTTCGCATCTTATCCGGTGCCTGAAATCCACAGAGTGGCTCTGGACTCCCTCATTCTTCAGGTAACAATACCCCATAGAAAGCAGGATGGAAATTCTTGTTTTTAATTCTTCAATTTCCATAGTTACATTTTAGCTTTATTCATGCTGTCTTGTTTCTGCAGATGAAGAGCATGAGTCTTGGAGATCCACTTTCTTTTGTCTTCATCGATCCACCTCCAGCTGCTAGTATCCAGACTGCAGTTACTTATCTGAAAGAGCAGGGAGCGCTGGACAGTCGCTCTGAACTGACCTCTATTGGTAGTTTGCTGGCACAACTGCCTGTGGATGTGGTCATAGGTAAGATTCCCTTCACCAAACTGGTGTTTTTTAGTGTTCTTTGTCTCATCTATTGTTTTCATGAAGCTACAAACAGAACACAAAACGGTGGTAAACAGTTGAATAAAGTTTAATTTGCATAATTTCAGGCTTGGTTTCTCTTAAATTTAGTTTACAAAATATCAAATGTGTCCATGATGTACTGGAGTTTAAAAGTGCAACACACACAGTAGCAGCTAGATTTAGGTAAGTGTGTGTGTGTGTGTTTGTGTTCATTCAGGGAAGATGCTGGTGCTGGGCTCTTTGTTTAACCTGGTGGATCCCGTGTTGACAGTAGCAGCAGCCCTCAGTGTTCAGTCGCCTTTCCTGCGCAGCTCACAGCACAACCCAGACTGTGCCACTGCACGCCAGCCCCTGCAGAGCAACCACGGGGACCCCTTTACCCTGCTCAACACCTTCAATGCCTGGGTGGAGGTCAGTGATGGAAACATCGTTTGACATCGGCTTTTTGACATGAACGGAATAGTCAGATTTGATATAAGATGGTCTTCCTTGTACTTAAAACTGTTCATCAACAGGTGAAGGGAGAGAGAGGTGGTGGCTCAAGGAAGTGGTGCAGGAGGAGAGGCCTGGAGGAGCAGCGTCTATATGAGATGGTCAACCTACGCAGGCAGTTCAAGGTAGGCAGCTGACACAGTAGTTTACACATTTAAAAATATGTGATCACTATTTTACCTTTTATGAGCTTCCTCTCTGCTTCACAGGACTTGTTGAGGAGCCACGGCCTGCTGGAATCACAGCGCAGCACTCCCTCTGGTGGTGACCGCGGCCAGCGTAGGGAGAGGCTGAAGGAGAGGAAGAAGCTGCATCAGATGAAGAGAGATCACGAGCAGCAGGAGGGCAGCAGACGTAAAGTCCTGAGGATGGACGAGGGCCAGGACGGAGAGTTCTCCTCAGGATCAGACACAGAGGCAGCCGGCAAAGGCAAGAAGGACAAAGAGGGATCGGGACAGAACTTGGACATACAGGTAACATGGACAAAGGTTGCTACACCCAAAGCACCCTAAACCTCAACACCAACATTTAACTCTCAACTTGAAACTGTCCACTTTTCTTTGTGCTATTTTGAGGTATACTTGACTGGATACTAAATTTGTATGACAGTTGGAAAAAGGCCAGCACTAGTAATAGTATAAGGATAGTCATCTTTACAGAGGTGGATATGTTTGTGTCTTTGTGTATGTTTGGCACAGTTACACTGATCACTGATCTCTCTGTGGTGCTGTTTGGCCTGCAACAGGAGGTGAAGTTCAAGTTGCGTCACAACGTGTCGGAGCTGAAGGAGGCGGCGAGCGTCAGTCAGGACATGGGATCCCGCCATCAGGCTTTGCTCAAGCTGCTGCTTTGCCGCGGCCTCTACCCTCAGCTGGCACTGCCCGATGAACACAACTCCACCCGCAAGGACTCCGACCAGGTCAGGCCTCCTGCTGCACCCACCGTAGCTTCTAAGTTTAGATGATACAATAAAGGTGTGTGTGTGTGTGTGTGTGTGTGTGTGTGTGTGTGTGTGTGTGTGTGTGTGTGTGTGTGTGTGTGTGTGTGTGTGTGTGTGTGTGTGTGTGAACCAGTTGTTTCTATAGTGTCGTATTGATCCACTTTCCCTTTGTGATTTTCCAATGTATAGGTGTTTCACACAAGGAATAAGCAGGGAGTGGTGATCCACCCGACCAGCGTGTTTGCCAGCGACCCAGAGGTGTTACAAGTGCCTGAGGATGACACCAGAGAAATTGGTAAACCTCTCTAACAACTTCTTTCAAAAGTACTACATGTAGATTTTTAGGTATATTCAAAACTCATAACTCTGCTGTGAAAGACTTTAAAAAGGTAACACTGTCGGGATAACACAAGAACATAATTTAAACTTTCTCCCGCTGGAAAAGAAAATGAACAGCAATAAAACAGAGTCCTGCTCTGTAGACATTTACACACCTTTAAATTACAATGGGAGATAAACCTTACTTATGAAATTCAACTTTACGAGATATTTAAACTCACTAACAATTCACACTTTATATCTGAATGATTTTAAGCACTGTCTGAATTTTTTAATTATTAATCGGCTACTAACCAAAAAACTGTCTTTCTGGAAGTTACTTTTAATTCTAGAGTAGACCACATCACCACATTCATGCCCATTTCCTCCAAAATATGTTTTCTTCGTGTTGCAAAAACAATATTTCCAACTGCTTGTTCTGCACTTGAAGAACAGCAGTGGTCTTATGTGTTTGCAGTTAAAGAACGGTATTGGAAGTAATGCACTCCAAATTTCTCTGTGTAAAATCTATTCCTTGGCCTCCTGATCCACTGATGAAGTCTTTTTGTTTTGTCTCTTCCTTCCACTCTTCTTCTTGTGCACGTCTCTCATCATGTCTCTGTTGTCTCTCCCTCTTTGTCTTTGTTTCCTGCCGGCAGGGCCTGATAGGCGGGACAGCAGCAGACACCAGCTGCTAGCCTTCGTCACTCTGTTGGAGACCAACAAGCCATATTTGTCCAACTGCGTGCGGGTTCCAGCACTGCAAGTTAGTACCAGATGTGGGATGTACCCCTTCCCACCACAAATTGCTAAATGTTTTTATCGTCTTGGATTAACTCTGATAAAGTTCTGTATTATGTTTAAGTAATCAAAGAGTCAAATAATGTGATCCATAATCATTTCACTGGTACCAGCAATTCAACATTATTGATACATCGGCACCAAGTAACACTGTTTTAATGGAATATGGATTACAAGGTTAGCTTTTATGTACTGTTGTTGATGGCTAATTAAGTTGTTTGTTGAAGTTCTCTTTCACATATTAATATTGGGAAAAAATGTTTTCCATGTTAAGGGTATATTACATGGACAGAAAATGCAAACCAGCTGTTTATTGTACATCATCTCCCATATACCCAGCTCTGGTCCGCTCATGCATCATGCAGTAGCATTAAATGTCTGTGTGCTCACTAGGCTCTGCTGCTGGTAGCAAACTCTGTGGACAGCAACGCTGACTGTACGCGTCTGGTGGTGGACGGCTGGCTGGAGCTGGAGCTGAGGGAGCCAGAGGAGGCCCTGAAGGTGCTGTCCACAGCTCTTACACTCCGGTCTGAGTGGGAGCGCCTCCTGTTGGCCCAGCTGGGACAGAGCACAATGGAGGGATCTGCAGTCCAGGGGGTGTCCCGCAAAGTCCTGGAGAAGCTGAGCGAAGGCCTGGTCCGCTTCCTGCTCTACAATGAGGTAGTGATGCAGTGCTGACTTGGTGGTTACAGTATGAAGCACCCCCAGAAACAGGCCTGCAAATAATACTGGTTATGTGTGAACGACTGTATGTGTCAATATTGTTCATTTCTACTTTCCTGACATTCTCAGTGACTCTCACATTTTACATTCTCATTTAATATACTCTATTATTAATAATATACTTCTTACCTTTCTTCCCAGGTAACTTACAGCCTACGGCGACTCACAGCTTTCCAGACCCAGAACCTGTACATCGGCCCCCAGTCTCAGTCTGATCTGTCTGACACCAAAGCTCCAGATGTAAACCCGCTGTTTCCAGGAGTCGAGGCCAAGCCGGACCCCATTAAAGGAGGCCTGCGTGTCGCCAGCTTCTTCAACTACAACAGTCTGGCTGTAAGTCTGTCTGAAACAGTGGCAATCTAGTCAAGCCTTCTCTTAAAAGTTAGAAAGAGACGGAAAATAAATGTTACAGCTGCTAGCAAAATTGTCCCACGTCTGGATATGAAATTCCCGTTATGTTTATTTTGTGGGAAATTGTGTATTGTTAGAGATCGGTGTTGAAAAGGGGTAGCCTGGACATAACTTATGTTACAGCTTGGGGCTCCACATTACCGCAACAGCTGAACCAAACTGCCCCAGCAGAGCTGCTGGTTGACATCAGACTACAGGTTGAACAGATCAGCTTCCATGTGAAGTATTGTGCTAATGTATGAATGTAAAACGGGCTCATGTGGCGACATACTTTTCCTGAATAAATACAGGTTACTATTAAATAAAACAGAAGAGTTTAACTCTCCAACAAAATATCTACCACTAACAAAATAGTTGCTAGCTAGTTGAGCTTTTCCCTGAAGTAATATGTCGAATTCTGTCATTAAATCATTCAGCCTTCCTTGTTAAAGGCATATAACTTGAAACAAACTCCACATCTGACAAAACGTTGATCTTTGTGTTTTCCACTTTATAATTTGCAGGACTCGAAGGATCTCTACAGTGAGTGTTTACGCACTTTCTGGAGCTGTCCTAACTGTGACCTCTACATGCCTCTGACTCCTCTGGAACGCATGCAGCACGAGGCCTCCTGCAGGCCAGCAGGAGAACAGCAGCAGCCAGAGGAAGGTCAGCAATTTCTTATGTTGATATTCATTTTGAGGTATCTGTTGATATTCGCTCACTTGAACACATGCACCAGCTCTGAGGCTAATTGTGGGTTTGTGTTTTCAGAGCCAGAAGGTGGAAAGGCAGGCTCCTCCTCAGTGTCCAGTCTCACCAGAGTTTATCACTGTGACGTGTGTGATGAAGACCTGACCCTCACCTCCACTGAGATCCTCAAACACAAAAGGCAGCACATGTATTCTGCCAAGTAACTGACTTCCGCATCTAAAGGACAGCTACTCACAACATGTGTCTGTTCTGTCGAGGACAGATTTGAGTTCATAGAATGAGGTTGTTTTTACATTTGTGTCACCGTTCTTCTTCCCATTTGTACTTGAGGAATTTTATTAAAGTGATATTACTTTCCTATAATGGTCACTGGGTGTATTGTTTTCAGTAGTCCTCTTCACAGTTCTATTCTTTTAGGAAATATCCACATTACAAATGTCCCCCTGGGGATGAATAAAGTATCCATCTATCTATCTATCTATCTATCATTTGTAAAATCTACTCAACAAAACAACAAATTCCTATTTATTCTCAAATTCCTTGTAGCATTGTTGAATAATTATAGATCACAACTTTCATCCATTGTGAGGGAAAGGGCACAGTAAGTTAATGACATGCACATGTGAGAGAGAAGAAGACACTGATTTAAAATATAGAGTGAGGGTTTAATAATGATACAAACCCACGATATGTAACACCTCAAAGCAGCACATTGGCACAAAGTCAGAAGTAAGACAGCACGGAAGATAAAAACCTGTCTCAAAAAAATAAAGAATCGGAATAAATATCTCAATAAATAAATAAACAGGTAATATCTCATTAATTACTTTGAAACTAATAAATACGTACATTTGAAAAGATGCACATTGGCAGAAATCAATAACCCAAAAAGTAAATAGTACTTAACACAGTTACTTAAAAATCATAAGTTATTGATTACTCAAATCAAAAGGCACATTTATTAAGATGTAAGAATGGGGCCTGCAATGTGACCGCATGACTGTCAGTACTGTACCCTAACACCATTTCTGAACCAGAAGTAGCAAACTGTGTGCAATGGCTTTACTAGTTCTGTATATCTGCACCATCGAGTGAACGTGTGTGTGTGTGTCTGTGTGCAGGTCTATGCATTGCAGATTTGTGGGGATTGTGTGTGTGTGTGTGGGACAAAGGGTTAATTTAGGATCAGGGAATGGCCGTCTTGTGACTGAGTTTGTGTTTCCTGCCACTGTGACAGCATGTCTTCTTTTTTTTTTTTTTTTTAAGTGGACAATGTTGGCAGGCTGGCCTCGAAGTGAAGATAACCGAGAGGTCAAGGGTCGTGTTCATCAGCAGTTGTGTGTCCTGACTCTGAACTCTACTTACTGCCTGTTCACTCACTTTAAGTCACTTTGGATAAAAAAGTTCTTGGCTAAACCTAAAATGTAAATAATCTGGTGAAGCTTCTGAAAGGTTCATTCTGCCATGATTCAAAGATTACCAGGTGACTTCCTTATACTGAGCGTACTGTAAGTATTCTCAAATTAAATTTGAAAGGATTTAGAGTAATCCCCCCCCACAGATTCTCTACACTCTTGGGATATCATCAATCTGTGATGTTCAGTGCATTTCATGAGTTATTTTATTTTAGAAAATCTTTCAACTACTCAAAGAAAACCAGGTGTAAGCATTTTGCATTCAGTATTTGATATCAGAGCCTCCGTTTTATTTATTTTTTTGGTCGACACAAAAATTGTGATTTTATGAATCTTGTGTATGCATTGCATTTTGGTCAAGAGGCAATTTTCTGTAGAGCAACTGCATGGTGTCTCTACCTCTTCTAGGATATATATTTACCTTGAATGATTGTTAAACACTGGCGTGGGGAGGCTATACAAAAAGCCTGTGCTCTTAGATTCATTGACATATTTAGATTTTTGACATAATCAGTTGGAGCTGTGATTTAGCTGCTTTAAATCCACCCTTGGCCAGTTATTTACTTAGAGTAGAAAAATATACCACCAATCAGCAAAATAGACACAGAAATGCAAGGTACATCACCAGAAGCATTTTTTTTTTTGAATGGGGGGAATTTATCTTTAAGCCCAGCTATAAACTTACAAAAACCTTCCTCGCACACTATTTAGCTTCCTCAGCACCTTGAGTGGAGTAAGAACTTCAAGGTCTGTTTGACTTTACCACACCACCTCATCGATTGCTAAGAGGCAGCGGGAAAATTTAAATAGGGTTAAGGCAGGACTTAAAATAGCAGCTTTTTGACTTCATACTTAAAGCAACATTCAGCAAACACATGTGCCACTGTGCCCAAACAAAGACCTACCGCCATTCACCTTTTTCAAGTTAATGTGTCTCTTTTCTCATCTCGGGGTCAACAGACTACAGCACGCACGTGTAAATGTCACACGTGAGCTGCATGCTGCTGCTGCTCAAAGACAAGTTTGTGTTCCTATTTATCATTTCTGCTTGATATCGAACACAGTAACACACTACAGTATTCAGTTCCAATACTTTTCGATTATGTTTTTCCTAACTTGAGCGACTGGTACAAAAATACTCTTTCAATACATTGTTCATTGCACTTCATCTTTTTTTGGTCTCATCCAAAGGCCTAAACACATCTACAGATTGGTAAGCATGGGGTCCTGTTTTGTTTTTCTTTGGGGTTGGGACTGTACGGTCTTTGTGTACATTAGGTAGAATAGACTCGCTCAGAGGCCTCAGTTGTAAGCACCTTGACTGATTCAACAAGTACAGTGGTGAGATGGGATGTTTTCTATTATTAATATTGAAAATACATGGAAAGATGAAAAAAAAAGTGTAAAGTGAGGGTGTTTAATGTTCGACACACATTCTTCATTTTCTTTTCTTTTTTTTAGAAAACAAAATAACCTTGTGTTTGGTTACAAAGGACCATAATGAATCACATTATGACTTTTAAGTCTTTGTGGTTGTCATTGCAACTTCCCTTAACATTAATTATCCCTTTGCATTTGATAACCTTCCTTCCATTGTGGTCTACTACTTTAACCGAAAAAAACAACACGAGTAGTCTCAGATGCTCGTACTGTCTTGAAGACTGCACTCACTCATGCTCACTCTCTCCCCTTCCTCCTTTTCATTTCTGAACCAGGGTCGAGTAACATCTGAGGTAAAATTAGAGGTAAAGGGTGACATCTGTTCATCTGACTGATAAACAGGCCAACATGAAACAAATAACTTCCCCAAGATCTCTTGTTTGTAATACGTGATAGTGTGTGCCATTGGGGGATTCTGTCAATATGTTTTACATTTAATAAAATATACCAATTAAAATGATAACAATCATATATATAAACATCTTTAGTTTTTTGTTTTTTTCTTTCTAAATAAAAAAAAAAAACAGACATTTGAAACAGTGTACACATCATCGTTGCCTCTGCCACTCTCTTACTGTAATAAAGTCTATGACCGCTAATCCTAGATCAGCCAACCCTCAGTAAATCCACTATGAAGGCTCCAGATGACTCCCACAGAGCCTGGTCTGAGTGCACCATCAGCAGGCAAGGACCAGTGAGGAAGGCCCCAGGTTGAAAAGAGAACGAGCGGAATGCAGTGGAAGGCTGTGGGGCTTTGGAGGGCCACGTCGGAGGTCTGGGTCTACTGAGAGCACTGTTCCACCTGCTAAGCTCCACCTCCTGCGTCCCGACAGATGCTCTCCCCTCTCAACACCTAGACCTCCTTGGTCCAGGGAACCACTCCCACCCCCTAGCCTGGCCTCATCGGACCGCCTTGTGCTTTCCCCCACAGCAGCCACACCTCTCCCCACACCGCAGGCAGGCGCGCAAAGGCAGGTAGCAGCACATGCAGGGCACGAAGAGCGACAGGACCAGGAGGGCCAACCAGCGGGCACAGCAAAAGGGGTGCGGGTGGCCCCCCAGCGAGTCATCACACGAGCAGGGCTCCCAGAACTCTCCCTCAGAGTCCGACATGCAGTGGTAGAGCAGACTCTCTGCGCACCACACACAGGTCCACTGGCGCAGACAGTGCAGGGCCGGGTCTGGGGCATCTCTGCAGCGGCCCCGCCCGTTCTCCGAAAGGCTGAAAACAGAGCGGCAGTACACACAGCGTGATGAGCATGACGATGAGGCCTGAGGACAAGGGCTGTCATCGTCGGGGGAGACTACCCCTGGGTCGCCCCCGCCGCTGCTGGCCCCTCCTCCTCTCTTACGAGTCCGCGACCGGGGCGTGGCCAGTGAGGTGTGGATGCAGCAGGGAGAGGGTGATCCTTTGCACGTCTCTTGGGGTGAGCCGGCAGCTGAGGACGAGCCTGACACAGCGTTGGGCATGGACATACAGGTGGGCGATGACGAGGACAGCCGCTGGGAAGCTTTACTGTCCAGGCTCACCGTCACGTCGCAGCCTGCCGTCCCCACTCCTGCCAGGTCCTTCTCAAAGCGAACCACGCACAGCTCTGACTTGTCCTGCAGACTCCCTCCACCACTGACAACCACACCCCCGGTCAGCCCCCCAACCATAGTCCTAGTGGCCCCCGCCCGTCGGTAGTCCTCATAACCTCGAGAACCCCACAGGTCTTTGCAAGGATCCACAATGCGTAGGTCCCCTTCCTCCAGCAGAGAAATAGTGGGTGAGAGGGGGGCCAGAGGAGATGAGGCTGGTTGACCCACAGGAGGAGTAGGTGGAGCAGGAGGTGGGGGCGGGGGCGCTGGTGGATTCAACACAGCCGTCATTTCTGAGAGCTGGTGCTGTCCCGGCCTGGTGTGGATCTGTGGAGAGGGTATAGAATTACAGAGTGAGTCAGGAACAATGTGTACCGTGGCAGCAGTGACAGAAGGTTTTATACCTAGCATAGCACGAAAAGAAGCTCAAATGATCGAGAACCACAATTTTGATACGATTGTATTCTATGGGATGGCAGTGGGTTGTTTAAATTTACTTCATGTAGAATAAATAAAAGTCTAGCTGTGGACTTAAGGGGTGGAAATAATCAACCTCCCATCTCTTTTTTATTGCTCTAAATGTCTACATTTCAAATATCACCGATTTCTCAAGGGAACCCCAAAGACCCAAGGAGGTTACCACATCTTTAAGAACTATTCTTAGTAATCATCAATAGAGCTCACAAGTGTAACAGGAACATGTAACGTGACAGATTAACTGAAAAATGTAACATGTGTCTGTTCCTTTGATCATCTTATTATCACAATGAAGTACCAATAATAGACTCGGCGCGGCAGGTGTTACCTGAGCAGGTGTCTGAGTTGTGACAGCATGGCTGGATCCAAAACTAAATTCTTCCGACCGTACGAAGCAGGTAGACGACGACTCGCTTGTCACTATGGTGATGGGTTTGGGAAGCATCTCCTTTCTGCTGTTGGATGACGACTCACTTCCTGTATGAGACTGGCAGAGGCTACACGTCATCCCACAAGTCAAAAAACACCAATAACTGCATGGGGGGGCCAAGTGGCAGAGCAAATGAGCCATTTCTAGAGAATAAATGATCAACCGACAAACTGCTCAGATACTCACAGCTTGTCCATCATCCTCAGTGTCGGCCTCTTCTGGTGTGGAGGACGATGGCGAGTCAGAGCCTTGATAACATTAATAGAGAGGATTTAGGCTTTGCCAATTCGAACCTAACTGGTGAAAGTTCTTATATGTGACTCGTGTATCTCTACCTCTGTCAAGCTTGTCTATGACGAGCTGCAGCCCTTTCTCAAAGGAGATGGCATCGGCAGGGCTCTGGAACGTAAGGCCAAACTTTCGATCTTCTACTCGCCAGTGATGGAAGATGGGGTTCACCTTATTGTACACTAGCCCCCTTTGCACTGCACACTCCAACACCGGCTAGAGACACAAATGGCAATCGCAGCAACATGAGAAGTTAGTTCACCAACCAGGACGTATCGTTTCCTCAAATCATGGCCCTACATAGCATGAATCTACAGTCTTCAGGTGGCGTTGAGGAGCAACGTGGCACCAAAGACAGCCATAACACACACGCACACACTCACTGCTCGATCTCGCAGCCGTTCTCCACGTATGATGTATTCTCTCCGCCCCCTGCCGTCATGACTCCGCCCTTTACATATCACCACATGACTGAGGCCGCCACCTCCAAGGGGCACCCAACCGCCACTGGAGTCATCACGTGTCATCACCACTGCACGAACACGCACACTGCCAGGGAAGCCAAGAGAGTGATCAGAGGCCCAGGCTGATTAAACAACGCAATGATATAGGCTGCACTGTCAAACACACACAAATACACGCAAACATGCATGCACTGATACGCACATTCATTCATTCAGTTGAGTAAAGTGATCAGCTTGCACAATACAAAAATGCAGTACTAATTTCAGTGTGAGGCAACTGTTTCAGCTCTCAGATAGCATGATGAAATTCACACAAAGAAGACAGAGTTGACAGTTTGGCCTATGAGTATTGCCGTTGCAACATGTGACAGCTCAAAGGCCTATCATAGAGTAGCCCTATAGTCAGGGCAGTATTTACCAATCTATGATCACGTGATTGAGGTAAATACGCTTTTAATTAGCATGCGGTGATGGTAAACAAATGTGAAAAATCAAGAAATATTTGGACAAGGTGGTTTGGCGTTATTTATGCATGTCTGCAGTTAAGGAGCATAATTCTGACAATTAAACCTGGGACTGACTGTGGGCTATATGCACTGAGAATAAAGGAATTATATCGAGCAAATGGATAGAAAGAAAGCCAGCGTTGAGGAGGAGAGAAACGGCCAAATGGGAGGAGGGAGGAAGAATGAGTGTTTCCCAGATAGATGTATCAATGAACGCACCCATTCGCCATCAGAGGCCCCGGCATTCTTGCAAAAAGAAGCTCTGCCCTCGCCAATCGGCTGAATAATTCAGCACCGCAGTTCGACATGTGCATGTAGGCTAATGCAGGCACAGACGCGTCTTTTTGTTATTTTCAAATCACACTGAATTTTAAGTGTTGCAATTATTTTTCCCAGGCGCTCCTTTTCTCCATTCCGCCCCTGCTGCACGCACTCATTAACACACCCAGATATTATGTTATATGTTTTTATGAATGGGGTAGCGCAAGACTGGCTTCGACATCGCGCTGTGCGTTAGTTGTTTCGCCGGAATGTGTATAAGGCCTAAATACAATGCAATCGCGTGTGAAAAAGGGAAGGAAAAGGGAACGAGTGGGTGAGAGGATGGAAACGGGAGATGGGGGGAGGGGGGCGATTAGAAAAGGGAAGGAGGAGAGGAGGGGTGAGGAGCGAGAGAGAAAAAAAAATCACATTTCATTCATAAAGTTTGGCTTTAAAAAATCATAATGAAACCCCGAGACACGTTGATAAAAATCACAACGCCTCCATCCCTCCCTCGTTTGACTGTAGCCATGTCTTGAATGACGCGATGCTGGCCCCAAACTCGCCATATTTCGCTTTTTTTCCCCCATACATTTTACACATTGACTTATTTCGTGACTGTTTTAACCAATCGCTGAACACGCATTTAGTTCTGAATTGTTGCATAGCTTCTGTTGTTTGTGCAATATGTGTTTATTGTAATTTCGTTTCTTGCGTGTAGGTTGTGTGCCAGTCGTCTAAAAGCACAGGTCCACATGTAGGTGGCTTAACATTTATCACATATTGGCATGGATGTATCGGAAATGGGGTGTATGCTGTTGATTCAAGACTACGTAATGGTGTTTTTATTCTCGGCAGCCTGCTAAATTAAAGAGCACCGATTGTGAGAATAGTGCATGATGCTGGATTGGTGTAACATTGATGGCGGTGGCGTTCTTTCTATCCGGTTTGGCGGATGGCTGAATATATATGTGCAATGTTAAAAATGAAAATGTAAGGACTTACTCGCCCTCCATGGCTCGGTGTTGCCCGCCGCTTGCAGCAGCCCACCCCAGGGTCTCCTCTCTCTCTCTCTCTCTCTCTTTATCCTCCTTTCAGGAAACACTCACAGGCTCACTCACATTCTCTCTCTATCTGCTCTCATTTTCCTAATCTTTCTCTCTCTTCCTCTCTCTCTTCCTCTCGCTCTCTCTCTCCACCTTGATGTCGTTTCGGTGTATCAGGATAGGCTTGAGGTTGCAGCAGCCATTTTCCGCTGGCAGCATCCTCCCTCTCTCTCCCTCTCTCCCTCCCTCCCTCCTTTTCTCTCTCTCTCTCCCTCTCGCTCCAAATCACTCCCTCGCTTATTCCCTTTCTCACTCTACCTGCCCTGTGCCAACACATCCGCACTAATCATTGACAGCATCGTGGCTTTGGGTTGGCTATAGGATTTGTCCATGTCATTTTAAATGATTGAAAATGAAAAAGAGTCACGGGGCAAACAAATTCCATAGAGCAACATAAAATATAGGTAAAATAAAATACCATTTGCCCTTCATTGCAGCTTTGCTAGCATTTGTGTTTTTTTTTAAACTACACAAGTATAAGTTGGGTTTATTGTTTTGTTCCTATGCTTATTTAATTCTCAACTGTGTTAAGTCCAAAGCAGACAAATAACACAAACAAGTGCTCCATAAGATTCTAGTTGGTGCTGGCAACAACAAATGTTTCAGCACCATGGACAGCGATACCTCTTTTGGGTCTTAAAAATAAAGACACAGCATCTTCGACGTTTGGGGCTTATTCATAGATGAAATCACTGCCCTTATTTGAATAAAACATTATCGGCGGAACTCCAGTCTAAGTATAAAGTTACAGTATGTTACTTTGAGGTTACTTAGCCTAACTTCAAATCTACGGACCTGATATCGCATTTCTGTCAAGATATTGTATTGTTGTTTTTAGATTTTGCTCCATGTCTTGCCATGGACCACACTGCCAGTAAACATTAAACTAGAGTAAGAATTTCACATATTATTTGTAACAGGAATCCACTGTAAAAGTAAACAGTATCTTACAGGCTACAATGAGCATACATTGCGCATGCACAACATAATACATTACGGTATGCAGTGGTTAGAAGTAAATGCCCAAACAGTTCTTGACAAGTTGTTGGGAGAGTTGCGTTCGAAATTTGCGTCAAAACAAGGTTGCCATATGGCTCGTTGGTCTAGGGGTATGATTCTCGCTTAGGGTGCGAGAGGTCCCGGGTTCAAATCCCGGACGAGCCCACTTTAGTCTCCCTGTGTCTTTGACCGTTACTGTCAAAGACACAATCTGTGGTTTGCTGCCAACAGATTCAATACAGCCTAGCATCCTCATCAACCATATTTGAAATGATTGCGTTAAAGCAACATGTTATTCACGGCAACAGTAAATATATTCTAAATAGATAATACTAACTAAATACAGCTGCCTTTGGATGTCATCACGTCTACTATCAAATCTAAATTAAATCGTGTTATAATTTTGCATGGTTGCCCATAATAAAATTACAAAATGAAAATAAATCATGCTTGAAATCAACAATAAATCAATAATTAATAGCCTAATAGCTATTTTACAAAAGGCTCATTGAGGACACAGCATGGTGATTGATCTGTGACCCATTCAATTTGTTGTCACTAGAGATTTAATTTTGAAATTACTGATGACCAAATTGAGGTGTTTCACCAGCAAATCTAAAGGATATATTAGATCACATATTTGTATAGATGTTACTATCACCATTTTTGGATAACATACAAGGCAAGAGAGATAACTCTCTCATTACTCTAGCATTTCACTTCCTTGTATTTATGTGAGCATGGACAGTTTAAGATGTTAGGGTAGCTCATCTCACTTTACCACCACCACCTCCTCACTCTGTGTTTTGGGTATATGTGCATTATCTCTGTTACCTTCAATCTCCCATTGGGAACAACGGGACAGCAGAATAATCATGGCACCTTCATTATAATCCCAGGCACCCAGAAACAAAAGTTTTCAAACGAAATACCATTTGCCCCACCTGGTTTTCTTTTAGCCAGATAGTTTGAGGCAATTTGGTTAAACAAAACTTAATTTAGGAATATGCGCCACAATATTAAAGCTACTACAAGGAACTTTCATTTTGTGTTGATTTTGGCGGTCCCTGTGGACGAAAGTGGAAGTTTTTCTGAGCAACAGAGTCCCTTTAGAAAACCTCTCATTTTACTGCAGCACGGGTCTGACAGTCTGCACCACTCAGTACTGGTTCTGGTTCTCCCGTGCCTCCAGCGAGCCGCCAGAAACATCCCTGCATAACCTCTAGCCGACCACATACAGTAGAGTCTGATTGCAGCTGCGGCAGTGCGTTGCATGGTAGAGCATGACAGGAACACACACAGATTTGTGCTGAGGGTCACTGGCACCCGTTTACAGTGAATCAATCCTGTTCCCGCAAGACGCGCTGTCGACATAACTTAGGGACAGGTTGTTACGGCCCTGATTCAAGGGAAGCACCATGAACGAAGGAACAAAGTTGAATCAACCAACTTTTAATTTATTACATAAACAAAACCAGGAACATACTTTCCAAGCCAGCTAGCAGAGAGAGTGGTTGAGGCCCAGAGTAGCTGCCATGCATCAACAATTAGGACTGGTAGACAAGAATCTGCCCCTGGATGACCTGCAGACCGACAGAGAAAGCAATGTCCAGGGACAAAACAACCCTACCCTTAAGGTTGCCCACTAAGCAACTTAAAAAAAATCACATAATACTTACCGAAATGACACATTAGCCACTTAAATAATAAGTAAATATCTAAGCTGGTATTTACAACACTTATATCTAAGCAGAGCTATACATTAGTGAGAAAGCTACATGTAGCTAAGACCCTGCAGTAGATTCATAGTGATTTGAGTTGGTCATGTTATGTAGGAACACCAAAGGGTTGTGGTCAGTGTAAACCACAACCAAGTACTGGAAGAACCTACAGAAACACCAAAGTGTGGAAGGGCAAGGATTAGGGCAAGAACCTTCTTTCTCAATAGTGGAGCAATGGTGATGATGGCAGTCAAACTTCTTGGGGTCGTAGCAAACAAGATGCTCAACTCCCAATGTGTCATCCTGGAGAAGGACAGCTCCAGCACCCAAATCAATTCCATAAACAGAGAGTTTGAAGGCTAGACTAAAGTGAAAGGCTCCCAGAACGGAAGCCCGAACCAAATATATTTGATATTTAAAAAGCCAACTGACAAAACTCAGACCTGACAAAAAAAACGGGACTTTACAGAAAGTCTTGTAATAACCTGCCATTCCCCAGAACCTTTTTAATTCCAGCCTTGTAATCGGGGCAGCGAAGTTTACAATAGCCTCCACGTTGGCCCCTATTAGACAGACCTGGCTGTGGCCCATAACTTCACCAAGTTGATGACTGTGGCTTTTCAAACACTTGCATTTCACCAGGTTCAGGATCAAGTATGCCTCCACCAATCGCTTAAACACTCCACAAATACCTTGTTAGCCTGTGGCTGGAATGTAGCTGGCGCATTGCGCAGCCCAAAAGCCTTGACTGTATACTGGCAGAGACTGTCAGGAGTAACAAAAGCCAAAATTTCACGTGCACGTCCCATGAGGGGGACCTACCAGTAGCCTTTTAAGAGATTTAATTTACTAACAAAGGCTGCAGAATCGATGCTGTCGTCCACGCAATTAAGTATTTAACAGTCGGGCTTGGTTACAGCATTCACCTTATGGAAATTGTTGACATGACATAAGCACGTCTTTCACTTTTTTTATGCTGGACAGGCTTGTCATACTAACACTTCACCCTCTTCTGGGCTACCACCACATTCTCCCTTGCCAACTCACACACCCTACTACATTTAAACCAAAAGTTGCACATATAGTCAAGCAAATTAGTAGGGGAAGAGGTTTGGTCAGCCAACTACTTTTCCTTCAGCAACTTCAAGGGCCCCCTTTGCGGAAAACCTTTAGGAGGCAGGACACCTGCAAGAGACCTTTCCCCCTTCCTCACTCCACCTTTGAGGGCAAACCAAAGGTTAGCAGTCCCCACATTTTTTAAATGCTTTAATGTATTTTTTTATGTGATGATGAGGTGACCCAAAACCAAAGAAGTTTTAGTCAATTCTGGCTGATTTATTTGCCATTTTTACCACAAACTTCTGTCCCTTACAGCCTCAAGACAACAAAGGGAGGAACCCCAAGAAAAACAACATGCACAATGCATCCTGGACATCATAGGCTGAACCGCCTTTGCATCATTGACAAGAAACTGGTAGGGCTCTTGTCAAGAGACTGGTAGGGCTCTTGTCAATGATGCAGAGTAGGACGGCTTTCCTTTCAACCAATGACTGAGTTTGTGGCAGACATCCCACTTCAAAGCCAGGAACTCAAAGAGGTGCGCAGGATATGTGGACTGGGCTTGGATCAGGGACTTGATGGGAAAATCTACAGGTCTCGTTTTCTGCTCACACTCTTTCTGCTACTTGTCTCAAACATGCAACCAGACCATACGTGGAAGCATCATCTCACAAAATGAAGGGCTTGTAGAAATCTGGGTGAGCCAATGCTACAGTGTCCAAGAAAGCCTGTTTCAGAGAGTGGAAGGCTTCTTGGCATTCTGTAGTCCAGTCAGAAGGAGAAAGCGTACGCCATTTTGGTCTCACTAGGGTAGAAAAGCCTTCAATGAAGGGTTGTAGTAGTTGAACATACCAAGCACTGATCTCAGTTTCTGACGAGAGGGAGTACATCCATCCACCTTGACGAGGTCCTTCTCTAAAAGGTTTGCTGTGACCTAAACTTTCTCTGGATCTGTAGACACCATGGTCTTTGAAATATCACGTTATCATCTCCTTCTCATTCACAAAAGTAACTATGCACTTACTGAAGATCATCTGCATCTGAACTGCTGGGGGCAGAATTAGTGCCGCTTTTATGAGCAGGACTGGGAAAGGCACAGATAGTGTGCTGGCGTCTAGGTCAGTCTTTGATGCTGTGGTCACTCGAAAAGCATAAGAAGCACAGGTGGTCACAAATGCATAGAAACACTCCGGATGTCAATATAATTACTTTCTCTCTTAGATCGACTATACATTCATTTACAGATTTTCATTTAACAGTCACACACTCACCTTGAGGATACAAACCCACTCTGATTTGTTACCCCAGTGATAGATTTGTATAGCTGAATCGTTACCTTGGATACTGTAGCCTAGTATTAAATATGAAATATAAAATAATGTCATAGAAGTATGAAAATAACTGAAATATATACACTGTACAACTATCAAATGAAGGTAAAACTACTAACATTAAATTCTATGTTACAAGTTTTTTTTCTATTAGACATAACAATTTAGGGTTGAAATTGTGCATCTAATGTAACATGCAAGAGGCATATGTTACATATGGACAAATACAAACTCAGCTGGGCTAAATGCAGACTGCAGAGTTAGCTCCCTATCAGTAAACCGGAGCAGAAAGATGTCATTATCCCGGTCTTTCTGAAACTCCATGCTGTAAGTCCTTAGCATAGACTTAAGGGTCGGGTGGAACCTTTCCAGTACACCTAGAGACTCGGGATGGTAAGACCCCTGGTCAGACTGAACAACTCTAAAACATGTACAAGAACTTAATCTGTTATATTTGTTATAACTAAATAGCCTCAGGAAAGTGAGTGGGTGCACACACTGATTTCCTGCCTTGGTGCGAGGAAGAGGACCCACACAAGTATCCTCTAAAATGTACAAAGGAGCTAGAGGGATCTTATGGTGAGGTTTACCAGCAACCTGACATACATTACATGATCGACAGTACTGAACCACACCAGACTTCAAACCAGGCCAAAAAAAATGTCGTAGCACACGGCCCGAGGTTTTCTGCACTCCCACATTTTGAGTAAGACAGTGATTATGTGCTAGGTGCAAAATATCAGGAAGACACTTAACTGGAGTCACAATCTGAAACACTCTTCTCGAGGCATTGGTTAGACATTGGAGGAGATGTCTACTTCCTCATTACTGACAAAATACCCGGTAGACACATCTGCCACTGCCTCTTCTGACAAACAGGAATCACCTCTAGATGTTTTTGGGCAAGCTCATCCTGAGCATCAGACAACAAAGGCATCAGAACTACCTCTGGAGTGACCGATACTCAACCACTGGCCAAATCATCATCAATAGATCAGGAAGTGAAGGCGCACCTCAACAACCACATTCCCTGAGACATTGTGCAAGGGAAACTCTACATAACCCTTATAAAGGCTTTACCAAGTGCACACAGCAGACCTTTCAGGGAATGGCAACTGCTGCTTTAACGCTTTATCTCTTAAGATTTTAACTTGTAGTTAAGTCTGAGGCCCACACGGCAAGAAAACTAACCCATTGATAATGAAGGGGCAAAACCCATCCAGATCAGCATCATGGTCCTTGGAGAGGATTGCACTTTTTTTCTAATACTAGTGCAGGATGTTCAACTGCTTTGAACAGAGCAACAGGCTTAACATGGTTTTGTTTCTTACTAAGAACTGGACATCAAGCAACAACATGACCAAGCTTCCTTCAATAGAAAAAAAACCTTCTTACTAGACCTAGTCGGCAATCTACCAGAGTTTACAGACGGGGTAAATGGGATGGATGGAGACAACTCTGGGTAATAAGCCCTTTGGGAGTGCAACAACTGTGAAAGCACCTTACCCTTGAACTCCACATGAGGCTTGTCACCAAAGACAGCTTTATGCATGACCACAAATTCATCAGCCAGGACAGCAGCCTCATCTATGTTTACAACCTTCTGCTTATTTAGATAGGTGGCAAGAACCACAGCACTTGAATTTCTCAAGGAGAATTAGCTGGCTCAGTTGTTCCTTGGATTCTGCCTTCTGAGATGAGCACCACCTATCAAATAGCGTCTCTCGGCCGTCCTTAAAACGCAGTACGCCTCTGGGACTAGCTCACACAACTGCAAGATGGTGCTCTTAACCAGGGGCGTTGTTAGGCCTATTTTAAAATGTTCTTCAGCCCCCCCAAATAATTTGGCATTATTGGATTTAAAAAATATATATATATATTGGTGATGTCATTAAATTAAACTATTGTTTCTCACATGGACAAGTTATTTATAACTCTAACATGCTACATATGTGCGTGCGTTCTGGTTTGTGTGTTTTATCCCCCTTCAAATTACAATCCAATAGCCTACCATCATACTTAACGATATAACCCCCGGGCACTAGGACCTTGGGGAGGCTGCTGCGCTGGCTTCCTCACTCTGCCAAGTAACGTCTCTCGTCAACGACAGCCAGGATTATAGCCAAGGAGTTTAGCTCAAAGTAAATGATGCACGGAGTGAAATTGTAAGTACAGGTAGTTACAGAATGTGGCTATCTGTAGTTGTTACATTTAGGTTTACTTGAGGCAAATGAAAGGGAATATTGTAGTGGGCTGTGTTAACAGTGTAAAGCAAAACTACAGAGCAAAATCACACTCTTTCCGATTGAACCAATCTATGAACTGTCTGAAACAATGGATATCCGCGGCCCCAAATGGGCCCCAAAATAAATTGCTGCGCGCTATGCGTGCAAACATGCCACTCCCCTTGGGGCTAAGCCCCCCCTTTCTTTGAATCCTAGAAACGCCCCTGCTCTTAACCGTCTGGTAGTCCGCGCTCTGCTGTAAAGTCAAGGAGGAATAGGCTTCCTGGGGCTTTCCAACCAACACACACTGCAACATCAGGGTCAGCCCAACGTGGCAGCTACACGCTCAAGGTGAGGGAAATATTTCTTATGATCTTCCTTAACAAAAGGGAGAAGCATTTTAATTAGCCTGCCCACATCAAAATTGTTTTTCTTTCAATTCGAACTCCCCAAACTTTAGTTCCACTGCAGCATCCGGGAGTGGTGAGGGTGGAGAAATGTGAGATTTTTCTGTCTTAATAACTCCACTCTCAATGAGAACAGCTTTAAGGGCGTCTTTGATACACTCCTTACATCGTCGCTCACTATTGGTAATCTCAATGTCAGAGTCGTAAACAAGTTACAACAGATAATTCTTAGTAAAATGCTCCCATAAAAGCACACAAAAGATTGCTTTAACACAATGCAAGACCAATGACACCAAAATGGTACTTGCAAACAACGCTTACCACTTCCCCAACACAGGGAAGATAAGCTACCAATTAAGCTCAAGGCCAATAGACAAAAACCACCAACACAACAACGCTGAGCAGTTAGACATACTGACATATTACAATTGTACCGTCCAACAACTAAAGCTTACTGCCACTAAAAATAACACCCAACTACAAAATCCCCTCTCCTTCCACCACCAAGCACGGTGAAGGCCACTCAGTGCCACACTAAACCGAATGCCTTGTATAGTGAGTAACCCTGGTTCCTACCTACCACAGAAACTTACTAAGCCTAACAGTATTCTGTGAGGTGTGCCAGCTCGGTGCGACTTTAAGCGCTAAACTCCATGAACCATTAGCTTTGAACAAAGACCAAAGGTCCTGAAAAGCGTACCCCCACCAGAGACCTAGTCTCCACCCAGGATTACCTCAAAACAAGAAAGGCAAAATAATCATGCAGTGGGCTGATGGAAAACCTGAGTAGATGTAGCTGGCCTACTCGTCGACTGCCTATACAGAGTTAACTACTAGCCACTCAAAAACAACAGCTTGCACTAAAATGGCTTGTACTTGCCATGCCAGGTCCATAGCATTTGAGGAAAGGACCCAAACCAGCACACCAAACACCTCTCTAGCAGGAATAATCAAACAAATCAAATCAAACATTCGGGAACATCATGGACAGGCCCTGGCTCAAGGGATGCAAAGTTGAATTAACCAAACTTTTCATTTATTACATAAACAAAACAAGAAGCAAACAAGGTGATTAGGAGAGCCTGTTCTTGCAGGGGCAGCTGGCAGGAGAGTGGCTGAGAGAGACTGCTGCTGTGGAGGGGCTTTTTAAATCAGGTGCCACACATCAACACATAGGGCTGGTAGACAGGACTCCACCCGTGGTTCACTTGCTAATTCAACTGAACAGAGACATAGAAAGCAATATCCTGGGACATAAAGCAGGTTTCATACCTGCAAACTCATAAGGGGTGAAAAAGGTGACAAGTCCAAAACCATGTCGGGGGGGGGGGTGTGGGGGGGGGTGGTGGTGGCATGAATTTTCATTGAACCGCTGTTTCCTTGTCAGATGTCAAGACTGGGTAATCCCATTCTCTTCAAGTCCAGAGAACGCAGTATGGACAATTGTTACTGCAGCGTGATCACCACCTCAGCTGGTCTTGCTAATGAGTTTAATCCGTTTTTTTTACTGTAAAGTATTTGTACAATCAAACTAAATATGACAACCCTGCTTTTTTAATTTTCATTAAAAAGAAAAAATGATATATTATTATATAAGTGTATTATATTATATATATATATATATATATACAATTATATGTATTTGTACATACAATTATATATACATATATATATAATTGTATATATAATTATATGTATTTATACATATTGTAATTGTATATATATATATAAAATTGTATGTATATGTATGTGGATCAGATCCGGATTGCTGTCCTCTTTGCCGGCGAGGAAAACGCTACAGAGACGTCATTACCAGCGGCAAGTTTCAAAAAGACTCGCCGAGATCAGGCTGTTCTAGGCGGGCACCGTGAGCGCTGAGCCCCCGGTGCTGGCGGAGTTTACTGCCGAGATCAGGCAGTTCTATGGGTAACATGAGCGCTCTTATTCTTATTCTTCTAATTAAAAGTAAGTGATATGTAGAAGTGCTTGACGTGTTAAAACCTGGCCTCAGCTCACAAATATATATATATATAAAAACTACTGAAATATATTAACAAATATGAGATTTTTAAATAAAAACATAGTCTCTGTTGCTATCAGGTGTATGACAACGGACGCGCGTACGTCAGTAAATGTCATGGAAACGACGCCACCAAGACGCTATATAAGGTCGAGCTGACCTCAGATTGTCACTTTGCATCTGAACTCGGAGCCTGACGGCGGATCGGACCCGAAGCCGGAGCTGATCCTGACGGCGGACCGTTGCCCGAAGGCCTCTTCTATTCTTATTCTTCTAATTAAAAGTAAGTGATATGTAGAAGTGCTTGACGTGTTAAAACCTGGCCTCAGCTCACAAATATATATATATAAAAACTACTGAAATATATTAACAAATATGAGATTTTTAAATAAAAACATAGTCTCTGTTGCTATCAGGTGTATGACAACGGACGCGCGTACGTCAGTAAATGTCATGGAAACGACGCCACCAAGACGCTATATAAGGTCGAGCTGACCTCAGATTGTCACTTTGCAGCTGAACTCGGAGCCTGACGGCAGATCGGCCCGAAGCCGGAGCTGAGCCTGACGGCGGATCGTTGCCCGAAGGCGGAGCTGAGCCTGACGGCGGACCGTTGCCCGAAGGCGGAGCTGAGCCTGACGGCGGATCGTTGCCCGAAGGCGGAGCTGAGCCTGACGGCGGACCGTTGCCCGAAGGCGGAGCTGAGCCTGACGGCGGATCGTTGCCCGAAGGCGGAGCTGAGCCTGACGGCGGATCGTTGCCCGAAGGCGGAGCTGAGCCTGACGGCGGATCGTTGCCCGAAGGCGGAGCTGAGCCTGACGGCGGATCGTTGCCCGAAGGCGGAGCTGAGCCTGACGGCGGACCGTTGCCCGAAGGCGGAGCTGAGCCTGACGGCGGATCGTTGCCCGAAGGCGGAGCTGAGCCTGACGGCGGATCGTTGCCCGAAGGCGGAGCTGAGCCTGACGGCGGATCGTTGCCCGAAGGCGGAGCTGAGCCTGACGGCGGATCGTTGCCCGAAGGCGGAGCTGAGCCTGACGGCGGACCGTTGCCCGAAGGCGGAGCTGAGCCTGACGGCGGATCGTTGCCCGAAGGCGGAGCTGAGCCTGATGGCGGATCGTTGCCTGAAGGCGGAGCTGAGCCTGACGGCGGATCGTTGCCCGAAGGCGGAGCTGAGCCTGACGGCGAATGTGATGTGAATGTGAATGTGAAATGCTGAATGTAATTGTTCATTTTCTAACATATTGTTACATGTTATGTTGAACTGTATTACATTGTGAATGAAATTCCTTTTAACTTTAAGTTGCTATTGTTGGTTTTATTATGGTCCATCCACCTGTAGATTCAGTCATTTTTTTACAGCAGTTAGAATTAGAACAAAGGTTTAAAAATAACTTCATTACAACCTGCTGACATAAATAAATACACTATTACATTTCAGAGCTATTCACTGATAACTATGTTTTAAAACAACTGACTCCAGATTTGATACATTATAAAAGGGAAGTAAGTGTTGTTTACTGGTGGTGCATTGTAAATGTTATTTAATCTTGATCATTTTAAATGAACCAAACTAAATCCTGAAGAAAACACAAACTGACCCCTTCACCCCTTAATATACTTCATTTATTAGAAGATTATAATAACTTAACATATCGATACATATTCACCCCAATAACAATTGACCAATGTGTTCAGGCTAAAACAATTACAACCCTAAATTAATTGAATAATCTCTGAATATCACTTTAACATTTTAAAGGTGCACTTGACAGCAACTCATATTTGTGGGATGATAATTTTCAAAACATTTTAAATATAGGAATCAAACATGCATTATAACATTTCCATGGATTCAGTGATTCAACTCTGATCTGACCTGGGTGTGCTGGTGGCATGAATTTTCATTTCAAATATGATCTTTAAAATGTAGCATTCTGGTGTACTCTGAGAATAACATTAAGTGATAAGACCATATTTACTTTAAGCAAAAGAATAATTTATTATTCAGTTATTTATGACTATTTCAGCTCGGGTTGAAGAGCTAGTTAGCTTCTTCGTTTTTTCTTTATTATTATTATTAACAACCTTTATTTAGACAAAATCCATTTAGAACGAGGTCTCATTTTCAAAAGTTTTAGTCAAATAAAAAAGATAGCAGAGTAGCGAGAACCATCGCCTGCAAATAAAGTGATTAGTCTTCATTGAACCCTGTTACTGTATAGCTTAATATTAACTTATACTGTTACTGTACAGCTGTTAGAATAGTGGCCTATCTTCTATTTGCAATTAATATGCATTCAATCCAGTTCTATTATTTAAATTAAAATGATAATCTACTCTGGCTGTGGTCATTACAGTGAACAGTGTGTACAGTGTGATGAGAGGGCACGTTGCTGTACTTTATCTCCTTGGAGCAGAGGCTGCATTCAGCAGACCTGCCTCATCAATGTATTTAAAACACTGTGACAGCGGGAAGCTGTACTCACGTCTGTTTAGACCTCCACCTTTATCCAGGCCCAGCTCCACTCACAGCTCAGCCCTGAATCTCTTTGACCTCATCATCTCATCAGTATCTGGGCCTTTCATTCTACTTTGAGTTAAAAACAGCAACCAGATCCGCCGGTGTTCTGGTTTAATGTTAACGAGTGGCCGCGTGAACTGAACCGGAACACGGGGGGGGGGGGCTTCATGTTTCATCACGTTACGTTACTTCCTCCTAATTCGCGATAATGACGAACGTTAAAAGTCGAGAGTTCCGCATGTAGTTCCGCAATGTAGTGGACGTTAACTTAACCCAGCAAGTCTGAACGGTAACGGAACATAACGTAACTTAAACTGTAACGGAGGGAAATGAAGACGCTGTAGACATCTTAACGCTGATTGGACAAGACTCGACACGTCACATCAAAGATGTTTTATTGCGAAGATCACCTCGTCACCTTTTCTCCTCGTCTCACTCCAATCGGAGAAACGCTGGCTGGCCAGTTGACCCCCCCTCCCAAAAAAAATAAACTCTACGGATCTACACGATTCACGTGGATGACATATTTTGTATTCAAAACGGTGAATTTCGCCGAAAAGCGACAAGTTTGCAGGTATGAGGTTTGCCACCAAATGTCCAATAGTGGTGGGCTACAGATTACATTTCAAGCTTTAACCCAATTTTAAGCTTAGAAAATTAGTGCAAATTTAGTTTTTCTTGTTTTGCATTTTCATTTGTTGATTGATCAGTCTGACCGATACCATTGGTTAAGATCAGCAAGTTCCACATGTTTAGTGAAACCCAAATCACCTGTGTAAACCTACTTGGATCACCAGAGCAAGACTTGCAGCTTTCATAGCACAGAGAGACGGAGAACGGAGACTATTCTCATAAACGATAAGACATTCAAAAGATTTGATGTTAATGCCTGGCATTTTGTAGATTTCTCAGTTTCTTACTTGCTTTATAGGAAAATAGCTTAAAAAAACTCAAACAGTCATTCAAAAAGTGTATTTTCTGAATCGTTTATTGCAGACAAAGATTTGCATTGTAATATCAACTGAATTACAAACCATCTAGGGTGGAAGAGGCATTACCACTTAGAAAACACACAAACTTCAATGGAAATTCTGTCAGTCACAAGGCAAGGGCGATACATTTCTGTGGGATTTACTAAAGAGTAAATTAACTTTGTATAGAAAAAGAGCCTGCTTGAATTTGGAGGAAAAATGTTCAGTTGATAGTTTTGTGTGACACTGACAGGCAAAGTAACAGGGCGGTGATTGTAATGAACTCACTAGTAGCTGTTACAGAGCTGAGGCTCAGGGGTACTGACTTGGTTTTGGCCCTAACCCATAAAAAGCTCAGTTTTAATGTTGTCTTGGATAAAATAACTAACTGGAATATTGAAACCCATGAATTTCTTCAATAACGGTACATATGTAGCAATTACCGACTACAGACGGGTCACCTGTGATACTTTTAGTTTTGTTCCACATCTCTTAAAATGAAAGAAAACTTCCAGACAGAAAGACCTGCAGATAACTGGAATACATGAAAAATAAATGTTGATTGATTTTTTAAATATAGGCAACAAACCAACCACTCTGCATTCATTTAAGTCATGTTCCTTAAGGAAACTGCATTTGAGCTGACTGGATGTACACTGGATCAGCGGCCTGTGTGTCGGAGTGTGTTCTTGGGGGCGGATTACACGATCATCTCCAGCTGTCGTGCATATTCGATGACCTGCTGTGCCAGCTCCGTAGAGGGGATGGTCACCTCTTCTGTCCGCTGCTGCTGAGTAGTGAAAGAGTAATAGCCATCTGGGCTCAAACTCCATCCTCTCTGAAATGAAATAAACAATAAGCTTTGGCTGTTCGGCAATTTAATTCTTTGTCTGCAAGAATCTAGGATGGAATTTTGTTTCAGTTTCGGAACTGAAATGATAAGAAAACTTTAAGAAAATCGGAAAGTTCAACAATCAGCTGTCTGCAGTTCTACTCAATGCCTGGCTGCTTTTTCCACCCTACCTAATTTTTTCAATTTATTATTTAAATAAAGTACTACGTGTTGGACCAAATTATAGATGTTGCTCTGAGTCCAAACCTAACAGGCTGTTACGACTATTGTCCCATTTGTAAAATGATGCGTTTCCACGTTCTGTCAGAGCAAGCTACATGCTGTATCGGCTGTAAAGATCTGCAACAAACCAAGTATGAAGCTCTGATAATAATGACACCTACAAGGTGGAATGTTCTAACATGTTAGAATTAGTTTGTTCAATTTGTCTTGGTTAGCATGATAACCTCTTTTCTTCAGATAAATATAAACTCAGTAAGACAGTTGCCTACAAGCCTGTAACTGAGACACTTAATGGTACCCTCCTATTAGGTTCCATTATTACATTAAAACGCAACTTCAACATACCAACAGAAATCTATTGGTTTTCTTGTAATCTCTGCATACTACTGACATTTGGCATTAGATTTCAGTCTATTTCCCAAACATAAACATACATACCTTCTTGGCATAATCTGTCATCTTTTTGGGGGAACTGAAGAAAAGCACCCGGGTGGCCTCACTGAACTGGATCTGCTCGTATGCTTTTTCTATGCAACCTGCGATCTCATCACTGCAATTAAAAAGGTCACAGATTTAGTTGGAGTGTTCTGTAAAGACGATGGAATTGTATCACCTGGTCCTGGTCACCTGATTACATAACAATCCAGATTAAACAGTTAACTAAAGAATAATAAGGTGTCCTTCCTGATAATTGAAAATAACTGGGATTAAGTTGTTTCCTTTGCAGAGTCCATTTTCTACATCAGGTCACCTTACCACTTACCAAAGGAAAGAGACGGGACCATGTATTTAAATTGCCACAGATTTTTCATTTGCTTTGGTCGCATGTTGAGTTAACTAGTAAGATAGCATAAACCCTCAGTTTTGTTGCCGTGGTTCCCTGCAGCTCAACATAAATTTTCACAAGTTTAGAATGATGTTTTAACAGCTGACCGTCACTATGCTAAATGTTAAATGGGCGGCGACAGGAAGCTTCGACATCTGATGAGTCTTTTGATCTGCCTTTATAGAGAAGATGTATATAAACGAGTATCAGCTGATACCTATCGATGGCCAATCGATCTGAGCACAGAGGACCTGATCAAAATAGTCAATAAGCTTCAGCACAGACAACAAAAACATATAAAAGGCATTTACAATATGGTTATGAAGCACACATAAAGGATTGTATCAATGAAACAAACATAGAAATGAAAGAAGGTACGTTACCATATTATTTCTTACCGAATTGTGTCGAGCAGAATATCTATAAAAAAGGTGTAGCTCTCAGCAGGAATGTTGCCTTTGGCCAGAAAGACCTTGTTGTAACTTCCTTCCATCAAGTACTGAAAAGGCCAAGAGAGGAAATAAAACATCACATTGGTATTTACACATTATTATTATTATCCAATGTTCATATTTTTGTGTGAATAGACAATTATTCATCTGGGGGATAAATATATAATTGAATTCCTGCAATTAATTCGTACCTTTGAATTTATAATTTGTGAGTAAAACCTATAGATAGCACATTCATGTATATCAGGCCAAAATCAAAATCAAACCGTTTTAAATCTCAGTGACCCAGCTAGATTCTCTATGACCCAATGTTCACCGTGTGTTTTGAAATGCATTACATAGGCATGTCTGCCAATAGCAGCCACGCCTGGCGAGCTAAAAGTAAACATGGAATACTGAAACGTCTAGCAAACTGTATAAAGAAGTACAGTGTCGAGGAGACGGGGACAAAGAAGGTGAATATGATAATTTGAAGGAATGAATTCAGTAACTTGAGGGCACCAAAACACCGCTGGTAGCCTGCTAATAGACCTCTGGGTGTTCCTCCATAATTTACTGGACAAATCACAACATATTCCTACTGCAGTAGCAATGTGAAAATATTGGTTTGAGGGTACAAATGAATAATTGGACACAAAAATATCAACATTTTACAACAGTACAATATGAAAGCCGAAATGTGTGCTTCGTCAGTGGGGAAATTGCAGCACCTGCTCTAGGGACACTGGGTGTCTGATGTATACGTTGGCCTGAATATCTCGTGCACTCAGTCTCTCCAGTTCTGTGTGAAACTCAGACACACGGTTCTGTGAGAGCAGGAAGAGCAGGTTCAGTCCAAGTAACTGATGCATGTAGGCAGCTTCAGGCAGTTCATCCCTTAAGGACAAAGGAAAGAGTAATGTTAGAATAATCCAGTTGCAAAATGTAGCAAAATCACACTAAACATTAAAAATCAAAAAGGCGACATTACTTGTAATCAAAGTAGTAACATTTTAGCTGGGCCATGTATCTCTCAAAGGATGGGATGTCCTTCTTGAGGATACTCCACAAAGCTCCAATTTCAAGGACATCACCTGAAACACAGACACACATTGTTCTTAATTAGGGATATCTTCTTGATAACTGGAATACTAGTTGGCAAACCGCTAATCCATGATTAATATGAATGTTGTCTGTCCTGCTCGACAGGCCGCTATTACTCACGGGCTAAAATGAGCTGCTGCTTAGTGAGCGCAGACCCACTGGTAGGTAAGAAGTTCAGCTCCAGTAATGAAACCTGCAAAAGAAAGTTTGATGTCATTATCTACAAAATTTCAATGAGTATTTCCATTTAATGCTACTTACTACCTCTACTCCACTACATTTTGGAACAAATATTGTACGTATACTTAATTACATTTATTTGAAATTACTAGTTGGACTAGATTCAGATCATTACAAAATAGAAATTGACTAATGATTTATGATATGTCATAATAAATTAACCTACCCAGCAGTAAAGTAATTACAACCAGCCCCACCAATTCCAGCTGCAACATTTAATTTAGGTGATGTAAACATTAAGACATCAATAATCATAATCCAGTAATATAGTCTATATTGTGAATGCAGGACTTTTACTTGTAAAAGGGTAACTTGTAGTTAAAATATCTGAATATTTGTTCCACCTCTGACCTTTATAACTGTATTAAATGTGCTGACAGCTCTTACTGCAACGGCACTGGGAGTTGTAAATTAATACTCGAGAATTAAAAGCTAACGTTAGAGAAACAGAGACGCCGATTGTCGTCTCTATTATCTTTCGTTCGAATGTTTATCTTGGTTGTTCCAGGTTGAAACTAATTGGACAATGAATTAGCTGACGGTACGTTAACGTTAGCAACACAGACTGTTTCCTGTCATAACAGAAATGTGATTACATTGTCTCATCAGCTAACGTTAAACAGTAACGTATAGTTAACACATTTAATTCAATGTTAGCATCCCAAAGGGTATATTGCACAACGCTAGGTGTCTAAAGTGAAACGTTACTTAATATAAAACTATAGCTACACACCGTTAGCATGGCTAGCCTAAGTTAGCACGCTTAGCTACATTTGCTAACGGCGCCGAGGCTTCTAAATAGGCAGTGTTCCTGATTCGACTCATACAAATAAAGACAGACACGTCCATGTGTGACTCTACCTTAAGTTTGCTCAGAAGTTCTCCACATTTACTCAGGTTTGGGTTTTTCTTGTTCCACTCCGTTTTCAGTGTCTCATACAGCCCTGCAGTCTCTTTCAACGCCATGGTGATTCTGCAAAATATACGACACCGGCCACCGTAATACGTTAAATAACTGTCGTAAAGCACTCTCGTTGCCATGGACTGTTTCTTCCTGGGCGACATACGGCGGATCAAGATGGCGGCATTCGGCACAGAACGGTGGTTGAATGACCTACCAAACCATGCTATTTTCCAAAAAATACGACAGAAGTTGGATTTACAACCCAACCCAAATGAAAGAGGGGTCGCTAAAAACCTCACCTTTTGTTTGGGTGGGGACTTGTTCGTGTGGGACGATTCAGACCGCGTGTTTTACACGACCAACCTGCGACATCTAAACACGGATGAGAGTCTCAGTAACGTGAGCGGGAACCATCAGACCTTGCTGTGTATCAACCCTCCTCTCTTCGAGCTGTGCCAGGTGTTGCTCAGTCCTACTCAGCACCACGTCGCGCTTGTCGGGCTGCGGGGCGTCTCTGTGCTGGAGCTTCCTCAGCGGTGGGGAAAGAGGTCCGAGTTCGAGGGCGGGCGGAGCGAAATCAACTGCAAGACCATCCCGGTGGCGGAGCGCTTCTTCACCAGCTCCCCGTCTGTAAGTCTGCGGCAGGCGGCTTGGTACCCCAGCGAGACCGAGGAGCCCCACCTGGTGCTGCTCACATCCGACAACACCATCCGGTTTTACGGCTTGAAGTCGCCCCAGACGCCGGCCAAAGTCCTGTCGGTGTCACAGTCGGAAGATGACATGAGCGGCCATCCTCCGGTCCGCTCCTACGCAGCGTCTCTAGGCGAGATAGCTGTGGCGTTTGACTTCGGGCCGATTTCGTCCCCGCTTCGGCAGCCGACAGCACAGGGCTCCAAAGAACGGCTGGTCTACCCTCTGTACATCCTCTACGAAAATGGGGAGACCTATGTGAGCTACACGAGCCAGGCGAAGGGTGTGAGTCTCACTAAACCCATTGGACCCCTCCCGATGTATCCTGCAGCAGAGGATAACTACGGCTACGATGCTTGTGCCATTCTCTGCCTGCCGTGTGTGCCCAGTATCCTGGTCATCGCCACAGAAACGGGCACGCTGTATCACTGCGTGGTGCTGGAGTCTGAAGAAGAGGAAGAGACCGGGGCAGTGGAAAAGTGGATCCGAGGCACGGAGGCCGCACCGGCTCTCTACGTGTTTGAGTGTGTTGAGCTGGAGCTCACCCTCAAAGTAGCCACAGGAGAGGACGAGGAGCCTCAGGAGTTTGATTTCACCTGCCCAATCAGACTGCACAGAGACCCCCTTTGCCAGCAGAGGTATCACTGCACCCACGAAGCAGGCGTGCACAGTGTGGGACTAATCTGGGTCAACAAGCTGCAGAAGTTCCTCCAGTCGGGTGAGGAGGACAAGGACAATCTCCAGGAGCTGGCTGCTGAGAAACGCTGTATTGTGGAGCACATTCTTTGCACCAGACCACTCCTGTCTAGTCAGTCGGCTCCGGTTCGTGGCTTTGTGATTGTGTCTGACCTCTCCTTGGGCGCCACCATGGTCTGCATCACCAGCGCCTACGAGTGCATTCTGTTGCCCCTGCTGAGCTCCATTCGCCCCCCCTCCCCTCCCCTGCTCTGTACGTATCCAGGTCCAGGCTCTGGGAGCTCCCCTCTGCGCGGGCTGGCCGACGACTCTTTTGAGCAGCACATCCGCAACATCCTGGCACGTAGCTCCACCAATCCTCTGGTACTCAAGGCCGGGGACAAGGACGCGTCGCCGCCACCTCCGGAGTGTCTGCAGCTCCTCAGCAGAGCCACACAGGTCTTCCGTGAGGAGTACATTCTGAAGCAGGACATGGCCCGCGAAGAGATGCAAAGAAGGGTGAAACTCCTGACCAGCCAGAAGAACAAGCAGCTGGAAGAGTTGACTCTGTGCAGGGAGGAGAGGAAGAGTCTGACAGACGCAGCAGAGAGGTTGGCTGAAAAGCACGAAGATGCAAAGTATCGCCAGGAGATCATCATGAACGGGGTTAAAAGAGTGCTGGGCAGCCTGCAAAGCCGACTACCCATACTGTCAAACAGTGAAAAGGATATGAAGAAGGAGCTGCAGACCATCAGCGATCAACTGAAACACCTGGACAACTGCATCAAACAGGTGAACATGAAGATGGACTACCAGAAGACACAAGTGGACAAGGATGTGCCTGCAGCCAGGACGACGGTGTCACTCAATGCCCAACAGAAGAAGGTTGTTCAGGATGTCCTCAGAGAACAGGGACAGCAAATTGGTGACATGATGAAACAGATCAAAGACATCAAAAACCACTTCAGTTTCTAAGCGCTTCAGAAAGCAGTAAAAGATTTATTGCAAACAATTGGGGGAAATAATTGAAATGCTCGTTTGACTACTGTGATTAAATCTGCCTTTTTGTGACATTTGATGAGAAACTGGATTGAGTGCTTTAGTAATGACTTCATGTGCCATGAGTGGAATGGATATTTGAATTGAAAGATATTTTATATACACTTGTATAACTTTACCTTTGATACTACATGTTGTTTGTCTCTTAATAGGGATACTATAGGTTTTCCTTCATGTCTTGCATAACATTTTGCATATTTCATACATGTTTCTAAATGTTACGGTCAGGTATGTAGTCCGAGCAGAATATGCTATGTATAGGCAGGAAACATGGGAAATATCTGAGCTTTTCAACATTGTTTGCTCACTTTTTTTGGATTGATAATAAAATTTAAAGTTCTCTGTAACTGTCTTTACTCATTTGTGACACATTATTTCAGCCGATACCTGATGTACAACTGAATAGAAAACAGATTGACTTAAAACAAGTGTGTGTGTGTGTGTATATATATGTATATGTATATATATATATGTATGTGTGTGTGTATATATATATATATATATATATATATATATATATATATATATATATATGTATATATATATATACACATGTATATGTATATATATATATATATATATATATATATATATATATATATATATATATATATATATATATATATATGTATATATATATATATATATATATATACTAAAAATGCAGAGAAGGGGAGGTTAAAGGAGAGGTTTAATTTTCTTTAGTCTATCTTAATACAATATTCACATGTCCATATGTAAATTGAAAGTTAATGCCTGTAATTATCACCTCTGGCCATGAAGAGGTCCCTTCCTAATGCAACCCCGAAAAATGATAGGCGATCCAAATCCACAGTCCTTACGTCCAGGTGTGTGGATTATTTTATGAAGCTCGAGCTGATGAAAACTTATTAGTTTGGGTGGAACAATAAAATGTTTTACACAAAAGAAGGATAGTGGATTTGGACCCACATCATGGATCACTTCAGGGCCAGTACTGACAGGAGGGCCCATTACAGCGGCCCTTACTGCATATGTACAGACTTGTGAACCGGTCTTGTAATACATGCATCTGCATGCCTCCAGTCTGCCATCTACAGTCGGACACTGTGTACAGTTTCAGTGTACGGTTGCCAGGAATCCTGTATCCACCAGATGTCACCCCTCTCCAGAATTTGTTGACCTCAGTTTTTCCCTCCACGGCAGGTTAGCGAGTGAGGAATTCCCCCACGTAAACACTCGGTGACGTATACGGAGACCCCGGTTTCATTGAGTAAGCTTCATTGTTGAGGACGTCTGATGCTGGTGTGGGGGGGGGGGGGGGGGGGGGTATCCTCTGTGGTAACCTGCCTGCAACTTTCCCCCCCATGGCTGTAGCTTGATTTGAGCACACAAACGTTTGAGATGGTTTAGGACTCAGCACAGCCTAACTGTGTAACAGGCGGGCATTGTCCAAACTGCTATGGGGATATTTTAATCTGCTCTTTAAAATGCCATTGGCAGCAATAAGTTAAAAATACACAAGAAACCCAACATAAGATCATTTCTAGTCAAGACACTTTGTTCATCTCGGTTGAATGTTGTCACCTCACTTGACTTTTTCCACATATCACCTCCCTCTTTCTCCCACACACACATACACGGGAGAGGGTGTGGTGTGCTGCAGGTCTAGCTCAGGAATTCTCCTAATAGGGGGATGTTTAAGTCTTTCATAAAGGTACAGTGTCTAGATCCTGTGTATGAGCCTAAGGAAACTTAGCGGACCCTAGGAAAGGAGATATTAATAACTCTTGGGCCAACCCACCACATTCTTCACATGTGAGTCACTGTAAGCCAGAGAGCAGGGAGGAAAGGGCTGCCTTGCCTGTTTCTCATTTGTGTATCTTTCCATGGAGGAGTGGAACAGGGAGGCGGGGAGGCCACCCCTTATTCTGCGAACCTTGAATGCCTTATGTGAAACACACACAGCTCTACGCGGGGCACATATTTTTGTGCTTACGCCGCATAGTGTACGCAGGATGAAATCAAAAACATACACGGGCGTGCTACTGAGGGAGTGAATGTAAATGTGTTAAATGTGTGTGTGTTTTTGTATTGTACTAGCACTTATTAGCATTTATTGTATTCGTATTAGTTTGTTTCTGCACTGTACTTTTGCTCTGGTTTATGCTCTTAGATGCTCGTGTAAACAAGGAGATGCACTTATGACTAGTAGTTCTCTTGAATACCTATGTTGAATACACTTATTGTAAGTCGCTTTGGATAAAAGCCTCTGCTAAATGACTAATGTAATGTGAGAGAGAGAGAGAGAGGCACAGAAAAGGCCTCAGATGGTGGGAATGGGAGGGCAGAGAGCCTCGGAAAATGGTGGTATGGGGACTTGGCAGGGGAGAGTGTGACTCACTGTTTATCCGGTCCGTCACTGAGAGACCAAAGTGAGCTCGATAGAGCAAATCTTGTAAAAAGAGAGCCAAATTATATGCACTCAACTATCAGCTCTGTACCATACTTTCTGTCTAATAGTAGACATTTTAAAAACTCAAGTTTTACTACCTTTATCAAGCTTCGTCCATTATTTGTACATGCATAAAAAGGTCACTAAAGACACAAACCACAGTTAGGGAATTTTATTTGGTTACAATAATAGTTAACATAAGAACATTTGGTAGAGCTGTGTACAGTAGTCAGTAATGGATCAATCAAAAGTTAATCTCAGCATGTCATGTTCTTTTATGCAACTGATGTCTAGCTCCGGCACATACAAAACAACAGCAACCATTACAAAAATAATGTAGAAAGTTTATGCACAAAACTGTGGCATGTAAAGCATCAAAAGTGAAATGCATTCAGGTTAGTAGATTTTTGCTGCCAGTTTGAGTTGAAAATAATATAAACAAATCATTTCCAGGTCTGGTGATTCTCTTTGGAATGACCAGACCTGGAAATGGTATCATCCTACAAATGATCAATACTTTTAATACTGTGCCACTCTAATCTAGTCACTGAAGGAATGTTTTATTTTAAGGACTTAATACAGACAAGTTTAGCTCTGTATTCTTTCAAACATATGCTGAATACGGCTCACTTAGAGGGTGCCAGCCTTTAATTACTTCTGCTATGCAAACACAAGTAGATATATTTTTAAACTCATCATAAAAAGCTAACTTTGAGGAGCCAAAGGGACGAAGCAACCAGACCCGTGACTGCTTAATACGCAATCTTTTGCAGTCAGTCTCAAAGGATTGACTTGAGCTTTAATACAGTATGTTCCATTGTGCGAGATCAAAGTCGGTCTCAGAGGAGAAGTTGAACGCATTACAAACAGTTGGACTCAGGTCTGGGGGGGGACGGGGGACAGCAAGCAAACACCAACAGTAGCACAGCCAATAGAGAAGAGTCTCTCTCAGCTCCAGGGACTAAGTGACATGTCTATGCATCAGAGCCCTTCTGCCTGCGTTTGGAGGGCGGGATCAGACGCGTGGGAAGCTCAGGGGGCAGACCATGACCCTCCAGCTTGACCTCAATCAGGTGGCTGGCCAGGGCAAATTCTTCATCATCCAGCATGCCGTCGTGGTCCACATCCGACAGCTTCCAGATGCGACCCAGCACCGAGTTGGGCAGGCGGGAGCTCACCATCCAGTCCTTAGCCTTGTTGCCGCTCAGCTTGCCCTCATTGGGAGCGAGGTTGTAGAAGATTTCATCATATTTGGGCTTGTCTTTGGTCACCACCCAGTCCTCCTCCTCCTCACATCCCTCTCCGTTCTCCTGCGAAAAGGGGTCGCCCTCTCCGAACGGTCCGGCACGGGACCCAATGAAGGCTCCGCCCTGCACACCTAGTTGCTCGCCTGCCTCCAGCTCCTCCTGCCGCAGGAGGGGCATCAGTTTGGAGATGTCAGCGGCGAGCAACTCATCCAAGGCCGCCATCAGGTTAGGCTTCAAGGTTTTGAACTTGGTGAAATCATGAACCATCAGTTGCTCCTTCAAATAGGGAGAGATTCAAATGTGTTAGCCGGTACACGGCAAGTTTCATTTAAATATAACGAAACTGTTAGAAGTCAAAGAGAAGTCTTTGCATAATTGCAAAATCCAGACTCACCTGCATTTTAGTACAATCTGGGAAGTCGCCAGCCGAAATGTTGTGCTGCAGCTGGATCTTAGAGAAAATCACTGGCAGCTGGTAGATCAGATTCTTCTTCTTATTGTCCTTCCGGAAGACAGAAGGCATCTCCTGCTTCAGGTAGCTGATGATGTGGGCATGGACCTGGGATCAAGAAAAGCACAGCACACATACCAAGGCGTTAACACAACTAACCTTCCAATAAGCATTTAGTGAGCACATGTTGACGTGCCAATAACTACCCACCCTAACAAGACGTGCCCTCTTGACCAGGTCATTGAGCTTGCGCAGAGCTGCATTGCGAGGAAGGTTTTGGATGTCAGCGAACAGATCTTCCTCCTCCAGCTCAAACAGCTTCCGGCTGTCTGTAACCATCAGTGGCTCGGACCAGAAGGAGCCAATGTAGACGCGCAGAACCTCCGGAGTGCCAAACACCTTCCCCAGGGACCACATGAGTGCGCCGTACACTCTCATCAGCTGCTGGGTGCTCACCATGTCCGCCTTGTTGAGCACCACGCGCAGCTTGTCCTCGTTGCCCTTCAGGGCACCGATAGCCTCGGCGAACTCGTCCGATATCTCCAGTTTATGGGCATCGAACAGCAGGATGATGCGGTCCACGCGCTCCGCAAACCAGCGCAGCACAGCTGGGAAGTCATAGCCTGTTTGGATAGAACAGGGTTGAATAACGAAGATATTCAGAAACCTAAGCAGTATGCACTTCACAGAAAGAAAAGGAGAGGGGAGAGGGGAGAAGGTCGACACAGACACAAAGCCTTCACACCTCTTATCCGCGTCTGTCCGACCCAGCTGCACGCTCAGGCACCACGTTGTAATCACGACTCTTTGACTTTTAACATGGAAAATGTCCAGTGATGGGACATAACTAACTACATTTACTCAAGCACTGTACTCCAATGCAAATTTAGGTACTTGTACTTTACTTGAGTATTTCTATTTTATGTTGCATTATATACAATTCTGAGGGAAATATTGTACTTTCCATGTATTTGATAATTATAGTTGCTAGTTACTTTAAAGGTTCACACTATTAACATAAAATAGTATGAACAAATGAATATGATGTAATGTTAAAGATTAGGCTACACAGCAGTATATAAAGAAATATGATATGTACAGTACATCAATCTATCAATTCGAATTAAAAAATACACTAGAAGTATATCATTCTGAAATGGGTCATTCTGCATAATTAGTACTTTTACTTTTTGTAGTTTAAGTACATTTTGATGCTTTTGTAGATTTGCTTCAGTGACATTTTGAATGCAAACATTTTACTTGTAACAGAGTATTTCACACTGTGGAACATCATCATCTTTTCAAAAACAATGATCCGCAAACTTCCCTGTGAGCAGTTTGCACTGGAACTACGTCTTACTAAATAAATAGTTTGGATTATTCGGAGAAACTGGGACTTCTTTTTTCTTTTTCTTTAATGTTGCACTGCTGTGAGTACCACAAACAACATTCTATTCACCTCCGTTGTATTTTGGTTGGAGGCAGAAATCTCTGAGATATTTCAAAACCTCACCAGATAAAAACCAAAACCATCTACAAGATGCCACCAGTGGTAAGTGAGGAGATACGCTTTTCACAATTCGGATACACTGACCCTTTAAAAGTATTAGTTGCTCATGCAGATTGACTTGAGTGATAATGGGTTACTTAAAGCATGGATGAACAGAAAAGTAAAAAAACTACTGTGAGATGATGATGATGATGACGATGATAGTTATTTCTCAACAGTACATTCCTCCAGATGTGCTGACAGAATCTTTGTCTGTACCATCTCTGTTCCTGATTAGGGTTTCTTGGCTGCTCAGTGTACTGCTGAGACGTTTTCTTGCCCCGCTGCCAAGTGTTATGGTGACAGAGGGAACTGGTCCCATGGGTTAGCCAGGCGTGCCGAGGTCATGAGTTTGTGAGCCGATGGTCACGGATGTGCGTCTCTGCAGGCCCCCCCCATTCCCTCTCCTCACCTTTGTTCTTTCTCTCACCTCGGCACACTCTCTGCTTAGCACCGGACAGGATCCCCGGGGTGTCAATAAGGGTGATGCTCTCCAGGACCTGGTTGGGCATCTGGGCGCACTGGAACCTGGTATTTTCATCAGACAGGAGCCAAGTCACATAAACAGCGATAAGACCAAGTTCAGAGAGGTCAGTTTAGTTTGAAATCAGAGCAGGAGGAAGGAATCTAAATCATGTGGAAAATGGTTAACGCTTATCAAAGAAGCCAATGTGATCCGAGGAGCAGATTGGAAGCTGCCCCCTCCCCACACTCCCACCCCCCCCCACCGCAGGCCATTGTGTTCAAGCAGGCCTCTCATTGCTGTGGGCTTCCTGAAGGAAAATGACCACTTCTGCCAGAATCAAACAATAAGGCCCGCTAACGATGTGTGGCTTAGAACAACAACCCCACTTCCTGCGGCTCATGAGCTTAACGAGCCCACCGGTCCCCGAACAGGAAGTCAAAGCAAATGGAGGGACGCAAATACGTGCGCAAACACACCCTGTACAGGGAGAGAGGGACTCCGGAAAAAACTGGCATCGGAAATTTCACGTTAGAGCCCCATCGGTAGCGCGACTGCGTGTTCACTTCCAGTCTGCGTGTCCACATTTCTAACAGCTAACAGCACTTTATTGTAAAGCATGTGACAATTTTTCTTGGTTTGCATCGCTGGAAAAACATACAGAGACATCTGGCAGCACAGACAGCAAACAGAGTAGAGGAAAGAACTTCAGTGTTGAGCTTTCTCTTACAGGTTTCCCTGTGACTTCATCTATTTGTCTTTGCACCGAGGGGCCGTGGAGCCCTCTGACCTCGTCTTTGAACTTGCGTACATTGCAGTTCCTAGCTTTCATCACCCTCTCTGGCGATATCGCTCCCTTTCTCCATTTTTCCACAAATAAGGCAAATGCCTCCCCGCTCTGAAATTTGGCACAAGGACGTGAAATTCCGAAGAGCTAAAAAATGTTCTGTTATCTCTCCTTCCCCGTTTCCCCTTCTTGCGTTCTCTCACATAGTCTGTCCATTTTCATGCTGACACCTATCCAGCTCCCTCAGTCAGGAATCATTACACACTGAATAAAATCCGCTCTCACCTGTTGAGAAACGTGTTTCCAAAAGGGTTGAGTTTGCGGAAAGGCTTGTTGGGGTCTACGATGAGGGCGTTCCCGGGGATGACTCCCTCCACCTCCCCATGCATGATGGCAGTGAAGCAGTCAGTGGTGGGTTCAGGTCCCACCCTGCTCCCAGGAATATCCTGCTCCAGTAGATACCTGTCACACACACGTGATTATTTCAGTACTGGTTCCTAAATAAACTTAGCAATCACACAAAATGTGACCAGTGAATATGTGTTTGATGCAGAGCTGTAATGTCTTACTTGATGAACGTTGTCTTTCCAGTGGAGTACTGTCCCACCACCAGCACCATTGGCTTATTATCGAAGTCTGCATCCTCCAGACTGAGAGAGTGGAAGTCATGGAAACCATAGTACTCCTCCAGAGGCAGCAGCTTCTTACGATACAAGGACTTGAGCCCTTCTGTCACAGTGCGGATCACCTCTGGCGTCTTCTTGACATTCTTTCTCCCCCAGCGTGACATGTTGATTGACTAACGAGACGACAGGGAGCTTCTTACAAAGATCTATGTCAGAGTGTGTCTGTTGTTTGGAGATGTATTTCCTTGGAAAACCTTCAGGTGTTTCCTGTATTTATGTGAACCGCTGCTCAGTTGTCCTCGACACCTCCTCCGCGCACGGCGAGAGGGTCGACAGGGCTGACGTTTCGTTTGGTCTCTGGGACAGTCGGTCACTCTTAGCCCCTGTAATGTGGACAGAATAGGAGTAGAGGTTAATCCAAAAAGAGAAAGGAAGAGATGATCCAGATGGCAAAAAAGTGTCTTTGTGTTCTTGCACCTGGTGATCAAAGTTTGCCACAACCTAGAGTAAGGATGTGGAATCTGGAGTAAGCCACAGCCCACCAGGAGTCTGTCCAAGCATTGTCAGTGCAGGACTGGAAAAAGTTGGTGTTCACGCTGGAAAACTTGCAAACCCAACCCTGCGTGAGGATTTGCACAGGCACCGCTCATTTTAATACAGTGAAATGAGTAAGACATTCCTTTTATCTCCGGCAGTTCCTCTTGCTGGAACACGAAATACGTGCAAGACTTAATTGTCCGTTTAAGGACAAAGACTCAGTGGGTAGTCTATACGTACGAACCGAACCGTAGTCTACATAAAACACAAACACTGGATTAGGAATTGAAGGCACAACTCATTATTAGAAGCAGACTGACACAAAGACACGAGGGTAAGACACACGTCAGCAGATGTTAACTCATCTGTGGAGAATTTCTCTCTTGCAAATCCCATTTAAACGGAAATTTTGAAGAAAAGAATGCCCAGAGGAGAATAGGCAACACAGTCCTGACATGTCACAAGACCAGTGTGGAAAGACTTTTAGTTAAAAAGGCGAAGCCTGGAGATCTACAGGAGACATTAAATGGGATTTGCCCGCCATTACACACAAAAAGTACTGTGCCAGCGAAGCCGTACGAGTAAAAGTTGCTTTACAGGGTTTGGTTCTGGCTCTGGGATCAATTTCTAAAGTTTAAGGATGGTGGAAAATGCCTTGTGGGTTTGCACACCACAATTGCAACAGTCTTGGACTTAAAACAAGAATTGTGACATGCAGGAGCAGCCAGTATCAGGGGAGTCGTACTTTAACATCCAAATGAAGCAAAGGAAAAAGCTGTTCAAACACACGACGAGTTAGAATGTTTGCGATTTCATGAATTCTACAGCTTAGTTGTGATATTTGCACTCAAAAAACAGCGAGTCGCAGTTTCCACTACTGTTTCACAATCTGGATATATTTGAATAAAAGTTAAAATACATGCTGATCACTATAAACCATGTTTAAAGTTTGAAAAGGAGTATTTACCAAGTTTTTATGGAGAAAGCCCGGATTTCTTCAAGCGCCTTGATTGCTCCCTCTCTCTCTCTCTCTCTCTCTCTCTGCAGTCTTGCCCTCTGGAAAATATTTTGACTGGAGACAAACAGACTCTTGGAGGAGCTGCTGCTACATGTATGGGTGTACGTCGGACAGCGAATAGGAACCCTCCGTGGAGCGTCAACACAGCTAGATTACAGAGGATCGTTCTTCTCCGGGGTTTAATGTATTTCAGATGAGCTCCAGATCTGGCGGGGCTCCTTACTCGGCTTGCTGAAAGAGCACAAGGCAAACAGTAAGACACAAAGGCACACCACACGCAGGAACGTTCCTCTCTCCCCTTGCTTGCTTCTCCAAGTTTGAATGCACCTCCTCTTCCAGGGATGCCTGGCAACACTGTGGGCAGCACTAACACTCTGCTCAGGGCAGGGATGAGCAGAGCTGTGGTCAGAGGGGGGGGGGGGGGGGTTGTGAATAAATAATTAGGGCGGAGTTGAATTTTTTTCTTTAAACATGACACCGTCAGTGTCCTTATGCATATTTTGAATGATAAACACCCTCGTGCTGCACCCCTCCAACTGTAGCCTCGAAGTCCTCCATGTTTTTCAACAGTTTGCTTTTTTTCTACTTAACCTTCTGTAAAATGTCATGCGTGTACAGATGTGAGTTTTCCCCTCATCAGTCTAACTTCTCTTGCTCCTCCCAAACTCTGTGAACCCTCCAGGCGATGAAGCACACAAACCAGCTCCACTTTTCCATTTCCATACACCGCCTGCTGGCTGTCTGATAGAAAACACACCCCACCACCACCACCACCACCACCCCCAGCACTCTGTTTTCCTCAATCATCATTAGTCATCCAAAAGAATGCACCCTGAAGCTGGACAAATGACTAAAGGACCCTGCAATGTTTCATAAAAGAAGCAAGGTTTAATTTACAGTTTTACTAAATGTACATTTCTTTTTAAAAAGTGTCATTATACACAATAAATACAATACAAAATTAATCTGTAATACTATACTTCAAATTCTCTTACTGTCTTTTTGTACATTATTATTGTTCCTTTTTTTCCATTTCAATGCTTGTGCTGTGTTTGTGTTTGAATTGTCCACCAGGCTTAAAAAAGTAACAGATGGGAGGCAGGGATACAGTAGCCGAAAGATGAAAGGAACTGATCGAGAACAGTAACAGTAACAGTTCAAACTGGCCTGCCCCCTGCTGACTGAAGTGCATAAACTCCTAACCTGGCATCGCAGGCAACAGGAGAGCAGGTGTGTGTGTGTGTGTGTGTGTGTGTGGGTGTGTGGTCGAAAAACAAAAACCTGGAAAATCATCTCACATTAGATGCAGAAAAGAACCAAATTTCCTCACATTTCATTTACATCTTGACAGTACAGAACTAGAGTACCCAAGAAAAGTCAAAAGGAAAACAACCTCAGCATTTTTCAAAAGGATGTCCTCAACATGTCAACAGCTTCAAATGCATGCGATGCAAAATGCAGACTTCAGGGAGGCTGAGGCGAACAGATTTTTTCCAGACAAAGAGTAGTTGCCGTCTGAGCAGTGTAACTACGGACATTTATTCTAGATAAAGAGGTGGTGTGTGTCAATTTAGCATGAGCTGTTTGCATGGCAGCTTTATCTTTGTGATAAGAGAATCAAATTTGATTGGTAAGGGAAGACACAATATGTATTATGACGTTTTGCTGTATGAACCTGGTTGTATTCTCCTCTGTATGAAAAAAAGTTGTTGGCAACTTAACTGTTTAAATGAGCGGCCTGATGCTCATTGAGACATTGAGTGTAAACCAGCAAAAGAACCAATGTGGTTAAGAGACTCAGGCCACAGGAAAGGAATGTATGAATACCAAATGAGAAGAAGAAAAGATCAATAGCGGAAAAGGAAGAAAGAAATCCCTCGACAATTTCATCTTGTAACTTGAGCTCGGCTGAGGGAACACGTACAAAATGCCAGACATCTTAACGTCTGCAATTCACAAAGACAGTTTTACCTTTGACCACACTCTCACTGCAGGTCTACCTCAAGCTGTAAATGACAAAGAAATGTCTGGACAATTCAAATGGACAAGCAAAGCCAACACAGCTTGGCAGAGTAGTACAGTGATACTGTTTTCACAAAGCCCCCCGTCCCCTGCCTCCATATCTGTCTCTTAGTTCCCCCCTTTGTCAGTCCGGCCTGGGGCTGAGGGGCTGTTATCTGCTTTGAGTCTGGGGAACCAGGCTGCCATTGTGGCCACGGCCACCGACCTGAGGGTGCTGGGCCAAGGAGGAGGACGAGGAAGCCGAGGAGGAGGGTGGTACTGAGGGTCTGTGGGATGAGGCTGCCGAGCCCCCTGGGCGCTGGCTTTGGTGGGACCTGCTGTTGCCCCCTTTGACGTGGTGCCCGCGGGCTGAGGGCTCCTGCTGCAGGTTCAGGATGCTATCGATGGCACACTGCAGGTGCTCGTTCAGAGAGTCATCCGGAGGGCTGCCGCTGGAGAAGCTGGCGTTATCCATGTCGGGAGAGTCCGACTTGCAGCGTTTTGCAGGAAGCAAAGAGTCTCGTGTGAAGGAGGACTCCGGAGAGGGAGGCCCAGGGGCATGCTGGTCCATTCGGAATTTCCCACTTGCCCTATGTCTGTTTTTCCCACTCGCCCTCTTGTATTTACTTACATCCGTTTCTGGGTCTGTGTGCTCCTCTCCTCTCTCCTTTGCCCCCTCCCTGTCTAGGAGCTGTGGGAGATGATGGTGTTGTGCCGTTTTGATACCACGGTTAAACACCTCGTCCATTTCGTCCAGCCCCTGCATTGCACTCCCTAATCGGCCCGTTTCGTGGCTTGCCTCTGCGTGAGTGTGTGAGGCCTCCCTGCCTCGTTTCTCCACCTTCACGCTGGCTATAACTGTCCGCTCTGAGGGGGGAGAGGGGGAGGCCTCGTGCCTGGGGGGTGACGGTGTGGGTCTGGGGTAGGACAAACTTTCGTCTCCTCCCCCTGGGACACCAGGTCTCACGCGGGGACTTATGTTTTCCCGGTAGGTTTTTCGAAGGGGGAGACGGCATGTTGTCTGTGAGGGAGTGGCAGTGGAGGCAGAATTGTGTTTGACCCGACCCACGTTGTCGTGATCCAATGTCCCATTCATTTGAGTGGAGGAGGAGGAGGAGGAGGAGGAGGAGGTGGACAATGACCACGTGTGAGAGGAAGAGGTAGAGGAAGATGGGGCTGCAGTGGGGGGAACATTACCTCTCAGTGGTGGGTTACACTGGGTGGTTGTTGTGGTGACCGATGAGGCAGAAGGAGCAGTGCATACAGGGGACTGAGTTCTGATGACTGTAGAAGGAGGCGTTGATAGAGGTTGGGACTTTGGGTGCGGTACAGCAGCTTCAAACTGGGGCTGAGTCTGAGGCTGGGAAGTGGACTGGCTGCTCTGCTGAGGTTGTGGTGTGTGCACTGGGTCTAAGGCAGTGTTGTGGACCACCTTACTGAACCCCGTTTGATCCTGCTTGATCTTCAGCTTCAAGCCAATTCTCCTTCGAGCCTCGTAGGTCTTCATAGGCGGTTTGCTGGTTCTTTGTGGGAGAGCGTCGTCATCGTCAGCCGCCGGAGAGTTGAAGGACGAAGAGGAGAAAGAAGACGATGCTGCTGTAGCGCGACTGAAGGAGGAGCTGTGGCTGGTGGGTTCGGACAGCCTGCTCGCTGCAGCTGGAGGACAGCTGCTGGACCAGGACACAGAGGCTCCGCCCCCACCCTGCTTTATTACTAGTTTGGTAGAGGGGAAAGGGTTGGCGGAAGGAGGTGCTGGAGCTGGGGCAGGAACTGGAGCAGGAACTGGAGATGGGGCGGGTGCAGGAGGGGGATTTGGGGCAATGTTTGGGAGAGGGGCTGGGGCAGGAGCTGCAGCAGGGACAGCAGCAGGTACACCTCCACTCAACGATGTGGACTCAGCAGACGAGGATTTATGTTGGGATGAAACTACACTCTCCAACATGCGGGCGTTTGCCACAAACTCCTCTGCAATTAAATAAACAGAATAATATTATTAGCATACACCTAATTTAGATCAAGACAACCACAAAGCCATCGATGGCCACTAACAGTGGTAGGGTACCTGGTCTCTCCTTGGCCAAAATCCTGTCCTGACTCAACGCGATCTTTTCCTCCTGAATGAACATCCGGTCTATCATCACCATCTCTGCTGAGGGGCCCAGTCTCTGCTCAGGTTTAAACACCGAAAAACATCAGTTCAATATCAATTCAGGAGAAAGACGACATAAAAAAGGCACATGGTGAGAATGTCGGCTTATAAACTTACTTTTGACTCTGCAAAGAGCAGGTGGCGATACTTATCCAGCATGGCCTGGGTCCTTTTCAGCAGTTGGCAGGAGACAGTCTCAAATTCATCATCCACTGTGCAGGAGAACCAAGAATGAAGATCACGAAATTGGGAAAAAAAAGGTACTAAAATGTATATTGGCTGCACTGGAGGCTATGGAGTTTGTTACCTCTTTGATAGTCTTGAGAAGAGTTGGCAGTTCCCTGGTAGAGATGGTAAGGCAGCAGTCTGTGCAGTGTGTCCTCAACAGAGTGGAAAGGAGCACTGTAGTTGGGGTGAAGCACGGAACCCTGCTGTTTCCTCAGCTGTTCTAGCATCCTGCAGTGATGCGTGTGGATACAGAAATATTATTTACAAAAATGCTATTATGAGACAGTTGAAATGAGCCGTGAAAATGAGTGCGGCACATACCTGGCCTCTTTGCTGGGCTCTGCACTGAAAGGCATATTCATCGTTGTTGTCTGTGATGTGAACAAACATTAAAAACAGAGGTTACGCCTTCGAGCTTAGAGGCAGTTTTTTCAGGACCTCACTAGCATGCGGTGGCACTCCTTTACCTGAGTTTGTACTGGAGCAGGGAGCTGTGGAGCAGGCATTTGAGTAAGACTAGCTCCTATCACCTGTATCTGCATCCCACTATTCCCCAGAGTTATCCCTCCCACTGAGCTGATCACCCCTGGCTTTGGCTGAACCTGTGGGGGGAAATCAGAAGGAGGATTGTAAACTGACAAAATACACGAAAGTACACATTTTTACAGTTAGCACACAATGACCATCTTGCATGTCTTAGAAAGGAACTGGCTTTGAGATGTGCTTTGTACCTGTACAGGCTGGGTAAGGCTAGCAGGAGTGACAGTCTGATTCACCATTGCTCCAGCTGGCCCTTGGGCTCCTGAGAATACCTGTAAGTCACTTGATGCTAAAACAAGAGGAAACAAAGTATTACAAAGGGGAATACTACTTCGGTGTGTTTCGGGCCCTGCCGTGTTGCGCCGTTTGTGGCAAATCGTGTCTGACCTGAAGCATGACTTTTGATGAGCAGCGGCGTCGGCTGCAGCACTGAGAGAAGCTGAGCAGGTGTACCGGTGTTGGTTGATGATGCAAGCACCACTTTATCAACAGGCACGTCTTGCTGGGAGCTGAACTGACTGCTGACTTGAGGCTGAGCAGACTGCTTGGCCTGCAGCAGGATGTTCTGCTGAACCTGAAAACACATCAGGACAGTTTTCTTACATTTCGAAAGATTCTTTTTGTACACAAAGAAATCCTAGATGAACCAGTTTGGTTTCCCAAAGCCTACTCCGACTACTGGTTGGAATTGGGAAGTGATGCCTTTTTATCCCGTTATTTCGTTTTTCTTTCTACAACAGTGTGAAGGAGCGCAGAAACATACCAGGAATACTTACCTACTGTAAGTAGTAACTTATGGGATGTTATTGCCCTCTTTTCAATATATTGATATTTGAATGGTGGAAAATATGCTTTGCATGCATTACAATCTTCAACAGTATGAGCTGAATCAGATAAAAAACACTACACGGTTAATGTTGTTCTGAATAGCCGCAAACCAGATCACATTTTTACAGCACACGTTTACTACAGGAGGGTGAAGTAAAAAATACACAAGACCCCTCATTGCATGCAAATGCCATGACAACTTTTCATTCAGTGTGTGGTGAACTGGGACTGTACCTGGTGTAGCTTCTCCAGCAGCTGTTTCTGCTGAGGCGAGGGCTGGGTGATGGTTGACAGGGTCTGAATTTGTGCTCCTATTAATTGCAGGTGGTGTTGCTGCTCTGCTGTCAGGCCCTGGATGGGAACCTGGGCTTTAACTACAGCAGTGGCAGAAGCGCCGACAGGAGCAGCACTAAACTGGTGCTGTGCAGGTGGTGTAGGAGGAGGCTTGGGTGACTGTGACATGGGAGGCATATCTTGTAGATAAGGGGCAGGCTGTGAGGCCGGTCGTGGCTGAGGCTGAAGCTGAACTTGAATGTGTGTCTGCTGCGGCTGGCCTTGTTGAGCGGGTTGGGGGGACTCTGCCATTTGGTTATGTACAATAAAGAGCTGAGGGTGATTCGAGGGCGTGCATGAGCGGGAGGGAGTTAGAGACTGTGGCTGAGGCTGGGAGGGAGGACGCGACTGCTGTTGATGGTGCGGTGACTGGATCTGCTGGCTCAGGGTGAGAGGAGACTGGGCAGGCTGGGGGCTGTCTGCCACCAGGGGCGCTGTGCCGTGAGTGGACAGCACCGGCGACGGGGACATGCCCTGGATCTTCAGGGACGTCTGATGTCCACTGGAGGGTACCTGAAGAAGTGGAATCACAAATTACCGATACGCTGAACTGATCCAAGAACGCAAACAATATTAAAATACATAACGGAGGAGAAAAAAAAATCAAGCACAAAATCACACACTGTTCTGCATGCAAAGAGTAAATAAATAAAGTAAATAGGATTCTAGTTCATGGTTCAAGATTTGACACTAGAAATAGGGCTGGGCGATATGAGAATCTTAATTCAGATTTAAATATAAATTATGATATGCATTATGTGTAAAATGTTTTAATGTAACGACAGTGTTAAAAACTTCACGAATGTAAAACAAACACTGCAATACATTACTTTGCTGGAGTTTAATCATACTTTGCTTGAAATGGTTACTTTGCACAACAGTAAAATGACAATGATCAATATTATCACAATTCCACTGAAAATCAATATGAAAATATGGAATTATCGCCCAACCCCTATACAAAACTACACAAACGTGGGTAAAACGACACCAAACAATACAAAAGCAAAGGGTTAGACTTTAAAATCTAGTAGTTGCTGAAGTAGAAGTAGTAGGAGCCTACTGATTGCTTTTCTAGCGCTTGAGGAGGATCACACATAAAAGGGGAGCAATGATCATTTGGCGAGCCAAACAGAAAAACAGTTGACAAAAGCAATAGGTCAAACTCTGCGGGCCTGTGATGGAGAAGTAGAAGGTGGTCTGAAGACTTCGGGGACTGGGGTCAGGGGAGCATGAATTATCGTTTGGGGGTCATTGCTGGTCAGACTAGGGGCGACACGGGGCAGTGGCACTGTAAGCACGAGACAGTCGAAACAAGGGCAGGGTTGACAGAGGTGTGCATGGATTGATCAGTCATTGGTCAGTGATGCAGCACATGGAGGTGAGTTGACTGATTCTGATTGAGCAGAGTGTTAGTGAAGAGGTGAACAAGTTGCAATAGGCCCTTTTCACAGCAGGGTAAACACAGGTGTTATTAATACAAATGAATTATGGGCCCATTGTCATTCCAGTGAGCCAGCATGAACCATACCTGGGCGCTGGTGCACCTAAATGAAACAGGGCCACAATCAATGTTATAAACTACACCCGTCTTTGCCCTGCAATGACCAGTCAAAATGACAGCTGTGAAGAGGGCCACTTGGCACCTTGGTATCTCTTTTATTAAAAGCATGAGCATGGTTTTTGTAGTCCGTTACCAAATACATAGAGTACAATGGATGAAAAACATACCAAATTAGTTCAACAATTTCATAAATTAAAAAAAAAAAAAAAAGAACTGGCACTTGATTGCCAGTCCTACATTCTATAGCCGTGCATACAGCTAAATATTGAAATAGCCCAATGGCTGACACACAATACATATGGACAACTGGAATGATCATGCCTTTACATGTAACAAAGCGATGTTAGAAAAACACAGAGGCTGCAAGCGAGTATTTATTGAGCTTAGGAAGAGCCATGGAAGCAATGACTAATGCAGAAGAGAAGAACAGAGCAGTGATGGGGAAAGATAAGATATACCCTAACACTGTGGCGGCAGCAGCAGCAACAAGTGGGTGGGGCTTAACATAAAGGGGCATTTCTACCTGCTTTACCACAGCTGTCATGTGGGAGGGGCCAGGGGAAGGGCTGTGGCTCTGACCCACCCAAGAGTCAGTTAATTGGCTGTCATGGACAGCGGGGGCCGGAGCAGTGACGCTGTTGCTGCTGACGATTACAGACGCTGGTACGCCCACAGAGGGGGTTGACTCGTTCTCTGATTGGTGGTGCTGCTCCTGATAGGAGTACATTACATTTACCATTTCAGGACGAGGGAGGGAAGGAAGAAGGGGATTGGAGGGAATGGGGAGTAAAATAGTACACCAAAGAGGTCAGAGCAAGATAACACTCCGTGCATGTTATTCATTTTTAAGACAATGTTAACTGTACAGTACACAATTAAAGCAAACATGCAAAGAGTGGAACACTGACCTGTTGCAAGAACATCTGCAGAGACTCCTGGCTCAGGATCATACTGGAGCCCTGGTTGGTGAACAGTAACCTCCCTGGACTGTGCTGAGCCTGATGGGGGACCAGCCCCACTGCTGTGACAGAGGAAGAGGTGGACACAGACATGGACGGAGAAGAAGAGGGGACTGTGGTAACAGTGGTCACAGAGGAACCGGGTTGCATGGTGAGGATAGAGGATTGCGTTGCGTGCTGCTGAGTGGGATGAGCAGCCTGGTCTGTGGAGCTACCCAGCACAGTAACACACTCTCCGGACTGGCCTTGAGCCATGGTTGCTGCTCCTGTGCTGCTGCTGCTGCTGGGGACACCACCTAGCAGGGGTTGCAGGGCTGGCTGAAGGCTGACTGCGGGGCTCAGCCCCTCCACCTGACTAAGCATGGTCAGGGAGTTCTGGATCGGCATGCCCTGTATGACTGTCTGGGCATGACCCGAGATGGTGTGGGTCTGTGTCTGGCTTTGACTCTGAGCCAATGAGACAGGCATCTGAAAGAGGGTGGATGTGCCCATCTGGCCAGGTTGGAGCTGAATGGATCCAGATAGGATGTGGGCAGCCCCAGGGTGGCCCTGCGAAGTCAACATCTGACCCAAGTTGATCTGGTTTGCGATGAGCTGTCCACCAGGTCCCTGACTAGTTATGATGTGCCCCCCAGGGTGCTGAGTCAGGATCTGCCCACCTGCTTGTAGCTGTGGCAGGAGAAACTGGTGATTCTGACCTTGCAGAACTGTCTGAGAGGGAATAACGATGCTGCCTTGTTGGTTTAACAAGTGTACACTGAGGGGCTTGCCAGATGGTTGTGCTGCTTGTTGCTTGAATAGGGTTTGCTGAAACTGTGTGCCTTGTGTTGTGGCTTGAGTACTCAGGACAACGTTTGAGCCCGGCTTTCCTGTCAGGAAGGCTACATTCTGAGCAGCAGAAACTGGAATTTGTTGCAGCCCTAGAGCCTTGTGGGCATCGTTTTGCAAGGTTTGGGGTGCTGTCTGTGGGTGCTGCTGCTGCTGTTTGAAGAGTTTCGGTTGGATGGCTCCCCCCAGAGGGGGTTTAGGCTGAATGGGTGTTGGTGTGCGCTGGATGATCACGTTCTGCATGATTTGGCCTTGATTTTGCGCCTGGGGTCCAATTCCTGAACTTAAAGTGGTGCTGCCAAAGCCAAGAAGCCCAGCAGGAGAAGTCATTGTACCGCCACTGCTGCTGTTTGTGCTGCTGACACAAACAGACGGTCCATTTAAAGCTGAAGATCCCAAAGTGGCTTTGTTACCTTGGATCAGAAGTCCACCCCCTGAGCCTCCAAGCCCCACCTGAGAACCAGCACCTGATACCTCTGGCCCAGACTGGTGCAGCTGGTAACCACCCATGGCTTTAGCCAGGATTGGCTGCCCAGACTGATTGATAGTCATGACTGTAGGCTGACCCACAACCTGAATCTGTCCGATACCCAGATGTCCAGACTGACTCCCATTAGGAAGAGCTTGGAGACTTGAAATGGGTTGAAGCGTCACATTTCCCAGGCCCATAGGCTGCATAAATGGCTGAACACTAATGGCCTTGTTCATGACCTGGGGTTGGAGTTGAAGGCCCTGCTGAGCAAGCACGGACCCCAACATGTCAGCTGTGGCATTGGGAGGAGTAGCCGTGGCACTCGGGGCTGACCCAGGGAAAATTGCTGCTGCTCCCCCAACACCAATGCCTACACCAACGGCAGTGCCTCCAGCCCCAGAGAGGCTGACATCAGGCAGCGTCTGTACCACCTGCGTAAGGCCTGGAATTCCAAAGGAGCCCAGGTCCAGTTCAGCCTCTGCCTCCTGTAAGCTCTGCTCTGTGATGTTGGCTTCAGCCAAACTCTGCTGCAGGATGTCACATGGCTCGTGATTTGTCCCAATCCCATTGCTCCCACCATCACCACCCGGGGATCCTCCCAAGATGTCATCATCCTCCAGGAAGTCCAGGTCAACACTGACTCTGGGTAGGCCTGCCGGCTCATTGGCCGACAGCTGGACTGCAGGTTGGACCTCTGGAACATGGCCCTTAAAAGGAAAGCAGGAAAGAAGTGAAACAAGGTGATGGATGTAAATGATGTCTCGATGTGATGGTGAGAAGCGCGACAGAGTTACCACAGAAATACAGACGCGAAAACCCCCACAAAAACCCAAAACCTCTTGTAACATTGCGGCAAATCAAAGAGTGGAGGTATGTTAGTGGAAAGGGAGGGTATTTGGAGATGCATGCTACATAGATGGATAGAAAACAGAAGGAGGAGGATTGGGTGATTTTACTCACCCCAGTAGTAGAGAAGAACGAGCTTGAGGGGTCACTCGAACCATCCAATAGGTCGTCAGTGTCCAACTACAGACACACCCACCCAGGATAGGACAGACAGAAACCAAAGGCACCCAAACCAGCAGGCAAAAGCCACCAGGACAGAGAAACACACAGACCATCAAACAGAGGAGGACAAGGAAAGGACAGAAAAACAGTCCAGAGAACCCAGAAAGTTAAGAACCAGCAAAAGGATAAGCGACAGAGGGGCAAAATGATAGGAATAACACAGAGTTGGGAAGCGTTAGTATTAGCATTTCTCATTTTGTGAATTAGCCTAATAAAAAGGGAAGGCAGGCTGAAAGCATAAATAGTGCAATTAAAAAGCAAAGACAACCGTTGAGCAGAGGAAGCCGTAAAAAAAAGAATAAATGAAGGTAGTGCGGGACGTGAGTTTCATGCAAGCCCCAACATGAAATGCGCACACCGAAGACTCCTCATCCCATCAATGACAAACCAATTTTCTGTAACAATAAATGACACGCCAAACATACGTGTCTTTGTTCACTTTTTTCTCTCTCATACTCACATGGGTCTCAGATCCATGAAGAAAGTCATTGAGAGCTTCTGGGTCACTGCAGGAGAAAACAATGTGATTCACAACAGTACAAAACGAGATGAAAGAGAAGACTAAACCCTTTGTTGAATAGAAAACTGCTCTTGCACCGTGTCAGCAATGACTTACCAAATTACATCTAGAAGGCACCTGCCATCTTCATCATCCATGACAACTGTTAAAGACGAAACAGGTTTTAAGTCCATTGATTGGTTTCATTATCAAGAACAAAAATTAAAAAACACAAAAATGACCCTAACCCCTAATTAATAATATTTCCAACTATATGTTCAGTTACATTTCTTTTATGTTGTTATTATAACTTCCCCATATTGTGTTTGATATTCTAGCTCCATATTTGGTGCTTTAGTTGTTTAGTGAGACAGTGCGATACGAGTGCTGATTTATTGTGTTGACCTTCTTCAAATGCTCCTCAGTGTGAGAAGGAGCAATGTCATGTGGTTGTTTATTATCAACAATCATTTTAGAGTAAAACATTAAAATGGCATGCATTGGATTCTTTCAGCAAAGTTCTGGAGAATATAATTTATGTTGCTGTGTTGATGCTGTACTACACATTGTACTAGGATTACAAAAAGACGACTAAATATAATTTGAAATAACTTTTAATTAAGCTTCTTAATTCCTCTTATAAAATAAGGTAGTATAGGGGTACATGTTGGTTAAATGCACCGTGAGACCTTAAACCAGCTCAGCTTTGTATTGTTAGGAAATAATTACTGTATTTACTCATCCTTCTTACAAATTCCCCCAAAGACAAAATATAGAAACCTGTAGTTCTTTTGACTAATCTACATGTTTACATTCTTGATTTTCTTTATCGTCTATTTTGCACTCTTTCCCACTTTCAACTACAACTGCTGCACAACAATCTCCCTTGCGATAAAGTTTTTTTTAAATATATATATATTTTGTTATTACAAAAATCAAATGCCAAATGTGAATAGTTTATCTCGCAAGGCCTGTTTTGTCACATTCAAATTACGAGTAATGACTCAAAACATTACATCAGTAGAGCTGTCAAGACATCTCTGCAGCTTGGGGGCAACTACACTTAAATAAAGAAAATGAGTTTACATTTTAACACATAACCCCATCGTCATCATCAGTTGTATCATGTCATTTTTTCACACACACACTCAATAACAAATCCGTCCACACAAACCTGTTATGAGCTCAAGCAGCAGTTTTATTTGCTACTCACTGAGAAACAGCGGACGGCAAAAGACAACAAACTGAAAACGCGCGGTTTTCACACAACCTGGAAAGATTAAAGAGTGTGGGCTCTTAATCTTTCCAGATTATCTTTGGACACCAAAACAACGATGTTTCCTAACACACATATGCCCACGGTTGTGAGGGGAACGCATCCCCAGTTGCCGCTCTAAAAAGGCAGAGTACCGTAGCCATTACTCGGTCTGAGCAGCCAGTGCGCAGGATATGAATGGAGACTGCAAGCGGCTTGCTACATGCTAGCTGCTGTTTTCGGAGAGCTTTTGCATGCATATTTTGCCGATTCTTTATATTACACAATATCAAACAGCAACACAAGTGGCTTAAGACTCTAATTCAATAAAACGTTGAATTTCAAAACCCCGTTTTACGTCAATTTTCAGCATTTTGATGCATCTGGATTGAATTTCGTTAGCCTAGCTAGCTAGCCTGCTAAGCCAACCCAGCTATCAACAATATTCAGACGCACAGCTAGCTTGAGCCTTTGACATTCAAAACAAACCACAGAGTGACACAAATGTTACACTCCTATTGCACAGCAGCACCTCGATTCAACCTCAACATGACAGTAATGTTTGCTTAGAAGTGTAACGGCAATTGCGTAGCGAGCTATCTATCTCTCCTTGCAAGCAAAATATGAGTAAATGTTGGAATACTCTTGGATGAAGGGGGGTATGCTTGGGAATTCGGTGGAAAATGACTATGTGAGCCGGGCCATGCAGCAATGTGGCGTTTCGGTTGCTATAGCTGTGCAGTTTGCGGCTTCGCTGCAGTGCGTGAAAAATGCAGCTTTTTAACAGTTATGTGGATAAATAGAGAAATCTCAACATTTGTAACAAACTCACCCGAGACGATAGAGGTGCAGGCAGCGCGGGGTCTCCAGGACAGCCTCGCACGGGCTGCTGTACAGGACCCAACTACAGGCAGGAAACAGGAGACTTCCGCTTTGCCTGAATGAAAATTGTTGTGCCTCGTCTGGAGCTGAAGCTATGGTCTGAAGACGTATTCAGTGTACTTCAGTAATACAAGTAATACTTTAGTAAAAGTTCTTATGCCACATCGACAAATACGCAACTACCAGTAAAGGTCTTGCATTCAAAACCTTAATTTAAGTATGTAGAAGTAAGGTTTTGTAAATACATCAGCAAGTTAGGCTACTTAAGTTTAAGTAACGTTCCCACAAGGAAAGGTGCTCATTAAAATTTCCCCTTTCACTGTTTTAATATGATGTTTCTGGATTCATATTACTGCATTTACATTAATGTGTGTTTTGCATTTTACTGCCAATCTGCGATTTAAAACAAATTCCAATACTTGGAATATATTTATGTTTGTGCAATGTAATCACACAAGTAGATATCATGCGGAAAACCTAATCATCTATGTTAAAAACATTCTGAATGCTGAGAAGGTTGATGACCAATAAGGCCTTATTTGTTTCCCTATCAATAGCAAAGTATCAAGACATTTATAATCAAAGAGGAGTCGTGCACATTAAATAAATAAATAAACTGCCCCGTTAATATATATTTCACATGAATTAAACGTTTCTGAGACGCTATGGGGACAAACTTGCACGTAACCTCACTTTCAGATACTGAAGGCTTGCACAGTCTTTGTGGACACACTGTCCAATTAGTTTGGAACATCGGACATTTGGGGACTTTTCCTCATAATGGCTGTCAGGCTAATGATTATACTTTTAATCATCCAAGAACTAACTGACTACATTTTGCCTGGCAGAGCTATAAGTGAAACATCCTGATCCAAAGCTTAAACTGGAATCTGGAACAACAGAAACTGACCAGATAAATCAGTACAGGGAGCTTTTTCAGAAAGTTGGACTAAGATTAATTTATGCTTCTCCAACCTCTTATACCAAGAATCAAATATGGTAGCGATACTGTCATGTTTGGGGAATGCTTTGCTGATCAGCATCCGGGAGAATCATATGTTTTTGGAAAGTCTGCTTTTCAGGCAGGACCGGACCTCTAAACCCTAGGGCAGCTGCATAACTAAATCATCTGGTTAAAGGGTTACATAATACCCACAGTCACGATTTGTATTCACTTTCAGAGCAGGAAATATTTGGCCATCTGAGCCAAAGTAGTCTACAAAAAGATCATGCAGTAGGTTAAAATGTGAATGGCAATGTTTGGTCCTAAATGTTGCAGATGTTGTGCCAATACTTTAAATAATCAGATGAGTCTTAAAATGAAATAGTTCAGCATAGAGTAGCAGAACAAACATGTTCCACAACACTGTGAAATATAAATATTGTCATTAAAAAGGATCATAACAAACACAATTATTAATCAATGTGACAAAATATCGTTAAACATCAAGTAGGTGCTTTGCAGTTTTGCAGTTCTGCTCAGCTGAAGAATAGGCTAAATTTCATTCTCATTTTTGTTTAACAACTGCTATAAGATCCCCACAATTATTAAACAGGGGCTGGACTCGGGACCATTTACCCAAGTCTAAGGATCCTGAGAGGAAATAAAGAACTCTTGCTCTACTTCTACTGTCTTTACATAATTTACTGATATAAAATAACCATTACATGAGTTTAACATGACAACTAAAAAAATATTACAATATTATTCACAATAACAACGTTGTGGGTGTCAGCCCTGTGAATAACTGGTGACCTCAGCCGGGATTGGACCCAGCACCTTGCAACCTTTCAAAGGGTAAACGGGTAGCACCTGAATGGATGTATGAGGACTGGTCTTATGTTCATAAGAGGGAATATGTTTGTGGTTCATTCCCATTTCTGTATTGCTTTATGCATTACACTTATGAAGTAAATTAGTCACCTACATATGGCCAGCATCATTCTTTTTTGCATTTCCGTTCTGTAACAAAACATTTACTCAAGTACCGTATTAAGCACAATGTTGAGGTACTTGTCTCTGAGTATTTCCATTGTGTGCTTCTTTACACAAAAATGTATTCAACATTTTAATGAACTGGCACATTCTGCACAAGGAGTGCTTTGATTTTTTTTTGCACGAGTATATATTAATGCTAATACTTGTTCTTTTACATAAGTAACATATTTGAATGCATGACTTTGAGTACATTTTCTACACCGTGTTATTGTTGTTTGGGAGAATAGAAGAAGTAGGAGCTTACGAAGCGCACCTGAACGCAGCAGCCCTCGTGTCACGTGCCAGGGTGACGTGACAAGACAAACCAAATTCGCTGCTGTTAGCACCGATTAGCAAGTTTGTTGACTTTCACATTTTCTCGGTCTTCCCTCAACATCAGAGCAGTGACACGAAAAATGGACAATAGCGGAAAAGAAAAGGAAGCAATGGCTTTAGTGGCCGAAGCTGAAAAGAAAATGAAATCATCATCATCGTTTTTCGGAGCGATGTTTGGGTGAGTGAGTCAGTTAGCTGCTCTTTAGCTAACGTTACTTCTGTCAAAGCTAAAGGCCAACTAAGCGGAAGATGGTTAGCTGACCACTTGAGGTACCACCACATCTGAAAGCAGGACAAAGAAAGTAAAACCACTGCAACACTGGGATGTTTTACAACGTTTTATGACGTTAGGTTGCTGTGGTCAATATTATGCAAGTGTTGTCAATGCTACAGTTTAGCTCTATGTAGCGTTATCTTCGCTCAGATCACTGCTGAACAGAAAACAACTGTCTAAAATAGCAGTGAACGAGGCTCAGATACACAATGCCACGTGCTGCAGTGTATTTACTATAACGGGTACTAATGAGTTTGTACTTTAATCTAAATGATTAGTGGAACATAAAGACACATTAGTATTAATTGTAGTGTTGCGGCTCTAGCGCCATCTACTGGGGAACTCTTGCACGGTCACTCAGTCTGTTGACGCGCATCACATGTGCATCACGTTTGTTTACAATAGCAGAGTGGAACGGATTTGTGAGTTGCAACAGATTAAGTACAAATAGTGAGCCTTCACCCACCGACATTGCTGAGAGTGGATATACCTGTCCAAAACCAGTTAAAGTTGTTAAAGCATGTTTCTGTTTAACTGAGAAACTTACATTCATGCCCAGTTAGATAAGAGAAGATAAGATAAGAGAAGCCTTTATTGATCCCCAGAGGATACAGGTGTTGCTAGAAGTAAAAAGAAGTGCTAGAAGTCTAGGAAATAGTTATATGAACAGCATACATATAATATAATGTGATTAAGTAATGGGTGTTCTCTGTATAGATATTGAAATATAACGTAGTAAAACAGAATAACTTAAAAGCTAAGATAGTATGATATGGTATATATAGTATAAGGTGCAATGTAATAATAATAAAAGCATAACATAATAATATACTAACAACAGTAATGATCCATATGTAGTGATGTTCACGTTTCACTGCCATGCATTGCTCAGAATTATTAATTTAGACAACAGAATTGAAAACACAACAACACAATAACACAACTGGGAGTTAAATTAGATCGTTTAAAATAATATATGATACAAACGTTACTTACTGAACTTCTTTGGACTGTTTGAGCTGAGTGAGCAGTGAATGCCTCTCTGTCATGACCAAAATATCTTGACATTATTAATATCTAGTCATTAACTTTTATGGGACTTGATATTTGTCACCCAGAAATTGCCTGTATGAGTCTTGTTTAACTAAGCATGTGTGCTTTCACTCACAGGGGTTCCTCCAAGACGGAAGAGGCCTGTGAGATGTATGTGAGGGCAGCCAACATGTACAAAATGGCCAAAAATTGGTGTGGTAAGAAAAATGAGTGCAGGTTGGATGAACGGCCTTGGATGAATGGTTGCCCTTTTACTTGGTTCGATCTTTGCAGACTTTCAACCCTTCTTAACATGCAACATTTTCTTTTCAGCCGCAGGAAACGCATTCTCCCAGGCGGCTCGCCTGCACCTCCAGATGCAGAGCAAACACGATGCGGCGACTAACTTCATAGACGCTGGAAACGCCTTCAAAAAAGCAGATCCACAAGGTGATCATTACTCATCATAAATACTTAAAGTCAGTGTCATCTGATGTCATTAAGATCGTCCAGGTGAAGAGTTCAACCACTGTGCAGTTAGAACATGGGCTTGTGGACAATTGAACGCTTTGCACCAGAGAAAATACCATGAATAAATAATGACATCAAGCCCAGTGGTCCCCATTTTTGAGGCACAGGAACATTGTAAAAATGGACTTGAACTCTGCACTTCTCACATCTGGTTGCTTCTAATTTTAGTTTAATCTTACTTTGTCCTTTTGTTAATGTCTGAATATGATAATGACCTTATATTTCTCAACAGAGGCCATAAACTGCCTAAATCGAGCTATTGAGATATACACTGATATGGTGAGTGGACTAACGGGGAACTCTTTCTTTAATTTATTACATGTGGAAAAAATATTGATTTGTGTAACATGAAGCTCCCCTTGTTGATCCCCTCTCTCGTATTTTTTTCTTTTGTTATAGGGGCGCTTCACCATCGCAGCCAAACATCACATCACCATTGCTGAAATATACGAGACTGAGATGGTTGACATCGACAAGGTCCGATATCTGTGTTTCATGTTTATTATTTTACGTATTCAGTCCATTTAAAGGCAGATTCTTGCTTCTAATTAAACAGCTAATAATGTTTTAAACTGTCGTATTCACTTGCGTAAAGCTCTGTTTACCTTATTTCCATTCCAGGCCATTGCTCATTATGAACAGGCAGCAGACTATTACAAAGGGGAAGAATCTACCAGGTGACTATTTTAGATGAGCAATGTTTTCTCTCTTTATTTTAAATATAAATGCAATTTCTTTCCTTTTTAAACCTTGTTTTATCATCGTGCGTTTACTTACTTTGTGGTCTTTGACCCTTAATGTCTGTGAATACATGTGTGCTGAGAAGCTTCTCGATTTGTCCTTTTCAGTTCAGCAAACAAGTGCCTTCTGAAAGTAGCAATCTACGCGGCTCAGCTGGAGCAGTACCCAAAAGCCATTGAGATCTATGAACAGGTGGGATAATGCTCACCAGCAGCCTTCAAACCAACATGTCGTTCAGTCGCTTGTAGTAACAAAACCAGCATGAATTGTACGCTGTGATTTTTAGGTTGGAACCCACGCGATGGACAGTACACTCCTGAAATACAGTGCCAAGGATCACTTCTTCAAGGCAGCGCTCTGTCACTTCTGTGTGGACATGCTGAATGCAAAAGTAAGGCTGTAACACTTAAACCTGCGTCCATGTACAGCAAGTGTAACACGAGCCTCTGTCCTAACATTCACCCTCTTGTCGCCCAGCTTGCTGTGCAGAAGTATGAAGAGATGTTTCCAGCCTTTTCAGACTCGCGGGAATGCAAGCTGTTGAAGGTATGCTTTGGTGTTGTTTTAAGAGTTCAAATCCACAAACAAACAAAACCAAACATTGAATAATCCTCTAGATATAGAGGGAGGAGGCGGATGGAGAGCAGTTTAACTCGACAGACTACTGAGATAGATCTTACAACTTAACGACCGCTTCCCTCCTGCTCTGGTCTCTTTTGTCTTCGATGAGAACTGTTGATGACTTGCTAACTTTTACGTGCTAGTAACGGAAAACGAAAGTTGGATTGTATTAAGCCTCATGCTAAAATGTTCCTCCAAAACCATTTCACCCCCCAGGATAATATTACAAAAGCACCAGTACAGTTTAAGCCTGCTCCCAACAATTCTGACTGGAGTAAGAAAGCCAAGTGATCATTTATTTTGTAATGCCAACAGTCATGCAGACAGTGTATTATAGCCGGTTGTTTTGGCATCTCAGTGGTTGTTTCTTTACCCCCGGGGTGTATTTCCGTCTATAGGCAGCCTTTCTGATGTACAGCATTATTGTTTTTATCTAACCAGAAACTTCTAGATGCCTATGAAGAACAGAACGTGGAGGCCTATACTGACTCGGTGAGTGGACCGTTTCCTTTCAGCAGAAGAAACGAGTTTCTGCAGCAGTTTGTTGGAAAATCCTGGATTGACACCAGTGTCCTACAGTGTTTCTGGGTCTATAGACACACACACATGCATACACTGCGTGCACAATTATTAGGCAGGTTGTATTTTTGAGGATTCATTTTATTATTGAACAACTACAGTGCTCTCAGTCAATCCAAAATGTTAATAAACCTCAAACCTGAATATTTAAGAAAATAAAAGTGGGGTTTTGGCTTTCTTAGGAGAATTTCTATGTGTGCACAATTATTATGCAACCAAATGAAAAACGAAAATGTTCCCATCTCACTTGTTTATTTTCATCTGTTAAAGTGAGAATAATAAACAAACAACTCAAAATTTACAAATAAACATTTCTGACTTTTCAAAAAAAAAGAATCGGTGCCCAATATTGCCCCCTTCTTTTCAGTAATGAGCCTTCCATTCATGGATTCTGTCACTTTCTTGATCTGCTGACAATCAACTTTTTGTGCAGCAGCAACCACAGCCTCCCACACACTGTTCAGGGAGGTGGACTGTTTTCCTTCACCGTAAATCTCCCGTTTAAGAAGGGCCCACAAGTTCTCAATAGGGTTTAGGTCAGGTGAGGAAGGGGGCCATGTCATTATTCTTTCATCTTTAAGGCCTTTACTGGCTAGCCACGCAGTGGAGTACTTCGATGCATGCGATGGAGCATTGTCTGCATAAAAATCATGGTCTTCTTGAAAGATACAGACTTTTTCCTGTACCACTGCTTGAAGAAAGTGTCTTCTAAAAACTGGCAGTAGGTTTGGGAGTTGATTTTGAGTCCATCTTCAACCCGAAAAGGTCCAACTAGCTCATCTTTAATAATACCAGCTAGTTGGACCTTTTCGGGTTGAAGATGGACTAAAATGAGTCCTCAAAAATACAACTTGCCTAATAATTGTGCACGCAGTGTACATATAAATAAATGTGGGAGGCTGTATAACAATGGCTGTAATTCCTAAACGGGTAATGTGATATTATTGTCATATCCATTGAATTAAAGCTGAAAGTCTACACTTCATCCACACATTGCTTAATTTCAAATCCATTCGAGTCTCATAAAGAGGCAAAATAAGAAAAATTGTGTCACAGTCCAAATACTTATGGCCCTGGCTGTAAATATAGGTAACCCATTGGGTGTGGGGAATTGTGTTAATATTTACTCATTTGCAGGTGAAGGAATTCGACACCATTTCACGGTTGGACCAGTGGCTCACCACCATGCTTCTCCGCATCAAGAAAACCATACAAGACGATGAGAGCGACCTTCGCTGACTTCCCTACCTGCTCGTGACCTCAAACCCTCAGCAACCGACTTGCATCCTTCTTTTTTTGCCTGGAGCCTCTCACTTCCATTCTAGCAGCAATCTGAATTGTTTGACCATTAGCCCCTTATATTCCCTCACAGATGCTGTGTTTCATTCCCACCATCTGCAGTATTTGTTCTTGCCTTTTTAATCCGCTCAACTCAAAAATGATTCTCTTATAGGTATGAATACTGTGTTAGTTGTCTATTCTTATGATCCAGGTTTTGGCCCAATACAAAATAATAATACCAGCACACTTATGAAATAAAGATTTTATTTAATTTTTCTTGTTATAAAATGTTTGAGAGGATGCCAATTTAATAATGTGGATCTAAAGAATATGTTTTCCCAGAATGTGCTTGAGAATGAATACAACTTACCAAATGCCAAAAATCACACACATTGGTCTTTGATACTTTTGAGTACTCGAGTATACTGTAGGTCATATCAGGGCACCTCTAATTAACAGCACTGCATCTCAGCTGCAGAGCTCCTCAAGCAGAGAGGTCAAGAGTTTCTGAGGTGATTCCACGGCAAATACCCACTTTGCCTTATTCTGCGACGTTCTCAGGATGGGAGTTGCCAGATTTGAGGAAAAACATAAAAGAATCTTGCTTTTAGAAGCGTTATCAATTAATTTGCAAATTGTTTAAAGTGCGTTTACTTCACAAACAAAGGTGAAAGATGCTCATCACCTTTGTGAACATTTGCAAGGTTTGAGAAAACAAGAGCAGCCTTTCCCCGCTGTATAGGAGTTGTTTCTCAAGTGTGTTTTCTTGTTTTATGTTATTGTATAATATGTGCTTTTTTTTCTGTCATAACTAAACGGGCTGAAAAAACTGCCTGCACGAAATGCAATACATCAGCTTTTCTGATCTGAACACTGTGCTCCTGGTGATTTTGTCAAGAGACAATTGGTCTTAAAGAATTTGTACGTCACTCATGTACGTTTCCTGTCAAACGTTTAAATAAACCTGTCTCAGATGTAATGCATCCTGGACGTGGGCTCCACCTACCTGCTCCTCTGTTTGATATGGTCACCTGATATATTGCTCAGAACTTTAAGTTACTTGTGTAACCCCGGTTCTCTGAGTAACATGAGTGAGTGTCTCACATTGGGAACGCCTACGGTGTGACCTCATCAGAAGCTCCTATTGCATTCTGCCAGCCAGGATTGGCTGGAACTAAGCACGTCAGTGTCAAGGAGGGTGGAGGCCCTCCCCTTATAAAAGGGTTTGACGCTATGCTGCCAGTCATTCAAAAATGCTCACCTCTTCCTCGCTACGAATGAGCAAGGAGGGTGGTCTGGTGAGACACTCACTCATGCTACTCAGAGAACCGGGGTTATGCAAGTAACCTAAAGTTATCTTTCATAGCATTCGTTTCGTGTCTCACATTGGGAAAATACTGACTCCCGGATTGCTGGGCAGATGTTACTGAGGAACCAACTGTCCTTTAGTTAGCCTTACCGTGGTTTAGCCACACTAAGCACCGAATGGGCTAATGGGGAAGCTGTAACATCAAGCCTGTATAACCTGGCGAAGGTGTGTGGCGAGGCCCAACTTGCAGCAGTACAAATCTCCTGAATGGTGATCCCTCTGAAAAGGGCCCATGAAGTAGAGAGACCCCTGGTTGAATGAGCATGCAGCCTCTCTGGTAGCTGCAACTACTTAGAGCTATAGGCTAAAGCAATAGCCCCCACAATCCAGTGAGAGAGCTGCTGCTTTGCTTCCCCAAGTGGTTCTTTACCCAAGACACAAAGAGCTGGTCATTTTTCCTACAGCCTTTGGTTCTGTCAAAGTAGATGCGTACAGCACGCACCGGACACAACATATGTAACCACTGATGCTCATCTGAGGAGAATGGCGGGGGATAGAAGGATACCAGATCAATTGGGTAGTATGACCCTAACACTCTTGGTATAAAGGCAGGGTTAGGATGTAAAGTCACCCTTACAGTCCCCAAAGAGAACTTCGTACACGGTTGGTGTACTGAAAGAGCATGAATCTCACCTACTCGTTTAGCTGAAGCAACAGACAACAACAAAGCTGTCTTTAAAGCCACCATTTTCAAGACCAGTGGTTCAAAAGGTGGAGCCGAAAGAGCATCCAACACGGTGGCAAGGTCCCAGGATGGGACCAGTGGTTTAGAGACCGGGAGTTTACGGCGTGCACCCCTCGTGAAGCGGCAGACCAAGGGATGCTGGCCTACAGCCCTCCCCTCAAAACCAATATGACAGGCAGAAATAGCTGCCAAGTACACTTTGATGGTGGAGAAAGCCTTCCCTTTGTCCACCATGTCTTGTAAGAAAGCCAAGATAACAGCCACGGAACACTGAAATGGAACCGCCTGAACATTTGAGCACCATTTCTCAAAAATGAACCATTTGCTTTCATAAAGGGACCTCGTTGAAGGGGCCTTAGCATTCTGGATGGTCTTAATCACGCTCAGAGGGAGGCCCACGGTACTCAGATTGAACCACTCATGGGCCAGGCCCACAGAGCCAGCCTCTCTGGGTGGGGATGAAATATTTCTCCGCGTGCCTGAGACAGCAGGTCCCTGCGTATTGGGAGGGGCCAGGGCTCCCGGTAAAGGAGCTGGGTTATCTCTGCCAGCCAGTGCTTCGTCGGCCAGTAAGGAGCTATGAGAATTACCGTCAGACCCTCCCCCCGCACTCTGGCTAGGGTCGGCGAAATCAGAGCTATTGGGGGGAATGCATACAATAGAGCATGAGGCCACTGGTGAGCCAGTGTGTCCACCCCGAGAGGTGAACTCTGATCGCGAAGGGAGAAAAACAGGGGACACTGAGTGTTCTCCCATGTTGCAAAAAGGTCCACGGACGGCCGTCCATAACGTTCCCAAATTGAGCTCACTATGCCTGGGTGAAGTCTCCATTCTGCATAAAAAGGGTGCCCCCTGGACAGAAGATCTGCTTCGCAGTTCAGTATTCCCGGCACGTGTGGCCTTCAGGGACAGAAACTGACTGCTGCTCCAGACAATCAGTCTGTGTGCCAGCATGTGTAACCGAAGGGATCTCAAGCCCCCCTCTCTGTTGATATAAGCCACTACTGTGGTGTTGTCCGTCTGGACTAACACATGTATTCCCCTCAGAAAAGGGAGGAAATGTTTCAGTGACAGATGAACAGCCACCAATTCCAGGTAATTTATGTGAGAGGAGAGCATGTGAAGATCCCAGGTCCCGTTCACTGCTCTCCCTTTGAACCCCCCTTCCCTGAGTCAGGAAGCCCTCGCTCCTCCATGGGATTAGTGCTGCTGAGCAAGCCACTGTGAGAGCTCTGTGAGAGCCATGACGACGTTGGTCTAGCCTGGGTAAAGCCACCCAGTGCTGTATTCCCTTCATGTGCAAACGTCCCATCGGAACCACCACTAGAACGGAGGCCATCAGACCTAACAACCTTTGGCAAAGCCTGAGAGACACAAATTTGCCCCTCTGAAAAAGAGCTAAAGTCTCTGAGTGCCTTTAACCTTTCCCCAGCCAGCCTCACTCTGGCCTGAGCTGAGTCTATAAATAGGCCTATAAAGGAGATGGTCTGACAAGGAAGAAGAACAGTCTTTTCTTGATTTATTTTGAAGCCCAGATTCACCAAATGTTCCATGAGTAACTTTGTGTGATCTGCTGTCCCCTGGCGGGAGGACGCCGCAATAAGCCAGTCGTTGGTCCAACAGCCACCTCGGTGCATTTCACAAACACTCTTGGGCTCAGTGAGAGACCAAAGGGGAGGACTAGATACTTGTAATTTGTCCCCTGGAAGTTGAATCTGAGATACTTCCTGTGTGGTGGGTATATTGGGATGTGAAAATAAGCATCCTTGAGGTCGATTGAAGTGAACCAATCGCCTGGGCGCAGAAAACGCAGCAGAGACGCGTGCGTTAACATCCTGAATTTGTATTTCCTGAGGTGCTTGTTTAGATCTCGAAGGTCTAATATTGCTAGCATGCCGCGCCCCCCTTTCGAGAGACAGCGAGATCCTTCTTGTGGCACTGGCACCTCAGTGGCTAGCAGTGGCGGGCCGTCAGGGCCTGCAAAGCCTTCTCTGCTGGCCTAAACAGAGAGAAGAGCGACGCAAAGTAAAACATAGTCCGGTTTTTAGCTATCGTTCCAATAAAATTCACTTAAAATCAGTGGCGGCTGGTCCATAGAGGGCGCTAGGGCGCCGACCCCCCTAGAGCTACAAAAAATAAAAATAAAAATAAAAATAAAAATATAAATAAAAATAAAATTTTAAATAAAAATAAACTATACAAATTGTCAATATTTGTGTTTTTGAAACATGGAATCACCCAGTAATATGTGTAAAATATGATATCTGCGGTAAATATATGCTTTTCCTGCTTGTCCTCTCTGCCTGTCTGCTCTTCCTCTCTGTGTGTGCACGTCTCAGCTGGCTGGGGCGCTGGAAAAACTGCCCCAAAGAGGCGGGTCTATAAAGCAGTTTAGCCAATGCTGAGTAAAGATATAAATGAGTGACATACAATTCAGCCAATCAGCGTCCTCAAATAGATTCAGCTTGGGGCAGTTTTTTTCCTGCCCCAAGCTGCGCGTTCTCGTCAGGAGAAGTCTCTACAGGAGAGCGCCAGCGCGAGCACTACTCCTCCAAGACCCGTTTGAGAGGAGAACTGAGAGGAGAAACTACTGAAAGAGCTGATCCCAGATCAGCCTGACCTCACAATCAGACAGCAGACTAGCAGGAAAGAGAAGCAGTACATGAAGCTTCTCTACTAGCTGTACACCAGACAGGTTTGACTAGCTGGATGACGTCATGATAATAACTTATTTATCTTTTTAAAACAACGGGACAGAATATGACATATATATTATTATATTATACAGAATATTATATGATATATATATTATTATATTATACAGAATATTATATGATATATATATATATATATTATTATATTATACAGAATATTATTATATGTTATATATATTATATTATACTGAACTCCCTGTGAGGGTGACTAAAATAAGATGTCCTGACGTGTTTGTGAAAGTGTTATTTACTGCTTTTTTTCGTGTTGGAATAAATGTTAAATATTTAACTGCAAAGTAGTAATGCGCGTTTGATACCTTAATTTGTTTGCATTAAATCATTCTGGGATGTTTGCTGAAATTGATTGGATGTGGCACAGCCCTACCAAGAACATTTTCCACCAGCCGCCACTGCTTAAAATATTGATACAAATTATCATGTAATGTTTTCAGTTGATTTAATGGTGTTAAACTAAAGTTTAACTTCGTACCTTTCGAACTAAATATCGTTGTAATTATTAAAGTTAGCTTTGCCTTTACCAGAGTCGTTTAAAGGACGCTAACGCCGTGAATTAGCCGTGCGCCGCTATTGGCCTAATCCGTCCAAACTTCTATCCTCGTTGTAAACACTGGGTGCTGCTGGTTTTTCGGGGATATTCGCTTGTTACAGGTTCGCCAAAATTACCATTAATTCTGTCAACACATCCGGGAACGTAGTTCTGTCCTTCACAATAAGATATCACGCTTCAACAACTCCAAATTGTGCAATAAAAGCTCCTTAATTTCCGTTTGAGTGTATACCACCACCTGCTGGATGTTTTGTTAAACTCTTTTCATGTCAATCACTGGCAAAACACCAGCTGATGCATGGGATTTAACAATTATGCACACATACAGTACTGTGCAAAAGTTTAAGGCAGGTGTGAAAAAATGCTGTAAACTAAGAATGCTTTAAAAAATGGAAGTGTTAACAGTTTATTTTCATCAATTAACAACATGCAGTGAATGAACAGAAGATACATCTAAATCAAATCAATATTTGGTGTGACCACCCTTTGCCTTTAAAACAGCATAAATTATTTTAGGTACACTTGCACTCTCATGTGGATGTAGGCTTCCTCAAATCCTTCTGTCTCTTCATGTAATCCCAGAGAGACTCGATGATGTTGAGATCAGGGCTCCATACCATCACTTCCAGGACTTCTTGTTCTTCTTTACGCTGAAGATAGTACTTAATGACGTTGGCTGTATGTTTGGGGTCGTTGTCCTGCTGCAGAATACATTTGGTGCCAATTATACGCCTCCCTGATGGTATTGCATGATGGATAAGTATCTGCCTGTATTTCTCAGCATTGAGGACACCATTAATCCTGACCAAAATCCAACTCCATTTGCAGAAATGCAGCCCCAAACTTGCAAGGAACCTCCACCATGCTTCACTGTTGCCTGCAGAAACTCATTATTGTACTGCTCTCCAGCCCTTCGGCAAACAAACTGCCTTCTTCTACAGCCAAATATTCTCTGACTCATCAGTCCAGAGCACCTGCTGCCATTTTTCTGCACCCCAGTTCCTGTTTTTGTGCATAGTTGAGTCGCTTGGCCTTGTTTCCATGTCGGAGGTTTGGCTTTTTGGCTGCAACTCTTCCATGAAGACCACTTCTGGCCAGACTTCTCCGGACAGTAGATGGGTGTACCTGGGTACTGGCACTGCTGGACGATTTCAAAGGGAAATAAGCTTGATGTATTTTTCATCTGCTGCACTAAGTTTCCTTGGCTGACCACTGCGTCTACGATCCTCAATGTTGCCCGTTTCTTTGTGCTTCTTCAAAAGAGCTTGAACAGCACATCTTGAAACCCCAGTCTGCTTTGAAATCTTTGTCTGGGAGAGACCTTGCTAATGCAGTATAACTACCTTGTGTCTTGTTGCTGTTTGCCATAAACAATTATTTATATTTTTTAAAGCATTCTTAGTTTACAGCATTTTTTCCACACCTGCCTAAAAGTTTTACACAGTACTGTATATTGTATATAACAATTACTATCATAACACACAGTGCAGAGTAAGAGTTCTATTACAACTAAAAACACAAGTATTCATGATTGAAAAGCTATATTGTTACAGACAAATAAATAACTTGTGCAAATGATTGAAAAGTTCTATGCAAACATTTATTGAAAAACAAACCAAACAAAATTAAAAATTAAATAAAAAATCCGGACACAAATGACATTTAAAATAATCCTCTTCCTCATCCAGCTCCTCGTCCCAGCCCACACACATGGTGTGATACCATGTGTGGCAGCTGTCACACTGGACCCACGACACCAATCCCTCCGAGCTCTCGGGAGGGTCAGGTTCCCGGCACCAGCCACACTCCCAAACTGTCTGCTCCATCTCTTCAGAAGTGTGACCTATTAAAAGATTTTTTCTTTACTTTGAATTAAAGAAAATGATCAGATTTTCATGAGTTGGCATACAATGAAAGTTTACATGAAGTACACTACCGGTGGATGTCATGGGTCCAACAGACGAGGAGCTGGATGATGGCCGGGTCTCTGCAGGTTGGGAGGCTGTATAAATAACAGAAACAATTATTAAATTAAATTTCAGATTATTTAAATCATTTACAGTGGGAGGGAGAGGAAGGAGTTTGGGACCCATAGATGCCACGTCCCGCAGCCGATGTTGAAGGCTCTGAAATAATAATCATATTTTATTATTACAACACTAAAATACATACTCATAATAATGTTTATGAGTAACAATAGTTAATCAATTCTGATTTATACGTGAATTCAAATCCAAAAGAGGTATGCGCTGACCAGGAGACGGGGGAAGGTGGCGGTGTTCCTCAGCTGGCAGGCTCGGTGGTGATGTTGTGGTCCTGCTGGCAGGCAGCCAGGGACCGTGGGAGGCACAAGAGGGGGCAGAGCGGGATGAGGGACCGGCGATGGAAAGTCCGGAGCTGGTGGCTGTAGTAGCCCCGAGGGACACTGGTCTTCTGCGGCTGGGGCGAGAGCCGCCAGACAGGGTAGAGGAAGTGGCTGCTGCTCTCTGTCTCTTCTGGCCAGAGCTTGGGCCTCCCGCCTTGCAGCACGGTCCTCTGCCTCCACGATGACGTCGGACATCTCCAGAGCTGTCAGTAACCTGGCCTTGGTGATGTTCCTCCTGACCTTGCCGGTGTTGCGGTTGTAGTTTATTTCGGCCAGGAGGTGGGCCAGGTCTACTGTTATCCGGCCTGATGTTACCAGGGGATGGGTGATGTAGGGATTGGGAGGAGGAGGGGCAGGTGGAGGTTGGTTCTGGGGATTGGGGATAGGGGCTGGTTGGGCTGGGGAAAAGAGATGCTGGGAGGGGAGGGCAACATCAGGCGCAGCCCAGGAAGATGCCGATGGGGTTGGCGGAGGTGGTGAGGAGGCCCCACGCCGCGGCCCGGACGGCATGACCCGTGACCAGTCGATGGCCATTGGGTCCAGAGGGTAGAGGCCACACCTCCTGAACCCAGCCACCACCAGTCTCCGATCCTTCACCCTCTGGTAGGAGTCTCTTAGGACCCTTGAAAACTCCTTAGAAACGAAGGAGTGGCTCACTGCCAACAGATCTCCTATAACACCAGAGAAATCTGCCTTCAAGGGTCCGAAGAAACTCACATCCAGAGGTTGAAGGATGTGAGACGTATGTGGTGGCAGGCACAGGAGAATGACTCCTGTAAGCATGTTTAGTCCCCCGGGGCACAATGACCTTCCTTCTCGTAGAGTCCAGCTGAAACCCTGTCTCGTCGCAGTTGTATATCTGACAGGGTTTCTCCCTCAACCCGTGCTCCTCCAGGGTGGTGGTGAGGAGCCCGAAATACTCCTCAATTGGCCCCCTCTTGGCGCAGGATGCCCTCCCACGGTCAATGGGGTCCGGGCAGTAAGGCGATGGTGTTGCCGCTCCCGGAAGTTTATCCACCACGTCTGGCCAAGTACGGTTCTCGGTGCTTCCTGGTGGCGGAGGTTGTAAATGGCCAGAGCGTGGGCCAGGACCTGAGGCTTCGTCAGGTCCAGATATTGCACACACCAAGTGTGCAATATCTGATTCAGTAAAGTAGAACTTTTATACAACATATTCAATTCAATTCAATTCAATTTATTTTTGTATAGCCCAAAATCACAAATTACAAATTTGCCTCAGAGGGCTTTACAATATGTACACATGACATCATCTTGTCCTGGAACCCTCACAACGGGGAGAAAAGAGGAAGAGACCTTAGGGAGAGCAACAGAGGAGGGATCCCTCTCCCAGGATGGACAGAAGTGCAATAGATGTCAAGTGTTGAACAGCATAACAGAATTACAACACATACAATGTAATTTCAACACATTCAATGTATGACAGAACCACGGCAGGAGGAAAGACCAGGTCCAGGTACAATCCGGATCCAGAGGTACTTGCGAGGCTAGAAAGCACAGAGACTCTGGTGAAGAAGCTGGTCAATAATGTGCATTAATGGTACCGGTAATATGAAATAGTAATGTAAGTAATAATAAGAGTGTTATTTATTAGTGGGAGTCAGCAGGGTCATGGCGGGAGGAAGGACCAGGGTCCAGATGAAACCACGATACATGGAAACCTGTGAGGAGAGAAAGCACAAGGACTCCGGGGAAGAAACAAAGTCAGTTATCAGTTATCAGATATTGCACACACCAAGTGTGCAACATCTGATTCAATAAATAACTTTTTTACAACATATAGAATTAGTTATCAGATATTGCACCAACTTATGTTAAATCTTGTCCCAGTTCCATTATTTAGCACACTGGGTTTATATCTCACTTAACTCTTCTATCACCATTGTCATCATTACCATTACCCCATAATGTGCTATGAGCAATCTGTGAATGAGAAATGTAGATTTCATATACAGTAACTGATGTGTGAAACTCTGAAACTGATCAAGATTTTTGATTTAATGTTTTAGTTAAAGCTCTAAGAGGTTAATGTGGTTATGTAAAAATAAACAAACACCTGTTAGCTTAACGCCCCTGACTTCAGGTCATGACTGTATTTTGTATGATAATGCTTTTATGATAAACAGTTTTTTGTGACTTTTTTATATAAAAATGTGAAATCATTTGATAAGCAGAACTTTAGTCTGAAATGAATATGTACAGCTCTTATAGCAAATGATACGTGAGATGAACAGACTTTATTTTATTTTTTATTTCATGCAACGTATAGAATCGGATATTGCACACACCAAGTGTGTGTAGTAGGTTGGAAATGCTACATGTTAGTTTTTATTAAAACAGACCCCCCCCCATAGAAACAAATGACTGTAGCTTGCGCGTCATAATGAGATTATTAGGAGCTGGCTCAAGTGTAGTAGGACAGCTCAGAAGGCCCAGGTATAAAATGCACGGCCCACCACTGCAGACTAGTATGAGCGGTAACTCTCTAATAACAGAGCAGACTGTGAACAAAGCGCCCGGTGACCGAGTTTTCGCTCGTGTCTATGGACAGTTAAGCTAGGTCCTAGAAAGACAATTAGTTTGAGAGATAAAAGGTTGGAACTTCTGCTCGTAGCGAGAAGAGGTTTTTGAATGACTGGCAGCGTAGAGTCAAGCCCTTTTATAAGGGGAGGGCCTCCACCCTCCTTGACACTGACGTGCTTAGTTCCAGCCAATCCTGGCTGGCAGGATGCAATAGGAGCTTTGACAAAACAACAGGAACATCTGGCAGTATAATTCATGATTTGCATTAAATTCCATATTTATTGAATCTAATTGTTAATTTCTGTTTAGGTTCAAGACTGTAAAGTTTGTAATGTGTTGATTAACATTAAGGTGTGCTGTCATTATTTCTGCTGACAGGTACATTCAATGTGTCATCTGCTGACAGAGTCTGTGTAACCTGAGAACAACACCACACAGCTTGGTTTACTCACCTCGAGCCAATGAGACCTATTCAAACCCTCAGTGCTTTGGTTCTTCTATTTAAATAAAGAAGTTGTGGTTGGGCGTTCACAACCCTTTGTTGAAAAATGCAGCAATTAAAATAAAAAAAAAATAAAAAAAGAGGAAGCATTGACTTCAGCGACATATTTAATCCATGTGGCATCATTGTCCTTTCTCACGATGATTCAGCAAGAGGAAATGTAATTGAGGGTTTTCTACTACTTTTGACATCTTGTATGGACTCAAACTTCCAGCATGAACTAACTTTCTTCAGAAATTGCTTTACTAGTTCATTTTGTAATGCTTGTAGTCATGCAGACAGTGTATTATAGCCTGTTGTTTTGGCATTTCAGTTGTTGTTTTTTACCCCCAGGGTGTATAATATGTGCTTTTTTTCTGTCATAACTAAACAGGTTGAAAAAACTGCCTGCACGAAATGCAATACATCAGCTTTTCTGATCTGAACACTTAGCTCATGTAGTCTCCTGGTCATTTTGTCAAGAGACAATTGGTCTTAAAGGATTTGTACGTCAATCATGTTTCCTGTCAAACGTTTAAATAAACCTGTCTCAGATGTAACGCACCCTGGGCGTGGGCTCCACCTACCTGGTCCTCTGTTTGATATGGTCACCTGATCTATTTGCACAGAACTGCATGTACTTGTATCCTTGCTCACAGTCCAGTAAGGAAATGCACCTGATCAAGTCAGTATAGGAACTGAAGGCTCCTTTATACTCTTATTACTGTTCTAACGCTTCAGACGTGTTTCACTTTCTGCTTGGTCATCTTGGGTTTAGTAAGTATTTGACAACACTTGAATTTTAAACTGGTTTTATTTTATATTTTTTTAACTCCAGGTTAAGAGCCTCAATCTGTGTAACTTGGTGTGTATGTAAGTAGTCTTTGCCGATTAATCAAATTTTAATTTTTTTATACATTAATGAAATCTGTAAAAATGTGTTAAAACATTCATATATAAATACAAGGTATTCACATTTAATGTTTCTGTCTTAAGTCATATATCTCAGGTGTGTTCCAGGACCAGCACACTTCCAATTTAACTGTGACTATCAGCAGCTCACTGAAAGCAGATCAGTTTTATTTAAAAAGTGCCGGTCGGGTTCTCCAAAACCATTATTGATTTCAGTCTAGTGTGTCAGTTTATTTAGTACATTATTAATAAAGATTTATGAATGACACAAGCTTGTTCAATTTGTTTGTTTTATGAGTTCACAGGACTTTTGTTGTGTTGCTGCCTAGAACGTTGGGTTAGATCAGCAGTTCCATCAATGACAGTTTTATCATATTATGTCCTCTTAGCAGGGACAGTTTGGGAGCTGTTAAGATGTAGGAAGAGAGGTAAGATAGTTCAGTAAATGGCATTCTATAATATTTGGTGTGCAGCTTTGTTTTGTTTAATTTTCTTTTTCTTCAGTTAAATTTAGTTTTATTAAAATTCCTGCGTTATTTTTTGCCCTTTGGTTCAGTAAATTTACCGCTCTGGCTGATCGACCTGTTTTTCAACATTTTCTTTTTTTAAGTTGTCCTGTGGCAAACCGTCTTATCAGCCCTTTATATAGTATTGCTTTATATCGGGTTGCTGCACTACACTCTATTAACTTTAATATGCAACAAGTATTCTTTCATTATGATAGCTCTTTAAGTGAGGTTGGACAAAACAACAGGAACATCTGGCAGTATAATTCACGATTTGCATTAAATTCCATATTTATTTAATCTAATTGTTAATTTCTGTTTAGGTTCAAGACTGTAAAGTTTGTAATGTGTTGATTAACATTAAGGTGTGCTGTCATTTTTTCTGCTGGCAGGTACATTCAATGTGTCATCTGCTGACAGAGTCTGTGTAACCTTCAGTCCAGGGAGCGAGTTGAGTCTGGTAAGTCAACTCGCAAGTCTGTTGAAGTGGATTTGCATAGGCTCAATACAGGTCTGTTATAGAAATAGAAAGGCCTTTGATAAATTGAGGTGTGACCTCTGGTCTGGGCTTCCTTCACACTACACCAAAAGGTTTCACTAACAGGTTTGTTATTTAATGTAAAATAGTCTCTGTCTACACAGAGGTTGATGAGAAAGACAGAACTGGCCGGAATACACAGGCAATATAAAACAATAGTTAATACAACTTGGAGATATAAAATGTTCTTCTACAATAGTAAATGGCATTCTATAATATTTGGTGTGCAGCTTTCTTTTGTTTTCTTTTCCTTTAGTTTAATTCAGGTTTATTAAAATTCCTCGGTTTCATATTTGCCCTTTGGTTCAGTAAACTTGTTTTTATTACATGCCGCTCCTGCTGTTCTTCAACATTTTCTTTTTTAAGTTGTCCTGTGGCAAACCGTCTTATCAGCCCTTTATATAGTATTGCTTTATATCGGGTTGCTGCACTACACTCTATTAACTTTAATATGCAACAAGTATTCTTTCATTATGATGGCTCTTTAAGTGAGGTTGGACAAAACAACAGGAACATCTGGCAGTATAATTCACGATTTGTATTAATTTCCATATTTATTGAATCTAATTGTTAATTTCTGTTTAGGTTCAAGACTGTAAAGTTTGTAATGTGTTGATTAACATTAAGGTGTGCTGTAATTTTTTCTGCTGACAGGTACATTCAATGTGTCATCTGCTGACAGAGTCTGTGTAACCTGAGAACAACACCACACAGCTTGGTTTACTCACCTCGAGCCAATGAGACCTATTCAAACCCTCAGTGCTTCGGTTATCTTCGTCACCTTATTTCTGATCTTCTTCTACTCGACTCTACACCTAGAGACGACCGACAGTCTCAGTGCGGGACCAGAGGACCTCCTGAAGGATCCCAGCCTCCAGGTCCATGACAGAGATGTGAAATCACAACCGTCCAAACAGGAGAGATTCACCTTTCCCCCCCCTGTTGTCCTCAATGTGTCTGTTTCTGACGGCCTCAGACAGGCCATCCCTCAAAATGAAGCCTACTGGAACCGCCTGCTGTACTCAGCCCTCAAGAATCGGGACAAGGGAGAAAATCCTTTCGGACATGACTCAGATTGGTCTCTCTGCAGGCAGACGAATCAAGATCGTATGCAAACCAATGTGCACGACTTCACCTCCTACCCGGTCTTATTTCAGGACTTCTTGCAGGGCATGAACTGCAGGTCCCCTCCAGTCCTGTTCAATCAACCCAACAAGTGCATCTCTGCTGAAGGGAAGGAAGACAACCAGACCTTTCTGCTTTTTACTATCAAGTCAAGTCCTAGAAACTTTGAGCAGAGACAGGCGGTGCGGGAGACCTGGGGTCGAGAAGTGGTGTATCAAGATGGACTGAGGGTGCACACTGTGTTTCTGCTGGGTAGCTCCCCACTGGAGGACCCTGACCTCAGCTCTCTGCTGTCATTTGAAGCAAGACACTTTGGGGACCTCCTGCAGTGGGACTTCCATGAATCCCTCTTGAACCTGACGCTCAAAATTAACATGTTCCTCCAGTGGACAGTGCAATACTGTCCTACAGCCTCTTTTGTGTTTAGCGGGGATGATGACGTATTTGTCAACACACCAACATTACTCAGCTACCTGCAGTCTCTGGAGCCTTCGAAGGCCTCTCAGTTGTATGCTGGACATGTCATAAGCAAAGCAAGTCCCCTCAGGGACCCTAAAAACAAATACTACATTCCTCTGAGCTTCTATGACGGCCCATACCCTGCTTACGCTGGTGGAGGCGGTTTTATTATATCTGGAGCATTGCTGCAACGCCTCTATTCAGTTTCACGTGTCATTCCTTTCTTCCCCATCGACGACGTCTACGCTGGGATGTGCTTTAAAGCTCTGGAGATTTCTCCTGAGGCAAACACAGACTTTCAGACTTTTGACATCATGGAGAAGGATCGTGAGAATCTGTGTGTAAATAAAAAACTTATTCTGACTCACCGGCGCTCCCCACAGCAAATTAAGAAGTTGTGGAAGGGCGTTCACAACCCCTTGTTGACTTGTTGAACAGGACTGGTGACCAAAAGATGCAGCAATTAAAAAAAGAATTGCTGCATTGACTTCAGCGACATATTTAAGCCATGTGGCATCATTGTCCTTTTTCACGATGATTCAGCAGGAGGAAATGTAATTGAGGGTTTTCTACTACTTTTGACATCTTGTATGGACTCAAACTTCCAGAAGGCCCAGGTATAAAATGCACGGCCCACCACTGCAGACTAGTATGAGCGGTAACTCTCTAATAACAGAGCAGACTGTGAACAAAGCGCCCGGTGACCGAGTTTTCGCTCGAAAGTTCTGGATGTTCTGGTCATTTTGTCAAGAGACAATTGGTCTTAAGGCGTGGGCTCCACCTACCTGGTCCTCTGTTTGATATGGTCACCTGATCTATTTGCACAGAACTGCATGTACTTGTATCCTTGCTCACAGTCCAGTAAGGAAATGCACCTGATCAAGTCAGTATAGGAACTGAAGGCTCCTTTATACTCTTATTACTGTTCTAACGCTTCAGACGTGTTTCACTTTCTGCTCGGTCATCTTGGGTTTAGTAAGTATTTGACAACACTTGAATATGATAGGACACTGGACTGACACCAGTGTCCTACAGTGTTTCTGGGTCTATATATATATGTATATATATATACATATATATATATGTACAGTATATATATAAATTGTTTGACCATTAGCCCCTTATATTCCCTCACAGATGCTGTGTATCTTTCCCACCATCTGCAGTATTTGTTTTTGCCTTTTTAATCCGCTTATTTCAATGCTTATAGGTATGAATAAAATGAACTGACCAAATGCCAAAGGGCACAAATATTGTTCTTTGGTAGGCTACTTTTGAGTCCTAAACTATGCTTTAGGTCATATCAGGGCGCCTCTAATCAAACAGCACTTCATCTCAGCTGCAGAGCTCCTCGAGCAGAGAGGTCAAGAGTTTCTGAGGTGATTACACGGCAAATACCCACTTTGCCTTATTCTGCGAAGTTCTCAGGATGGGAGTGGTTCGATTTGAAGGAATACAATTCATGCTTTTAAAAGGCATTGTCAATTAATTTGCTGGTGACTTGGTCAGGAGACAATTGGTCTTAACCCTCCTGTCGTGTTCGCGTCAAATCTGACCGATTTACAACTTTAATCCATCATAAATATTGTGTTTTACATCTGATTACCTCAAGGCCTCATGATATCCTCCACACTAGACATTTGAACACATCAAATTGCTGATCACCACTTTCATTGAATTTGTAGTGGTTTAGTCAACTTTGTAACACCCATGGTGTTCCCGGTCAAAAGTGACCGCCATAGGAAATGAATGGGAAACACTAGATTGTGTCCATTCATCAGATGGAAAACAGCCCCATACACACCCACAACCACACCTCCTCCCATACACACACACACACACGCACACACACACACACACACACACACACACACACACACACACACACACACACACACACACACACACACACACACACACACACACACACACACACACACACACATACACACACCTGTGTAAACACTTGTTCACAGCCCCATATACACAGTTGTACACATTTCAAACTTCAAACTAAAAAATCAGGTTTGTTATGGGAACCCATCTCTATACCGCGCTTATGTGCCCATCCCCCCACGTGAACCACACCTTCCAGACTAAACAATATTTCATATCTTCTCACTTTCCCCCTAAATAAACCTTTATTTGTGCCTTGCTCTCATTTTACTCTGTGAGCACAATGTGTAGGCGACTGATGAGGCGATTTTCTGTCAGAGAGGCTCTGGACCTAATTTTTGAACCAGATGAAGAGGAGATTGAACCGGAGATTGAGGAAGATGTCTCAGAAATTGAAGGCAACATTGATCCTGATTTCGATCTGGACTATTATGAGACTGACCAGTCAACAGATGGCGAGGAAGTAGCACCAGAGGAACAGGCACCTGAGGTGACATTCCAGTCCAAGGGTGGCAACTTGCTCTGGTATTCATCCTCCCAGGACAGAGGAGGCAGAGCGAGAGTTGAAAACATAATAAGGATGACGCCAGGGCCAACACGATATGCAACATCTCGTGTGGATGACATCAAGTCCAGCTTCCAACTCTTTTTACCAGAGTCCATTGAGGGTATTATACTAGACATGACAAACCTGGAGGGGAGGCGTGTGTTTGGGGACACGTGGAGAGCATTGGACCAGGTAGACCTCCATGCCTACATGTCTCTGTTGATTCTAGCAGGAGTATATCGGTCAAACAATGAGGCTAGAAAAAGTCTGTGGAATGCGGAGTCCGGGAGGCCTATATTCCTGTCAACAATGTCCTTACAACAGTTTCATTTAATTTAGCGATACATTTTCAGTGTCTATTCTTTGAATATTCACAGCAGTTATTCATGTAAACCACTAGTCTGAGACATTGTTTACAGCTTAAAAGGGTGTTAAATAAAATTTGGTGATGATTAATGGTTTTTGTGTTAATGTAAGAGCAGTTAAAACAGACCGGTCAAAGAAACGAACATGACAGGAGGGTTAAATCATTTTGTACATCAGTGATGTTTCCTGTTAAACGTTTGAATGAACCTATCAGACGTGCAGCATCCTGGGCGTGGCCTCCATCAACCGGCTCCTCGGTTGGAGGTGATCACCTGATCAAATGCTCAGACCTGCACCTGCATGTATTTACATTGCTGCCCAAATTCCGGTGAAGAAAAAAATGGACTTGTAAACTAATTAATGCGGGCTTTGCACCAGTGCACCTTGTCTGTGGGATCTGAAGCCTTCCTGGATACTATTTCGTTCTTCTGCAACTTCAGACGTATCTGAAGTTTCTGTTCGGTGGGAGGTCATCTTGGGTTAAAGTAAGTGTTTTACAACATTGGAAATTAAACTGATTGTATTTGTTTTTAACACCGGGTTCAGAGTCTCGCCTGCCGCTCAGGTGTCTTCATTGTGCCTGTTTGTGAAGTATTTGCTGGTTGATGGAATTTTGATACATAAATGAAATCCGTTAACACGGGTTAAACATTAAACAAAGGAGAACATAACTTCGCAAAAATACAATTTTTAAGGTGTCCTCCTTTAATGTTGCCTTACATCATACACCTCAGGTGTGTTTGTATTTGTCACGCTGTTTCATGACTTCCTCATTATTCTACTGCAGCGTTATTTATGCAAAGCCGGCTTGCTCCTAATTAAACACCAGGGAGAAAGGCATGTTCAGGTGCATCTCAAGGGAAAAGCTGTAGACTTCCTTTTTGCAAGACCAAATCGCTTGCAGGCAAATTCAAGCAGAAGGATATTTCCAATTTAACAGTAACTCCCAGTAGCCTATCGAAAGCAGATCAGCTTGTATTCCAAAAAGTGCTGGTGGGGTGCTGCTCCATCAAGGAAAGTGCAAACGCGTTTGCCATATTATGTATTCTTGGCAGGGAGGTGGTTAAGATGTAGGAAGATATGGAAATATCGTGTTGAAGAACGGTTTCTTTCAGGTCCAATTCTGTGGATTTGTTATTTAATGTAAAATAGTCTCTGTCTACACAGAGGTTGATGAGAAAGACAGAACTGGCCGGAATACACAAGCAATATAAAACAATACAGTTAATACAACTTGGAGATATAAAATGTTCTTCTACAATAGTAAATGGCATTCTATAATATTTGGTGTGCAGCTTTCTTTTGTTTTCTTTTTCTTTAGTTTAATTCAGGTTTATTAAAATTCCTCGGTTTCATATTTGCCCTTTGGTTCAGTAAACTTGTTTTTATTACATGCCGCTCCTGCTGTTCTTCAACATTTTCTTTTTTTAAGTTGTCCTGTGGCAAACCGTCTTATCAGCCCTTTATATAGTATTGCTTTATATCGGGTTGCTGCACTACACTCTATTAACTTTAATATGCAACAAGTATTCTTTCATTATGATAGCTCTTTAAGTGAGGTTGGACAAAACAACAGGAACATCTGGCAGTATAATTCACGATTTGTATTAATTTCCATATTTATTGAATCTAATTGTTAATTTCTGTTTAGGTTCAAGACTGTAAAGTTTGTAATGTGTTGATTAACATTAAGGTGTGCTGTAATTTTTTCTGCTGACAGGTACATTCAATGTGTCATCTGCTGACAGAGTCTGTGTAACCTGAGAACAACACCACACAGCTTGGTTTACTCACCTCGAGCCAATGAGACCTATTCAAACCCTCAGTGCTTCGGTTATCTTCGTCACCTTATTTCTGATCTTCTTCTACTCGACTCTACACCTAGAGACGACCGACAGTCTCAGTGCGGGACCAGAGGACCTCCTGAAGGATCCCAGCCTCCAGGTCCACGACAGAGATGTGAAATCACAACCGTCCAAACAGGAGAGATTCACCTTTCCCCCCCCTGTTGTCCTCAATGTGTCTGTTTCTGACGGCCTCAGACAGGCCATCCCTCAAAATCAAGCCTACTGGAACCGCCTGCTGTACTCAGCCCTCAAGAATCGGGACAAGGGAGAAAATCCTTTCGGACATGACTCAGATTGGTCTCTCTGCAGGCAGACGAATCAAGATCGTATGCAAACCAATGTGCACGACTTCACCTCCTACCCGGTCTTATTTCAGGACTTCTTGCAGGGCATGAACTGCAGGTCCCCTCCAGTCCTGTTCAATCAACCCAACAAGTGCATCTCTGCTGAAGGGAAGGAAGACAACCAGACCTTTCTGCTTTTTACTATCAAGTCAAGTCCAAGAAACTTTGAGCGGAGACAGGCGGTGCGGGAGACCTGGGGTCGAGAAGTGGTGTATCAAGATGGACTGAGGGTGCACACTGTGTTTCTGCTGGGTAGCTCCCCACTGGAGGACCCTGACCTCAGCTCTCTGCTGTCATTTGAAGCAAGACACTTTGGGGACCTCCTGCAGTGGGACTTCCATGAATCCCTCTTGAACCTGACGCTCAAAATGAACATGTTCCTCCAGTGGACAGTGAAATACTGTCCTACAGCCTCTTTTGTGTTTAGCGGGGATGATGACGTATTTGTCAACACACCAACATTACTCAGCTACCTGCAGTCTCTGGAGCCTTCGAAGGCCTCTCAGTTGTATGCTGGACATGTCATAAGCAAAGCAAGTCCCCTCAGGGACCCTAAAAACAAATACTACATTCCTCTGAGCTTCTATGACGGCCCATACCCTGCTTACGCTGGTGGAGGCGGTTTTATTATATCTGGAGCATTGCTGCAACGCCTCTATTCAGCTTCACGTTTCATTCCTTTCTTCCCCATCGACGACGTCTACGCTGGGATGTGCTTTAAGGCTCTGGAGATTTCTCCTGAGGCAAACGCAGACTTTCAGACTTTTGACATCATGGAGAAGGATCGTGAGAATCTGTGTGTAAATAAAAAACTTATTCTGATTCACCGGCGCTCCCCACAGCAAATTAAGAAGTTGTGGAAGGGCGTTCACAACCCCTTGTTGACTTGTTGAACAGGACTGGTCACCAAAAGATGCAGCAATTTAAAAAAAAAAAAAAAGAGGAAACATTCACTGCAGCGACATATTTAAGCCATGTGGCATCATTGTCCTTTTTCACGATGATTCAGCAGGAGGAAATGTAATTGAGGGTTTTCTACTACTTTTGACATCTACATACATTGAGTATGGACTCAAACTTCCAGTATGAACTAAAAGAGCAGTTCTGTTACTGCACTTGTATTTAAAAGTTATAACAGGACTGCGTTTCATCATAGGAGAGATCCTTGAAAAATGGAGGAAGCATTCAGCAGTTTAAGTGTGAATTTCAGCATCAGGGGTCAAGATTTTTCACAAAGTCAAATGGAACAATCTTTAGATCTGTCATTGGCCTAACTTCCTTTTTGAATTTGAATAAAAACTAATTCAACCAAGACGTTTGAAAGTTCCACCGTTTATTTTCCACAAAACACCAAAGATGTAACCTGTGACAATGTGTACAGACCCATCTAAAATTTGGGCGTGTATACTAAAACTATTTAAATAGGAAAGTTCTAGAACACAAGTTATTCAGTCACCACAAGATACACAAGGAAACCATAATCACTGGAGAGGACAGATACAGGAAAAGGGAACATACACAAGGGCCAACTTCCGCTGTTTGTTGCTCGATTTGTATGTTTCTCTTGTATTCAAACTGCACCAGCGGTTTTTGCTACACTTTAAAAAAACAAAACACTGACCTTTTAATTACTGTGATTCAAATGTGATATAGCATTTATAGAGGAGCTTGACTACTGACAGTATATCTGTTCATTTAAGGCACCAAAACCCACAGGCGTGAAGTACAATAGTTTTTGAAAGCGCAATCTTTTCTCCTCTTCCTCAAAGAAATGACACGTCATATCAAATCTATACTTTTATGAATACAGTAAAAGTGTGCAGCAGTTATTCCAATTCTCAATCCTCACCCACTCCCACATTAAGTGACAAACTCGTTCCATCCTGTGAATGCAGTTACTTAACAAACTGGTCGAGCGGGTAGTGCTCTTTGTACTGCTGCAGGTGCCTCCACATGGAGTCTCTCTGCTTGTTCAGATTGGGCGTCATCTCCTGGTACACGTCGGTAAACATCAGCTCGGGACTGGGCTTGAGGCGCTTCTCGGCCTTCTCGAATGCCTCCATCACTGTTTTGCGAGACTGCTTCCGCCAGCTCCTCTCGTCGTCCTCGCTCCACCAGTCGCGGGCCGTCATGTAATGTCTCAGCCTGGAGATGGGATGGTCCTGCTTGTCCCAGTAGTTCACCTCGTCCACCGAGCGGTAGGCCGAGCTGTCGTCACTGGTGCTGTGGTGGCCAATTCTGAGGAAAGAGCGGAATTCTTAATTACTACAGCATTTTAGGGGGGAGAGGGAAATCTAACATAATTTCATGAACTACTTTTTTTATAACTTAGAATTTTTTTTTTAGAGATGGTTGCCTAAACCCGGTATTACACGGGCCAGGGCGTAAAGACTAGTATTCATTATCTCACTGAAGCCTCTCCCTGCTGTGTCGGGGCTGTGCAGGAGCTCTCCACAAACATGACCATACACACAGAAGTCAGTGCGGACAAAGTGAAGATTACTCCTGTTGACAACTAGGCTTGTTACTAGTGGTGTAACGGATCGCGGATCGATCCGTGATCCGTTCGGATCACCCCTCACGGTTCGGATCACCCCTCACGGTTCGGATCACTCGTGAACCCCGGATCAATCGAGTATTTGTTTTTACAGTGTAATGATCATAGTGTGCAATAAAGTTTTATTGCTGCTGTTCCTTTTCAAGTAACAAGTCCCCGAATATCAATGCAAAGTGTCAGTGATCAGATATAAAGCAGTAGTGTGTTCAGTGAACGGAGCAGCTTAAAAGCATTCAACGGTGAAAGTCACGGCAAGCGGAGGAACTTGAGAAGCCCCCGGCGTCATTTAAGTCGCAAGTTTGGAAGCATTTTGTCTTCCCTGTAACTTATGACGGATAAGGGTGGTGGACAAAACCGTTACGGTATGTAGGCATTATTTAAAGAGAAGGACATATGACGACGGCAATACATCGGCATGTCCACACATATGAAGAGACATCATCCCGTCTGTCAGCGGCGGGGGACACTCCGTTGTGGAAAACAAAAGATTTCAAAATCTGGTTAAAATGCTTGAGCCACGCTACGAAATCCACTCACGCACCCACTTCAGTATGAAGCTTGTTCCAGGCCTCTATGAAAAGGAAAAGACTGTGACCGCTTTCATCACGGAGGAGTGATTCATAGTCTGGTGCTGTAGACACGCCCCCTCTGTGAGAGTCACACAGACAGATGCTGTAGACACGCCCCCTCTGAGTCACACACACCTGGTGCAGGTGCTGACAGAAGTATCAGAGTGAAGCTAGACAGGCCCAGTAGTAATATCCCAGTCACCACAGAAAGGTCTACCTTCTCCCCAGGCAATGTAGATATTCTCATCTTTTTGAAAATAATGTCACAGTAATGGTAAACATTATTGTGTATTTGAATGACATAACCTGACAGGAAGTAAACACAGACCCAAGTTGTTGCCGAGCAGTTCAGTTCAGTGTAAACAGTGTAAGCTAGCTCACTGGCTGTTTCTTTCTTTCAATATTGATCAAATTACGAGGGCATCAACATACCTCATGTTGCACTTCAATTTAACAGAATTGAATATTCTTGAATGTTTTATTTTTATTTATTTATTTCAAATTGGACATCTTCAATATTTTAGTTTTTATGTAAGACTATAGCCCAAAGTTCTTTTCTTTAAGTGTTCTTGCAGTTCTTTAATTAATAAATGGAAAGCAAAGTTATATTTGTCTCCTCCCCTTTTCTTTGCTGATCCGAAAAATGATCCGAACCGTGACTCAAGAACCGTGATCCGAACCGAACCGTGAGGTTTGTGATCCGTTGTACCCCGACTTGTTACCGTAACTAAGTTCAAGGAAACTTTAGCACGTATAAAGCCAATACTTTTATACACCTGTTCAACAAGCATAAACATAATGTAGAAAATGTAGACAAGAACGTGTAAGCTATTTTGTTGAGTTGCCTCTTAGTGAAGGCTCTGAACGACTTTAAGTTCCCTCTAGTGAGCCGGGTTGTGCCCGGGGATTTAGTGTGAAGGGTAACGCGGCAGGAGTGAAGCGGTGATGTCGACAAGGTTGGAGTAATCAAGTTGTTGCTGTCTTGGAACCTCCGTGTTATTTTAGTACCTTCATTCGCGCAGGCCTAACGTGTGCTCAACTAACCTGTAGGTCATCGCTTCAATGAGGAAGGGCTGGTTCTCGGCCACGGCTCTGCGGCGCGCCTCCTTTGTAGCGTTGTACACGGCAAACACATCGTTGCCATCGACGCGGATGGACAGCATGCCATACCCCGGCCCACGAGCGGCTGTTCAGTTCGGAGAAAGAACGAAAAGTGTGTTCATGAGAGCGGCTGAGGACTTCAAATCGGACGCTGCAGGAAACCACACCGAGGCTTCTCACCGATGCCGTCGCCCCTGTACTGCTCGTTGGTGGGGGTGGAGATGGCGTAGCCGTTGTTACGACAGAAGAATATCAGCGGGCACTCCAGGGTGGCGGAGAAGTTGAAGCCGGCGTGTGCGTCCCCTTCGCTGGCCGCTCCCTCGCCGAAGTAACAGATCACGGCGCGGTTCATGTTCTCTCTCTTGATGGCGTATGCAGCTCCGGCCGCTGGAATGGACACATGAAGGCATGAATGTATATTTACAGGTGCGTGTGTGTGTGTGTGTGTGCACGGACAGACAGGGTTAACACACACACTCACCCTGAGGAATCTGAGTGGCCAGAGGAGAGGAGATGGTGACGAAGTTTAGATCTTTGGAGCCATAGTGCACAGGCATCTGCCGGCCCTTGCCGAGGTCATCGGCGTTGGCGTAGCACTGAGCCATGAACATGTCCAGAGGAAAACCGCGGTACATCAGCACTCCTGCAGCGCAGCATAGGGAAGGGAGGGAGGGGGGGGTTTAGATTCTTAGATACCTGTATGTTTTATTAAAGACATGTTCGCTGACTGGTCTATTTATAGATGTATTTTATACTTTTTGTATTTTTGCTGCTGTGCGAAATGGGATCTACAAATAAAGACTGAAGTCATTGTGTTTCTAAATGACTGAACAACTGAATGCAGACAGATGCATTTCGACATGGGTGTGTTACTGTCTGAATGAAGCATTGTTTGCCTCAGACGTCACCTGTCACCTGAGTATTGAGCTCCAATCACTGGCACACCTGTTTGGAAAGAATTGCATAACAAGCCCCGGAGCAGAGCTTTACTACAAAAGAAGTAAATGCAATTTGCTTTGATCACTATCAAAACTTTAAAAAGTAACCCTACATCTGAAAAGGAACTATTTTAGGAAAAACCACACGCCGTCCTGTCCTCACCAGCTTCTCTGTATTGACCGAAGACCATGTCGCTTGGGTCAAGAGCAGCAGCGCTACCAATGTGCGTGCCCTCTTCACCATAGTTGGTCATGTAGAAGGAGATCCGACCCTGTAAGAGAAACAAGTTAACACGCCTGCACAAAATTCTTCAACCGTTTTCTTGTTCAACCGGGGCATTCAAGCGGAAAAACCTCACCTGTCTCTGTGACTCATACAGAATGCGGTCCATTGTGTTCAGCAGAGTCATCTTCTGATAAAAGTTCAAAACTGTCTCTTTGGAGAGCTGAGCAGGGAACAAACACACAAAACAAGCAATGGATGAACTGAGTGGAGGTCATGGTGCCACTTTGAATTACCAGGGGCGTGGGCAGGCTGACCGTACCTGAGGGTCTTGAGAGGGGTTGATGATGTTGCCCTGCCTGTCCATCACCCGGTACACTGGGATCCCAGAGATGACATTGGGCTGGATGAACTCAAGCTGATCCACAAACTCGGCTGAGGCTCCAGGGAACTGTGGCTTTTCCAGTGATGCGTCAAAGGGTTGATGCCGGTGCACGGCCTGAAAGATTGAATACAAGCATTGTTGATAACATCACTTTGGCAAAGCAGGGCCCATCTCTAAAATAGACACCACAATGGTCGAGTCAGATTTCTCCTAACAATATAGCCACATTTCCTGTTTCAAAGAATTGCTGCAATAGTTGTTAGTCACTGATTGTGTGTTTTGTGATTTAACATGTTTCAGCTTTAAACAGGGGATTTGATGGGATGCTGTGTCAATACCATATCAATACTGTACAGTACCTGGCTGTATAATAAAAATAACAAGATTAAAATGTATCAGAACTGGATTATAATTAGTGATGCTTTAATGTGTACATTACTGTAAGGGTGCAGGTGGTAGAGGTGTCTTAATGTATAATAATATATCATAATGTATTAGTTTATTTGCATTTTGTGTTAATCTAAATCTACAAAGTAACTAGTAACTAACAAGGAATCAAATAAATGTAGTGGAGCAAAAGCTACAATATTTACTAAAGTGTAAAGGAGTAGATGAATAAAGTAGCATAAAAGATATGTTAACTTAAGTACAGCACTTGAATAAATATAGTTACGTCTTGAGTATTATATTGTGACACTTCATTTATGACCAAATACATTTATAGGAATAAAAAATGCAACATGTATTATTGTTTTACAATTTTTTGTGACCCACATCTGACAGAGACAGCAGATTGACAGTACAGCACAAATAACGCCAGAAAAATGAATTTGTATTTAATTAGAGTCGACAATAACAGTTTAAATGTTATGTTTGTTTTCGTGAAAGGTATTTCCACTTCAAGTTGAACTTGAAGACGGAAGTTTTGTCCTCACGCCCCTTTGCTTGACCAATGGGAAAGCAGCTAAGCTTTAGACAGCCAGCCTTTAGTACCTAGCTTAGCTACTGAAGTTTCAGTCACAACAAACACAAGGTGCACCAGTGCCAGTCAAGCTGCTGGTTACATGTTAAAACATATATATTCCCAAACATGTTGACACCTTCAGGTTGAGCTTCATGAGGATGCGTTGGAGGATCGGTAAATAAATAAAGCTGCGTTCGTTTTGGCAAGGTTGTCAGCTAACGCTAAGCTAGCTGGCTCACAACCAATCGCGATCACGTTCAGTCAAGAATCCGTGATGATTCACTAACTCCAAACATTTCTCATCCTGACCCTAAACACAATCATTTTCAATTTTATATCTGCACTTTAACGTGACAACGCGAGTTTTGATTTAGGGCCAAAATCAGACGACTTCTTCCAATAACCCTGTGGTTGCTAAAGCGACCTTCCGTGTTATTAAGCTAACCCGAGCTATCGAACAGCAACATTGCCCGTGTTCAAACTTACACCGACTCTGAAGGCTCTGTGTTGAAGCAGCCTAGATGCCTTCAGTCCTGTCGTCTGACGAGCAGCATTGAAGCACACTCCATACATTTTGTTTATACTCCTCACAGCCGCCGCCATCGGGACAGTCCACAGTTAGCTTGTGCACAAGCTCGTCAGGAGCGTTACACGCTACAGTATATGTGTTAGATTCACGCGACAGAACGAGCTAACAGGAACAGTTTGATCGCCTTTCAGTCTGCTGCACTGACATTCGCATCCACCATCACACTTGCAGGGCGAATAGCTACAAATGGCCGAGTCGAGTCAACCAAAATAATCATCACATCCGGTCACACCTTCACATTAAGAGTCAAGGTGACCAAAAGCACGTAGCAGTGTTTAGCAAAGGAACCGAGAGCAGTGGAAGAAATCAAATATTTTACTTAGGTAAAAGTAAGAATACCACAGTGTAGAATATTCATGGTGGCCATGCATTCAAAACTCTGCTGGAATAGAATTACAAAAGTACTAGTATCAAAACAAAAGGAAAGTACCAAAAGAAAAAGTACTCATTATGCAGGGCAACCTCTCAGAATAATATATATATATATACGGTTTGAAATGATTTATGTAGTCATGTGTACATCACTTTAATATTGCAGCTGGTAAATGTGGGGTTAACTATAAGTACTGTATGTACTGCTGGGTAACGTTACATACCACATGATAAGCATGATACATATTTAAAGGGCTTATATACAGAACATTTTCGTTTAATTAACCTTTAGTCTTAACTCTTAGTTTGAAGGTAAACCAGGTCTTTTCCGGTATTATCATACTTAACTAAGCAAGGAATCATTTGAACCTGAAGCCTCAGACCGTTCATATATGAATGCCTCAAACGTGTTTTTGGGGTGTAATTATACACCTGATAACCTTTTCCGCATTGCTTTGTCTCTTACATAGACGCAGTTTGTCCAGTGACCTTGTAAACACTGCAAGCACATTGTATAAACTGTGAGAACATCCTACAGTGATACATTATTTCCAGTGGTGGAGGAAGTACTCACATTTTTTTTTACATAAGTAGCAATAACACAGTTTAGAAATAGTCTGTAACAAGTAAAAGTCCTGCATTCATACCAAAAGTAAAAGTGATATTTTTGCAGAATGGCCCAAAAAGAATATGTAAGCATTGTTTCAGTGTTGCAGCTTGTAAAGTTAGGGCTAATTTGAAGTACTACCTATCGGTAGCTAAATCAATAATAATACATCATTGCTGATTGGTTATAATTTGTATTAATAATCTGAATCTGCAGGTAGTAACTAAAGCTATCAAAATTTTTTTGAATATACAATATTTTGCTGTTGTGGATTAGAAGTATAAAGTGGCATAATATGGAAATACTCAAGTAAAGTACAAATACCTAAAAAATATACTTTGTGTACAGAACTTTAGTAAATGTACATAGTTACTTTCCAACATATTTCTTGAATACATTTGCTCCATTTAGCCTCAATGGCTTGGGCTGCAAAGTTTTCTTAAATTATGTGACAGTGTCTCCTTCCTCGTAGCTTTGCTCTAACTAATGTCAATACCTTCACGTGTCGTCTCCCTGTATGTATAGACAGAAATATTAATTCTGTGTACTAACATACATACACATACTTACATCTCACAAAATGGAAGTAAGATTAATGTGGTAAAAACTAGTGAATGAGTACTGTATAAAGAGTACGAGCAACGTCATAAGTAAGGGCCCCAAACGGCAAAACAGATTGCGTCACTTGCCCGCGACAAACTAATCACGCCCATGGGTAGCAGCAGTCAAGCAGCATGATGGAAGTGTGCGGCTCTTCAAATGTTACTCTGAGAGAGTTTGGTTGTGAGCAGAGTTTACTGTCTCGACCTGACGGCTCTGCTTCCTTCATTCAAGGTAACACAGACTCAGAGGAACGTGACTCGCGGAGCCGACTGTAAGAGGCAGCTAGCTAGCAGCTGGGCTCGAGCTGGTGTTAGCCTACTTTAGCATCAAGAAGCTTTGGGCAAGTCAGTCATATGTTGGGTTGTGTGCAGGTGACTTTAGTTCAACACTTCATTCTTGCCTATATTTTATTTATTTAACTCAAAAATGGTCCTAACCATTGTGTGTTCATCACTTAAATGTAGCACCTGGTCAAAGTGGAGCAAATATGAATTACTTTATTGATGGGTAGCTTAACCTACAATAATATATCGTCATTTCTTAGTTGATTTTATATTTAGTGTTAATAATCTAAATCTTCAAAGTAACTGGTAACTCCAAAACATGGTGTGGAAGAAGTATGAAGTAGCATATAATGGAAATACTCAAGTAACATACCTCAAAATTGTACTTGAGTAAATGTAGCTACTTTCTACAGCTGCTCATCATTCATCCTACTCAGTTACTCACAAAGTATCAAATCTTGTCGGTACTCCATTAGCATTGAGTTTTTGTTCAAACAAACGGTAAGCAGCAGCAACTCTATTGCTTACATTTTGGTGGCGTAAACATCAGTTGGAGTAGGTTTTGATATATTGTGTCTGTCTCGAGGTAATACTCTGTTGCAGGTAATATGCTGTCAGCTTGTCATAATGATAGTTGTATAATTGAGCATTCTAGTTCATTTTTCACTTTACATCGGTCATAAATGTTACACCTTTCCAGTGTAGGTTCTAGTTGTCCTTTGTCTCTTTCTCTTTTAAATGATTTGACTTTACTCTTGTTATTGTTTTTTTCAATGATTAATGATCACAACTTCTATGTGCTCATTTATGGCCGCATGCTCAAGGGCATCTTGTGGTCGCAGTGACTTGCACCTTCTCAAAACATTGACTGCTGACTCCTCACTCACTTCCCTTAGGGGCTGCAAGTAAGACACAGTGGGGGGGGGGGGGGGGGACAGTTTGCTCAGTTTAATTGTTTTGGACGGTCTGTCTGTACCCACACAGCTGAGTGCATTGTTGTTCTGTGCCTATATTTTTGTGCATCAACCTCACATTTACATGTATTGTAGAAAAGAAATCGAGTAATAATAAGTAATACGCCTAAATAAACACTTCGAGTAGCGGTTACCCTCATGAGACGGAGCTGAGACGAGCGACTGCACACACCCGGTGCAGAGATTAAAATGACAGCACATCTGTTGTGCGAGACCCGCGAGTGACAAACATGTTCGATACACAAATCCAGTACAATCAAACGTTTATAGCAGTGGTCGTTGCAGACACACCTGTCAGAGGTCTGCTCTCTACTACTAATTTCCCCACCTGGATCAGTAATGTATTACCAGTTGAGTAATACTGTCTTTTGTTCACATGTGAAGGAGACACAAGTGTGTTGGCCGCCACTTACGGACCAGCCGAGGTCAAAGTCAGTAAGGAGATCTATGACCGGGCAACACTGGAGGTGTTGATCCAGCCCAAAGTGGGACTGCCAAGTAAGTGATTATCTCATTTCCCATCATGCAGCTTTATTTCATGCGTTTATTGGGAGTCTAATGCAGTTCCTGAATGCTGTTCTAACACACTGTGGGCAGTTTAAATCTTCTATTTGAGTGATAATTTCTTCTATTTACTTATTTGCTTTGTTAATGTTCTGTTTGAATGTTGCACACATAGGCAGGATACTTTAGTGACAATGCAGTGTTGAAATTAGGACATATATAACGGGAACAATATTTATGTTTATGAAATAAATGTTTTTCTTTAGTGGGACTTAAGGAATTTAAGGTGCTTTAGGAGGCTAGTAACTGTTACTTGTACAGCCTTGTCCACTTGTGGTGTGCAATAACGGCCATACCACAACACATCACTAGGTGGTGTAAGTGAGCCAGTCTGACTCGCGTATGTATCCCAACATTTCTTTATTTTCTAGGTGTAAGGGAGCGATCACAAGAGCAGTGTGTGCGAGAAACCTGCGAGGCATCTCTGCTCTTGTCACTTCATCCTCGCTCCTCCCTCACCCTCATCCTTCAGCTGATACATGACGATGGTTCAGTATCCTTCAGTAAAGCTCCGCCGGTAGGGCGCTGAACCGGTATGTTAGAGGTGTTTCCTGGTCGGTGTTCTTCCTTATCCGTTCCTCAGATCTTGTCCTGCTTTTTGAATGCTGCCTGCATGGCTCTTATGGATGCAGGCCTGCCCATGAGTTGCCTGTTCTGTGGCGTGACCTGTGCCATCGACGCAGACGGTCAAATCGTCACAGACCCCACTGCAGCGCAGGAAAAGGTAAATCTGAGGAAGTGTGTAATAAAAAAAATATGTCCTTTGTTTATTTAATTAAAGTTCCAAGGTGACACTTAGGAAAATCTTAATAGTTCAGCTGAGAGGAAGCAATTTTCTCATAGGGTGAAGGGCATGAGAAGAGGGGAGTATATTTATGATCAGTAAAATCATACATGTTTCATTGTACAGGAATAAAAGAAGTACATTTAAAGGCCTTTGATTTATATAAAAATCATCTTTTGAGATGTTTAAAACATTGATCATGAATATTTAGTAGGTTTGAAAAGCCTTAAAACAGATTTAATATACACTATCAGTCATCTACAGGCCAGTCTAGTTAAAGTCCATGTCCTAGTGGAATTAGCTGTACGTCTGTGCATTGCGCTTTCAGCTATAAAACTGTGGATTTCACTCCATCTAAACTTGCATAACTCCACGGTTTGCTGGAGTTCAAAAGACACTTTGGGAAATGTGGAAGTCTTGCATAAACGGAGGCAGATTCAGAAAAAGTTGGCCACACCAAAAATGTGCCACCACTGACCGAACAGAAGAGGACAGAATTAGTCTTTAACGCATTATAACAGAATCATTGAACACATTGAACATGACGGATTGATGGTATGTAACTGACTTTGCCCCTTGTGGAAATTTCATTGTTTGACATTGTGCATCCCAACACAATTTGCATGTCCTCTCAGTGCAGTCGGCACCGTCCCAATCCTCGCTGAATTCGTTAATTTTGTTCTCGTCTGCGTCCACTCTCACCAGGAAAGTCGGGCTGTGATGACCTTCGCTATTGACAGCACAGAACGCAGAGTAATCATGTCATCCACCAAAGGGTCGTTTTCAGTACACGAGGTCGGTAAATAAATGAGCAAATGTGCAATATTGTCAAATGTTTTTGGGAATCATGCCCGATGTGTGATTTACAGATTTGTTGGCCATAAAGTAAAGCTTTACTCTGTCAGTGATCTGTCTGGTGATAACAAGATGCTTTTTCAGACTCTGCCTCTAGTTCTAGCGCAGACCTTTCATATTTGTTTTTTTCCTCTCCAGCTGCAGCAGTGTATTGCAGTCAGTCAGAAAGCATCAGAGAAAATCTTCCAGTTCTACAGAGACTCTGTCAGGCGCCGATACTCCAAAACCCTCTGATGAAGCAGCAGCTCTTCTTTTCCTCTTTTTTTACAATCATTTTAAATACTGATGTTATAATGAAACATTTGTTCACCACTTTGGGCTACCTTTGCTTCAGTTGAGTTGTAGTCAGCTGTGAAGCGAGGTTTACATTTGGACATTTGTGAGAAGACTACGTTGAACTGTGAAGTGAGGATGCAAAATAAAAAAAGAGCAGAGATGAATGTCAAACAAGTGCATTTATTGGGATTCATTGATTATTCTCTCTGTTTAATATTTACATGTATTAAAAGGAAGTGGAATAAATATCTCTTGTACTAACTCATTTGCCACAACCTTTGACCTTTTCATTGACAATCTATACAAGTGATACAAAGTGAGACAAATCTGACTGGAGCCCGTCAGGTGACAGAGCGATCCGTCGAGTCAATCCACAATAAATGCTCACATCTAAATCACTAATTGTGGTAACTCGGCTGTAACAACAAAGGGTCTTTTTTATTTTTCATTGACACAAATGTCCAGTGGAGACAGAGGATGGCTCGGGATTGTCAGGACTGTACAACGCCGTGCATGACTCGGGTTAGTGCAGCATTACCGCAGCACATCAACGGTGATAGCTGGCGAGGGTCAGACACTGAGATATCACAGGTGTGTCTACATATACCGCCGACAGTGACCATTACATATCAGCTCAGTCTTGATACAACACTGGGTTTGCAGAAAACATAAAGTATTTGCAGTTCATCAGGAGACTATAAAAACTATACATCTAAATAGAAAACGTCAACTTTTACCGTACAGTCTTTTTTTTTTTTTAATCATTTACTTTTGAGCTCCCTTGCTCACTGCTTCCTTAATGGCACATTTAAGCTCAAACCAATATGGCCAGAGTGTTCGACTTTTACCAAAGCTGGGTTTCTTTGCAAAGGTTCAGGACCAAATGAAGGAAGTGATCGTAGCTCGGAGCAGGTTTGTACATGGCAAACTACAAACTGGCCATGCAGGTTTCTGTCGTGACCGAAATGGAGATTTTACTGACTCATGCATCACGTGGCTGAGCGCTAAGATGTCTCGCCAGGCAACCTTTTTCTTTCTTTCTTTTTTTTTACCCCTTTGCTCATCTGAACAAAGTGTTACTGTTTGCTTACATAAGTTTGAGTAGCCAACTTCATTTTCAAGTTTGTCATACGGCAAGAAGCAACTTTCTGAAGGATTTCAGTCCTTTTGAAGGAGAAAGTAGCAGAATCTATATTTGGAGAGCGCGGAGCAGCAGCCTGGATGCTTCTATTCATGGAACAGCTCATAAAAGCATCATCCTTAGAGTATCTTCCTTATTTTTGGCACTTTTCCTTGCATGTCTGCACCTCCCGTCTATGTCATCATTTCCTAACACTGTATACAGAAGCAGCTCCTTTGTGTCTATACCTAGAGCCAGTGTTTCACATCACCACTTTGCTCTTCATTTGAAAAGTCCTGAAGTTATATTTATTTTTCTTATATAATGGCACTATATGTTTGTTTTTTTCATTTAGTTTTTTTTGTGCATTTAAAAATAAAGATACTTATTGAACTTGGCATTAAACAAAGCAGATTCAGTCCGTTCTGCAGGTTAACAATTGTGATGCAGAATGTGAAATCAGAATGTACATGTGCAGTGTGTTCCCTGTGGGTCTCTCTCTCTGGCCAGAAGCCAAATTCTGGCTTCTCTGAAAGAATAACGCTTCTGGCTCCACATACTGAAAAAAAAGAGAAAAAAAAGCTCTGGGCTCTCAAAGCCTTCCCCAGCTTTCACCCCACAAGCGACAGCACAACGAGGTCCATCAGGATTTAGCTGCTGCCTCGTCCTTGCTGCGACCTTCTCACTAATCTGCAGCCTCCATCGCCCGTCTCCTTGCCTCCGCTCGGCTCCTCCCAGGCGGACCCTCACTTCTCTTTCCGTTTTCACTGACAGTGATATCTACAGTGTTGCGATAACATCTGCATTTGTTGTCCCAGTGTTTTTTTTACTTCAGTAATGTTTAACATGTGAAGACGACGACAGCACAAATCGAAAGGATGGCAGGTAACTTAAGTCCTCGGGTGACAACATGAATCACATTTACAGACTGATATGGAGTGAAGGACTGTCCTCTGAGCTGAATAGTGTCCTGATCCAATTAGAGGTGATTATGATCTACACCAGCTCTCCCGTCCTTTTCCAGTTGGTGTAGGGTCGACGGACAAACACTGTGATTATTTTACATTTGTGTTAGTATTCATGAGATGTCATTTGTGTGTGTGTGTGTGTGTGTGTGTGTGTGTGTGTGTGTGTGTGTATGTGGTAATAGTAGTAGTTGCTTTTATGGTGGTTTTCCAGACAGGTAGGAAATCAACGCGGCGATGGCACAGATGTACGTGATGATCCCAAACACAATGGAGAGCACCGAGAGCCACAGAGCCTGGCGAGACGCTGCGTTGGCCCCCTGAAAATCCCCCTGAGCCGACGCCTTGTTGGTCTGGAGGAGACAGCAGAGTAAGATAAGGATAAGGATTAGAAGTGGGGGGGGGGGGGCATTCGTCATCGTTTGTCAATGTCCTCCCTGGCCTCCACTTTCCTCTTCCACTCATTCCAGTCACACGCTAAGCCCATATTATGTTCCGTCTGAATCCCATTCATCACTTTCTCCTTCCTCCTTCCTTCCTCTCCCCCTCCGGTCCTCGTCATTGACTCTGACCTCTGTTTTAGGCGGCACTCAACAATATTGGAAATCTATCACTTTGGGGCTTCTTGTTATGACTCTAATTAAACCTTAACGAAGGCCATTGATCTGATCAAAAGGCCTTTGCAGCTTGCTGCCAGTTAGCTTTGCAAAAACGTTAATGGGGTTTCTCCCCCCCTCCCCCCTGCACTGCTGGAAGAATGCCTATATAAACTAAGGGGCCTCTGGCGACTAGAGATAGAGATGTTATGGGCTTTTCCACACTGTCACTGATAATAGTGACTGATGAGATAGTTGGTGCAGTGTTGTTGTCCCCTCTTCCCTTTGGTCTGCTCCATTTTTCCACCAGCCTTGTCTTAGAAGAGATTGATAATCTCAGCTATCAAATGAATACTGAGTGAGACTGATTTTGAACAGCAAGAGGAGAGAAAATACATAAGCTGGCATATATACTGTATATATATACACACAACTAACTAATATATGTAAGTGATGGGAAGGTTGTGAACATGTTTATCTCATGCAAATATCGACACTGAGTTGTTTTTTTAAAACATCTTAATAAAGATTCGACATAGTAGAGGACACGTATAGTATGGAAAAGGTGATTTACAGATAATTGACTAAAAATGCATTGTATAAATATGATTAAAATATATTAAACGGATCATGTTTGGTTAAGATGTTTTAATACACATGAAACTTTAATAGACAGTCGTAGCAGCAGTAAAAGGTCAAGATGTTTCAATAACGGAAAGGAGAGGAAATCTATCAACGATATGTATTGACCCAATGAAGTCAAATAAAAAAAAATGATTTATCAGTAAATCAGTCCAAATTATGGGAGAGAGACACTGTTTCTGAATAGTATTTATGAAAATTATCTAAATGTAAACAAAAACAAAAACAATGCACATCCTCATGCATTTCTCCTTTGGATTGTACCATTTCAAACCTCTTGTGGCATAATCCTGCAAATATAGGTGTAATCCCTCCCGGACTAAATTTAGATTTATAATGCCCACATTTGCAAGAAACTGGACCTGTAGTTAGTCTCTACTGCAGAGGGTATGAAATCACCCGTGGCTGTGAACTACAGTGCCAGGTAGTATCTTGTCAGCTGGACTGAGTGTGTATCTGCGTGTGCGTGTGTGTGTGTGTACCTTCTGTGAAAGGTAGAAGGCAGCGATGCCCAGGGGCCAGAAGCAGCAGAGCATGGAGAAGAAGGCCAGACCCAGGTAGTCCTGAGGGATCATCAGAGGGAAGTTGCTCTCACTCTCTGTATCACTGAAGTCATCAATGGATGAGTCCTGGGATTCAAACAGAGCGCACTTAGGTTGAGTTCAGGTTAAACTGCAGAAGGAAACCTCACAGGTGGTTTTGTTTGCAGAGGATTTGAGATATTTGTCTTTCAGATTTCTGCCTCCACACAAATGATGCGATGGAGATTCATTTAATAAATGTTTTTACCAGCAATTGGAAATGACATTAAAGAAAATCAAGAGCAAGCTCTCACCATAAAATGTGTCCCCATTATTCTGGATAATCCACAGAACGAAATGCAAACCATTTTCATAGGGACTATTTCTTTCATTCAAAGGAGACCTGTGGGTTCTCCAGAGTAACCGGGACATTGTTTCTGGAAGGACACATATATGCTGAATATATCCTGAATGTAATGTTTAAATTGCTCTTGCTTTTAATGGTGTATAGTTAGCAACACAGTGTGTTTATCCACTTTGATCAGCTTTATTGAGGTAAAACAATTAAAACCAAAACTATGTACATAGCCAGATGAGGATGAGTAAGATATACTTTATTTTGTAATTGAACTGACCCTTTGGACTCAAAGCATAATCATTTACGACAATGTTTAGTATTATTAAATCTCAAAATTGCATTAAACACTAAGTCAGTGTTTTATGGACGCATTATAAACGTGCTTGTTTTGTTGTGCTCCCGTCTTCCACAACAACTGTAAAACTTTAGCTGGTGCCTGTGAGCTAATGTGACTGAATGGGATTAGCCTGGATGTGCACTAGGTCTGCTGACCGCAGGCGCTTCGTGACTCATGCATCGTTTTGAAACAGCTGCATATTCAATCCGACTTCCTCTCTCTCACTCCGACCCTGTCACATTGCTCTGCTTGTTTTATTGTGCATTTTCCAAAGATGTTCCTGCAACATTCGAGCAAATGCTTCGTAGACCAGCATCCCTTTAAATCATCTCTCCTGCTCTGGCATCGTACTGATCATTCAGCATGAAGCAGTGATGGAGTCTGACTCCTCTAACGGGGGGTTCGGAGTGAAACAAGGGAGAAGGAGATGTTGCGTGGTGCCTCTTTGAGGTCACTGCAAGGTTGTATTCCCACCGGCCTGCGCCTTTTGCATCGCTGCACTACTGCCAGCATTCAGAATGAGCTGGAGAAAAAAAAAATAATAAAGTATTTTTGTGTGCTGTTCTTTTGTCCTTGTGGAGCAAACTCTTCACCGAAACTTTGCAGTAGCCTCTTGATTTTAACGGTGTGTGTGTGTGTGTGTGTGTGTGTGTGTTTGTCCGCTTGCTTGTGTTCTTAATCAAAGTAATAATCATAAAAACGGCCTTCAGCCTTTTAGTTCTCAGTGGGTGATTAGACCTTTGTGATATAACCTTGGCTAGAGAATTTTCATAATTATCTAAACAGCCAGCGGCTACTTACTTGTGACATTTACAGCATATACATTCTCATGTTGACTCCCGAAACGTCAGATGACCACTGTAAGAGTCTTAAAGCTAATTTACATCTCCCTCCAGGGTGGGCTATGCTCGGTGATCTATGAAATAGAACTGGCATCCTCCATCGCTACTGTAGTGTCATTACCTGCAGCGCAGCAGGAGAGGAGCTTTATGTAATCTGGCTTTTTGACAGTGAGCATTCAATTGCTGCCTTCCCCGGAAATGCACTGCTCATATGTCTATTTTAAGTTCCTCTTTGGCTCCCGGAGTCTGTACTGAGAGTAGGAGAGTCTCTCTTGCTTTTTATGCAAAACTCCTACATGCCATGAAGAGGACATGGTAGAAATAAAATGGACGGATATGATGATTATTTATGTGTATACACAATTAGTCAATTAATTAAAGAAAATTAATCTGCAACTATTTTCATGTCATTTATCCAGCCATGGCTCGCTGACTCAGCTTCTCCAGTGTTAGGATTTGCTGCTTTTCTCTGTTGTATATCGTTGTGAACTGAATATCATTCGTTTGGACTGTTAGTTGGACAAAACAAGACATTTGAAGATGTCGTCTTGGACAGAGACTATTTTCTGACGTTTAATAGACGAGAAAATAAACGCAAGTTTCGCCCCTATTAGTCTTTCTCTTGAGCATATGCAGAAAGTGAATAAGTTGCACTGCGTTGTGATGGCGTTGTCATCATTTTGTTTTAAATGAATGCTTGATTTGACAATTTGTAATTCAAATAGAAAAACTCTGTTTTCAGTACACATGAAAAAAACACTTTGAGCATCATGTGAGTGGGATGTCTTACGTCAGAGTCGGGGAGCAGGTCGTCCTCATCATCAATGCTGTAGGACATACTGTGGAAGTCCTGTGTCTCGGCCAGCAGCTTCCTCTCCAGCGTGGAGCCGGGCCGAATGTCCACAAAGGTGGTCTCCAGGTAGTCTTTGCTGAGCAGGGAGTCCGAATGGCCCCAGATGGGAGCCGGCGGGTAAAAGGACTCCAGCGTGCGAGGTAAGGAGCAAGGGTCCAGTGGCTGCTGCTGCTGGAGCTCAGGACGATGTCCACAATAGCCCCTCCACGCTAAGGGAGGGTAGGCCCTGTCCTCCTCACACTTCACCAAGATGCCCTTGAACATCCCGCCAGGGGCCTGTCCCGTCCCGGGCCCCAGCCCCGTCCCGGGCCCCAGCCCTGTCCCTGATGCCCGGCTGTTATTGGGGTTTTCTCCCAGAAGAGGGTGCTCCAGCTCATCTATATTCTCCATCCCTCTCTTTTATTACCAACCGCACAAGAGGCCACCACATCAACAACCAAATGTAATCTACAAATCGGTCTGCCGAGCGACTCCCTGAAGAGTGTCCAATGGGTTTACGCAAAGGCAGCTGCTTTGGTGGCTTTAGTGTTTCAGTGATAATCCATCCGTAATCCTATTCTTTAATTTTTCTCTTATTTCAGGCCTCTGTCCAGAGGACGACAACACATGCCAGGTTCATGAAATATCCTTAATGTTCCAGTGGTACCCTTCTCCTGTGTGCTATGAGATGTGCTGAAGTTGTGCAGGGGATTCGAGATCCTCTTTTCCTCACGTCATAAACTACTTGTTTCAAGGCTTGATGGCTCGGGGTTTGCCCCCGTCTTCCATTTCACATGATTGAGTGCGTCAGCGTTCATGAATATGCTAATGTTGGCCACTTTCTCTCTCATACAATATGGAAATGTCAATTCTGATGATGGAGGACCTTGATTAGCCCCTGACAGGCTAACGAAAACACTGGGAAATGGGTTTTCAGTGCAATCTGCCCTCAGGAACTCATGGAAACTGTCTCATGCAATAAAATACAAAGTCTTACTAATCTAAGCACAGTGTCATGTTATCAGCATGAAAGCTCTGGATGTCAATCTTTCCCGTCAACCGCTTTGGATGCAAATAGTACTGACTTGTGAGTGGAGAAATGATTGTGAAGAGAATAACAAAAAAGACTTTCAGTCTCTACAGTGGTGTGTTTGTTTGCGCTGACGCCGCTTTAAAAAAAAGCAGCGGCCCTCCAAATGACTGGACGCACAGTGGGGTGTTTTGAAGCTTGAACATGCACAACCTCCGGCAGCAGTCAAACTAGTGGCGCAAAGAACGAATTGGGGCCATATTTGAGGGCAGTTAATCTGTAAAAGCAACGCGGCTCCAGAAATAGAATCCTATGGCGCACGTCGGCAGGTCAGCGGGCCCGCCAACAAGCCGGTTCCTCTGCTGTTGCTGCAGGAAGCCATGAGGAAGAAATCAAAAAGTCCCCCCTGCTGTTGATTTATGGCCGTGTGTTTGCTGCCTGGCTCGGCGGCGCTCCTTCGGGACATGTATTTTTAATGTACCCCCCCGTCCACCTTAAGAGGGTTTCATTCAGGACAGACGAGGAGTCGGGCAGCTCTCTATCCCGTTCGATGACGACGAGGAGGTCTGTTAAGAGAGGAGCAAGGTCACACAAAATATTTAGACTTCACAAGCTTAACTACCACGGCTCCAGTTTGGACCAGAGAGTTATTATTCCTCACACACATACACACACACACACACACACACACACACACACACACACACACACACACACACAGTACTTGGGCTACATGCCTAAACTTAACCCCAACCCAAACTTCACATCAGATACAGGACGTCAGCAGGGTAGTGCTACTGTGTGAAATGATAACTGTCCCCGGGTGTTGGAGAGAACATGGGACACACTGTAACTGGGCACATTAGTTACCGCAGCGCTGCAACGTGGCCTCAGCATTAGTGATATCCCTTGTGCGAGACAGCGCCAGCATCAGTAGCCGATGTAACATTTACAGCTCTTTAAAACGGACACATGCTAGTTTTCTAATGGGAAAGGAAATTCTAATTGTGTCTACATTCTAGTTGCTTAGAAACTGCCGTGTTCTTTCCTGCCCTTGGGTTATGTTTTTCATTCCGTGTCATTCTTTCATCGGTTTACTGTTTCATTTCGTTACACTAACATGTCCTGTGGTTTCAGTTCTTGCCCTCGTGTGTTTCCCACCTCCCTGATTATCCACCCTTGCCCTCAATTACTCATCTGCCCCTGATTTTACCATCAGTCTCTGTTGCCCCCCTGCCAGATTGTCTTTGTTCTACCTTGTCTGCTGATTGTTTTCCAGCAATTCTGGGGTATGTTTGTTTTTAAATGTTTTTTAGACTGCATTCTGCCTACTCCCTGTCTGGATTTGTTTGCTCTGTTTGGACTGACCCTTCATGTGTGACTGCTTGGCTTCTTCACTAAACACCTAGACGTTTTGAACTTTCCTTGTGTCCCGTGTCTGCACTTGAGTCTCTCCCTGTCAGTAAAAGCTAAATAGGTTATTTCTTTCTATGTTTAAAGTGGTCTGCGCTTATTGATTTGTAGAGAAATAGTGAGAGGTCACACTAGGCATGGCTAAGTTTGAAAAAAACTTTCTCTCGGTTTCACACTAAGGTGGACATGTTCCTTCTTGAAAAGCGTATTTCTCCAGTGATTTGTCTGTAGCATATACATTGCGGTTTAGTGTGGACACGTCAAACTCTGACGTAAGCCATACCAGACATGTTGATTGGCTGTTGTGTCGTAAACCTTCCGTGACCTACCTTTCTCTGTGATCTCTCATTTTAAATGTCAAGACAGTCAATCATATTGCACAGCGGTTGTCAATCAGCTGCGTTAATGTATTTCTTAACGGCTCCACGTTCATAACGTATTGATTTGATCGACTATTTGCCTGGTTAACATGTATTTATGAGCTGCAATCAAGTTATTTTCTTTTTGCTTGTTTCACAGGGACAGTGCACTATGATCAACAAAGGCAAACTGTAAAATGTCCAGAGTTGGCTTTAAAAGATAACGTCAGCCCATTAGTTATTAAAGGCCAGTTGTTAAAATGGCACCCTGAAAGTAGAAACAACAGATTAAAGTTTTAGACTCGTTCACAACAGAGAGACTTAAAAAAAGGATTTAGAACTAAAGAGTGAATTAGACTGTATTGAAATGGGTAATTACAGAGAGCCAGAGCAGACGAAAAGGAGGTTTAAGCAGCTGAGACTGTATATAGACTGAAATAGGACCATGGGGAGCTTTAGCTGTGTTCATACTGTTCAGGCATTTCAGTGTTGATGGAGATCTTTACAAAAATGACATTGTGGATGCATGTCATTCTACTTTTTGTTTTTGAATCTAGCCTGCTTAGTCTTAACATACAGTATGCAACGTTAATGTGCCTCTCACCTAATGCATGCTGGGATATGCTCCGGCCCCCACCGACACTGCACTGGATAAGCCACTTAGAAAATGGATGAATAGTTGAACGTATGAAGCTGATTGCCCCATAAGGTGATAAGTGACTTCAAAACATAGTGGTGCTAAACCCCCATTCGACTGACTTCATGTTAAAAAAAAAATCTAAAATTAGCACATAACTGAGTGGTGGAGACATGCTGCTGAGAGAAGAGTAGAGGGGGGGGGGATCTCTGTGTTTAGTGGTAACGGTCTTTTCATTCCCAATGGAATAAGAATGTGCCGTTTCAACAAACCACATACTATCTCATCAGTAAGTAAGTAAGTCATTCTGCATGGCAGAGTGCTTCACAGGCTCCAGATCAGTTCAACGAGTCGTTGTTGCGCGCCTCACTGCACAGCACAGAGAGAAAAAGAAAGGGGGGGAAAAAACACAGAATAATTGGGTGTCTTTGGGCTGGCGTGGCGCTGAGGGCTGCATTCTGCTCCCCCTTCATGGAGGGCTAGTACCTCTCATACTGAACACGCGGAGTGATCGTTCAACACACTGACGTCAGTCAGCAACGTCTCAGAGCAAACTGCCCCCCCCCCCCCCCCCCACCCTCCCTTCGCAACGCGCTCGCACACATCTGAACATATGCTGCGTCCCGCACACACACACACACGCACACACACACACACACACACTAATATTTGTAGCACTTCGCCCGGCCTTCCCCTCTCTCTCTCTCTCTCTCTCTTCTGCCCCCTCCCAATCTCCCCCGCAGCTTCATTCCAGGAGAGATGCACTCAGCTTTATTACACCCCCCTTCCCTCCCCCGTTGCACCGCTGCCCAGCCACCATAAAAAAGACTTCTGTCAGCTGTATTATAAGCCTGCCTCCGCTCCTGATTCTGCAACGCTCATAAAACATCCAGTCAGGTGGAGGGGAGGAGGTTGCAAGGACGCCGGCGCAAATCACCGGCGACACTTTTACAAGAGCTCCTCTCCGCTCCTCTCTCTCTCTCTCTCTCTCTCTCTCTCTCTCTCTCTCTCTCTCTCTCTCCTTTTCGTCACACACACGCGACCAAACATCGACTCTGCTCCCATCCATCCGGTCCCCCTGATCTGACTCTCCCCCCTCTTCATAATAATCCAGCCAAGACTTTGCCTCCGTGCAAAACTTAAAACGTGTCTTCCTCTGTACAGTTTCTACTTGCCGCATGAAAATAAAGCGTGTTCTTAAGACATGGGAATGGGCAACCAACGTGAAATATTGCTCTATAAAAGGCCCTGTCACAAAAAGCGGGAGAAATGTTGCTGCTGACTCCTGTGGATTTTCAGCAACTCCCGCAGTCGTTTTGCAACACTGGTACGGTAAAAAAAGAAAAGAAAAAACGCGCTCACGCACGGAGAGCTGGATGTAATGGCTGTAATATTTCAGCTGACTGAGGCGATGCATGTACAGTGAACGCACTCGGAGAAAAAAGAAAATGGCACAGAGGCTAGTGGGAGATTGGGAGCTGTAAACGCCCGAAGGCTCTTAATGAGAAAAAAAGACGTGTCGAATAGAGAGCAGCGATGTCAGGCTGATAAGACCAGAGCAGGCTTCGAGATGTGCCAAACAAAAAATGTGAAAAGCCAAGTGGCGGTTAAATGGCCCTATTGATTGCATTTACAAACCCCTCTCTCTCTCTCTCTCTCTCTCTCTCTCTCTCTCCCTCTCTCTCTTCCTTGATCTGTGTAGAGTGACTTGACAAGAGCAGAGAGGAAACTGAACAGAAAAGATGAGGGAAAAGAAGAAAAAAAACAGGCGGCAGCGTCGAGCGCGTTGCACAGCTCGTGAAAGCCCAAAGTAACATCATGTTCCCATAGAAACGAATTCACCACGGAGTGGAGCGCTCACTGCAGGATAAATGAAGCAGGGGCTAATTTGCCATTTCAGTACTGTTCCTCTGCTCGGCTTGATAATAACTGGATGGGATCATTCCGGCGTATAGCTGTGCCTTCCAGTAAGGATGTGTTTCTGTCACATTACACCGCGAAGGATGGATCCTTTCCACGGAATTACTCCATAATAACAAATGAGCGCAGTCACGCCATGGGCGCGCGGTTTACTGGAACCCCTCCTGTGCTGAATGTGTGCATGACAGTGTGAGCTCATTAATCAGGTGCATGGTGAGCCCCGCTCTAACCTCCGACACACACACACACACACCGACTAATTTCCTTCACATAGCTACACAAACACATGCAGTCCCTTGCAGCTTTGCATCATGTTGCCCTTTTAGACACACACAAACTGCAGTAAACAAACCCTTTGAAGCCCTCCATGAACTACCTCCTACATGCTCACATACATAACTACCCACTTCCTACACACACACACACTGCTCGCACAGCTGGTGCTTGTGTGCAGTGAGGCCCGAGGAATGGGAAGTTACCCATTGGCAATATGTTGCGAACAGCTCCAGAAATCTCTGCAGAGCGTGTTGCATGTTGTACTCAGTGTTCTGTTATGTGAGTCTGTGAGCAACGGGACACACACTGTACGGAGACTGGGCTGTAGCTCGTAATGTTGTGTTGTTCGTGAGGTCGAGTGTGCATGTTTCGTTCTTCCTTGACAGATATGTCCTCCAGGGTTTACATCAGTGGTGGGCCAGCTAATCCTTCTCTGCTGGCCTAAACAGAATCACAAAGTTATAGCTATTTTATAATTTAATAATTTTTCACAAATACACTACACGTATTATAATTATTTTTCCAATTAGCTTATTTTCTCATTTGCACAGCTCCTGTCTTCCTCTGTTGCTCTGCTTCCAGTGCAGCTTGTTTTAAGGAGAGCTTTTATCCAATCAGATTCAGCCCCTATGTCTCTATGTAAGGAGAGAGGCCCGATGCCCGCTAGAGCCTTTGCAGTTTAAGTAAATGGGGACGATATTGTTGATTGTCATAGTCTTCAACCAATCAGATCTTTAGTTTGACATGTTGGGCGTATTCTTTGACGTGCCAGTAGCACCGAGGTAGCCTGCTAAGTACGTCAGCATTAACGTGCGCCGTGATTGGTCAGTGTGCCAGCGCGTGACTAATGTGAAATTTAAGGAAGCTGGCAGAAGTTAGTTGGAGTAGTAAGAGTTCAAATTGAAAGATATGGAAGAAATTATAAAATGTTTAGGGTTTTGCTTGGTGTAGTTTATTTATTTGTATGAACGGTGTTCCTGGCTGACAGCGTCACACATTTTATGGCTGGGAATGTGTTTCATTTTAACTGAGCATGTTGGTGTTTGGAGCTACGCTAACCTGAGGACGCCATAGCACGGCAGGACACTACGGTGCTTTTGAAAACTTTTGGAGAAACCCGAGTGGATCTACAGATCAACGAACACGTTTGCAGGGAAACGGAGCTCCACAACCGCGGTCTGCGGGCCGGCAGGCGCGCCGGCGGAGGTGGGATCCCGGCCCCGCAGCGAACCGGCCGCCGCAAACCGGCAAAATACAACTGGGGAGGCTCGACTGTCACTGGCGTCCATGAATCGAGAAGGACTTCTTACTGGAACTGAAACGATGTACGTGGGATTAAACTCTTTGTCAACAAAGAAAGGAGGATGGAGTTCGTCTTTAAGTGAACAGCATTCGGTAAGTGACAAACTGCGTTTTTTTTTTTTACATCTGCAGTAACGTTACTACTGTTCATTTGTCTATCGTGTCGTTTTTATGAATAATATTTGAATGGCTCGTGCTCTTCTGTGGTGGAATGCGTGGATCCGCTGCAGGTTTGCTAGATTGATGTGTCATGCTTTGTTGTCATATGAATATATGTGGTAACTGGTTCTTATGACTTTGTTGTTGTCATTGTGTTAATTACGTTGATTTGACTATGCATTGTCCGTCAATGACGCAGCGTCCCGTCATGCACGGATTCATGTATCTGCACCGTAGCTGTAGTAGGACAGCACAGAAGGCCCAGGTATAAAATGCACAGCCCGCCACTGGTTTACATGTATGCACATGTAATGTACACATGTTTACCGGTAGTATGTGGAAGTTACTGTTTTTTTATGAAGCCATTATTTCTGTTGGCCAGGATTTCATTTTGCTCACCAGTGGACATTGATTTACAACAAAGGACATGGTAAAAAAATAAAGCTTCATCCCTGCCAAATTGTGTTTTTGGAGTTGGAGTTTATATTCATAGCATAAACTCTTAATAGTGGCGAACAGAAGCCTGTTATTGTTTAAATATATTGTTTTAAATGTAGTAATTTGTTATAGTAACGCCTGTGCAAATGTATGTGAACACCACAATGCTGAACCGAGACTAAACAGGCCCAACCCATGTCGTAGACTGTGTTTACATCTGCGTAATGACTTGCATGTGCATGCATTTGTTTATTGTGTGTGTGTGTGTGTGTGTGTATGTGTATTAATATTAATGTGACGACACCTTTCAATCTGGAGACAAAACGCTGGTCCACACAAGATAAACCATTGGAGGGTTTAGGATTACTTGGGTTTTGGTTAAGTTTAGAATTGGGCTAATTTCAGGGAAAGGATTACATTACGTATGCAGCAGTTAACAACAAAAATGTCCTCACAAGTAAATAAGACAAATGTTGGTGCGCGGCAGTGAGCGCAACGGGGTAATTAGCCTCTCACATATCTTTACATGAGCGATGATGTATTACATGGCCTCATCATCATCATCACAGAGGGAGGGCATATTTGTTGGCCTCTAATTGACAATGACCTACACACACACACACACACACACACACACACACACACACACACACACACACACACACACACACACACACAGAGCACAGTCAGTGGAGAAAAGTATCACCCGATACACATTTTCACATTTCTTTTGTTTTCTACCTGAACAAAAGATGAAAATGTGCTGAGGGATGCGGATGTGTCGGGTTACCTGAGGTTTTTAGGGATGCTGCGTGAGCGTGCTATACGCGTTTGTATATCGCTGCACAGCAGGCCTGTCCTACAGCAGCAAACGGCTACACAAACATGAACAATGGAGCCAATCTGTGCGTGTTTGTAAAAGAGGGGGTTGCTCTGCTGCTGTTGCGGTTACACTCTGAAGCAGCATCTCTATTGTATATCTTTATGAATATACACGAAGCTGTGGCAAGTTTAGTTTCAATAATAATGAAAAGCGAGGAGCTCCCACGATCACATCCTTCTTTTCATTATGTGACAGTAATATAAAATGCAGGGACAGATTTATTGACATCAGAAACACAATCATTATTCATGAATCCCCTTTCTCAGTTCACCTTGAATCGATAGTGAAATGTTGAATTTCAAAACAGAGATTAAAATGCAAGACCTACTCTGACAAGTTACTGCTGACATAGAGAGTCAAACTTGATTATCTGCAGAAAGATTCAATGTGCTGAACAAGTTCAATGTGAAAGCATGCTTCTATAGACCCATTAAGAGCTGTCTAACTAGCCACATGGTGGCGCTATCGGTAACTATAGTTTCAACATGTTAGGTCGCACTTCCCAAAATGGGGAACTTTTGTACCAAGAATCTTTTGTTTGCCAAAAAAGACTTAATTAGGTTTAGCGTACACTAAATGGCAGCACAGTGCAGCTGTTGGCACCATAGGTCAACCACCTTCCCATGGAGCACCAGTGTCGCCTACTAAGTATTGCTAAGCATTTGAGATATTGCTATTTTATGCACTCTCCCATAGACCACCCATTTTTTTCATGAAAAAATGCGGGGGGGGGGGATAGCCCCATTTAAAAAAAATAAGCAACATGAATGCTAATAAAAGGTTGTCAACGAAAGAAAAATAACACAATCGAAACACAGCGTTCCTTATCTGTTCCTTTTTTTTAAATGTGTTCTCACCTTCACGTTAAACTCGGACCCGTCCTGTCCGGTCCTCGGGATGAGTCCTCCGAGAAGAGACGGGGGAATCCAGCGTCCCGGTTCTAACCATCCACACGGCTGAATGCTGTTCCACACTAATTTGCTCGCGCTCAGCGTGGGCATGTGCAGTGTGTGTGTGTGTGTGTGTGTGTGTGTGTGTGTACAGATTGTCTGTATCCTACGCGTGTTTGTGTGAGAGAGGGAACGAGAGCGTTGAGTCACAGAGAATCCAACTTGTCTTCATCCCTGCGTCGAGGCTGTGCCGATGCGGCCGTGAATGCACGCGGATGCGCCTGTCACACCTGTGCGGCAGCAGCAAGCAGCGGTGTGCATGCTTTGTCAAAGACCCTTCCCCCTGCACAGCATCCTCTCTCGCATCCCGCGCGGCTCGCGCTCTCCTATCCTCACGAGCAGGTATCTCATTAATCCTCGTCGCGGTCGCAGCGCATCTTACGCGGTGTCAACTTTCTTCCGCCACTCTCAGCTTTTCTCTGACTTTACAAATGCAGCTCTCTTCCTCTCCTCCTCCTCATCCTCCTCCTCCTCCACCTCTCTCTCTCCCTCTCCCTGTTTGCCTTTCCTCAGCTCTACTACCTTATCGCGGCGGAGATACTGGGTCCTAAAGCCTGTTGGAGCACGTGCGTGTTCCTCTGAGGTCCTCGTAAGGATGGGAAGAACAACACACATGCAAAGTGAGGGCATTTTGCTTTTCCTTACTTGAGGATTACAGGGTCATGGCTTGATTTTGGTTTGGAATCGGAATTTGGGTTAAGACTGTAGCGGGAGGGTGTAATGTTAGCCTCAGCAACAAAATGTGTGCGCGTGTGTGTGTGTGTGTGTGTGTGTGTGTGTGTGTGTGTGTGTGTGTGTGTGTGTGTGTGTGTGTGTAGGTGTGTGTCTGCATTGGGATGCAAGTGGATGGTAGTATTGTAGAAAAGCTGCAAATGCAATATCCGCAGTGTGCAGCCAGGTGCAAGAATGAGATGAGAATCTCATCGATGCTGCTGCGGGGAGGTGGAGAAAAAACGTGGGGGGGTGTGGGGTGTTATTATGCAGTGGCTTTGTGTGCTGTATGTGGTGTACCAGAGCGGAGGCAGTGAGATGCCCCCCAGCGAGGATGACTCCACTTTGTGTCAGCCCTTCCATGTCTGCTTCACCCCGTGACCCACTTTAGCTGCCCACATTAAGATTTCCAGTCAAAAAATAGACCCAAGATGCAAAAACAATCATCCCTGCTTCTCGTGGCTCATGCTCATTTCGCCTCTTCCAGGGGAGGCTGCGTGGGATAAAGCTCGGGCATCGCTGGACACCAGCAATCAATGAAATCCACAGGGCTTACGCTGAGTATTTAATGAGGTGCACTGCTTTTAGCCTCGAATCCCCCTCCCCTCAGAAACGGTTTAACCTTTTTGGCTGTTTTTTGTGTGTTTTTGCTGTTGTTGTTGTTGCTGTTGTTTTTCAAGTCTTTCCATCCGGTCAGCACAGCCGCAAAGCTGCCTCTCTGATGCTCCATTTGTCTTTGGCTGTCAGAGTGACAAGCGGCCTCTCAGTCCATCATGAAGCAGGGATCAATACACTCTCCTTAGTCTGAGCACATCCTCCCTCACATCTCCCCCCCCCTCCCTCAGTGTAAAGGACAGAGAAGGAGATGGGTGGATTGATTTGGTGAGGGGAGTGAGACAAGGGCACTAATGATATTGCATAGAGTGATAGCGATGTATGGCTTTGTTAATGTCAGACATCGTTGTATTGATCGCACAATAAAGCAACGCCACCTATCATATATGATCGAGTGTTTGACCGCAAAGGCATAAAACAGCCTGGGAAACCTGCAGTACCATTTCACTTTCACGGTTTGTTTTAAACTTACGAGTGCAATATTTTTAAATATATTGGCAAATCATATTATATATTGGTGACTTCATTCCAAACCAACGCTGTCTACAAAATTACTTTCCCATACAACTAAACACTCTTGATTTTATTGATTATAGTTGCAGTTTGAAACAGTTTGAAACATGTGGTCAAAGTGGTAAATTGAAACAGTAAACAACCATTATGGTCTGGTTTAAACTGTACTGCACTGTAAGAATTCTGGGGCCCCCTGAATTAATAACGACCTAGACTCTGGTTTTGAAATTATAAAAATGTTTAACAAAATGCCAGTGGTGGGCCGTCAGGGCCAGCAAAGCCTTCTCTGCTGGCCTAGACAGAATCACAAAGTTATAGCTATTATATAATTTAATAATTTTTCATAAATACACTACATGTATTATAAATATTTTCCCATTAGCTTATTTTCTCATTGCACAGCTACTGTCTTCCTCAGTTGTGCTGCTTCCAGTGCTGCTTGTTTTAAGTAGAGCTTTTATCAATCAGATTCCGCCCCTATGTTGTCTCTAGGTTAAAAAAATCTGCCTGGAGGCCTTCAGATTTACAAGTGAATCCCTTTGCAGTTTAAGTGAATGGGGACGATATTGTTGATTGTCATAGTCTTCAACCAATCAGATCTTTAGTTTGACATGTTGGGGGTATTCTTTGACATGTCAGAGCCTGCTAGCTGGCCTAACCATACGTGATTGGTCAGTGGGCTAGCGTGACATGTTGGGCGGTGACAATCCCAATATCTGCTGCCTCTGTCGAGCGGACATTTTCAGCCCTCAAACGCATTAAAACATATTCAAGAAATACAACTGGGGAGGCTCGACTGTCTTCACTGGCGTCCATGAATCGAGAAGGACTTCTTACTGGAACTAAAACGCACAGATGTACTGAACAACTGTGGGATTAAACTCTTATATGGGCCCTAGCTCTATTTTTAGGCTTCTGCTCGAAAATACTATACCCATACTCAAAGGGGCTTATCTCTCTAACTACAAGGTCTATTTGAATAATTTCAATGGATTAATAACACTACGAATGGTTAGCTTTCCCTAAAAAAATATTGTGTATATGTTACTGGTTAATAGCAAGTGAAGATGGCACACAGCTCCATTTGAAAATTGTCAGGTTCGCCTGGTGAAAAGGCACTTTTATTGATAATACTATATTAAATGAGGCCCTGTAAAGCCTAAAAACCACCCACAATCATAGCAAAGCAGGACAGTAGTCATACTAAAAGGAATTGGCTTTGATAAAGTGAAGCAGGTCAGCGTGAGAGAGCTTTCCGTACGAGAGGTCACGAAAGGTCGTCATTTGGGAATCAGCTGCTCCAGCTGTTCCATTGTACTTTTATATACTATATAACTATATATTTAACTTCTTCTATCACTATACATGTACAACCCCACTTTCTCCAGGAAACAGTTGAAAAAGACAGGAAACAGATAGCAGCAGTGGATTTTAGCCGGGAAAACGGAATATTGGACGCTTTTCTTCATGATTCATCTCAAAGTGAGGGGCATTTATGAATTTTTCTGTCTGCTTGTCTGCTTGTATCTTTTGAATGGTTTCACGGAGAGTAATTATAAAGATATCGGCGGAATCCGTGTCGAATGCTAATGCTGTTTGATAGCATCTTTGTCCGTGTTAGCTTCTAGCTTCGTGGTCAGAGCGTTGTTCGGAGTGCATGGCTCGCCGAGTTATGGCGAAAAAAACATGATATTGTGGTAGCTCTTCTTGTAGGTTGTATTAGATTGTGTTTAATTGTGTTTTCAGTGTGTAAAATGTTATACAGGATTCAGTTCATCAGAATTTCTTCGTTAAGCCGATATGCAACATGTTTGTAGGATTATTATATTTGCTTCTGAAAATTGCTTTCTACGGTACCGCTCGGTACCACTAGAACCCCAAATGGGGCTCGCTCGGTCTCAGATGGTTCAAAGAAAGGAGGATGGACTTTGTCTTTAAATAGTGAACAGCAGCTTTGGTAAGTGAACTGCTTTTGTTTTTACATCTGCAGTAGCTTTAATATGCTTGTTTATATATTATTATTTGTACAACTTGTTTTTATGAATTTTAGTTTGGTTTTATATGTGATAGGAACTATTGTTACGTCGTATGTTGTGCTGTGGACACATTTAGTCGGTGCACAGCAACAAGAAGACACATGAAGCAGCAGAAGTCTATATACTCCACGCAAAGTGTTAAAGTGTTTAAGTGATCATCTTTGAAGATTCATGTGTTTTCAAGTGGACTCATTTTCCCTCTCGGTGTTGACAGACGAATAAATCCGTCACTAACAACCAGGGACGGACTGGCATAGGGGATACCGGAGAAATACCCGGTAGGCCGACAGGGTTGGGATGGTCCAATACCGGCCCTCCCCTCTGACATCGCCGGCACCGACTATATTCTATGCTTCACAGAACACGTTAAATTTACTCTAATACCCAAAGGCAATAATCACTGACTGAGATTTATACTACTCCTCGCGATCTGTATTCACACTCATGGTTTCCATCTTCTTTACTCATCTAATCTCTTCCGTCAGTCTAACTTTGTTTTAGGTGTTATTAAATGTCAATCCAAAACACCAGCAGAGTTGTTGTCTCAAACATACTTTTAAGGCCACCCACCGTCATTTACAATCTCCAGCAGCTGATCTTCCTCTGTCGCCACATATTATGCAGAGTGGGTTTGGCGCGTCAGAACTCCTGATATTTAATTAGACTCCTGGTATTGTCTGTTAAATGAAGCTTTCTTTTTCTTGAGTTGTATGCTCTTCTTCTGTCTCCTTAGTGGGCTTTTCCCCTTTGCAAAGAAGCTCTCCAAAAGAAGAATCCGGTCATTTTTCAAAATAAAACATCTTTCAGACTCTGATAATCAAGAAAACGGAAATAATATAATATTCATTCTTTCTGTGCGACCCGGTACCAAATGACCCACGGACCGATACCGGCCCGGTGGTTGGGGACCATGATGTAATTTCTTTGTAATCATCCAAAATAATGCATGAGTGTATGGGTATTTTTCCAAGTAGGCCACTGACTGGTCGATATGTGCGATGCATTGAGTGGGCAACGCGCCGTGTATTGAGTGGGCAGCGTGCCGTGTATTGAGTGGGCCGGTCTGACACAGTAACTCCCGGGCCACTTTTTTCCCCCAGTCCGCCCCTGCTAACAACAACTAAGTAGGACAGCAGTGAAGGCCCAGGTATAAAATGCACAGCCCGCCACTGCAAAATGCGGAAGGACAAAAAAAGACAACAGTTGTTTGGTTGACAAAAACTGTTAAGCAGGTAAACAAGGCAAAATGCATGCAAAAAATAATCCAACCAGACCAAATCATCCTCATCACATTCCCATCCTCTCCAAATTCAAGTTCACCAATCCAGTGCGTCAGTATGTGGCCCTCTAAATGTGGCCCCGCATTCTCAAGATGAAAGATGTTTTTTTTCTTAGTTGTTGTAAAGGCCATAATGATCCATCACGTCAAGTCTCAGTCTTTGAGTTTAATAGTTAAATTGATTAATTGATGTACAATTTTGCAATAATGGTTTAGTAATTTGGATGAACCTGTTTTTCATTTTATTGACGTGTCCATTCCTTATGTCACCAAAAATTACTGAAATTCTTCTTCAGGTGTCCCACTCCCAACTTCTGAGTGTTATGCCACTGTCTGATGCTGAGGGACGTGTCGCTAGGTGGGAATAAGACTCTTATCTTCTTGCCCGTCAGTCATTTTCTAGAAGCCGATTAGAGAATAATGAGCTAACCGGGGGATTGAGACGATTTATAGGTGAAAAGACAACACCCACCCCGCAGTGAGATGACGGACGGACACATGCAGAGGCGTTATATCAGCAAAAACACTGTTTGAAATTAACTTCAATTACAACATTTTTGATGAGATGGAAAGAAAAAAAAAGCTCCGGGCAAATAAATGGAGCAAGACTTCATATTGTTGGAAAGCTTGTTTCTTTTTGTCTTCCCTTTAGGGGCACTGGGGCTGCAACACCTCAACATGAACGGCCACCTCAGCAAACCCTGTAAGAGAGGATGAAGGAGGGGGAGGAGGGGGAGGAGGGGGAGGAGGGGGAGGAGGGGGAGTGTAGTACCAAAGCCTGGGGTGGTAATCTATAGGGAAAACACAGCTAATCCAATACCCACTGAGGAGGGGAAACACAATCACTTTGGAGCTCTGAAACATAAGTATTGCAAGCAAGTGTTGAATCTGTGTGGCTGTCTCATAACATTTCCTTTCATTTATCCAATTCAGATATGGAAAAAGTTGAATGCTGAAGTAGGATGCTCTTCTCTCAAGCCTGCTGTTGTTTTTTTGTTGTGAAACAGCCGTGTGTGTGTGTGTGTGTGGGGGGGGGGGGTACTTTAGCAAGATGTAATCTGTTATCTCCGTTACAGACAAGGGCTAACAAGAGATCTTTGGCAAAATGCAAATGCAGCAGCTCAATCTCCCATCTGGGCTGCACACAGCTGATGAGGGCTGATTTGTGTGTCTGTGTGTGTGTGTGTGTGTGTGTGTGTGTGTGTGTGTGTGTGTGTGTGCGCGCACGCTCGCTGCAGCACGGCTGGGGTTTTACGCGCCACTAGGAAATGCAGCCTTTGTGCTCCAATACATGGAGGAAGTCGGTGGGCTCATGGCTCTTTCATTTTTTTTCCACGAATTTTCTCCCTCCGCTCTCTCAGCTCTGAGGGGCTGAATTATTTATCGTACAAAAAGGGGAAGAAATGCAAAGGGATACAAGGACGATCAAAAATGGAGAGAGCTCAGCGTGAGACGCACAAATACACCCACACACATTCACATGTCAGGCATCCCCCCCCCCATCATCCTCCAACCCACACACATGCAGGCTGGTTTACATAAACACAATCACACACACATAGTTATATGGATGCACGGTTCATATCGGAGATAGCTTTGGTTTTCTATATTTGGATTGCTGGTCTGTCTGAATTAACAAGGGAGAGAGACCTAAGGGAAGACAGAGAGAGAGAGAGAGAGAGAGAGAGAGAGAGAGAGAGAGAGATTAATGTGCCAGTGAATTGATTACACAGTGAGCTGTGAGGGAAGGGGGACAAAAAGTGATACCCTGTTGAGGAGTAGAGTTTCGGGGGACCAACAAGTCAAAACAGCAGCTTGTTGTGATGTACACAAAGGACACTGATTGTGTGCTTGCACTTGAGATGTGTGTTTGGTGCGTGTTTGTACAGTACATTCAGAATGCATTCCTTCATTTTTTTTCACATTTTGTTATGCTGCCCCTCAAAATTGAGGCCAACCAGTTCACTCTTGGTTTCATCAGACCAGACAATCTTGTTTCTGACAGGCTGAGAGGCCTTTAGGTGCTTTTCCCCCCCCTTTTTTTTTCTTTCTCTTTTTTTTTGCAAACTCCAAGCATTCGTGTGTCTTTCACTGACTTGAGGTTCTCACTGTCTCACTGATGGTTGTTCTTCTGGAAGCTTCTCTTACCATGAAGGTCCCTGCTACCCCGATAGCCGTTATTCGAGGTGGACTCCGATCAAGGTAAAGAAACTTCTCAAAGATGATCAAGAGAAATGGGAGGCACCTGAGCTACATTTCAAGGGTTACAGCAAAGGGTCCAAAAAAATAGTCCTTTTTTACCAGTCAAAAGCACCCAAATGCAGCCATTGCAGTTTTATTAGATAACATAGAATAGATAGATAGAATGTTTGACATTGGTCCTAATTTAAAGTATCTACAATCAGGGGGATAGTACATTTCTCATTTTGTAGGGGACAGACACAGATGCAGTTGAAATGCAGTTCTGGAGTGTATGTTAAGTGGTTCTAATCATTAATCATAAATAAAAATGAATTAATACATTATTAATTAATTAAAAGGTGACATCAAGGATGTCTCATCGGATCCACAAGAGTCTCAGCTTTCTAGTCATACCCAATTCATGCAATTCCAAGACTGTTTAGGGACCTCATTATCTAGAAATATTCAAAGACACCATTTTAGAATAGGAGAAAATAACACATTTGGGCTGTGTGCAACCAACTGCATGGTTTTTGCCAAAAACTGCCTTGGATTGTCATAAAGTATTAAAACTCTTGGGTACCCAAAGAGCCCATCTTCCTTCACATGTCTTGCGGTGAGAGGTCGCCCCTTGAACATTTTGCCCTGAAAAACTTGGATTTAAGTGTAACTGACAGGATTCAGGCTTTCACAGCTCTTTGTTTGTTGAGGACAAAACTCGTTGGAGTCTCTAAGCGATGAGTGTCAGAAGATAGATTTTGGGTGGAGTATCACTTTAACGGTAGGCCAACATAGAGCGATTGTAAAGAGAGACCGAGGGAGAGATCTGAAGGGTGTTCATGAAAGTGACCACCCAAAGAGTAACAGTCCTGTCCACTTTATTGATGAGATGTCTGCCCCCCGGCTCGGGCTATACCTGTTATTGCTTCAGCAGCTCGATGCTGTTAAACTTATTTGCAGTCCTCCGTCTCTTTTTTGTGTAGTCACAGTCAGTTTCTTTCCTCTCCAACATCGATGGGGGGGATGTGCCGGCAGACAACACACCAAACGTGGAACAAACCTCGACCAGATGGTTGGTGGACTTCTGGGGATACGGTAAACATGCAAATTTAGCAAAACTTTAATCAAACAAATGAAACATCAAGAGCAAAACTTTATTCAGAGAATTAAACAAGTGATGTTTGGATGGTGCCAACACCATCCACAAAGGGCAAAGCTTGAAGCAATCTGCACGATAAATGAAATGTTGCATTTACCTTCTTCCATTTTCTTCCTTACGACAAACAAAGCAGATTACTTGAAGTGACTTTACCTTGAAGTGACGCGCTAGGCAAAGTGATGACTTTATGTTTTGTTTCTCAAGCTAATAAACATTTTTTCATGTCAATACAAAGGTTTCAGATTGCTTAGTGTTATTATAAACAGCTGAGCTGTGGTCATTTTTCAGTGTGAAGAAAATGTTTTTTAACACCAATATAAGCCTAACTGTTCATGTTTATGACTCATTCTCTGTCATATATATATATGCTATATATATGTAGTATTTGTGAAACATAGAATAAGTTTGTTTACATATTTGTTAACAATAGCCTAATAGCTTTATGATTATATTAGACCATATGAAATGTTAAAGGAGCTGTATTTAACATTCTGAACATTGATGTAGGAGCAAACAACTATTTGCTAGAGTGAAGTAATGTCTACCTGAGCAGTGAATGGAGTCCCTCTCCCTCTGAGTGTGTTATTATCAGAACTTCTCCTTTCTTTGTCGGGCCGGCCGTGTGTGCTTTTAGTACTTGTTAGTTTGCCCACCAGCTAGCTCACGGTCGCTCCTCTGCAATGCTCTCATTGCAGAAGCATAGCACCCATACTCCGCTTCCCCCTCAAGTAGACACTGTTAGCTCTTTCGGCACTTTCACCATTGTTTGCACTGTTAGCGCTGCACCGTTATATGTAAGCCACCGGCTCGCCACCGCCTTGTTGAGAGCCGTTGTGAGGCAACAGAGATGCTCCCAATCCCGTATCTTGCACCTTTAATCTCTTTGTTTATCTTTTTCTTATTATAGCTTACACATAGAAAAAACTAAAGAAAGTCAAAGAGCCAAAAGGAGAAGCCCTTTCACAAGCAAAAACATGCACAGATACAATAATTCAGACTTGGAGGTTCAGTCAGCACACTCTAGAACAAAAAACAAATGGCTTTTTGGCCACGCTGGCTCTGTTAGTCTGCCAGTTGATCGTCCACTATGGTCACAAACGATAGGATTGATTGCCATGAAATCTTGCAGAGAAATCTGAGCTCCCCTCAGGATAGATCTTACTGATTATGGTGATCCCGTGACTTTTCCTCTACAGCCACGATGATGTTGACTTCATCCAAAACTTTGATTTATGACCAAATATCTGACATTCACACCGGCCTGCGCTGTACTTGGTGTTTGGTGCTAATTTGCATATATTAGCATGCTAACACACACTGTTGAGCCTGGCAAACATCTTAGCGTCAGCATGTTTGCATCGTCACTGCGAGCACATTAGCATGCTGACGTTAGCATTTAGCTCGGTGCAGCCTCACAGAGGGTTTCTGTAAGGTTTCCCCACCAAGAGCCTGACGAAATTGTTCTCTGCAGCGTATAACTAATATATTTAAATGTATCATCATGGGCACATAGTTGATCTGAAGTTTCATCCACATTCTAGCACGGGGGACAGCCATGGACAGAGCAGCCTGATGCAGACCGCACTATTTAACTGAGGTCACCACACAAAATGATGATATTACACAACTCTCCTCTCCGCACTCCACAGCCAATTGTCCTCTCTCTCTGTCTCTCCCCCTCTCATTTGGTGCACTGTAATAGGTTTTTCCCAGATGCAGCACATTTGCCCACATCTTCCTCCTTTTATTCATTAACCTCACAGTGAACTGAAACTGCACCTTTGTTATGAACATTTAAAAAGGGACGGTGCCACTAATCAGATCAGACAGCAAGAAAATACCACACAAACACACACACACACACATAGAGTATGCACTTACACTGCGTTTGAGCGTTTCTGCTGGATTGTGATGTAATGAAGTTGTGTTAAATAATGAAATAAATGCTTGAGTGGCCATTTAAAGGGATGAGATGTGCAAAGTGAGAGGGAAGCCTTAATGGAAATGGCGCTCGGGTTGAGTCATTCGAGCATGACTGTAGTGGGAAGAGAGGAAGACAGTGTGAGAGTGAAGGAGGGAGAGAGAAACATCCGAGGAGAAAGGAGGAGAGATGGGGGTCTCATGCTTTTTTGGCAATTAAAGTGATTAATGACCTCCCACCGAGATGGTAGTGGTGGTGGGAGTTGGGGGAGCTTTGGTTAATGGAGCCAGATTAAGAATAAAGGACTGTAAAGGACTCAGAGAGGATGAGAACACCCAGAAGCGAGAGGAGAGGAAGAGACAGAGAGTCAGATGCAGAGGTCGTTGGGCGATGATACCCTGAGGCGACCAGAGAGAGGAAGAACAGAGCATTTACAGGGAGCAAACAAAGGCCTTTGTGGAAACATCCAAATCTTGCTCCTGTGTGTTTTTTCCGCCCCATAAATCCATTCTGGTATTTGTCCTTGATCCGGAATACAGAGTGCAGCTCCTTGTTAAAGGAATAGGCCAACATTTTGTGAAATATAAAGTTAGGTGATAATATGTGTTTTCCAGCTCATGTTTAACAAAGCATAGTATGTACGCATGGGGAAAATACTTTGAGGTTTTGCAGTGTTGCAATGTGTTCATAACTTTGAACCATTTCCAACTGACTCTTGGATGTATTGTCTTTCTACGAGTGTTTCATTGACTGAAGTCCTTGTACTTTTTTCCTGGTGGCGTTTTCCTGACTCTGAAACATCGACAGTAAATATTAAAGTTTCGCTGCTAGTTACTAGTTTCATTCTGGTCCCACCATTTTTGCACAGATACTCAGCAGTCATACAGACAAAAATTCAGCTTTTTCTTCATCATCAACAGCCTCTGTGGACCAGAATGCAATTCTGTCACACACATTTTGAGTCACAGGTGATAATATTGGCCTGAGTATAATATGAAATTGGTCGTAATACTTACATGCTTTATGTGTAACCCGCAAAACTGCATGCAAAGGAGGAGGAAATCAATTCTGGGAAATGTAGTACTTCACTAACTGAAAATAGTGGTTGAAGGAGCAGGCTGAAGCAAAGAGGGAACCATAACCCTGCAACAAATCATGACACATTCCTCCTGGAATACTGATTATGTCCCTACGTTGCTTTGCTTAAAGTTACCATAATGGTGCAAATTAAGCAACTTCAATCCTTGAAGGGGATCTTTCTCTTTCTCCCCACACCCTGCAGTGTTTTTTTCTTATTTTTATGTATCCATCCCTTTTATGACCCTCCATGCAGCAGCATCCATTGGAGACACATCCATGTGACGTCATCCCCGACAGGAATTTCTGGTCGGACAGGGAGGGCAGAGAGAAAGAGAGAGAGAGAGAGAGAGAGAGAGAGAGAGAGAGAGAGAGAGCGGAGGCGTTAAGGGGGAGAGAGATGAGGAATGAGAACATTACGCATTTGGTCGAACTCTGGCAGAGGGAAATCTTAAGTGAAATGGTTCCCCGTGGGAGGGAGACCGAGAGGGGTTGGGAGAGAAAGAGAGTGGGGCTTCTTGCCAGTCTGATTTGTCTCCAAAAGCGTCTCCAACAGAGAAAAGAGTGAGAGGAGGACAGAAGTAGACAGGGCAACCGAGAAAGTGAAGGACACACAGAGGAAAGAGCTGACAGTGAGACGGGGCTGTTTCTGGTTGTAGTGAGAGGCAGGTTTTTGTTTTTTTTACCAGCGTGGCCCTCGTGCTGGCGGACTTGTTGTCCTGAAGGCCTGAATGATTTATTAAAGTGAGGAGTGGCACAGAAGAGGGCAGCCAGGCGAGCTCTGATTAACTATGGGAGAGAGGGAGGACAAGCACTCCTCTATTATTCATTACTCCACAGGAGCACAGAGAGGGCTGGAATAGCCGTAGTAGGGAAAGACAGAGAGAAACAGAAGTGGAGTGGACATTTTTGTCGGCTGCCCCCCCCCCCCCCCCCCCACACACCTTTTTTGTAGTTTGCTTCATTTCCCTATTTTTGCCCTTGATGCTAGGCTCGCTCAGTAAAGCTCTGTTTCTGCAGGGCCATGGATCTGTCTGCCCACCTCAGTGTCTGAGCGAGAATAGAGCATGCATGCAAAAAATGTAGGCACACACGCAACAAAACCACACACACATACACACACACACACACACACACACACACACACACACACACACACACACACACACACACACACACACACACACACACACACACACACACACACACACACACACACACAGGATCTCCCTTCAAGGCAGTTTGTTGGCTGTCACATACAATGCTCTCAAATATAGCGAGACATCAGTCCAGTTCTGGTCTGGACTGTTGCAAAACAGACATGCGGCATGATCGCATCCGTCACCCAACTGTTGTCGCAGCCATGTCGAGCCACATAAAAACTCACACACACACTCTTGTTTGTTGTCCCTAAATAATATTGAAGCACAGCTCCATGCTGAGATCACATTAGAAGATACTTCCCTGCTGCCGCAGGTCTGACAGAACCAATCTCTTCAGAAGTATAACTGAGAGGGGAGTCTGTTCAATACTTAAAAAGCAAAAAACATACAACATTGATGACTTGTGGGTCCACTGGTTGCCATCTTAACACGGAGGCATCGTAAACCTCCAGTCATGTCTGCAACAATATCTGTCTGCGTGGATATAACCAGGGTATTTCCAATTTTGTTTGTATATTTCAATGAAATGAACTCCTTTTAAATAATCTTCCACCCTCTTTTTGTCACCATCAGCACAGATTTCAGGTCGTAATAGTTTATTCTACTCGCTGTCAGCCAAGGCAGTTGTAATGGAGCACATTTGACACGGTTGAGTGGTTTATAGATTATCCTTGCATTCCTCTGGCACGTATCCCACCAGACAGAAAATTGCGAGGTGCGCTCAGAAAAGGTATTTCCATTCCCTCTATCACACTCTTTATTCCTCTTCTTTCAATTTTGCCATCCTGCTATGTGGTTGTCTCAGCCCTCCTATCTCTCGGTAGAGCCTCCCCAGCTCTGTTCTTCACCTCATGCCTGTAAAGCCCATCTGCTCGTAGTGCTCTTAAGTTTGTATTTGACAGCAGCAGCGTTCGAGGGCTGGCCCGTCATGTCAAGTGATGGCTCCGATAATGGCCACCATTGCTGAAATCGCAGTGTGTATGTGTGTAGGTGGGGCTGGTGGTGGTGGTGGTGTGAGGAGGGCAGTGAAGCAGAATTGGAAACAGTGAGGAGAATGAGAATAAGATGGGAATGAAAATGTGCAGCCACGCCGCAGACTGGGCAAGTAACCTCACCCCGAACCAGCTGGCTGCAGACTACGTCAATGGCGGTTCATTTGGCTCCACCGTGGTTATAATGGGGTTTCAATGAGGCATCAAATGAGTTCTGCTCGAACAGAATCACTGTTCAGCACAAAACTCTTCACCGCTGCAATTCTTTCTCCAGTGCAGGCAGAGCTGTCAAAAGGGCAACAGGGAGAGATGGGATCGAGGAAAATGTGCATTTGTGGTTTGCCGGCAGGAGCATGTCCGAGACTCGGTGAAAAATAGAAACCCCTGCATACGATGCAAACAAACTAATGCGACAACAATTCCAACTCCCATAGCTCTCGGAGAAAGGCAATGTTTCAACAAGAAACATTAGTTATTGTGGCACAGTGCTGTAGTAGATTCCATTAGATTGTGTTTAAAGGTGCTAAATTCGATATTCAGAGTGTTAATATAGCAGCAAAAAACTATTGTCTCAGTAAGGATGTAGTGGAGTAATGTCTACCTGAGCAGAGAATGAATTCGCTCTCCCCCTGTGTGTGTGTTGTAATCCGAGCTTCTCCATTCTTTGACATACTTTTACTGCATGCTCGTGCTTGTGAGCGTGCCCCATGGCAGCCGTAACACTGTTAGCTCTGTCAGCACTTTCGCTGTAGTTTGCACTGTTAACGCTGATAGCACTGTTAGCGGCATGCTGCCTGCTCAGCCATTGCCATGTTGAGAGGCAATAGAAATGCTCTCAAAATCTATTCTAGTCACAATTAGATTCAGACAGAAAAGTCAGAAAAGATGAGCATAATTTGTATGTATGTATTTATATGTTTTTGAAATTGCTTATATCTTTTTAATCATCTTGTGACCCTCATGTTGGGAACCACTGAATCAAATGACTGCGACTCTTTTCAGCATCTTAGCCAAATAAACACTTTACAGAATATGTGAAAAAAAACTATCATGAAAATGAAAGAAATTGATTTCCATCCATGCAAATAATCATATTCAATCTGATGAAATGACTCATCCTCTCTTTGAGTTAGTGTTCTTCCTTGAAACCCGCTGAATTAAATTACAGTGGTATAAATCGCATTGCCTCACCTCCGTGGTTGCGCTGTTAAAGAAATATGTTTTATGAATAAAGATGAGACTCAACATGGCATTTTGCAGGATACGCTCCTTTTCTTTGCCATGGCCTTCTAGCCAAGGCCAAGAGGAGATCTGTTTCAGCCGAACATTATGTATTCTGCCACGGACCAGTGGACAGTACGGTCCACTTTAAACCATCTGAATTATTCAGCAGAAAATGTGAAACACTGCGTTAGCTCACCACAGTAAATTGTGTGTGTGTGTGTGTCTTTGTCTATGTCATCATCATTACATGTTTTATAATCTACATAAAATTGGAAAAAAAAGAAAAACATTAAACAGCTTCAAACAATGCTGTCACTAATCTTCCTCAGGGATTGTGCTGAAGCACACAAGCGTAGGTGTTTTCTTAATACCAGTGGGTTAGAGATAGTCTGCAGATCAAAAGGCCTGAGTCAGACTTAATTAAAAAAAATATTAATCATGTGTGTAGTTTTTTTTTGTTGTAATTACCCTTATGCATAATAGTGCAGCTAATTGATTCATTAAGAATCACAGCAGTCACCGGGGTGCCCGGTGGTGTAGAAGAAGAGGAGAGGGAGGAGGAAAATGAGAATAAATATAACTTCAAAGAAGAAGAAACAAAGTATTAACAAGGTTTAATGTAACGCACAACATAGGGGACTGATGCTGCACAAAACAGCCTCAATAAATGGTTCTTTACTATATATTAGTTTTTATTCGCTGGTAGCGTTGACAATGTGAATAGGTTGAGTTGATACTTGATTATACAGTGTCATCTGCTGGTCAGAAAGGGACATTTCACATTTCTCATTTTAAGCCACAAACACACGACTGTAACAGACGATTTCACTGGAAACCAAAAACTTGTGACTCATGTATTTATTGAGTATTTAAACATTTGGTCACTATGTGTCCCTTGAGAGGGGTTACAGGTTAAGTGCACAGCAGTCCCTATCAACAAAACTGATAAAAAACTAAAAACAAATGCATCACCAAACATTCACTGTGAATACGAACACATCCACCCAAAAAAGGAGACCACTTTCTCTTCCAGAGAGGTCAATTCATAAAGGCAGCATGACGGACCTACATTGTGTATAAGGACTAGAGCCAAGCAGAAACATGCCAGATGCAGTTAAGTTCCTGCTGTGCCTGATTTTTAAAAAAAACAAGTAAAGTCTGCAGCCACATTGGTAAAAAAAACACTTAAACATCACTCTTATATATATTCCAAATAATATTTGGTAAAATCACGAGTGTGGTTTTTATTAGGATCCCTCGGATAAAACTATTTGCAAAAACAGTGATATGTACATAGAGTACACTTTAGAAATATGACGAAAGAATAAACGCTTCCTTGGTGTAGCGGCACACTACTCTGCTTCAGTAATGAGTCGGTTTGATTTTGCTCTGATCGGAGCAGCCCTTTTTCTAAATTGAGCAATCACGGGCCGTGTTTGTTGACAGCACACAGCTACATTGGCCTCAACGCACTGAACAACCAACAGCCACTGTTTGCATTCTGATTACCAACAAGTCACAAATGTCAGCGTCTGACTGGAACACAGCAGGTAATATGAACCTTTTGTAACCTTTGCTATAATATATATATATATATATATATATATATATATATATATATATATATATATATATCCCGCAGCAGAGCCACTACAAATGATGTCTTCTAGAAAGATGTATCATTGTCTTCTTCTTCAACTCTCCTTGACTGACAGATCAAAACCATTTCTCATGCTCTGCAGCAATAAACAGGCTTTTCATAATCACACAGACACATTCCTGTCAAACAACAGTGTGAAGCTGTAGAGCTTCGTGTTCGACACAGTCCTCTGCACCACTCTGACCATCAGCAAGAGACCATTTAGCAGAGAGACTTTGGTCGAACCTTTGGGAAAAGCTGCAAAAAAAACAAAAACATTTCTGCATTATGGTGAGGCAGTCAGGAGGTAGGGGCAAAATTGTTCAACCCTTCACTTAGAAATTGGTATCTTACCCCAAAGTAGTTGTTTGGAACAAAGCCCTCCCTGCCACAGAGTGAGGCCCACCACCAATCCGACCCCTCGGGTTTCTGCAGGATGGTGACCATGTCTCCCTCTTTGAAGCTAAGCTCGTCGGCTGCCTGAGCCGGGTAGCTCCACAGAGCGTACAGCACCCCGCTGTTGTCCGTCCCCATAGCCACCTCCACACCTGGATGTATATGTATGCATGTTTAAAACTTTCTGCACCTACATATCAGTCCATAATACTGAATATGGACGAAATCAGAGCTTTATTTTGAACCCCTGGAATCTGTATTTTATCTGCGTCGCTACTTAATTTTCTTACATAAAAAAAAACCAAACAGTACATGAAAACTTTTAGTGTCATGTGATCTATACAGAATTTCAAAGGCTTTTCCGGCCTGCCAAATATGCAGATTTAGTATGGAATGGTAATTTATTAGGATACCAACATATTAGCCCAAAAATCCCATATGATTTAAAGTTTTCCATCACAGTGTGTCTCGCTGCAGTGTGCTTGCGTAAGACAACAGAAACATATCTGCTCCCTTTAAGTTACCTTGAATGAGAATATTGGCTAAGAGCCATGAATGTAAACTGATGGGTATTTTAGCTGCAGCTATATTATGTTTAACGGTGTGAACGACTGATGGGAGACTGAACTGAAACCGTCACATTAGACAAGTGGTAAAAAGAGCAAAGGTCAGAGCCCCAGTAACTGTCAAATGGTGTCTATTCTATGATTTGTTTGACTTTAAGCCTTTTATGGTACCGTATAGCGTTTGTGTGTGTGTGTGTGTGTAGATATGTAGGTGTAATAACCTCACCCTTCAGGAAGCTCTCGCACTCCTCAAACCCCACAGCGTAAGGATCGCACTTCTGGGAGGCGGTGGCGCCGTCGCTCTCCGTCATGGCCATGACAGCGGCTCCATTCCTCACCAAAAACTCACACAGTGGACGGTCGTTACAAGAAGCGGAGCAGTGCAGCGGAGTCCTGCGGCCCAAAGAACTGGCGGTTAACGCGTGTGGGAGCACAAGATAGCTGTGCTGAAAATGTCCCATTACTGCGAGACACAATACTACCATACTGGTAGCAAAACCCTCACGTTGGCAAAATCTAAACTTAACATGCGACCTTTAATGTGCTGAATTACACGGATCCATCACAGGAGAGAGGCAGTGCTGGAGAAGTATATCACACTGTCATAATACTACAAGTCCTGCAGTCTAACTTCAGTAAAAGTCTGCAAAATGTACTTAACATATAAAAAAGCACTTGTTGTGCAGTAAATGTTCCCTAAAAGTACAAGTACCTCGAATTTGAAGTACAATACTTATGTAAATGTACTTAGCTACATTCTACCACTGGAGAGAAGATATGGGTGGCAAAGAATAAGCAGATCTTTACCAGCCGTGGCTGTCTGGCGCGCTGACATTGGCTCCAATGCGAACCAGGAAATCCACCACGTTGTAGTGGCCGCCGCAGATGCCGTTGTGAAGGGCAGTGATGCCCTCATCGTTGGGTTGGCTAGGGTCGTTCATCTGCGGAACACATTTTACACAGCTAAACTGTAATCAAGTACCTTACAAGAGTTTCTGCTCTCAGATAGTCTCAAACTGCTACATATTAAGAAAGTGTTGTTGATGTTGAATGAATATGCTTCTCTGTCTCGCTACTCCATCCTCCTTCCAAAACTACTGCCAGGATCGCCTTGAGACAGCTCTTAACCCCCCAAACTTCTAAAATGTAGTTGGAAGCTGTTGTGCAGCACGAGCAACTTCCAGACAAATGTATTCCTGTGTGAAAAAGCGGCAGCAGGGATGTGCTGAATGCAGGCTCAGCAGTTAAATATCACATCTTTTTGTGCTTCTTTTAAGTGTAAATCCAGACCAGGAGCAGACTTTGGCACTACACTTTACCGTCTTAGTGCAGACCAAGTTTTTACCCGATGGAGGCTGCCAAGCTAAAAATAAGTAAACCTTCAAAAATGTATTGTTTTTGTAAGAAAAGTGGTAACTATTGGAAACATTGTAACCAACTGCATTATTGCCTTTATTTTAATAATTTAATTCAACCTTTTCTTTTAAATTTCTATTCTCAACAGATTATGTTTTTTTATGGCTAGTTGATAGTTTTTACGTTTGGCATTTTTTGGCAAATTCCTGTGAATTAATATCACTCCACAGTTTTTATGGTTTTGCTTTAAATCAAAGCTTCATGTTCACTCAAATATGTATAATATTTGGAAGTAATTATTGGTGTAATGGGTTTAGTATCTCAGGCATGATTACTATTACTGTGAGTAGCAGCAGCTGCAGAGTAGTAGTCGTTGTGTGGCTGCAGTAGAGCAGTAGTTGCCATGGCAGGAACAGTATATACAATGAGGTATATTAGTACACACACACACCTCCTGCACGGCCTTCTGCACTATCTCCAGTTCCCCGACCAGCGCTCCGTCCAGCAGCAGGACGAGCGGGCTGAGTCGAGCTCGCCTCCCAGAACTTTTGTGATCCCGCTTGGACCGCCGCAGGATGGAATGGTAGCTCTGAAGAGACAAACAGGATACCAGCTTGCATAAAGTGAAACAGATACAAAACAAAATGTACAGTACCTTTACATAGCGTTGAATGCATAATAATAGCCTCTTTTTTTTACAATTGGACTATATCTGCTTTTCTATTACATCATCGGTTGGTCTAAACCCATTTCTTACTCTGAAATCAGGATGCATTGGTGGTGCAGGTAGAGGAGCAGGAGGTGGAGCAGCTTCCTCTCCGTCTGAGGAGCTGCTTGTCTCGCTACCTCGCTCCCCCCTCTGGCGCCGTTCCTTCCTGCGAAAGAGCTTGTCGATGAGATTCTTGTACTGGTTGGGCTGGTAGTGGGAGGCCCTCTTCTGGGGCTGGGACTGGTCCACGGAGCCCCGTCTCTTCAGGGCCCGCGGGATTTCTGCCCTCAAGCGGAGCACCTCCTCCAGGTCAGGAATCTTGTGTCTCTGGGCCTCGGAGGCCACCACTGGCTGTAGCCTGGTGGGGCTGAGGGGCCGGGGAGCTCGGGGCGCGCCCTCCCTTCTGCCCTCTGCCACGCTGGGTTTCTCTGAGATCACGGGCATTTTATGAACGAAGTCCAACCGCTCCAACTCTGCGTCGATATCCCCCGAGTTCAGCGCTGCAAAGACAAACACCAAATCACATTCGTCAAGCAAAGTCAGTCGAACAAAGATCCTGTGAACACAGAGAGCGTCAGAGTGTGTGTGCAGATGTCGAATGTGTTATACCGTCGCTGTATACGGCTGGCTGTCTCAGCTCAGGAGGGTGTTGCAGTGGCTGGGGCACATGTTGGTGGAAGAAATCCTTCGGGAAGGGTGCAGGTGGTTGGTACGGTGCCATGTCGTCTTCCCCTCCCAGGACTCTAGGGTGGCGGGTTGACATTGCTCCCCAGTGGGGGTTTTGGAGGCGCATAATGACGGAGAGAGGGATGGGCTTGCGCTGGCGGGACTGAGTAGAAGTCGGGGGAATGGAAATGCGGGAGATGATGGGCTGAGGGTGGAAAGGGGACGAAACATCTGGAGGCACGGCTATGCGCGTGTTACGGGGCAGTGAAGTGTGGGAATAAATGTGAGATGGAGAGCGAGGATCCTGGAAGAGAAAGAAAAGAATGATACATTTCAATCTAATCCCAATGCACTGAATCAGATGACCATATCATGCGATGTGTCTGTCATAGCGTCGGAGAATTATAACCTAACTCTGCAGCTTTCAGGAGCTTTCGAGCCTCTTTTAGCCTGTTTTCATGTTCAGACAACTTAACAAGCCAGTATCATGGTGCCGACTGTGCAAAATGCTATGAATTGAGTTTTTGATTTAACGAGGCTTGTGAAACTCCCATCCCCCGCCCACTTCAGCCCGTTGCTGGCAGTAACTCCCATTTCGTGGATATCTATGGCTTCGCAAACAACCGGAGGGAATTGCTTCAGAAAAAAACAACACTTTCTCACAGTAACTATTCTAAAGCCTCTTTGTTAATACCACCTACTTTTTTGGGGCTTGGGGCCGGAGGAGGGCCATCAAGGTTGGATTCTCTCCAGCTACTTGGCAGAGACGGTCGCACCCACTCTGTCTCTGTAACAGGAAAGTGTCGAGTTAGAAAACAGACACCACGTACAGTACAGTCTCGGCGCCATTGCTCCTCTGGTATTGTACTCAAATGGTTTGCCCTGGACTAATTCCACAGCTTCACATACATAACAAGAGTTGAGAAAGTAGGGCTGGGCGATATCTCGATAACGATATACATCACGATATAGAATGTTTTCTGGTAGTTCAGTAAATAAATAAATAGTCTATATGGAATTCACCACATGGTAAAGCCTTTTTTTCTTCACTCAATCAACAATTGTGTATCATGACATCTCCATACATGGCTTTTATCACTATAACTAAGAGAAATTATCATATTGAATGAATTGCCCAGCCCTAGGAGAAAGTAGTAGGAATCAACCAACTGTCAAAGGTGTGGTGAGGTTTTTTCTCGTAGGACACATCCAGATCTGTCTCATTCCACTTGCCAGAGCTCTTTTGCTGCTGCTGCACACCCTCGTCTAGCAGAGAGAGAGAGAGAGAGAGAGAGAGAGAGAGAGAGAGAGAGAGAGAGAAATACAAACAAAAGAAAGTGTGCCAGAAAGAGGGAGAGATTACAGAAGGAAGCTTCAACATTGCAGTACTTTAAAGGTCAGTTTTTTTTTGAAGAATCTCTGAAAGAACACCATGACATTAAACACAGAATGATTCAATCTTTTGGGTGGGTTGGCAGTGTATTTTTGTAGCGAAGCTTTATCTAAATGTATATTTTTTTGTGGCAAACTGGTAAGACTACCATACTGTGTATTTATGAAGCCCGTTGGATGCATTTCTTTTGTTCTGTCAGCATCCAGAGCTTCACACCCACCTCTAAGACAAACTGTTTGGGGTTCATTATCATAACAGTGGACTTATTTATGAAGTAATTCTGTAATTTTTAGCATTGCTGACCGTAACTGCTCATACCAAATCTATAAAACCTGATTCAGCACCAGATCAGAAAAGATCAACACTGAGGGAGAGTTCCCATCATGTTGACTGAGTAGTGCCATTATGATCTGTAAGTTAAACCATCCACCCCAAGACCAGACTGCTCTTGTTTCCAAAAGTATCTCTCCTTCAGTTTCCCACCATGTATGTGATGTTACCTCAAAATGAAAACAATGAGAACATAGTTTATCTAATCCCATTCTAATCCCATATCTCTGTTGGGTTTAGTCGCACCAGAACTAACTGCCACTCACCGGATTTCCTGGAAGCGGCAAAATTTCGAGGCAGCGTGTTGGACATGGGGTAATTGCACGACAAAGGAGAGCGGCCTTTGTCCGGGCGAGGTGACCTGCGGCCCATCGTGCTGCTGTCGTAAGGGTTCAGCATGTTGGAGGAGGAGTGGAGCGAGGCAGACCAAGGCGGCAGGTCAGAAGAAACAGCAGCAGGGCTCGGAGAGGGGCTTCTATCGGCGTAACTGATTGAGCCCGGTGGGCTCCTGTCGTAACTTGAGGGGGAATGGCGCCTCGGAGTGTGAGGCGAATGGCGCCTCGGAGAGTGAGGCGAATGTTTGGTGCTCGGCTGGCCGTACGAGTAGCTGTCGGATTCGGCTCGAGGGAGAGGAGAGCGTGTTTTCCTCTGGATCTTGGGGGATGAGAGTGGGCTGGTGGCGAAGACAGCGGGGAGCGACGGTACATTTTTGCTGCTGAGGAAGACGTTGTCCAAGGAGTTGAACGTTGTTGAGCTCGGGGAGCAAGGCTTAAAGCTGCCATTACTGCTCGTCTCCCTCGTAGTGATGGAGGAGATGGACTGGGGCTCCTCTCTGAAGATGGCAGAGCTGGTCTAAAGGGAAAATGTAATTGTTATCAATACATATTATAAGGATGGACTACTGTGCTGAGTAGCAACATATGCACATTGTTTTATTTTATGTTTAAGATGTAAAAAAACCGACTTATTTTGTCGTCATTCAACAACTGATTTGACAGTGCGCCAGTGGCTAAGACTCGTGGAATATGTTGTTTTTGAATATCAACAACATTACTATTGTTTCATTTGAAGTAATATAACAAGGTCTTTAACCTTTACTGGCTAGTGCAGTTGTAGATACCCATTCAGCTTAGAATATGGACGGGCAAACCTCAGGAGCACATTCATAAGACAGAATGCATGCAGAATGGCATGCTGTGACTAGCTACGAGAGGGAGGGAGACTTCAACTCACTGAAGAGGAAACCGGTGCTGGAGGTATGTGTATGTGCGCACCTGAGACTTTGTGTTGTTGTTGTCGGACGAGGCCTCCTTCAGCATGGAGTTGAACTCTCTGGATAACTCATCCGCTGTGGCCATCGATGCATTCAGGTCGTCATTTATAGTCTGGACTGGACACACACCACACAAGCAACACGGACGATTAGCATAGCGCGTTACCCCAACGTGCACAGACACACACTGAGCCACACGAAGACAAGTGAAAGGTTTGTGGAAACTCACACAGCATGCTGCTGCCAATGCTCGCTTGAGAACTCATGGCTGCGAGGAAGCAGCGTTCGGCTCCTGAAAACAAGGGAAGCACACCACACCTGTTAGGAGGAAAGTGTCACAACACCTTCAACTGACGTTTTCACCATCTCGTGGGATTGATTCCCATTTTATGGGGCTCGGCGGGCCCCCCCGTCAAAGGCTCTGCTGTCTGCCTCTGCTGTCTGCCCTCTAGGTTCCCAATCATGCCATTCGACTGAGCCGTTGACTCTTACTTTGATGCAATAAAGTTAGACTTGCTGTGGCTTCGAAATGAAAACACTAAGGAGTGTATAACCCTACCCTTTCTCTCCTGCTGCAGTCTCACCCCCTCAGGCTCTCTGACACACACACACACCTGAACGCCCTTCATGTCCAAACAAGTTAGTTTGGAAACAGCAAATTATACACTTGGCATGCTTGAAATGGCGAGTCACAGCACCAAACGGCATCACAGTGAGGCCCTCTCTCGCAGTGTCTGTCCTGCTTTGCTGACTAAACCACATTATATGTGATGCCAGGTGTTCCAGCTTAACGTAACATATGACTGGTCTGTTTGAAAGCCAGTTACAGACACAGACAGACAGACAGACAGACAGACAGACAGACAGACAGACAGACAGACAGACAGACAGACAGACAGGTGTAGTGCATTGATAGTCAAGTGGATGACATATTATACAAATCCTTCCAGACAGCTGTGTCTGCCAACAGGTCAATTAGTGCAGACCGGGTGCAAAGCTGTTCAAACAAATGTGTTAATGCCAAAGAATCACCGCATGCCTAATAACCCCTTGAAATAATTCGTTGTCATTAAACATTTCTGGATTGATTTTCTGCTCATTGATATGTGTGACAACAATAGCTGTCAAATATTGAGAAAGTAAATACTTTGGGCAGATAAGTTGTCAGCTTCTGTTTGTCTTGCGGTAAGAACGACAAATGTTAGTCAAATTAAAAGAAATGTAATAGACGTTCAAATAAAGTGCAGTACCTTGATTCATTTTCAACAGTCAGTCCTGAAAGCCTTTATGTACACCAGCCATGTTATTCTAATATGTTAGACAGTAAATATGTGCATATTGGGGATAATAACAATGGATAAATCGTATGTTTATAAAAGTGTGTTGAGCCCTCCTGACACACCTGTCCCCCATTTACGAGCCTGCCCTATTTAACTACTAATGGCCTCACAGACAGACAGAGAGTGAGGTCAGTCTCTCATAGGCCTGTGAAAAAACAAGGAATCCACTGTCACTGGTGATTCAAGTGCTCGGCCTGCTGTGTGACCACTCGACATTTCTGTGAGAGCTATTTCGGTACGTTTTCTACTTCAAAAACAACACTCACTTTGAATCTGTAACATACCATCAACGTGTTGAGTGTAATGTTTTTACAGACATCACTCTGTCAGATATTTGATTAATTCATTGTTTGCATGTGCCCGCTATCCCTCAACGTGTTCTTCAGGTAGTGATACAGAGTAACATCCGTCTGTTGGAGGTTGTACTTTTTCAACTTCCAGACAGTTTTGTAGTTGCTTGAAAAGTATTATTTCCCAGAAACTAAGAGGTAAGTGTCTCTTCCTGCTTCCACTCTTTGTGTTAAATATGTCCCAGATTGTTTGATTTGTGTCTGTACATGACAAACGGAGTGATTTAAATTGGTATTGATCTTACTTTGGGAAAGACTGCAAAAAAAAAAGGAAAAAGGCTAAAGCATTCCTTTTAGCTTCTTTTAAAAAACGTTGGAAGAAAGAGAGAGAGGAGGCACATTTATCTTTGTTGCCTAATACAAAAGGTGCACCTTTAAAATCAGAACAACCTCTGGATGAGATCCCAACACCAGTTAAACATGAGCCAGGCCCGGAGGGAAGCATGTGTTATGTAACGTCGTCAAGCTGAAGCATACAGCACAGCTAGATAATAGCTGTTCTTCACATTGTGTGCTATGCTGTACTGGAGTCAGGCTCAGTGAGGCCTTCAGCTCTCACACACACACACACACACACACACACACACACACACACACACACACACACTTACAGTCTGGGACGCGTATCTCTGTCAAGGGCGGCTCACACACAAAGTGATTACACTCTCATTGACTCACAAAGGTCAGGTCGATCACTCACTGAGCTCTCCCTTTCCTGCCCAGAAATTCATTCACCCCGCCCAGGGGTGACACAATATACCAGTAATGACGATGGCCGTGGTGTTTCCAAAGAAAGGTTGACATCTTGTTTAATAATACACATTTAGTATCGTGAAAGTAATCCAGTGCCTCTTAAATCCTTTGAGATACACAGTTATGGTTACAGACTCTCCACCTTCCTACACTACCGTATCAGGGGTGTAAAAGCATTAACAATATTATCATTTTTCAAATTTTCTATATCGCAATAATATTGTTATTGTGAATTCTTTTGGCCACGATAAGTAGAGAATCTGACATTGTGACAGCCCTAATCCCGCCCTTTTACTGGTTGTGTTATTCTATTGTTACGCTGTCAGTTCACCATCAAAACTACATTTTTCCTTTACTTTTAGATTTACTTGGTACATACTTTTGGACCTCTTAATGAATGTGTAATGCTCGCTTTATGTTTATTTTTCTCATTACTCAAGCCTTATTCCACTGTTAATGTGTCTTAACAAAAGAAAGTCAATAAAAAAAGTGTACTTAATGAGAAGAGGTGAAAGAGCATATAATTAAAATGGTATTGCTAACTTATCATGCATTTTAAAAGGTTCATTTACAGGATAATAGACTGAACCAACGGTACCCAACTTCCCTTGGGACTTTGACCTTCTAATCCTCCCACCATGTTGTGTTCTGTTGTCATTTAGATCGTGGATTTGCTTTTTGTTGTTGACTTGTGGTTTTGAGGTGTTTTGTTTTGTTTTATTATCAGCATATTTTATTACTATGCAAATACATTTTCAGGTAAACTCAACAGCCTTGGCCAGACTTTGTAACATGAAGGTTTCAAGAGGAGAAGCATTTAGTAAATACATGTTTTTGTAGAAACAGGCAACATTCACGAGGTCATCACAAAGAGTAACAAATGAGGCTGCTGTTCCACCTTAAAGCACAAACGCAGTAGAAAGGGGGTGTTCGTCTTTAAGTATTGAAGCACAGAAACATTAATCATCTGAAAATGTAAAGTGGACTGACAGCTTGTGGCCTCTGCAGCGCTGCTATTCCAGGCTTGTGGATCTGCTGCGGCACTTTGGTTGCGTTCTTAAGAGAAGTTTCCTGGAAAAACTCAAGTGCACTTTATGTCCAGTTCCTTTCCAGTGCTGTGATTACTATGGTTCTATGATTACTAGCTGGTTCTACCATTTTAACATACAACAATTAGCTCACTCGAGTGGTAAAGCCAAGATGAAACCACGAAGGAGTAACAAAACTCCTGGCTACCTCTGCATACTAAGCTTTAGACATTTGGAAAACAATTTAACAACTTTGTTAACGAACACTCAAATAAGCAGAGAGATCCTGTAGGAAGCAGCAGGGAGATTAAAGCTTTAAAGACAATAATCAGAAGCTTTGCAGAATGCAAGGGTGTGTCTGACCAAGACTACAAGCGGCCCCTCCCTCTTTCCTTTCCTGTTAAGTCCTTCACCAACAATTCCAGACTAAGCATCTAACCCATTTTTTAGTTAATGCTGAACTCCATATTTTCATTTAGGCATCCATTTGTTTCCTCCCCCTCCTTCATGTCCTTCCTTCAGATCTTTCTGGCTTTGTCTCTGTCCACAGTCCACTCTTGGCAGGGAACTTGGCTGAGACTGACTGATACAAAAATAAAAAATCCTCTGACACAACTAAACGCTTCCCTTTGTAGCTTGCTTTTCATGTCTCTTTGCCATGAAGTCCTAAAAGCTAAATATGGCTCAGCTTGATTTGAAATATCCGGAATATCATCATGTCTGAATTCTCTTGACGGTATTTTGATGCCAGAGTTTCATGCCAACGTCAAAGGTAACATGGAAAGTGATGTACACTATTACTATCTCATGCTGTGAGAGTCATTTGAAATTACTTATCTGGATTCTGACAGGAGATTATTAAGGCTCATGACGCAAATCCAAGCGGGAGGTATTGTGTAATTATTGTGTAAAACATTGTGATTCGATACACTTGAATGGTGGCTTATGGTGGAGTTCGTGGTTTTCATCTTTGGTGGCTGCCACAACCACAGAAAGAGTGTTTCCCAAAAAAAGTTTATCCAAAGAATATCATCTCAGATAGAAAACTATGACCAAACTGATATACTATAATAAGCTTTATTGATGTTTTTTCCCCCTAATTGCATGAGCTGTTCAGTTATGACCTGTCATAAATAGCTCATAGAGTAATCATATGTTCTATTAACAGACTTCATCAACTGTAAGTTTCTCAGCTACAAAACTCCACCCAAAGTACTTGTTTCTATGACATCCGCACCTCTGACCTAGTTAGTCATTGAAATGCTACCTGCCTACACAAAAACATTAACAAGCACATTCCTTTCACGGCAGCTTAAATCATTGCCAAAAACAACAGCCTTTTAACAATGCAGCTATAATGGTCTTCTCAAACTTCGGATAAGCAGTCAGTCTCGGCAAGGTGCATGAGTGTACATTCATGCGCGGACAAAAAGATATTTCTGAGATGATAAAAACAAATCCCTGAACCTGCCTTCATTCTTCTTTTGGATAATGGCTTCTAGCACGAACCCAGCTATCCCTTTCACTTCTAGAGTAACGCTGTTCTCCACAGCATGGGACTCAGGAATCTCTCAGTGCCGCACAACATAACAGACATTTCTCACAAGTTACACTGACCCGTCTAACGCCCGCAGTGTGTCATGCTCATGCTGAGGTGCAAAGTGCACAGAGCAGGGCCATTCATTACCAAGGACTGACAAGTGGATCTGCTTTCATGTGTGAGCATGCATGAATTCGATCACTGAGGAGAAAGTTGAATAGCTGGTCACTGTAAAAGTTTTTTATAGGCAGTAGGTTAGCAGACAATGCAGCCCAGCTGGTTTTGGACCCAGAGGGGAGCAAACCTGTTGGCTACATGCCATTTGAATCCTGCTCTGACAGGAAGGTTTAGTTTATTTTTTAGATTAGCAGTTCAGCAAATAACTGACGCATTTGAGTTTCTAACCAGCGGTCACAACAAACGGTGCAGAGGGAGCCCAAAGTGGTGTGTTTATCAAAGCGACACTTAAAATAATCATAATTTACAACACAATATGGTGATCATCCGTAATTAATATTACATAATGGATCATAAAAACACCATTCAATCTGATAAGATCACTAATAAATCACTAGTAATGAAGTCACAAAATCTCATAAATCCTGTAGATAGGGCTGAGCGATATGGCAAAAAAAATCTTCTCTCTCGATATCGGTCATTTCATATATCGATAATGATATACATCACGATATAGCATGTTTTCTGCCCGTCCAATAGGTAAATGGTCTATATGAAATTACCCCATGGTGAAACCTATTTCTGGGTACTCCTGCATGAACAAAATACTTGACAAATAAAAATGTCCAGCTACACACTGACTTACATGCATGTACACAAAGTAAGCTGATTAAGGCAATAGCTTGATTTAACTGGAATGTTCATTGAAGCACAATTATTTTCAATTCCGAATCTGAGACATTTGAGTTAGTATGTACTTGTTATTTTTAAAATAAACAACTTATATCGCGATAACTCAATATATGATTTCATCACGACATGATTCCATTAAAAGAGGATATATGATTTTTTGCCCAGTCCTACCTGTAGATAGTAACTCTGGCGGTAGAGTATATGCCTGTCTGTTATTATCTTCTACTGCTGGCTGCACAGCAGTCTACCAAAGTCCAGCAGCTGACTACTGCACCGCAGCTTTCCTATGTGGATGCAGACCGGGAGGCATGCCAGGCAGAGATGGCAACATCTGATTTTCATTAGTTTGAGAACAAGCTCCTCCTCGCATCCAAGACCTCTCCCAAAAAACGAGAAAACTATGGAAAGAACCTTTCAAAGGGGGAGAAAAAAAGGCGTTTCACTCGACTGCACTTCAGAGGAGCGATACCAAAAATCAAAGAGCTACAATGACGCACGCAACACAGACGCGATCTTGTTATAAAACTTTTTTTCCCCCCACGCAGATAGGTGCGCAGGACACGCGATTATAAAAACGTCCTTACCTCAAACCAACAGGTATTTTTCTTCTTCTGCTCGAGAGGAAAGCTGCGCCCTCTTGTCTTCCTGAAGAAGTCGGGTCGCTCCGACTGTGTTGCTCTCTTGCGCCGATTGCTCCAGACATGTAGTCATAGCTGCGTAACTCACTGAGTTGAGTTATTTTGGCTCAGAGTCCAGCCCCTCTGGCTCTCTCTCCGCCGCTGTAACCCGAGCCAGGTGTTCCAGGTGAATGTTCCAGGCATGCCACCGCGTCTGGGCTCACTCTTTTCATAGACGTCTAAGAGCAGGTAGCCTACAAACTGCATGTTTTACAACAGGCACGTAAAAGCTTTATAACAGCTTTATAACCCCAGCAGTAAATTACCTCCTTTCGTATACAGACACCTAAGTAGGCTAATCCTAAATGTTAAGGTATAAACAATGAAATATTATGTTTTACAGGCTACATTTCTATGACAAATGTTGTTTTACATGATTACTTCTAAATTTAGATTTACAAATGGTAAGCTGTATTATACATGTTGTATGACAAATTACATGTTGTAATGGATGTTAGATGTTTATGTGTTAATGACCCTACTACAGTTTTTGTTGTTGTTTCAGCAGCTCTAGTTTTACCTGAAACCTCTATACATTAATGCCTGTACAAGGTGGGACCGTTAAGGGACACTATCAATATGTCATTCTTTTCTTAATAATGCTGGTGGTGTCAAAATTGGACAAAGATGAAACATTATTTAATATTTAGCTACAGTATCACCACATCACTCATGACGACCGCTGACAAATGGACCTCTTCCAATGAAACTTCAGTGTCTTAAGTTACCAATACGTTTTCTAGACATTGCAGAAGTTCACATTATTTTAAGGGAGAGTCAATCAATAAAGCATTTGCCTCGTCACTTGCACACGTGAGCAGGTGGGCATATGCCAAGGATTAAGGGATGAATAAAGTATTAAAAAAAAAAAAAATGAAATAAAGTATAAAAGAAAAGTTCAGCAGCAGACAATTAGGCCTACATACAGTAGGATGTATTGTTTACTTATTTGTTTGTGTATACTGCTGCATTTAATTTATTTTAAAAATGCCTTTATTTAATACAAAGTACTTTTGTGAATGTGACATTTAACAAAGATAATTAAAGGATGTATATTACCATAACCTTACTGGGTTTTTTTTTCTGAACCGCAGACGTCATGAACACGTGGGCGTGTGTGTCAATCATATAACGTAATCACGTCATCCCTACGTGCACCGCCCCACGCTTGTCAAGCGTTTCCACCAAGATGGCTGTCGGTGCCTTCCCTATCGCCAAGCTCCTCTACCTCGGAGTGAGGCAGATGGGCAAGCCTTTGGCGAACCGAATAAAAGCGGGAGCCCGGAGAAGCGAGTTCTTTAAGACGTACATCTGCCTGCCGCCCGCACAGAGTGAGTAACCGAGCTAACGGCTAGCTATGACCGCTAGATTGCAGTGTCAGACACCCGAAGGATAAGCGAGGAGCCGCTGTAACCAATGAGATTGTACTTGTCGAGAGCGCTTACCCAATCATGTTCATGGGTTTACCTTGTCGACCAATGGCAGCCAGGCAAGGTCGAAGAGGGCGGGTTTTGTGTGTCATTGAACAGGTAGTATGTAGCCTTTCGTTTTTGTCAGCACAGGACAGCAGTCTGAATGGCTTTTGACGCACAATATGAAAAGATTTCTGAGCTGCCACTGCGTTCTGTTGTTTAGGCACATTTGTCAGTTTAGTTTCACTAAACACTGCCAAAAATACTGCATGTGTTTATCAGAAAACGTTTGTCAAAAGCACTGAAAAAAGCCTACCTAGCTCTAACTGGTCACCGTTCATTTTCAAAACATTTACACAAAATGAAACTACACAAAGAATAGGACACGATGGCACATTACGTTTTATTTGAATCTTTGTTAGGACAATTTTAGGACATAGTATTTTTATACCCATACAATAATGTATTGTATTTGATATTCTATTTGATGGATGTTTGTGACATTGCTTTATTGTACTATATATTATGATGTACTATGTTACTATCTTTCACCTTTATCCATATTATAATATGCCATTTTATACTATACAATATTATGTTGGTGTTACAGATCTTTTGCATCATCAATAACTGTCTCCAATGCTCCTGTGTTCTATTTTTTTTTTTTTCTTATATTAGTGGAATATACCTCTTACTATTTATTTGCTTTATCTGTATTGCTGTCACAGCAACCAAATTGCCCCGCTGGAGATCAATACAGCCCTATCCTATCTTATCTTATCTTGTGTTTGTTCGAAGCTGGTGGTGGTTGTTAGGGGCTTGGCCTCAGGTGCAGACCTCAAAATGTTATCTGACTTATTTGAATGAACAGCAACAAACTGTTTAGTGAGCTCACTACTGAGTCAATTCTACGTTGCAAACTGTATAAAAACTGTATGTCAACGCATGCATCTCGTTGCATTCTCACATGTATTTCAAACTGTTCCCTTGGAGATCATCTGAAGCAAAAATGCAAACGTGAGCAACACCCAAAGGTCCAATTGAAAGTCTAACTGGAACTGTGTATGCTCTCTGTCCTCACAGTTTACCACTGGGTTGAGATGAGAACGAAGATGCGGATCATGGGCTTTCGGGGCTCCACCATCAAGCCACTGAATGAGGATATGGCTGCAGACCTGGGTGCGGAGTTGCTGGGAGAGGCGATCATCTTCATCATTGGTGGTGGATGTATGATCCTGGAGTACAGCAGGCAGGCCTCTAACTCTCGCCGCAAAGAAGAGGAGCAGAACGAGACCATCGCAAGCCTACAGACTCAACTAGGAGAACTAGCACTTACCACAGAGACTCAAGATGCTCAGCTGAGAGAGATCAATAGGCTACTGCTGTCCTTTCCTGTTCCCACCAAAAAGTGATGAAATTAGCCCTGTGTGTTGGTCTGTGTGTGAAAGAACAAGAGTGCACACCCATAGTACTGCCATGTGTGCAGCTTGATGATGAACCTGCTTCACACACACAGCCCATTGGCTGGAACAGGTGCTTGTATAACAAATCAGTGCGCTTGGGATTTGGGTGCTGTCATTAGCTCATGTTTTGAGCAACCAGTTGTTAAGGGGGAGTGCTATGATATTCATAGTGTATTTCTAAGGTTGATCTTGCATGTTCATAATACATTTGACTGTATATAAGGATTTACAATAAAATGCAATGTCACATTTAAGTTAATATATTTTATAACGGCTTGGTGCGCTTGATTGAGGGCCAAACACGGACAACCATAACATTATTCTTATGTGTCTGCCCCTACAGTTTCATGGACATGTTATGTCATAATTACACTGTAGATCTCCTTTATGGTTCATGTACATTAAATGTGATGACAACTGTAATAAGGATGGTGTAAAATAAAATGGTAAGCTGTCTGTTAATAGAGTTTTTGGCACTTAACACACATGCAGTGTACACTGAAAGAATATTCTGTTACAAAGGTTGAAAAAAAAAAGTACTCGATGCAGAAAAATGTCCCATATGACTACTGCTATTATATCAATAGATTATTATTACTTGCAGTAATGCTAAAGCAGGATTTTACTATTTTGTATACGACTGCAACTAATGATTATTTTCATACTAGATTAATCTGTTGATTATATTCTTCATTAATCAATTGATGGTTTGGTTTGTAAAAATTCAGTAAAAAGTGAGATGTGGCTTCACAATTACCTAGAGCCCAAAGTAACACCTTCCCAATGTTTGTTTTGTCCAAACCTCAAAATGATAGAAATTAAAGAAAGATAAAATAAAAGGATGAAACTTTTATCAAAATAGTTGCCCATTCATTTTCTATCAATCAATTGTTTCAGCTGCACATAAGTAAAAGATCCGAGTAGTTTTCCTACCACTGCCACAGAGTATACATAGGCCTACTTTATTACTTTAAGTACAAGTCATGCATTACAAATGTAATTGAACACAAGTAATAGTATTAGCATCAGAATATAGGCCTACTTAAAGTACTACAAGTAATGGTTAGACAGAATGGTTCATATCTGAATAATGTTTATTAAAAGTTTGAACTATAATTATAATGCATTAATGTACTACTTCCACGTGTAGGCCGAAGTGAAGCGGTAGGTTTTTGACACTACACTACCCAGAATTCTTAAAATGTAAATACCACGTCACTTCCCATTTTGGACTGTTCCAAGTGCACGAAGAGCAACATACTCACAAACTAAGCTAATGTGACTGTTTCCCTCACATTCGTCGGTTCAAATATAACTCATTATTATAAACTAACATGTTGTTTATTAGACACAACACATGCGCCACTGTGTTTAAATAGTAGTAGAATAAACCTGTGAATATGCGCAGGTCTGGTTCACTTCCGGTTGTAGGTTTCGGTCTGGTTTCCGACCCACAGAGGGCAGCAGCGACGCTTTCAATCTTTTATCACGACTGACCCGCGCAACTCGCGTGAGACGAGGTAGGCCGCAATCTTATTTTTTTCCTTATTCTGCATAATAACCATATTATAAATTAAGCAAACTATGCATTGGCTACAGGACTTGCGTCCAAATCATAGAAAGCTTGCATCTTGCATACTTTTAAAGTTAAAAGTAACCCAATGTTACTTCTTCTGCATCGGTTGTCGGTACGTTAGCAAGCGCTAGGCTAGGCTAGTTACCAACGTTAGCTAGGAAGCGACAACTTGAAGCGTTTAACAAATATTCTAATGATATGTCCGCCTTTCAAACAACTATATAAGTATGGGCAGTATTACACCAAGGTTACGTGGTTTACAAATATTAGTGGAACCAGGTAAAAGATGCAGTATAGGTATAAACTAGCGCTGCTAGCCTAGCTAACCTGCTAATGTGATGTTAGCCTGGTTGACTGGGTCACTCTGGCGCCATCAGTCATCGATTTGAAAGTTGAACACAGTGTTGTAAGCTGCAACGTTACTTTACCATTGTTTTGTATTTTTCTTGTTTTCTAGCAAATACATTAAGACGACTGACATCTGAGACACGATGAGTGTTGACGTAAAGAAACTGAAAGTCAACGAACTTAAAGAGGAGCTCCAGCGCCGCGGCCTGGACACCAAAGGCCTGAAGGCAGAGCTGGTGGAGAGGCTGAAAGCCGCTCAGGAGACTGACGCTGACGGGGATGCCTCAGACCAAGGAAAGCAGGACTTCAAAGAACACGGAGAGGGGGGAGATGGAGAGGATGAACAAGAGCAACAGGGTAAGCCCCATTTATGTTTTTAAATATATATTTAGTTCTACCAGTCATTGACTTTAGAAAATGATTAGATTTGATCTTACTTTATTGTCATTGTACAGAGTACAGGTACTGAGACAACGAAGTGCAGTTTATATAAAACGGTATGCTAATAGTGAGACATTAATACAGAATGATCAGCAGCAGGTATGACATGTATGGACAGCATAGACAGCTGATTCAATGTGAGCCAGCAGCCTGGAGGCAGGGACATTTCTTGTGCAGATGTTTTATTTAAACTTAAGAATGGGTGGTCATTGTCTTCCATCTAAATACTGTTTTGAAGTTAAGCTTTATTAAATCAACGATGGGGCCTGCATTTTTATGCCTGATTTGGAGTTAAGTCCGATCTGTATACAAACAGTAACTTGCAACAGGGCCATCTTCTAAATCTAAATTGACTAAATTAGTATTGATAAAGCATATTTAACCCATCGCATACATTCCGTGGGTTCCGACCCCGTCTTTGACAAAAATGAAGTGCCTACTGATGTGTAGAATTTCCCCTTCAGTGTATTAAAGAGGTCAAAGTGAACTTGCAGATGAGAAATGAAACTTCTTTAAATCATGCAAGTTCTAAGCTGCATTGAGTTTCTGTTGAGTTTCTTACAAGCCTAAAAGTTTTGGATCGCCCCCTTTCAGATGCAGAAGTAGCTGAGGACGATGGTGAAGGCGATATCGATGAAGGTGAAGGCGATATCGATGAAGGTGAAGGCGATGGCGATATTGATGAAGGTGAAGGCGATATCGATGAAGGTGAAGGCGATATCGATGAAGGTGAAGGCGATATCGATGAAGTTGAAGGCGATATCGATGAAGATGAAGGCGATATCGATGAAGGCGATAAAGCTGAAGGTGAAGGCGATAATGCTAAAGCCGATAAAGCTGAAGCTGTAGCCGATAAAGCTGAAGCTGTAGCCGATAAAGCTGAAGCTGTAGCCGATAATGCTGAAGCTGTAGCCGATAATGCTGAAGCTGTAGCCGATGGTGTTGGTGAAAATGACGCCCCTCAAGAGGAAGACGAGGGTCGAGATTCGGGTGGTTACTATGAGGACGAGGAGGCAGAAGGTGAGCCTTTTGAGAGTCGTCCAACTTCAGACTCGGGTCACAGCATGCCTGAATTCCCAGCAGATGTCGACACACAGAAATCCAACGTGCCAGAGGAACAGGCCAGGCCTGTGCCAGAGTCAGAGCCGGTGGAGAAAGAGGAGAACAAGCCAGGTGATTTCCAAACGTGTTTCAGCTAGACATGCAATACAACACCTATAGGCCTATTGATACATTTTGTGCAATGTTGTAAAGTCACATAGATTTTCAATTATTTTATAAAATATCACCTTGATTTCATGGTTATCTCATGAAGTGTTCACCACCAGAGTAGTGAGGATATAAATACAGTTGAGAGAGATGAACTGTGCAGTCACAGCAAAGTTTTACTAGTATATAATAGTGACTCACATCAATTAATCGGTGGAACAATGACTCAGCGGTTAGTATTGTCATCTATATTTTGATTGGTATTTACTTTACTCTGTGGCTGCCTGCTTCCTCTAAATTGCCATGATGGTGTTTTCGTGCAGCATATGTGTTTTCATATGGTGTCAGCGGGAAAGGAGACATGGACAGGGCTCTTAACAACTTGATATGGAATGTGTATGGTGATAACTCTGAATATCCCAATTTATTAGGTCAAGTTGCAGGTCAAATCTAAAGGATTGCAGTAGCACTGTGATTAATAGTTTTGGTGGTTTATAATATCACATTTTTGGTGGCGCTGTCCGTGAGGTCTTCATTCAACCACAGTTAGCTGTGGTGTTCATGTTTTGTCCAGCCTAAGTTACAGGCAGGAGGGGACAGAATAATAGAAACATGCTTTGAAACTACCTTGATATTGATACTGCAACGGTATTGTAGGGTTGACTTTAAGTGCTTTCACAAAATATTTACACAATGGGGTTTTTGGATAAATGACAAAGTGGGTAAAGGCTAGAACACGCTGGTAAGTTCACACATTTACAACACTTTTCTGTAGTGTAGCCTTTAAAACCATTAAAAGACAACACTCGTGCCATAATGCGACATCCAAAACCCCGATATTTATATATATTATCGATATATTGCCCAGCCCGAGCTCACTGTCATTTCTCATTTTAGAAATCAAAGTGGAGGTCAAAATGGAAGAGGATCCTGCAGCCGATGAAGACACCCAGCAGGATAATCAGGGGACAGAACATCAGGACGGCGAACATCAGGCCGAGCAAATCAAAGTGGAAGCTGATAGAAGTGGACACTCCGGCCGCAAGAGACCGTATGAGGAGAGCAGGAGCTACAGCTACTATGAGCACCGTGAGGAGAAGAGGTATGCACATCCTAGAAGTGTTTTGTTTTCCGTTTGGCCTCTAGTAGGTAGCACAATACGGCACTGGTGTAGCACAACAGGAGAATGAGGGAAATGTTATGTCACTGGCTGGTCTGGTTTGTATGAATTTTGTCAAGGCTATTAACTTTATACTCTGCTCATGTTCTACAGATCCCGCACACCACAGCCCCCGGCTGAAGACGAGGAAGAGAACATAGATGACACCCTTGTTACCATCGATACGTGTAAGTGAGAGGATAAACCAAGGAACCATAACTTGTGAAAAGTGTAGCCGCAGCTTGTTATCTGCAGTGACACTTAATCTGCTTACCTCATCCAGTTGCCAGCTTAGATTGTGTCTTTTATGTGTTTTTATTTAATATCCCGGACCTGTCGGATTGGACAGACCCATTTAAAACTCTCTTTCCTTTCAGACAACTGTGATCTGCATTTCAAAGTGTCCCGAGATCGCTACAGCGGTTATCCTCTGACCATCGAAGGCTTTGCCTACCTGTGGGCTGGAGCCCGAGCCACACACGGGGTCACGCAGGGCCGCGTGTTTTACGAGATGAAGGTAATGAGTAGAAAGTATCTTTCTCTAATGTCAGGCTGGTTTTAAAGCTAGATAGACGTGTGCTTCATGCAACCAATACGAGGATGGTGCTACGTGTTCTTACAGAGCGAGATGATTCCTTTGGTGAAACATTGAGCTACACTTAAATACCTTTTCGTTTATTGTGTCCACATTTGACCCAATTGTCCCTGATGCATGAGACAGGCTCTGTCTTCTTCGGTTCTTTTGTTTATCATATTAACATGGTTATTTTAAAATCCATTGCCTAACCTGAAGTCCGTCTTGTTATTTTAGGAGATTTTACGACCAATACTTGTTGGATAACTTCCAGTGTGATGCCTTGTTGCTGTTGATCTTCTCTCGGCTTGTTTTTCACCTGGTTTGTCCCGTCGCTCTTCAGATCAATGAGGAGATTCCTGTAAAGCACCTTCCCAGTAGTGAGCCGGATCCCCATGTAGTCAGAATTGGATGGTCTCTCAACCACTGCAGCACTCAGCTTGGTGAGAGGAGCAAACAATGGAGATGATGTTTAACATGACAGAAACAAAAGGGAGCTGTGGCTTAAAGTAGTAACGATGCATTTGACCCCGTCTGGTTTCAGGTGAGGAGCCCTTTTCCTTTGGATATGGAGGAACAGGAAAGAAATCCGCAGACTGCAAGTTTTCAGACTTTGGGGAGAAGTTTGGTGAAAACGACGTCATCGGCTGTTACATTGTAAGTAATGGCATCCGCGATCCAATCACTTTATCTTTTAATAGCATCATATCAGGATTTATTGATTTATCATCCTAATACAACAAAACCGTTTCCTAAAATGCTTTCCTATTCTTTATATTTTGCGATAGGACTTTGACAGTGGCGATGAGGTGGAGATGGGCTTTTCCAAGAATGGAGTATCACTGGGCGTGGCTTTCCAGACAACCAAGGAGGCGCTGGCGGGCCGCGCCCTGTTCCCCCACGTCCTGGTGAAGAATTGTGCCGTTGAGTTCAACTTCGGCCAGAGGCAGCAGCCGTACTTCACCCCACCAGAGGGATACACCTACATCCACAATCTTGCCATGGAGGACAAGATCAGAGGCACCAAGGGACCCGCCATCAAATCTGAATGCGAGGTAGGGCAGCGCTCACATTCTAGAACAATGTGCGTTTGTTTGTTTTTTTGTTGATTTGGTTGCAGTACATCTGCAGCCAAAGATTTTTGGCCGATATTCACTTTTCTATTATACATCACAGTGTATGTAATTGGATTGCACTGATCAGCAGAAAATACATTTAAGATCAGATGGTTTTTTGTTGATTTTAAAAGGTGTTGTGGACTAGAATGAACCCGTTTTTCTTCTTAACTTGTTTCAGATCTTGATGATGGTCGGCCTGCCTGCCTGTGGAAAGACCACCTGGGCCATGAAGTACGCGGAGAGCAACCCTGAGATGAAGTACAACATCCTGGGCACAAACGCCATCATGGACAAGATGAAGGTGAACTAAACGGTCACGCTAGGCTTTTTATATCAACGATATAACCAATATTAAAGCAATTTGAACTATCTTACTATCAGGACTGTGATGTTATAGAAATCATTTCTAGTATCTTACTGTGCATCTAGAGATGTTTCTGGTGGAGCAGAAGCCATTTTGTCGTCTCTTTTGCATGAAGACGCTTTGCATCTCTGTTCTCTACATGCCGGCTCACCAAAACTTTGCTCTGCGTTCCATACGAGAAGTTCACTTTATGGATATGATTTGGATTGTAATATAAACGATAAGATAAAAGTATTAAATGAAACAATGCTGCGACATTGTCTCACCAAGCGCAGACACGCATGAGAGGAAGTCTTTGTTTGAGAGGAAACATTGCTATTAAATATTTTAATAACATGACATGACTATTACTTACAGAAAGCTTGAAGGTTTGATTATTTCAAAGCTAAGCTAAAGATGATTATTCACAATCTTTAATCCAAATTATATTCTTATGTCAAAAAACAGAATAAATTGTTTAATAAAACCAAACTACTACTACTATTACTACTGTGGTACGAATGCTATTATCAAGTTAAATAAATGTGTTCATTATGTTACGTTGACACTTAGACTGAGTCTTCCATGTTGTGGCGTAACTCCTCCCCCCCCCCCAAATCTGGAGGAACCACTATTACATCATATAGAAATGAAAACGACCTCCCGTCCCTAATCCACGCGTTGTTGCGATCCATCTCGTCTGATTTGTTCCCGCAGGTCATGGGTCTACGTCGCCAGAAGAACTACTCGGGCCGCTGGGACGTCCTGATCCAGCAGGCCACCCAGTGTCTGAACCGGCTGATCGAGATCGCTGCCCGCAAGAGACGCAACTACATCCTAGACCAGGTACTGCCCCCCCACCCACCCACACTCTGCTCTGATACTCGCCACAGTCAGTCAATGTGCCCTGATGATCACTCTCTCTAATGGACTATCTATTTATCTTTCAGGGGGGCTCTGTGTATTATAGAGTAGAAGAAGCATTGATCACCCTCTTGTTTCTTGCTTGTCATGTACTGTAAAAGCAAATGATTAATGGCTCTCATAAGTGACAGAATATTTCATGTTTTCATCCCTCAGTATATTTGCACTTGCTATTTCTTGTCATAATACAGTATTGTTTTGTCTTGTGAATTTCAACAATGTACAAGTAAACCATGACTATGTAAAGATGTTGAGAAACAAGTAAGCTCTGACTGGTGAGTAAGAAAAACACCTTCCGTTGCTAATTTCATAAGACAGAGTTGATAGCTTTTTTAAAAGCTATCTTTAAGTGAGATACTTGGAACTTTTGAGTGTGTTTATTAATGAATTGACCCTAAAGGTAAGTAATGACTAACAGCTTTTAGATTTTTAGATCCTTTGGTTCAGCAAAAAAAAAAGGTAGGTGGGTCTGATGGAGGACAGTCTTTTCCGTGGAAACTGTGAGTATGTGCAGGTAGGTTATATATCTGTCTGTTGTCTTGTCTGGGACTAGAGTCCGTATGAAGACCAGGTGAGTCCAGGTGAGTGTGGGGGACCCGGCAGGATAGCAAGTCGGTTATTATGACGCACGCTCTCGTGAGATCGGTTCAGAAAGGATCATTTTCTGTAAAGAGAGAGAGTTGTAACACGTATGTGGTGGATTTGTAGATATTGTTTATGGAGTTGATCGGGGATGAGAGTCGTAGGATTTGGTGCTAAAAAAAATCCTTTTCGCTTATTATCACAATGTTGTTTCGATATAAACATTAGTCGTGACATTATACGATACTAAAATGTTGTGGTGTTATTATCTGTTGGTCGTTGTAGAAGTCATTGGTTGCTGTTACGTGAACAGGGATGAGTGATGAAGCATGTTCTCCTGGTGAGCTTCTATTTGAATAACACGACTCAGTATGACGCTAACTTTATTCTCATCAGTGTGTACTGAAGATGTGTGGCACTTTGAGTCTCACCGGTAATTTAGCCTAATTAAGGGTTTGTTGTTAACGTCCTGTTCTGAATTGCAACCAGTTGCGTATTTACAACAGCTGAGGATTCGTTAAGAATAGTTTTGATTCCACGTCTAGATTTCTTAAAGCACAGCGTTGACCTACCACAGATGCGTCGGTGAATATGAATAGTTTTTACAATACGCTGCACCAGAGACAGTTTGAGGTTTGGCTAAGTTTGACAAATGTCGGTCGTGATGGAACTAAATCTGTTTTTTGGCAAATGTTACATTTCATGCATCCCCCATGGTGCCATGGTAAAGGCTAATACTGGGGTAGCTAATTTATGCATTACATGGCAAGATATAGAATATTTCTATTTTTCAGCGTGTAAACATTAAAAATCCTACTATCGTGTTATTTATGTCATCCTAAATTAGCGTGTGGTGTTTTTTGCTTTCACCGTATTTTGTCTTCATTTAATAATATGCAGTGGATCTGAACCAGTATTCTGGTTCTCAAGCGGAATTAATAAGCAGAATCAATATTGACTTCATGAAAGCGGTAACACAGCCGGGCATCACGCGCTTCGTCATCCGAACTCTGCAGGTCTTGGTATTGACGATAATCTAGATTATTAAAACGGAGGACAAAATGCTCACACATCCTACGTCAGCGGTCGCTCGCGATATAATCGGTTTACAAGCTGAGTCAGCACAACAGCTACTTCCATATCAACGGTCTATTGTTATTAATGATCTGAAACTCGTATGTCTATGTTGATGAGTAACTACGGGAATGTTCAGTAAAGTCAGGTTAAAGATGTGCGGGGTCCCCTTTTGTGTCTATAATTAACCTCCGTCAGCAGCCACTGGACACCTGGATGTGCAGGCCGTGAGGTAAGTCTGTGGAGTGACGAGAGGCCATTAGAACTTGAGTAAAAGCGTAGACTTGACATCCAAGCCAAACCTCTCTCACTTCATTATTGCAGGGTTCCAGCTTCCTTCCAGTGGAAAGCCATAACAAGTAAACAATAACAAACAAGCTTCTACTTCTTTCTTGTCACCATTGCTAGACAAATGTATATGGATCAGCAAGGAGACGAAAAATGCGTCCTTTTGAAGGTTTTCAACGCAAGGCTATTGTAATTTGTCCCACGGACGAGGATTTAAAAGAACGAACATTAAAGCAAACCAATGAGCAGGGGAAGGATGTGCCCGATCATGCTGTTTTAGAAATGAAAGGTAGGAACGCTGTGGAAACAACAAACAAAACACCAGATCTACTTTTTACTTTTCTATGTGTTGTCTCTAAAATCAAACTTGGAAGATGCCCCCTCCCCCTCCCCTCCCCCCCCTTTCCCCCATCATATTCTTTGGTCAGATATCAGACCTGGACATTTTATTTTTAAAGTCCACATGAATTTGATTCTTCCTTATTTCTGCCCTCTATCTGCCACTCGCCATACAGCTTAATTCTAATGCACTGCAAACTGAGACGTGGGCCTCGTCGAGGTCAATGTAACAGTAGAGATAATATTGCACAATTTGTTTCCCCGAAAACGACGTTTCCAAATAGCAAAACTTACAAGCAGTCACATGCTGAAGTTGTCGGAAGTTAATTTGTAACAGCATTACATCAGCTGTCCTTGGTTTGCAGTGCTGTTTCCTCTTCTCACCAACCCTCCAGTTGTCCCTTTTTGTCCCTCTCCCCACCTCTACTGAACTCCTCCCTCTCCTTTGTCTGCTTCAGCAAATGTTTCCTCCATGTTCCCCTGGAGGTGGCGTTTGTTCCCTTTTTACCCTGCCATCAGCTTTCATCTATCTGAACTTAGTTTCTCTTATGATTTCCACTGCCTCTGTATGGTTGTAATTATTTTTTTCATTTTGTCTTCTGGTGGTGTGGCTGCTCTGGTCCTCACTACAACCCCCTCCCCCTCTTTCTCTTTCTCTCTCTCTGCCTCTCCATCCGTCTCTCGCTGGATGGGCTGTCTCTCTCTCCTCCTGTGGTCACCTCTGTCACTCTCCAAGCCAACTTTACTCTCCCTGAGGCTTGCGACTTCCTGGAGGCGGTGACGTTCGCCGAGCTGCAGCTCGACGAGGCCGACACTCTGCTGAAGCAGTACAATGAGGAGGGCCGCAAGGCCGGCCCGCCCCCTGAGAAACGCTTCGACAACAGGCAGGGCGGGTTCCGTGGCCGCGGCAGCAGCAGCGGCGGTGGTGGTGGTGGCGGCGGCGGCGGCGGAGGTGGCGGCGGTGGTAGTAGCTTCCAGCGGTACGACAACCGCGATGGAGCACGCGGTGGCTACCAGAACCGCAGTGCAGACGGAGGCAGTGGATACAGAGGGGGTGAGCAGAGCGGTCAGCACACCTCATACTTATTTATCATAATCGTGTAAATCCATAGCTTCTGTTGGTAAAGTAAAGTTGCGTATATCTCTATTGTAACCCAACATTTCTGTTTATTTAGCAAGCTACAATCGTGGCAGCTATAACCAGAACCGTTGGGGCAGCAGCTACCGCGAAGGAGGCTCTGATGCACGCGGGAGTTATAACCGCAGCCAGCCGTCAGGAGGAAGCTACAACCGCCCGGCCTCCTACAACAAGGGAGCATACAGCCAGGTAATCACTCTTTTAATGTATGAAATTGGACTAAATGTAATAGTAAATGAATGTAATCTTCTGATCTACTTGCTTCACCTCCAGAGCTACAGTCAAGGCTACAACCCGAGCAGCTACAGCCAGAGTTACTACGGCAGCTACAGTCAGTACCCGGGATACAGCCAGAGCTACAGCCAGACACCTACCACCGCACAGACGTACAACCACCACCAGCAACAGCCGCAGCAGGCGCAGCAGCAGGCGCCACAACAGCAGCCTCAGCAGCCTCAGCAGCAGCAGCAGCAGCAGCAACAACAGAGCTACAACCAGCAATATCAGCAGGTAGTGAAAGGCTCTCGCACACATTTGATGATCAAGTGAAAGGGGCTGGGGGAGTCGGGGAGCCGTCAGTGGGCCTGTGGATCAGCGCTAGGCTACGTTGCTAGAACCCCGGTTGGCTTGATAACCCTGTTTACACCGACTGCTTTCACATGCTTAAAAGATTCTGTTTTATGCCCCAACTGTGGAAAACTCCACATTCCTTCTGAGCTATTAACATGGCTAATACAAATGAATATTCCACTAATATTCCTGTGCTGTATATACTCTGATTAACGTAAAACGCTGTCGTGTTTAAATTCCAAGTCTTCCGTAATGTTTACAGAAATGGAAAGAAAAGTGAACTTGCCCTCACCGCTGCGCTTGCGTTGTGTTTCTCCCTCCAGTACGCTCAGCAGTGGCAGCAGTACTACCAGAACCAGAACCAGTGGAACCAGTATTACAGCCAGTACGGCGGCTACCCTGGACAGGGCAGCCAAGGCTCATCTGGTTCCCAGTAGCTCCGGTCTGCATCTGTACCTGCGTCCACCTGTGTCCTAAACTGACCTCTGCAGCGAAATCCATTTTTGTACAGTCTCACATTAAGTCCCCAACCATAAGCGTCTCTGTCTGGGTTAACACAGCAGCCTTCATTCCTCACCAATCAATGTACACAAACTGTCACCAGTTTGTGGTTTCTTTTCTTTCTTTTTTTACTGAATGAAGTCTTACTCTACGCAGTGACCGTGAGGTGGTAGATGATAGGTATCAGAACATCTAATGAATGTTATCTATTGTGCATTTAATGTGGGCTCCACATTTCCTACAGATTGAAGAGGTTATTGTATATTTCTAGGATGCAATAGTGTGAAAACGTGACGGGGCAGGAAAAATACAGCAAGGCCGAAATAAATTTGCTTGTTTTGAGAAGCTTAACAAAGAACAAAATGCATGCTTTTTACCTTCCCCACCCTCTCCTATGTCTTTGCTCTTTATTTTTCCGTTTCCGAGTGAGCACATTTTATTTACTCCCGATAGACTTCAAACATTATGGAAGATTTTTTTTTATAGGTGTTGATACTGTAGTATTTAAGCGTTTAATTCCGTCTTTGATCGAATATTTTGCCACTGAGTAGTTGTATGTGCAGTTTTTTTTATCCCTTTGTGATTGCTGTTCATTGAGTCATGTAGTTAAATCCAGTTGTCGAACTCGTTTTTTTTTCTACCTGAAAATGAAAATCTGATAATGACCCGTTACCCCGAGCTGTCTTCTTGTCTTTATACAATAAATGCAATTGTATACGCCTGGAGATGTTAATGTCTTTTTTTTTTTTTTCTCCACTTGAACTCAAACACAACACAAACTGCAGGATGTATCGTTACTGGTGTATCTTTCTTATTTTCAACAAGATTGACATTGTAGACAAAGAATAAAACAAACAAGCATTTAGCTTAAAAAAAGCCATAACGTTCCAGTGCAGTCCTGTTGAACCGTGAATGAACTGTTTGAAAGTCAAAATGTTGACAGGGCAGGAAATGAACATGTTCCACTGCTAGCTAGGGTGGTTTATGAATTAAACTTCACTATGGGCGATATGAATAAAGTCATATATTATAGTCACATGCTAAAATGCTGTAAATCCGTTATTGCCCTTAAAAGGCTTCAGTGATTTACTAAATTGTCTGGCCTGACGTAACCAGAGATGATAAAGGAGTAGATACCTCATACACAGTACAGCGATATCTACTGGTTGACAAGTTGTCTCATGTTATATCTTCAAATCACCCGACACTAAGCCAAACAAATAGAAATTCTAAAAAAAAAGTCTTGCCGGCTTACTTTCCAAATCCATGAGCAGAGTTGTCATATAGCTGCCAAAGTGACAATTTCAACGGTTAGTGTTTATTTCCTACCCTGGATGTGTGATGTGTAAATAGGACCGAGGAACTCCTGTCTGGGGTCATAAATGACCTAATGGATTGAGGTTGAGTCTTAGCACCAGAGAACAAAGGCACCTGTTCTAAAAAAAAAAACACAGTGAGGTGTTCATAAATTACAGCAGGACAATCGGTGCTCGAAGCCTAAACATTCAGCCGAACTCACAAAGACTGACAAAAATAAAATAACACGTCATAATCGTACTTGAAACACGAGGGAGGTCTATACACATAATTGCCGGCGTTCTGATGCGAACGGCCAGTAAATGTCATCAATCCAACACCAGTCAGAGGCAGCGCGTGTCAGAAAACGTGGTGGTGTCTGGGCGTTTTTTTGTCCATGATGTGGGGGGGGGGGGGGGGGGGGGGGTGTTGGCAGTCGGAGCGCTCAGTCCGGCTCTCTGCTCTTGTCTTTGTGGAGATGCAGCTCCTCCATCTTCTCCTGCAGGAAGGAGACGGGCATGGAGCAGCCTCGGGTTCTGTGTGGCAGTGTGTTGGCCTTGGACGACAGAGAAAAGACAAAATCAAGAGAGTTCTCCTCAAACTCAGAGAGATTGTTTTATTGTGGAAACCCCCCCCCCCTTTTTTTAACTTTCTAGTGCAAAAGGTTATGTGAAAAGTTGCTTCATCTCTCGCGTCACAGTGGCGGTTGGGAGCCACGCAAAAAGCTTGTTTCATCTGCGGAGGAAATAGTTCTTTGAAACCTGTTGACAGTGAGCTCTGTGGGTTACTCCGAGTGTTTCTAGAGAGAGATGCTGCTTTTGAATTTGTCAAATGTAATTCTTCAATTCTTTTGATCAGCAAAGACAAAATTCCATTCACCTCCTTTGAACTTAAACACTCGATGGACTCGAGTAGCTTCTCTACTGTAAATGACACAGATTTAGAGAACCTTACAGGATCAGTGCCAGGCATAAGAAATAGATCTATGAATACCATTTGTAGAATAAAGATGAGAAGACGAGGATACATTTTGAACTTCTGTGAATGAATCAAACTATTAGGGTGAATACATATAATGAAAAATCTTCCTTCTCTCATTTATTTGTTTTGGTCATGCCTGGCCCTAATACTCATCAGTACTTTTGGAAAGGACAACCAGGGTACAGAAAGGATTATTTCTGTGCCCTAATTTGCCGTGTTGTGTTCGGGAATTTAGACCAGAGGTCTAAAGCAACCAGCCTAAGAGAAAACGCCCGTGTACTGTAGGAGCTCTAAGAGGGCAAAGACACAGTGTGTCGAATGTGACATTTTCTGTGTCCAAACGTATGCTATCAAGATCATTTGAAAGAAGCTATGCTCATAGAAAGACTCCACACGTTGAGGCTAGAAATACACGTACATGTACGCTCCAAGCAGCCAGTGTCACTGACGGACTCATTGATTAGCTCCTGTAGTAGCACCGGACAGTGACTCACTGCTCTGTAGCTTCTCCACCGCTGGGCTACAGATATTTCTATAGATGCTGAGCTCATAAGCATTTGTGATAAGATAAAACCAGAAGAGGTGGAGATGCTCTGCCCTCCTGTATGATCCCCTTGAAGGGACCCGCGTTCTGTCTCACCCTTCTCTCCGGCGATGCATGCACTAGAGAGTTGTGGTGGTTTCCCCTCTTGTCCTTCTTCTCCGGCGTCCACACTCCAGGATCGGTCTGAGTGGAGCAGTCCGACACGCACTCGTTGTTTTCTGTCTCGTTGCTTTGGGGGAAAACAAAGGCCTCCTCCTCTGAACCTGACAGGGAACGGTAAGACATCAGGGGTTCAGGGTCATTTTAAAAAGCTGTTGTGTTCTGCAGTGTGATGGAGATAAGGACGTACTCCAGCTGTTACCCTTGATTCTTGAGTTGGGGGCCGGGGTGCAGGGGCAGGACCCCGTCGTGTTTTTGTGCTTCTTCAAGCACTCCATTCCCACCAGATCTCTGCAGTGTTTGTGACAGTTTATCCCACAGTCTGAGAGACAGAAGAAACAAAAATGTTGAGGCTTTAAAAGGAAAGCGCTGCGACGTAAAGGATCAGTTCACCCAAATCACAAAAGGGTCTGTAGATTTAAGGCTTGGAGATTGCTCTGCAGGATGAAATGACATGTGGTCTTACCTTTACAGTGGTAGCCCTGCTTGATGACTCCCCACAGCTACAAGAGGACAGACGTGGTACATGTGATATTGCAGCTTTGTTTGGCCATTAATATATACTGTATGTATATATATAAAAAAAATAAGAATGGATACTCACAAAGCCTCCACACGTGTCGCAAAACGTCGGCCGTTTATACGTGGTTTCATGGAAGTTGTGTGCGTTGAAGTTGAAGCCCAGCTTGGCACATATAGACATTCCCCTCATGAAGTAAGACGTGATTTCTTCACGGCTGATTTGTCCCTCCCTGCAACAAAGTGCAACAACAAAAAGTGAGTAAGTGAGTTTTTTTTGATGGCCTCTGTGCGTGTGGGCGGCTTCCTCACCTGTCAGTTTCGTGTGTGCAGAAGGAGAAGGGGAAGTTGGCTGCTATTTTCTCAAAGTCCTCCAGTGCAATGTAACCGTCCTGGCTCTGCTCGTAGTTCTTCATCACGGACTGTGGGGGGCGACAGAGCAATCAGATATACGCGGTTGCCCGCTCGTCAGAGAGCGGTTGGTTTAGTTCTGCTTTGGGCCTGCCGAGTAATAAGGAAGTGAAAGAAGGCGGGAGGTTTTGCTGCAGTGTCACATACTCACATCCACCATCTGCTTGACGTGTTTAGAGATGGTGTTGGGGTCGAGCCTGGGGGTGACCCCTGAACCCCACTCCGCCACTACGGGCGCTTTAACGGGAGCTACGGGCTGTGGACAAGACAGATGCAAGGATGAGACACGAAAGGACTGAACGTGTGAGAAACAAGAAGAAGAAGAAGAAGAGGGGGAAGAAAAAAAAGGGCACGCCCACCACATAACACGCTTCTCTAACGTGCAAGCGCTTTGATGTGGCCGATTCTGATGTATAACAGCACCGAGTCTGTGCTTTTGTTTTGAAGAAAGTATGTTACACCCACACGGAGAGCACACAAGTGTCCCTCCTCTCGTAAGAAGAGGTTGAAACAAGTGTGAGTCCGGCGGAGTTAGATGGAGCACAACTTCAAAGAGGAGCATGTGGCTCTACTGACCTGGATCTTGGTGTTCCTGGGCTCCTTGGTGTACGAAAGTTCATATATCTCATCCTCTGTGTAGTATAAATCTAGAGAGAGCTGAAACATCAAAAGAACATAATTTAAAGACGTTTCCTCGTGGGAATCTCTGTCATCTGATTTCTTAATCAAATGTCTCCGTACCGTGAGCAGATGCAGAAGGTCTTTGTTGGCCTCGAAGGGCGGCGTGCAGCCGTGGACGGCCACCAGGTCGCTGATTTTGCTGTACAGGTGCTCCAGCTTGCTCAGGTTGATCTTGTCCTCGTTGATGTAGTCCGGCAGGGCCTCGTTCAGCGAGATCAGGTCCTTCAGGTGGACGCCCAGGATGGGCACCTTGAAGCCACTGCACACGTTGTAAATCCGCCGGTAGTTGATGTAGTTGCTGCGCGAGGAGAGCAGCTCTGTCATCTCACTCAGGGCCTGAAAAGAGGGCGAAGACCAACGAGAGAAACGATAAATAAAGACAGCGGTCACTTGTCTCTGCAGTTATGTGGACTTTAGTACAGCCATGAAAATAACAATATGAACGATAAGGAGTATTTTCAAGTCACAAGGATCAAGTTTGAGTAAAGTCGTGAGTCATTGGTGTTTAAGTCCAAGTCAAGTTGTAAGTCTTTATTTGGGATCAAGTTTTTCAAAAGTCATCAAATTTGTGACTTGAATCTGGCACAAGCTATATGTTAATTATGTCTTTTAGGGTGTGAATGGTGTTATTATTTGTAACAATGTAACAAAGCAACTAAAAAAACTAATTGATATCAGTACAAGACAAAGACACTTCAAGAGGGGAGTTACAAAGTGTTGACACCCAAAAGGAAACAAGAATTGAAACCTCTACCGAATGCTGTTGTACCTGAATTATCCCCCTCCCTTAAGTTTAACTGATTTCTGAAACCTGCACACACGCTGCACTAGTTTCACACTTAATGTTAATATATATATACGTATAGATATATATATATAGATAGATATATCTTGACTGACAGAGAAGGTGGAAGTAAACAGAAACACAACTTTTTTGGTGAAAAGATAGAATAAATGCAATATATTCAACACACAAACACAAAGTCAGTGAACCCGAAGAAATGTCACAGTTCAAGAAGGAGAAGGATTCAAGAAAGAAAAGTGTAATCATGAAATCTTTGTGGTGAGGCAGTCATCAACCGACCGACTCGTGGTTATGTGTAATATCTGAAAAACCTTAGTGATGTCAGGAGGCAGCAGGTTGGAGGTGTCTTTGAGGCGGGAGATGGAGCTGTGACAGAGGCCTCCAGTCACTGCCATTAGAGTGTTAAAGTTTTGCAGAGCTCGGAGTTTCTAAGGAGCGAAGAACACATGAAGTTATTTCCTTGTAATCAAACGAGTATAGTTCTTGGCAGTGAAACCAAAACCCCCCTGAGCCTCCCTCAGCCCGTTTACCTGGGCCACGTGAATGAACTTAGTGAAGACCTGGGCTCTCTGCTGGGCCGTGTGTCTGCTGAGGATCATCAGCTGGACCCACTGGGACACTCCATTACACATCATGACCGAGCGCTCCAGAGCGGGGTTGTCCCTCACCGAGCCTCGCACCACGTAGCTCCGGTAGTCCAGGAACTGCCCGGTCGGAAAGCAGCGGTCAGACAGGAAAAGGACTCTCGCACTGTTTTCACTCAGGTGTACAAGCAGGGTGGACATCTGTCACCAAATGATGATATTTTCTACTCCTAACTGCTTTTCTACTGAAAGAGAAAACAATTCTCTGGAACATCTGGAAGGAGAATCTTACCTTATCTTAAAAAAGAAGGAAGGATGCTATTTTCTAATATATGTACTTTATAAAGGGTTTGAGTCTGGGCATGTAAACAGTGATAGCTAAATGGATTTTGGTGCAGATATATATAATATACATATTATTATTATATCATACTGAACTCAATGGAAGGTGTTGTTCTTAAACTCTCTGTCACCAGCAGGGGGTCGGTTATTATATCAATATAACATTTGGCATTTTAATAATTGTTTTTGGTCGGATAAGCGTGTTATTTAACCTCTTGTGAGAGCAGCAACATCTCTACAAGTCATGGCAACACGATGAAGCCTCATTAAAGGTGCTACGTACCACATTGGGAGCATTTCTGTTGCCTCTCAACGTGGCGACGGCTGAGCCGGCGACTTGCAGCTAACGGTGCTAACAGAGCTAACAGTGCAAACTACGGAATACGTGCTGGAAGAGCTAACGCGACAACACCAACGGTAGAGAAGGTGTTATCAGCTGTAACCGCCGTATGAGAGGAATGCAGGTAGACATTACTCCGCTATGTCTTCACATAGATAATAGTTGTTTGTTGCTACATTAACGCTCTGAATCTGTATATTGCACCTTCAAGCAAAGAAAGAAAAGCAATAAGTGAGAAAGTGGTCTCTAAACTCACTGAAACGTTACAGAAGTTCTTGAACTCCAGGTAGCTGAGGTGCTCGGCCATCTCGTGCGGCTCCATGTGGTCGAAGATCAGAGACACCTTCCTCTTCTTCACAGAGGGCGAGGGTGCCTGGAATATGTTCACATGAGGGCCTCTAGGAAAAGAAAGCCAAAGCAACAGGACAAAAATAGATGTTTTTTGTCCTCTATTTTCTATTTATAGAAGAACTCGTTTGAGTTGTGGCCAAATAAGCAAAGTGCAATTCCTCCGGGGCATGACGGGGAATCAAAATCAAAACAAGGCTCACAAGCAGGAGGTGTCGATGAGCTGCGAGTGCGTCTCCTCTCCGTCTGAGCGGACCAGCGCCCACAGGTCCCCCATGGTCTGCTCAAGGAGGGGGTCCGCCTCGAACACCGCCGGGAACTGGCTGATCCACTGCCTTTCCACGAAGCAGGACAGAAAAAAAGAATATGCTTACTAACCCCGCAGATGGAGACAGGAGAAGCAGTTTCTGTCCCGACACTCACCTGATGAGTTGGCAGATCTGTGTCCGCTTCGGCCCCCTCTTGTCCGAGGGACAGTCCTTATAAGTGAGGGACAGAGTCAAGGATCCAAACACAGAATCAAGGTGTGCAGATACGGCACCACGTTACACTAAACACCAGCAGCAGGGATACGTACTTCAAAATCTGCTTTTGCCGACAAAACAAAGCCATGCCTGTTCCCTGATCTGATTAATGAACGCGGACATGTGATTGGGGAGCAGTGCACCGGTGGGGACCAGCGGCGCTGTACTGAGCGACAGTGGAGGATATAGGGCGAGAAGTTTCTGGGCGAACATCTGAGACGGCACGACCCAACTGTGCATCATCAGGGTCATGTGGACCAGCTGGGTCCCTCTGGAGCTGGAGAGCTTCCCCTCCGAATCTGCAACCGAAGCACAGCAGCACAGGATTAACGCGGTCAAAAACAACAACAAACACTTGTCGGCTCAGGTCGAGCGGCTCAGTCCAGTTCATTTCAGTTCAATTCTGTCAGTCGCTTAGTTCTATTTGAGGTGGGTTGAGGTGGGCATCAAGGTTTTCTGCAGGTTAGTTTTTAATTTCCTGTAGGTGTGAGTGTCTGTCTGTGTTAACCTTGCGATGAAATGACAACCTGCCCCGGTTGTTTTCCTGCCTGTGGCCTACTGTATGAGATACATCCAACTGTGACCTAGAGTAGAAATAAGCAAATAAAGAAGAAAAAAAAGGTCTAGACAAATGTGTCTAAATTACTTGATATACAAAGAACCTTTTCATCACACACTGTACCATAATGGGACATGAAGAGTGCAACCAAGTGTTCGGCACTGTCTTAAGGTTGTTGGTATCTCTACTTTCACTTTCTTTTATTATTTATAATTATTATCTTTTTTTTCTTTTATTTAATCTTATCGCATTTTTCAGCAAATTAAACATAGACTACATATGTGCTGGACACCACTAAGGGTATCTAGATGTTTTTTTATTTTGGGGGGGGGATTTGGATGACCTGACCAATGAAGAGAGTGAGACCAAGTAAAGAGAAGCAGAGAGGAGAGAGATCTGTATAGTTTACCATTGCATGGGAATAGCTAGTTGGCCTCTGCAGCCCAACTAAACAAAGCTTGATTGTATGAGACTGCCCTTTGTCTCCCTCCCTCCCTCCCTCCCTCCCTCCCTGTCAGTCTCTCTCGCCCTGGACCCCCCCCCCCCCCCCCCTCACTCTCCCTCATCCCTCATTTATATAACCTGGCTGTGATAAAGGGTAAAGGCACATGACAAACTTTGGGAACAAATGCAAACACGCTGGGACAGAGACTGACCGAAGCAGTTCAGGCAGCGCTGGATGAGCTCATCCAGGCTGGCGGCGCTGGCGCTGGGGGCCGAGCTGGGGCTCTGCAGGGCCCGGGTGATGTCCTGAGGACTGGGACATGTGTTCCTCCTCCGCTGGACCAGCTTCCTGCCCTCTCCATTGGACTTCCTGAGAGAGAGAGAGAGAGAGAGAGAGAGAGAGAGAGAGAGACAGACAGACAGACACAGACAGGGAGTATAAGTAGCCTAGAAATAAGTAGAGCAGAGTGTGGTGAGGTAGTGCAGGTCAGCATCTGAGGAAACGCAGCTCCCTCACATCTGATAAGCTGTTCTGCAGCGCTGCAGCTGCCTCAACCGCTGGCAAAACAACTGCAAACAACTGCAGGGGAAGGAAGTAATAGGCCCTGCCACGGACAGGTGTATTGTATTTCTTACATGCTGTGCTAGTAAAAAAAAGTTCTGTTGTGTTTGGTCACAAACACCCATCCTCTTTGGAACACGGAGCCCATATGTTTGTTGTTTTAAACTCCTTTCAATGTGAGTGCAGAGCACAGCAATATGCAATTAGTTTACAGGGTATAAATGATTATAATGACCACGAGTGGTCAAGTGGTTTGAAATAGCCGATAATAGCAGAAAAATGTCTGGTCAAAGTTGCCGATACTTTAGTACTAATATTACTAGATACTAGTATTAATGCATGCCTTTAAACAGTTGTTGCGTTACACCCACGAGAATCTGGAGTCAGGCTGAAAAAGTACAATGTTGCGTCACACCTGAGGTCAGCACTACAATATGTCACACATCTACACCGATGCTGCTTTTCTCAAGCGTTTTCTCACAAAAAACGGTTTCTTTTAGCGCCTGTATGCGCTCACACAAGAGAGTGTGTGGCGTACGTGGTGGGGCGATGTGATTTACAGCATGCACGCTGCACAAAGCAAAACTATGACAGCGTGTAAAAGCTCAGCATGTTTGGAGGCTGAACAATGAGAAATAAAACTATTTCAGAATATAGTTTCACCTCCTCAGGTGTCTAAAAACAGCCCATCTGAGGAGGAAAGATGACTCCTCGGCTGAACTCCCAGGGATCACTATTAAGTCCTCAAGGGTTGGGAACAGGGAGAGCCTGGACTAAAAAATGAGTGATGGAAAGTCATGCACAGCATGTGGACCACGCCTTTGCAGCTGGATTGATGCTAACTGAGGTCAGACAGGAGAAAAAAACAACAACTTTCAGCCGATGAAGATCAGGGAGCAGTGTTTCTTTCCTGTAGTGTTGACTCTTTAATTAAGGGCTTCTCAAATGCCCTTAAAAAGACAAATGAGTCTGCTTTGTTCCATGATGCGATTGCTTCCTCTTCAGATCAGGGGCTCAGTTTAGCAACATCTGACAGCATTTCACAATAATCAGTAACCGACCCTTTTCATACTGTTTCTTTAACTTCAAAACTATCTCTGCCTCACTTTTGCAGTTTGAGACTTGAGGCAAGAGGTTTGAACCGTGAGCCACGTTTGGAAAGGAGACCAAAGTTGAAATGAAACCTGATCATCGTAACCGTCGTAAAAAGCATTCAGTGTTGTCCTTGTGTGCTTGTAGACACAGTTTGTATCTCGGCTGTGAAACTGCGGCCTACTGTCCTGATAGTACCAGGAAACACTTTTGACTTCAGAGAACTGGAGACAAGTTCCCTGAATGACCAGACCTGCATCCCCTTCTCTTGTGTGTGTGCGTGTGTTTGTCACATATGTAGTGCATAACTCAGCATCGCACACATGCAGCATCATGGTTTGCTTTATATGCACATCACATGGACACTCGTGTGTGCAGGCGTACGTGGTGACTTCAGTGGTGGGCCGTCAGGGCCTGCAAGGCCTTCTCTGCTGGCCTAGACAGAATCACAAAGTTATAGCTATTTTATAATTTAATCATTTGTCTTAAATACACTACATGTATTATAATTTATAAAAATATTTTCCCCATTATCTTATTTTCTCATCTTATCTTATTCTTTGCACAGCTACTGTCTTCCTCAGTTCCTCTGCTTCCAGTGCAGCTTGTTTTAAGTAGAGCTTTTATCCAATCAGATTTCACCTCTGTGTCTCTAGGTAAGAAGAGAGGCCGGAGGCCTGCAGACTCACAAGTGAATCCCTTTGCAGTTTAAGTGAATGGGGACGATATTGTTGATTGTCATAGTCTTCAACCAATCAGATCTTTAGTTTGACATGTTGGGCGTATTCTTTGACATGCCAGAGCCTGCTAGCTGGCCTAACCATACGTGATTGGTCAGTGGGCTAGCGTGACATGTTGGGCGGTGACAATCCCAATAACTGCTGCCTCTGTCGAGCGGACATTTTCAGCCCTCAAACGCATTAATACGTATTCAGGAAATACAACTGGGGAGGCTCGACTGTCTTCACTGGCGTCCATGAATCGAGAAGGACTTCTTACTGGAACTAAAACGCACAGATGTACTGAACAACCGTGGGATTAAACTCTTTATTAACAAAGAAAGGAGGATGGACTTTGTCTTTAAATAGTGAACAGCAGCTTTGGTAAGTCAATGCATTTGTTTTTACATCTGCAGTAGCTTTAATATGCTTGTTTATATATTATTATTTGTACAACTTGTTTTTATGAATATGGATTTTTGTTTGGTTTAATATGTGATAGAAACTATTGTTACGTCCTATGTTGCTCTGGCGACACATTTAGTCGGTGCACAGCAACAAGAAGACACGTGAAGCGGTAGAAGTCTATATACTCCGCGCAAAGTGTTAAAGTTAAAGTGTTAAAGTTAAGTTTAAGTTAAAGTGTTTAAGTGATCATCTTTGAAGATTCATGTGTTTTCAAGTGGACTCATTTTCCCTCTCGGTGTTGACAGACGAATAAATCCGTCACTAACAAGAACTACGATGTCGTGTATTTCCTGGAGGGAATGATAGCGTTACTACTGTGTTAATGTGTCTATGGTGTTGTTTTTATGATATGGTTAATATTGTTCCCTCTGATGTGAATACTATTTGAATGGGCCGTGCTCTTCAGTGTGCGGTGGAATACGTGTTTTAGCTCCGCAGTTTTTTTAATGCATTGTCCGTTAATGACGCAGCATCTCGCCATGCGCGTATTCATGTATCTGCACTCAGCAGTTAGTGTATTTGTAGGTGTTGAGCATCAGTTTTACACAAAACAAATAATAACCGTAGCTGTGGCGTCATATGAGGTTATTAGGAGGTGGTTCAACTGTAGTAGGACAGCAGTGAAGGCCCAGGTATAAAATGCACGGCCCGCCACTGGGTGACTTTAACTGATCTATTTGTGCCACGAGCTGCTCCGCTGCCTGTACGCGTCGTTTCACACAGTTATCACACCACACAAACTCCTCCTCTTCGCCTCATTACATCAGCTGGCTACTGACTTCAAAACACTAAACAACACAGCATGCACCACCGTGAGCTACTGTGCAGTAAGGACAGGTGAGTCTCACGACACATGGAGGTGACCTGGTTCATTCTGTCTATACCTCGGCCACTTGTTACACTTGTGTTCTTGAATCTCATCGCATGTTTGGTGATGTCCATGCTTTAGGATGAGAGGAAGGACTTGATGCGTCCCCTCTAACCTTAGACCTTGTAGTTTTCTGTCCCAACTGTGAAGCCCTTTGAGGCTAATGTGTAATATGTGATTTTAGGGGCTGTGTAAATAATATTGACTTCACTTGACTCCTCTGTTAGTTGAGAGAATTAGCCAACTAGTAAACAATGTCAAAAGGGCTTAAGACGCCTAAAGCTTGTAGTTTTCCTAAGCTTCTTAAAACAGATTTTGTTTCTGAGAAATTTCAAATTTGAATTCGTTTTTTTTGTCATTTGTAAAAACACACTAAAATGACACATAAAGCACCATTATTGAGACTGACACTCAGTCAGACACCTCAGTTCAAGTCTCCAAAACATTGAACACGTGGCCAAGTGACCAAATGACATGCCTGAACACCTAATTGCTTGATTTTCGACTTGTCATTCAGGATGTAAGCGCATAAAAAATACCACAGGTGAGTTCCTCTTTACAACAACAATGGAAACCACCAGAGCAGCGAAAGGCCTCTTTTCAAAAATGTGTATTAGCAAAAGAAACATTTTTTAATTTATGTTTACTTTTAAGTTACCACAAAATGACAGATATAATCATCAGTGTGCAGTACTGCTGGTCCTTCTGTCGTTGAATATATGACTGTAGGTTTTCAATGAATGATAAATTGATTCAAAATACCAACAAACTGTGATCATCCCTATCGTATGTCCCCAGAGCTCGAGGTAAAGTCTTATTTGTTTGTTTTGTGTGAGAAACAGTCCAAGTATTTAGCGTTTTACACAGATGGAAAAAACAACAGAAGCTGGAACAAGTGCACAACTTTGCATTTTTGATTGACGAATGCATTTTCATTTCTAAATGTACACATGAATATCTCCGTGCGTATCTTTTACCAGTCTGTGTTTTATAAAGTGCAAAACTGAAACGATTGATTCATCGCTGTACATTTTTGGTAAGCCGGTGTCTTTCTTATCTCAGTGCCCTTTACAACCTGTCATCTCTCCCTTTGACTCAGAGTGAATCTGTCTGTCGACATGAGAGGACGCACGCTCGCTACTACAAACAGAAGTGCCGATGGGGAAATGTTATTGATGTCACGACGTCTGTCAGGGAATTTCCCCCAGAGTGCCGAGCAGGTCGCAGCTCTATCTTTTCTGTGTAATGAGCCTCGCCCGGCTTAAGAGACAAAGAGAGCTGTTTGTAAATACAGTCAGCCTGTACTGTTTAGACATTTGCATTCCCCTTTTTTCCCTAAGACAACATAATAATGTTTAACTGTGCGTCCACGGAAACACATCGCCGCTGACAGTGGAAAGGGGAAATCCTCCTGTGAATGACAATGAGGACAAAACCCGGAGCAGCCTCTTCTCTGAGTACTACTGAACGAGTCTGGGTCCATCATATCACTGATTTGGTTTGAGGAAGACCTTCCACGCCTCCTTTTTCCTCACTTCAGCCACTTGTTTTCCTCTTCCTTCATCCTTGCTCTATTCAAGCCATTCAGGAAACAGCTTCTCCTTTTTTTCCCCTTTTGGAAACCCCCCCCTCACTCCCTTTCCCATCCGTGTCAAGACTCCTGGCTACAGATCCAGTCCCCTCCTCCCCTTTCTCCCTCTTTCGCTCTCACACTGGCGGGGGGATATGCAAATTCCTCTCTTTCTTTTCTTAATTGATTAATTGAAGCCAGGGCCCTTTGAAGGCCTTGTTTGTGAGCTGCTCTTTCTCTCTCTCTCTCTCTCTCTCTCTCTCTCTCTCTCACAACCTGCGTTCTTGTTCCCTCTGCATCTATTGCACCGATCCGTTCATGCATTTGGTGCAACAATAAAGCCACTGTACCAACCATTGTGGTTGGCATCAGGAACATTGCAGTAAACATACACGAGGTATAAACTGTTTGGCACTGAATCAGTTAGATAATGAAGTCATACCTGTGGAACTTCTGATGCTATCAGTACCAATGTGTGCTTTCTCTCCATCTTTCATTTGTCACACACACACACACACACACACACACACACACACACACACACACACACACACACACACACACACACACACACACACACACACACACACACACACACACAGTAGTGTTTTCATGACTTTTGGGGACATTACATTGACATACATTCATTTCCTGGAGTATTACCTGAACCGCTAATCCTAAGCCTTACTCTTACCGTAACCTTAACCTAAAACTAAACCTTAACCTTAACCTTAACCTTAACCTAACCTTAAACCAAGTCTTCACCCTTGAATATGTCATAGGGACGTGCATTTTGTCATTTTGTCATTTTGTCATTTTGTCCCACATACTTTTCTATAACTGTTCAGACAGTTCTCTTAACCTATTCAATTCAGCCCAACAGTTAATAAAACATCCATAATGCAGTGCTGCAACCAAAACAGGATCACTTTGTCCCTCATCACATGATGACCTAACAAACCCACTATCAACAGGTGGCATTACAACATGTATCAATATTGAATTATCTTTATCTATTTATTTAGCATGAACCAAGATTCCATTGCCACAAAAAGGTCACTTCTTCATTGCACGGATTGTGCCGCCTCACAGAAAAGGAATCAGAAATGCTGCAGCATGCTTTAACGGGCTTTCTTTTTTTGGTTGCTATTTTTGCATGTGCAAAATAAGAAGCAAAAGTATTTCCAGCAATGCACAACAAAACTATAGCCTGAATATAATTATATAGCCTGAATAGAATTACTACAGATATATAAATCCCCATCTTTTGCGTTGGGCCACCTGTTCTCATCCACACCTTACCTCCTCTTTCACTAAACACCTGGGAAAGAATATTTCTGATCCATCACCGGCAATCTTTAGCAGATTATGTCCAGACATCCAGCTTGTATTGCATCCTGTGGGGACATCCGATTATGTGGTTGGGGGGGTAATCAACTGTCCACCAACACGAGGAAAAGAATTCCTCTATGGAGATGAGGAATGGAGGTGACACCATCCTGCACAGGGCTGTAAACCAGTCTGTGAGTGGGAGAGGACGGTACAACGTCACATACGGTTACAAAACCACCTGACCCCTCTGGCACAGGTCTTTCAAAGAGGAATGGAAATACTTTGTCTGTGTTGTATGTCCCAATTAAGGGGTTGTATTAGGAGTTTCATATATTTTTTTATTTAAATCAAATTTCTAGATGTCTTTTAGATGTAGCACTACGTAGTATATTTTTTATCAGTCTAATTTTACAGTCATTTCATGTTATTTTGGTGCTTTTATGGTTTTGAATGTGCATTTAACAGGTTTTATAATAGTATGTAAACAGCGTTTTTATTTTTACTTTGAGTGAGAAAACAGTTTGCATTTTGGCATCGGCTTGAACTCTTTTTGAAAAAGTGAACTCGGTATTGAGAAATGCGCGTTACCAATTGTTTAAAAAAAAAAACCTAAACTATGAGATAACCTCCCCGCTGAAGGGGAAGCACAGCAGTAGCTACGGCCGCTCCGTCAGTCCACCTTAAACTCAGGTAGATGAATCACACATAACACACAGCTGACTACCTTAACATTCGACACCCAACTCTGTCATTCCAGGGAATCTGATAAGAGCTGCGGTCAAAACTACCTACAGCAGTACAGAAAAAAAATACCACTGAAAACACACCAGTATCTAAGATCTACTGCAAAAAAAACACAACCAAATAAACATCATGAACAGACATGTAAATAGAGATTAGCAGGAAAGAACAGAAAAAGCAGAACACATTTCCATGGAAAGGTGAGCAACTGTTGACTGTCAGAGCACGCTTTGTGTTGTATACACACAAACCATTTGAGGTGTTGGTATTCTTTACTGACGTACAGGTCAAACACATTAGCTGTGGCCGCGCTACATATGTGTCATGTGTAGTCTGTGCAACCTTTCTTTGAACACTGAGCCTCTCTCTTTCTCCACAGCACACTGTCAAGTTTCATAAAAGTGGCCGAGAACACACACACAACTAAATGCTCTCATTTCTCTTCAGATTGTCAGGAGCCTTTTGCACAAACCACACTGCCTCTCATAACCTCAAAGGGTTCACACGTCTCGGCTGCACACAAGCTTTGCTGACACATACTCAGACTCAACACTTGCTAAGACTTGCAAGTGGGGGTCCAAGTGCGCCGGGTTCTCTCACTTTTGGTTCGCTCTCCTCTTTTTTTTAATTACCTCTTGGTCTTGTTCATTGCAGAGCTCTTCTCCTCAGCGGCACTCCTCCTCCACTGGTAATCCGCACGGGCATCTGAGCGTGTCCCCTACAGCTCCATGGTTGACCCTGCTCCTCCTCCTCCTCCTCTGTGTCCTCTATGTGTTAATGTGCCCCAGGCAGCGAGAGCGGGCACAGGACGGAGAGCTGCTGGGGCTGAGGGCTGCCTACCTGCCGGTCATCGACTAGACTCCGCTCCACTGCTTATCAATCCGCTCTGTGTCAGTCAGCCTCTCTCTTTCTCTCTCTCCCTCTCTCTCTCTCTCTCTCTCTCTCTCTCTCTCTCTCTCTCTCTCTCTCTCTCTCTCTCTCTCTCTCTCTCTCTCTTCTATCTGGAGGTATCTGTCAGCCACAAATCAGACTTCACGCTCCTTCCGCCTGCAACGTGCTGAGAGTAAAAAAAAAAAGCCTCAAAAGTAGAGCGCAAGAGCCAACAAAAGTCACTCACTTGCCCCCTCAACATAAACAAGTCAGCATCTTAAATGGAGGAACTGGCTCTGACAGATAGGGGAACTCGCATCAGTTTCTGTGTGTGCGTTTGAGTATGTGTGTGTGAGTGTGTGTGTGTGTGCCCAAGGGGGAGGGGAGAGGGGAGAGAGAGAGAGAATAGTGAACACAAATGCAGTACCCATAGAGGAAGGAGGAGGAGAGTTAAGAGGGAGATAGTGATGAGCAATCATCTGAGCACCATCAGTGTACTCCAGGAAGCGACATCTGCGGTTCTTTTTTTTTTTTCAGAGCATCAACACAGAAAAGCAAAACAAATAGGCCACACCTCAGTGTCACTTTTTTTTATGCAGTTTTTCTGGGGGCATTGCCTGAACTTGGCAAAAGAATCGGTTCCTGAAAAGAAATCATCAGATGTCTGATAACATTGTTGAATCCTGACACGCGTCTCCCCTCCTAGATTTGTTTATTCCAGGGTCTCAAGCGTCCCCTGAATCACGTCCATCACCCTGATTTGTTCATTTTCTTCTTTTTTTTTAAACTCTCTCTGTCATTTCTCAGGGGAGCAAGCGATCACACAGGGAGGTAGTGTTTGTGCTTGTGAATGTGGCAGTGCAGCTGGACAGGGAGACTCAAAGGCATCCTTGTTTTAACGCACCAAGAGGAAGAGGCGACCAAACAGGGGACATTAATGTCCCCGAGTCTGCAGAGGTGGCTTCTTCGCTGCAGGAAGCTGACTGGCTGGCAGAGAGAGTGGGCGACATGGCATTCAAAAGCAGGGAAAGATGCACCGAGCAGGAATCCTGCAGTCAATGCACGCCGAGTCCCAAACACCTAAAGAAAATGCATTTGGATTTGCATTAGAAAGTAGATCAGTGAAATGTCAAAGAAGAAGAAGAAAAAAGTTTTTAATGCTATATTTCCTGGCAATGTGGTAATCTTACTGTAATATTAAGCAATGGTTCTGTAAAACAGGAAGAGTTGCAATCAACACAGCTGGTAAATCTAAAGACATTTGACACATGCTGAAAAAGGCTAGTGGCCCACAGTTTATAGTTAAACATCATGATGACGACATTTTAATTGAACCTGTGGCATTCTCCACACATGTGATTTAGTTGTGTGACTAACGTGTTTAGTTTGTGCATTTTCTTCAAAGTCTTTTATTTTGATAATTCTTGCAAAAACGGAAGTCTCTGAAATTGTGTTTTGACGTAAATTGACGGTAACGAAACGTAGAAGGAACGGTAACTGTGTTACATTAAGACGACATGAGAGAGTTGGACGTTTAATTACAGTACATTATGTACCTGTTTAAAAATGTGACTTATTTTCTTATGGGATAACTCTTTCATTCAGTGTCTTTGTTTGCATATAGCTCTACCGTCATGATGTAACGTTAGCGTTACGTTGTGGTCTTTTTGGAGATATCATTTATTTTCCTCCGTTTGTTTGAATTAAATGTCAAAGAAGCAACACAGTAACTGCAATAGACCATCAGCTAAGGCTTAACATCGTTTGCTCGGAATGGTGCCGTGACTGTCTTGAAAGCTTTTGCTAATTAGTGCTCATTTTGGAGTCTCAATCACAGGTCAGAATCGTGGAGATCACCGTTCACAGATTTGACTTCATTTCTCGGTACGATGTCGCCACCCTCCGGCGCGGCGACGCAACAGCACGTCAAGGCGGATTCGTGAGTTGGCAAAAAAAAACAAAAAACCGGCACCAGCAGGTCACTTCTGAACCAGGGACTCATACTCCCAGAATTCACGTCAGTTCTGCTTCAGTGGCGTGTCACCTCCTCTCCGCCACCTCCTCTCCGCCTCCTCCTCTCTCTGCTTTACCCGCTGGACGGAGTTGTATCCCGGCGTCCCAACACATCTTCGTATCCGCTGCCAGCTGCCGTTGCAGCGGGGAGGGAGATGGGCGAGAAGGAGAGCATGCTGAAGGATGCCAGATGGGCACTGAGGAGGTACGGGTGTGTGTGTGTGTGTGTGTGTGTGTGCACACTGTCTAGAAGGACGGTCGCCGTTCCTGTGTGATTTTCTGTCTGGTGCATCCCTGCTGCCCGATGTGACCAGGAGGGGTGTGCCACTGACACTCATCCACTGCTTCCTTCAGGGATGCAGGCTGCCCGGACAGAGCTGTGGATACTGAGAGAAGATATAGTATCTTTGGCCTTTGTATTCTGCCAGGACGATTGTCTGCTACACCGTCTCATCATAGATCTATTTCCATTTTGGTGTCAAGGTATAATAGATATTTTCAGAGCTGAAATATGACTCAGGGGATTTTATTCAGGCTGTAAGGAGACTGACAGAGAAGCTGGATGGACACCTTTCTTCAGATACATTAAACTGGAGGTTTGGTGTCTATAATAAGAGAAATGCTACTAATGCCCATCATAGTGTCCTACATGCCCAAGGTGACACCTTCAAATTGCTTGTTATGTCCTTACAGGAATGAATCCCGTGTTTCAGGAGCTGCAACCTGCAAAATGTTTTTGACATTTTTTGCTTGGTAATCGATTTACACAGTTAATTAAGAGTGGAATTAATTGGCTGCTGATCAGTCACCTTCCAATCACACTGCTGACACTCAAAGAATACAGTCAAAAAAAATAGTAGTCGAATCATTTCCTGATGGTGAAATGTGTCAACGTATTGACGTTTTTGGATTGATGCCCAGGTGTTCAGACACAGGACAGGTCCATCCCTTTGAAATCACTGCAAAGATTTGTCTTGCACGACTACAGGAGGGGGGGGGGGGATATTGCCACGTTTAATTGAGCAGGAAGTTCAAACATAATATGGTAGTAACGATTACTTACTGCTCTTAGTGCAGCTCAGACCTTTTTGCTTTAACACTGAAGCATAAAATGTGTAATTGTATGTGTAAATGTGAAGGAGCACGGAGCTAATTAAGAGCCTGATCTCATGTCAGAGAGACTCATCCTGTTATTGATTAGACCGCAAGAAGACATCGCCAGTATCCACTGCACACAATGTTCCGAGCTGGAGGTGAAACACCGAAGATTCAATTATTATTCAACTAATTTCTTTGCGCTCAACAGGGAATTATGGACAACAATTTTAGATTTTTAATTGACCAAGTTTAAGTCTTCTATCAAGCAAAAATATCAAAACACAAACTGCAGCTTTTCTCTGCATCATATCATTGTTAAATGATTCTCTTTTAGTTTTTATGTTGTTTAGACAACATAAACAATCTGCAGACTTAATTTAGGGCTCTGAAAGCACGAGGTGTGACACATATATTGTATTTTACAACGCGTATTAAGTCTAAGATAGGAGTGATCGAGTCATGAACACATTGAGTCCTGTGTTTGTGTTTTGTCTCGCTGATATAAAGTGAGTTTAAAGTGGAGCTGCCAAGTATTTCCATGAACTGACCGATCTGAATTTGACAGTATAATCTGCTGAATCTTAGTCACTTATCAATCGAATCTGATTTAACCACACCCACACAGTCCTGAATAAGCAGAATTAACTGAATTGTAATTGTTTTTTAAACTAAGATTGTTTTTGTCTTTAAATTCATCTTTGATTGTTGTATATAATATCACAAATATTTAATTATTTGAAACCAAGTTTTCCAGAATTTGTACACTTAATTTTGTTCACATCAAGTTTATTTAATCAATTAATAATAGTAATAGAAAATAGGGCTAAGTCCTATCAGTAAGTCAGCTCCGTACAAATCCCCCATCATGCATCTCTGCTGAATCTGAGACACATCATGACATACAACTGACAGAACCTGGTCAGCTGACCGTCAGGTGATGGAGATGTCTGAATGATCTAAACATCTGGGGGCGGAGCAGATAATGTAGCGTCAGTGAGCTCACGCTCCTCATTCTGAGGGTGTTTGTGTACAGTGCAGCTGACTTATACACGTTGAAGACTTAAGGTGTGTGTGTGTGTGTGTGTGCATCTGTTCTTACTGCACACTCCCCAAAGGCTAGTCTTCACCCCCTTTCCTTTTATAGCCTCAGACATGTGGAGGGAGGTGTGTGTGTGTGTGTGTGTGTGTGTGTGTGTGTGTTGGAGGGGGTCAGCCTGTGTGAAGGAGTGGCCCACTTCTACAGCACGATGGGATGGGTGCCGTGTAACTGTGCGACTAGGTGCCTGCCCCTCCCCTCCCCTCCCTCCCTGCGGTTGGGGGGGGGATGCCGGGCCGGAGAGGAGAGAGGAGCCGGGGAGAGCCTCGCCGAGCCGTCACTCTCTCTCACAACACCGTGAGAGCCACAGGACTCACGCTGTCCTCCAGCACGCCCACACACACACCAGAGCGAGAGACACTGACAGTGTGTGTGTGAGAGAGAGAGAGAGAGAGAGAGAGAGGGGGGGTACAGAAAGGAGGGAGAGAGGTGCAACGTGGACTGGAGAGGGAGGGGACGTAGCAAAGGACTTAAAAAAAAAATTTGAAAAATCCAAATCCTGAACAGAAGGATTTTGTCTTTTCTCCCGAGGAGCTGCGAATAACCCTCGGAGAAGGATGGCAGAAGGGGGAGAGGGAGAGGAGGAGATCCAGTTCCTGCGAACGGTGAGTCCTGCTCACTGTCCTTTTTTGGGAAACCTGCACCTGCTGCCGGAGGAGACGAGGAGTTATGAGAATTAGGTTATTATTTTGCCACAGAGAAGTGATTCAACTCGTGATCTAAAATTGTCTCATGATCTACTTCGGCGTTCTTCGGTTTCACAGCTCCTCCACTTGTATCACTTTTGCTTTTTCTGGCATCGGGTATTTCAGTCAAATGTGTAGTTGCAGTTCTCAGAGCCAAGGCCCCGCTTCTGTATATAGTGGACTATTTCTGCGGCGCGCTGAATGTGCCATGACCCGCTTATTAGTGGCTCTCTTTAAACCTGCTAATTGATTTTATAATTTTTTTTTTATCCCGTGTGAGAGCAGGAATCTAACCTACATTACCTCATGGTATTTTGATCATTATCAGAATGCACTGCTCATTGACTCGCCTAATCTCTTTTATATTATGTCCAGAATGTTCTGGGCTAAGGATAGGTGACAGTTTATGCGTGCATATGTGTGTGTGTGTGTGTGTGTGTGTGTGTGTGTGTGTGTGTGTGTGTGTGAGAGCCCAGATAGATAGACGGGGGCTGGTGCATCTGTTAGCAGCGTTATCTATTTTTATCTGAGGAAAGTAGAGCCCGTCAGTGAGGGGTGAGGAGGCAGAGCAACAAGCTGCCCCGGGCCCTCAGGGGACAGCTGGCTGCACGTCTTTCCTAAATAAAATGACCTAAAAGAGCTGAGCTGGTGATGTGGGTTTCACTGTGAGCATGGCGTATCAGATCCACATTAAAATTGAACTGAATCTATTATTTTTCTTTTCTTTTCTGACACTGACAATTTGCTTGAAATCATTGATTTTAGTCCAAACATTTTGTGGATGTTTTTAACGATAACGTGATACAATTCCAATGAATTGAAATGAAGACACTCTTCTTCATCTCTGCATCGACAAACACCTCCACACTGAAATGTATCCCTCTTGAAGCGTTTACCTCGTCCACCACATGAATCTAGTTAGCAGTGAAATAACGGTCCGAGCACAAACGAGCCCGGACCTCAAGCGCTGACGTCACGTTGACGGACGTGGGTTCCTGTCGGCTCACGATGTCCCTAACGGACGTGGCATTACAGTAGCAGCGCGGCTGTAGCTTCTGTTACTTCTGTTCTCTTCAGATGAGCAGTGAGACACTTTGAATGCCCTCAGCGGGGGGGGGGGGGTTTGTCCTTTTGGTCCAGGAGGCTCGGTGAGGATGAAGCTATTTAGACACCAAACACTTCAAAAGGAAAAAACAATGGCGCTCTAGGTGAATTATTAATGACTCGTGCACTTCAATGGGTTTATCTTTGACACGAGCGCTGTCGGGGTCAGGGGTTCCAAAGGGGCTAAAAACGTGGTGCTGCGAGAATCTCAAAGCGTCCGCCAAACGGTCCACGTTATCCGTCTTTTAATGAGAGGCCAGTGATGGGAGTCAGCTGTTTCTTCTCCTCGGGGTTGTATTGGAGGAGCCGTTTAGCTCACCTGGACCAGCCGGGGGCCAGCAGACTGTCCTCAGACGTTCAGCTGATGTCGTCTTTTTACAGTTGTAACATGTGTATGCTGCTCAGGCTCAGCACTCAGCAGGGGTTTAGCTCTTCAGCATTTTCCTCCAGAGGTCGTTCTCTAATAACAATTTAATGAAATCTTCTGAAAATGAACAAATGAGGCTCTTAACAGAAGTGTCATCTCATCACACCAACGGGGTCTAATTCAGGATAACAGCCTTCCAGCTCACGTTCAAGAAAACTAAATATGTTCAAAATATATTGTGTGCACAGAAAAGATCTTTGTTTTTCCAAATGATAGCTTTTGTGAGCTCAAAGCGCGGCACAACTAGCGGCATAACTAGCCTGCAGGTGTTTCAGTGTACAGGGCTCTGAGGATTTGTTTTGTTGTTATTTTCACAAAATAAGCACGCTGTCCAGAAAATGCTTCTTCTTCAATAAGACCAAGCAGGGAGGGTGGACGTTGTGGATACCGGCGACACAACGGTTACAGAACTTCACTCAAATAGCACGTTTGAAATGCCGTCCTGGGTGTTGTTTGTCACGTTAGGTGAACTCATATTGGTGTTTAAGCGCCATGATTCCATAGTAACGTAGTTCACCGCTTCTCTTCATGATCGGCTCTCTTATGTCCTGATGGTACAAGATTGAACTTGTCATGCTCATGAGCTAAGGAATCAATCATTTCCCCACAGTCTTAAAACGTTGAGCCGGGCCCTTGAGTGTAATGGTGCAACAAACACACAATCTCTACAGGCTCCTCCCCTGTCAAAGTAATTACCTCCAGTTTTGAGAAAGTCATTGTTGTCTCTGTGAGGAAGAACCTAATAAAGATAATTGCACTGTAATCCTGTCAGTTCTTTCACTGTTGATCCTTTTCTCTGTTTTTCATCCCTGCTGGGAATCCTCCAAATCAGAGGAAACGCTTTGTGAGTTTGGGACTAAGGCGATGCAGTCTGGATCCTTTAAATGCTGAATCCTGTCCAGTGTGACAGATGGGGAACGATGTTGTGCATTTTGCTCTTCTTCCTCACATCTCCAGTGATCGGCCACACACACAGATTACTCAGCAGCGCTGCTCGAGTCTATTCTGGGTTCCATTGTGTTATTCTAATGCGGCCCAGGGCCTGTGACTCACACAGTGTGGCTTGAAGAGTTGTACAGTCCACACACTGGCTGGTGGGGCTTAGACATTACATGCTCAGGTATCTGATTTTCAACCTCCTCTTTAAAAAAAAAAAACACCTGCAAGCACTTGAGCCCCCACATTAGCTGTCAAGAGATCAGCTGAGCTCCCAATAAGCCTAAACAGTAACACAGGCTGCTGAAACACACGAGAGTCTACATCAGGGAACCCAGAGTTCAGACAACGGCGCCGTGTCACGGTTTCACGGTGCCACACGACGCGGTGTGTGTGAATCACGCAGGGGCGAGAGAGTTTGAAAGGGTATTTCCAGATCCGGCCTGCAACAAGCGCTTTCCTTTTTTTAGCCTGCCACTATGAGAGCGCACACTCTGGAGGGAGAAACCGGAGGAGTCGGTGTCCTACTTGCCAGCATCCTTTGGGAGACGCGGCAGTGTGTGTGTGTGTGTGTGTGTGTGTGTGTGTGTGTGTGCGTGTCACACAAACAGAGATCTTGTTCATTGTTGTGACTGTCGATGGACAGTAGTGATATTGTCAGAGGTGTACGGGCAGAATGTTAGCAGGAGTTACTGATTTGGTGATTTGCAGGTTAAAAGGTGACCAGAAGAACGTTTGTTTTAAATGCCAAGGTTACATGCAACCAATGTATTAATAACTTTCAAACAACTGTATTTCAATAACATACAGGTCCCGCTACACATTGAAGTGAAGTCTTTGAAATACAACCTTGTTGTTTTTGAATTATTAACACATTTTAGCCCAGACTTGATGGAGACATGTAGACGTCCTTTGACCCGCAAATGAAGAGTTCAGTGTTCACCGGGTGGATTCATGTTGTCGGGTTTCCTGAGCAGGATTGGACGATTTGAGGGGTTTTATATTGGGTGACTTTATTGTCTTTAACTATGTCTTTTACTTCATGGATGGTAGAGATACAGACAAGGAGGGTTCCTGGCTGCATTGAGGAAGTTGTGGTCATAGGGTGTGTGTCAGATGCTCCACCGGTGACTTCTTCGGTGGTGCTTTCTAGGGTTGGGTTCAGATAGCCGGGTCACCGGTGCATTCCCGCTCCAAGTTGGTACAATACTTAAGCTCTGTTACCAGACCTTTGTATGCCTTTCTTTGATTAGCCTAGAGCTAATTAGGTCATTTTGGAAAGAGCAAATGTGTAATCTATTAGGCAAAAACTTTGGAGTGTTTGTACATATCTATTCAACACTCTCATTCTTAAACTCAGTGAAAGTTTACCTTGAATAGACTGAATATGGTAATTGAATGCATTCTGATTTGATGAGTGAATTCAACCCTGGCTTTAGGCGATGAAACCTCATCTCTGACCTCACTGGCCAGCTCATGGCCGCCTCTCTGCACTTCTCTCTTATGGCGGTTATAGCGCCAATAACGGCGTCCCGGACACGTAACGACCGCCCTTTCACTTCCCCCTCAGGCTAACATCGTTAGCCTTGTTTGCACTGTTCGTGCTGTTAGCACCGCTCAGCCGTGTTGAGAGCCGTGCGGAGGCAATAGAAATGCTCTGAATTCACCTTTAAACGCCACCTTTGACCTCTTACCCTCTTTTCATCACTCTCTCTTTTTTTGGGCGGGGGATGCTGGTTTTTCTATTCGACAGTTGAGATGACAGCTATGTTATCTGGTTATACTGCTGCTGAGTCCACCCTCCTTATCCCGATGTCTTTACACGCATACTGTGTGATCATCAGTGAGCTATAAAGACAGCAAGTCAGGGGGGGGGGCGTGAAGTGCTGAGCCCGGGAGATGAACACGTCTGCAGCGGGGCCACGAACACACACACCCACACACACACACACACACACACACACACACACACACACACACACACACACA